>CM055117.1:68856375-70056375 GCA_029206835.1 Rana muscosa | reverse complement strand
TTTGGGACGGTCGGTTTTTTGACTGATGGTGTATAGGCAAGCCTGATGGAAGTGAGCTTCATCGGATTTCCGATGGAAAAATCCATTGGTTTAAAATCCATAGGAAATCCGATCGTGTGTACAGGGCTTACGTTTTTCCTAGGGATACACTTCATTTTTTTTTATCACACAGATAGTAACTGGAAGTTGCAGTAGACATTTGGTGAAGCATACAGTAACTCACCAAAGTAGAGAAATGACAGAATTATTGAATATGCCCAAGAATATCTGGAATATCTGGACAGCCATCCAGAAAACATTCACTTTTTTAAATATTTTAGCTCGTGACTGATGGTTCTATCTCAGTGGAATTCCTCCAAATGACTTGCTTTAAAAATAAACGGCAAGAAAAAATATATATATATTCCTGACATTAAGCCTTCTCTGTTTTCACCCTGTAAGATGGTAACCTAAAATAACCTTATTTTTTTTAGAAGGCCCTAATAGCTTGTATATTTTTATTTTTTTATTTTAGCTTGATCATGTAAACCGTGATGTGTACCTCTTTGATATGTAATTAATCCCTCCCAAATGTACTTACATTGTAAATGAGCCCCAGGCTCTGACAAATTCCCCATATCTCCAATTAGAGGCTTATTTCTAAAGCCAAAAAGCGGAGCTAATTTATTAAATGTTTATTTTTTTTGTGTCAGTATTTCAATTCCAATGCCAGAATTAATGGTTTACCATGTATAGATGTACAATTGCAAGAACCTTGATGTACCCCGATGCAAATGAGTTTAATCTGGTATATTTATAATGAATCTTATAAAAATAGGATGTGTTGAGGGACTTCATGTAGAAGTATGAAACCTCTATTACTTAATGTGTATACATTTAAAGCTGAACTCCAAGTAGACATGAAAGACACAAGTTGATGTAGTTCTGTAGTCATTCATAAATCTTTACATTTACTACTTCTGTCATGTAAGCAGTGTAAGTAATCAAATTGGCATCAGCCTGCTGTACAGTCCCTGTAAAGCAGAACTCAGACTGGGGAAAAAAAAAGCAGCACAAGGAGCCAGTTCATTGTGTTGCTGTGCAAGGAGCTTTCTAATGGGAGGAGAGAGCAGAGTGACATAGATGAAGTAATCTTTGTGCTGCTTCTCCTTTCACTGTCCAGTCACGGGTTGGGGGAGGGACAAGATCTGTAAGTGTAACTGAACTGCAGCAGGGAAAAATCAGGTCTCCTGCCCTGACAGGGCTATGCTGTTTGGCAGAGCTGTGGAGATCTCGGGAGTGGATGGACAGAAATATAACTCATTTGACAAGTTAAACAGTTCCCATATATGTGGTTCATTTGTGTATATGTTAGGAGTGTGAATCTGACTCATATGCCTACTCCGTTCCCTGGCAGGCAGCTGTTTCCTGCCTTGCCCGCATCCCTGTTGCCAGGCAACAAAGACTGCGCCTATGGCTCTTGCAAGGCGTAATTATTGCTAGGCAGCGTGCGGGCTCTGCTTAGCTTTCTCAAATACTAATTGGCCAACAGCCACCTCTGCTTCTGCCCCCTAGTTAATTGTGCTATCTTGGTGCTACTACATGTTGTGCCTTACTTGTCCCTGCTGCTCAACCTGTTGTTGAATTCTTTTTGTTGTTGAACTCTGCCATGAACCTAACTTGACCTCTGATTGTTTACTAGATCTTGCTTACACGTTGCTTGCCCTGACCATAGAACTGTTTACTGGATTTTGCTTGCCCGTTGCCTGCCCTGACCATAGAACTGTTTACTGGATTTTGTTTTGCCCGTTGCCTGCCCTGACCATAGAACTGTTTACTGGATTTTGCTTTGCCCGTTGCCTGCCCTGACCATAGAACTGTTTACTGGATTTTGCTTTGCCCGTTGCGTGCCCTGACCATAGAACTGTTTACTGGATTTTGCTTTGCCCGTTGCCTGCCCTGACCATAGAACTGTTTACTGTATTTTGCTTTGCCCGTTGCCTGCCCTGACCATAGAACTGTTTACTGTATTTTGCTTTGCCCGTTGCCTGCCCTGACCATAGAACTGTTTACTGGATTTTGCTTTGCCCGTTGCCTGCCCTGACCTTAGAACTGTTTACTGGATTTTGCTTTGCCCGTTGCCTGCCCTGACCTTAGAACTGTTTACTGGATTATGCTTGCTCGCTGCCTATCCCTGGATTCTGCTAACAGCTACTGCCTCCTCCTGATCACAGATACCCTTCCTTGTCACATTTGTTCAATGCTGTCTAGCCAGAAATGATAGCATTGCGTTCTAAGACCTGGGGGCAACCAAATACCAGTAGGCCTGCTCTTATTAAGGGAACAGGGGCAGCTAAAGTCAGAAGAAACATTTGCCAGTCATAGTTCCTGACTAGTGCCGCGTACACACGATCGGAAAATTCCAACAAGAAATGTCTGATGTGAGCTTTTGGTCGGAAATTCTGACCGTGTGTAGGCTCCATCGGACATTTGCTGTCGGAATTTCCGCCAACAAAAGATTGAGAGCAGGTTCTCTATTTTTCCGACCAAAAAAGTTCCTATCGGAAATTCTGATCATCTGTATGCAAGTCTGACGCGCAAAAAAACACGCATGCTCAGAATCAAGCAGAAGAGCCGAATTGCCTATTGAACTTCAATGATCTCGGCTCATCGTACGTCTTGTACGTCACTGCGTTCTTGACCTTCGGAATTTCCGACAACATTGTGTATGCAACACAAGTTTGAGCCAACATTCTGTCGGACAAAAAAATTCACGGTTTTCTTGTCGGAATTTCCGATCGTGTGTATGCAGCATTAGGCATCAGACTGAGTGTGATGCCTCGTACACACGACCGGTTTTCCCGTCGGAAAAACTGCGATGAGAGCTTTTGGCCGGGAATCCCGACCGTGTGTATGCTTCATCTGAGTTTTTCAGATGGGAAAACTGGCAAAAACAAAAAAAGAGAGCAGGATTGCCTTGTACACACGACCGGTTTTCCAGTCGGAAAAACTGCGATTAGAGCTTTTGGCTGGGAATCCCGGCCGTGTGTATGCTCCATCTGAGTTTTTCCGACGGGAAAACTGCCGGAAAAAAAAAGACAGCAGGATCTCTTTTTTCCCGTCAGGAAAAATCCTAGCGGGAAAACCGTTCGTCTGTATGCTTTTCCGACGGGAAAAAAAATGCGCATGCTCGAAAACAATTTGACGCATACTCAGAAGCACAGAACTTAATTTTGTCGGCTCGTCGTAGTCTTTTACGTCACAGCGTTCTTGGCAGTCAAAAGTTCACCATACGTTTGTGTGACCGTGTATATGCAAGGCAGGCTTGAGAGGAATTCCGTTGGGAAAACCATAGTTTTTTCTTTCCGACAGGAAAACCGGTCGTGTTATTTAGCTGTTTGCCTAAAACTCTGCTTTTATGAAATAGAACCAAAACCCAAAGCAGAAGACTTGGGCTTGCATGAATTAGGATTTAGTTATGATTACATATTACTGCTGAGCTGTAAAGAGAACCAGTTACAACCGAGCTTATGCAAGAACCCGAATGTTACGATTTAAAACCAAAAATTTTTTTGGATAGTTTAGAGAAGAATTAAAGTCAAAGTCATTCATTTTTTTGGCGCTTTGTGTGCCATTGAGGAGATTTCCCCTCACTTCCTGTCCTGGAGATGCAGCAAGTCAAATCTCCACAAAATGAAGGAATCACCTTTTTAGACAGTTGCCACCAAAAAAGGTGTCCCCATTGGAAGAATCCCCCTTTCCTCGTGTAGACCTTCCTTACAAGGATCCCAACCCTTTCCCACATTACCCAAAACAAAAAAAGATAATTGGGCCTGCATACATTTTAAAGCCTAAGCCCAGGCATTTTTACATTTTGTTTTGGATGGAGTGGGGAAAAGTTACATCTTCTGTCAGGCTTTTTTGTCTGCAACCACATTGGGGTTTTCGTTTCACTTCCTGACCTTGTGACACCTATACAGGATATAAAGGGCACTGTAGTCACTGGAGCAGGAAGTCACTGACAGCAATAAAAACAATATCAGAAACTCTAACCCAGGGCTCTCCAAACTTTCTAACCAAAAGGCCGTTTTTTTGTCCTTCAAGCCTCGTACACACGAACGAGTTTCTCAGCAAAAACCAGCAAGAAACTTGCTGGCAGAGATTGTTTGTCGAGAAATTCGTTCGTGTGTATGGTTTCTCGTCAAGAAAAGCGACAAGAATCTCGACGAGAAAATAGAGAACCTGCTCTCTATTTTCTCGTCGAGATTCTCGTCAGCCTGTTTCTCGACGAGAAAATTGTGTGTGTGTACACTTACCTGTCCTCCGGGAAGCCCGCGCATGCTCGAAATGACTTTGACGCATGCGCGGTAGCTTCCTAGGCATAGGTAGGGTGAACCAAGATGGCGGCAACGGCATCGAATGTGACGAGCGCATGCTCGTCGTATTCGATGACGTCACCGCGTTCGCTCCATTCAAAGAACCGCGGGTTCTTTGAATCGAGCGTGTGTACACTCGGCCGGGACAAGTTTCTTGGTTGAATAGTACCCCATTGCTGGTATCATAGAGAAGAATAGTGCCCCATTATTAGTGTCAGTGTGAGAACTAGTGCCCCATTGTTGTTGTCAGATGGCAGACTAGTGTCTCATATCAGTGGGAGAAATTGTGCCCCAAGGGTCAGATAAAGGCAAGCAAAGGGCCGCAGTTTGGAGACCACTGCTCTAACCCTTCCCTACTCTACTAAAAATGTGGGGCTTTTTTGTTGGTGTTCCCATTGGAAAGATCTGCAACAGGAAGTGAGCCAGAACTTCAAGCCAGTGTTGTTGGTATTTACTGTGGCATTGTGTATTCCTACATCCAATGTAACACAATGTTTTAGGAATATGGAGGTCCCCTTTACTGTCTCCTTGGTCAAGTTGACTTCCATGGCCCCCAAAAACTTTGGTTATATGTAGTTGATATTGGAGTAAATCTGTAATCTTTTGCTTGCGGTGCAACTGTGGGCCATCCACCTGGAATATTTGAACATAGCTTCCAACTGTCCCTGATTTGGAGCAATGTCCCTCTGTCCCTCTTTCCTCCTCATTTGTCCCTCATTTTGGTCTGATCTATATAGATGTAGAGAAAATGCACTTTTTATCTATCAAAAAGTGTTTTCCAGCGCTAAACCTTTCACCTGATTTCCAAATCGCTGCATTTGTAGTCTCCAAAACCCAGTATAAAAGGAATAGTAGTGGGTTTAACCACTTCAATACCAGGCACTTATACACCTTCCTGCCTAAGCTAATTTTGAGCTTTCAGCGCTGTCGCAATTTGAATGACAATTGCGCGGTCATGCTACACTGTACCCAAACAAATTTTTTATCATTTTGTTCCCACAAATAGAGCTTTCTTTTGGTGGTATTTGATCGCCTCTGCGATTTTTATTTTTTGCACAACAAATAAAAAAAGAGCGAAAATTTTGAAAAAAATATATGTTTTTCTTTGTGTAGCGGGGTCTTTAAATTTAGTTGGGGTACACCTGGGGGTAGTGTGACCCAGGTGTGTAATTGTGAAAGGTTCTGGACCCCTTTTGTAATTCGTGGAGGATTGGGTGGTGTATTATTCTCCTTGGCCTGTGGGTGGTGGGGTACCTACAGGCTCAAGGTAGAATCACTGCCGTAGTGCTACCCTTTTTGTCCCTTTCCGGAGATGGTACGGCTGGGGCGGGGAACCCGCCGTGGTGTTGAAGGGAGGAGATAAAAGGGGGAGACGCCCTCGCCACGAGGTTTTGGAGGATTTTCTCTTCACGCACCCAGGCCCGGGTGCGGGCGGTTCAAGGTTCCGGCCCAGGCGCCCTAGGCCTGACCGGAATGAAGTTGGGGTCCATCCCAGGCACCTTCAGCCTGGGGTGAGGTACTATATCGTAGGCCTGGGGCCCAGTAACTTCGACTGGGTCCCGCGAAGGCGAAGTGATCCGAGGGTGCCGCCTTGCGAGGGGACCCGCATCTGAGGTGAGGAGGCCGGGGGGGTCACCCGTCCGGAGATTCCGGAGCAGCATCAACCCGGTGATGGATGGGCCTCTGGTAACTCCCTTAGAGGGACATCTTCCCCTGATAGGGGCCGCAACGCAGCGAAGGTACTCCCATCTGTGTTCTATGGAGTTGCTGGTAGAGACTCACAAGTTCTATGTTCTGTGCTAAGCAAAGTTGCTATAACCCCTGGTGAAACCACAGGGGTTTAGATTGAAATCAGGATAGTGCCTCGACCTGCTCATCCCACCGTTTGCGTTATGTTATGGGTCGCAACCAGTCGGCTGTGAAAGGACTGTTTGTTGTGGAAGTATAATAAACAAGTGTTGGACCCTGCATCGGTGTATGGACTCTGGTTAATGGGAGCAAGGGAGGTTTCAGCATAGCAGGACTGAGCTTCATAACTAACACACATTGGCCCGAGGAATGTACTGATACTGGCCTTCACCTCACCCACAGCTATGGGGAGGACATGGGCCGTAGCACATCTCACCCTGTCACGTGACATACCCCTAGCAAAAGGAGATGGGGTGAGGCCGCTACACGTGGGGGCTCGCGTGTCCGGGATAAAATGTGTGTTGACTTTGAAATTTGAAATGGCTGTGTCTGGACTTTGCTGCCCAGAGGAGGTCCGAGCAGGTCGGCCATGTGATTGGCCAAAGTGCGTCCCTGTGCTCGAAGTCGTGGAAATGACCCCAAGACGGGAAAGGCCCATGCAGAAAGAGCGGGAAGAGGGAAAAGCCTAGCCGTGTGACGTACTACATGTGGGGGTGTTTGCTGCACTGCGCCATGAGGCACCCCATGACTGCGCAATTCGTGGGCGGGGACTGTGGGAAGCCCGCGAAAACGTGCAAGTCGTGGGAGGAGTCTGGCCATATGTGGAGATACACGTGGAGACTCCGGCGCATGGTCAGCGCGTGATGGAGCAGCAGGTGGTCGGGATGGCCTCAAGCTCCCCGTGGATGCCGGTATCATACCCCACGAAGATGACTGCTTTTGCTGCTCCCCTTACAGACACGGGGATAAGACTCAGGCCCCGAGGACAGTTGGCTTTGTACTCATGCAGAGACACGGAGGCCCTCGGTGTGATCTGTCCCGGATGCTCGGGACTGGTGGTCCAACTAAAGCCATTTGGGCGTTGTGAAGCGTGTAAAGAATTTCTGTTTGAGGTTGAACCATCCACAGTAAGGCCCCGGGCCCTTCGCCTCAATTGCCTCACAGGTACCGCCACTCCGGAAGGGGAGATCCAGGCCTTTGCGGAGGTCCCCGTACGCGCTGACCAGGGTGACGGGACTGCCCAACCATAGACTGAGAGAGAAAAATCCGAGGATGCTGCTTCGGTCACCACAGATTCCCTGCTGCCACCTCCGAAGAGGAAGATAGGCCTGGTGCAGGCCTCCTGTGGTCGTGGTCGAGCTTTACCCCGTCGCTTGCCGGACGTGGATGGATCCGGTTGGAAGAGTCCTGGACATCCCAGTGCTGAAAAAGGTCCAGGTGAGCCAGGGGCTGGGACTGTGGTGGTGGTTGGAGGTGTCGGGGGTCCGCTGGAGGTGGAGCCCGCAAGGGAGGGTAGTTCTCCGTCTACTAAAGACTACCTTCCCGCCAAGATGTATGACACCTCCGACCTGGAATCGCTGTCGGACTGTGGGGATGATGGGGAAATAGATGAACTGTTTCACCGGAAGGGCTGGGACAAACGCCCGCTACCTGTGCTATGCAAACCGCAGGATTCCCCTATGTCTATAGAAGACAGCACGCCCCGGGCGCAGGCCCCGGAGCTCAGGAGGGAGTCTAGTCCTCCGACTGACTTTCCACATTCCACAACATCACCTGCTTTGGTTGTGGGGATGCAGCGCACGTCATTGCGTGCGCCAAAGGCAAAGCCACCCGAGGTAGTGAAGGTACCTCGGCACCCGGAGGCCATCGTGCAGCCGGGAGAAGGTGAGCGGGATGTCATGCCTCCTTTGGCCAGATTGCAACGACTTTTCTCCCAGAGAGTTGCCCGTGAGTACGGATGGGAATATCCTTACTTGCCTCGGGACTTACTTTATGAAGTTGAGGTCCTGCGACAGAGATGGTACGACAAATTTGTCTGGGAGAAGCTCAAAGTGCCTCAGGCCCGGTGATACTTGTCCTGTTCGCCGCCTGTGTCCAAGAAATTCAAGGACTGCAGAGCGGATTGAAAGTTGGGGCGCCATATTCATGCTGATAAAGTGCTTATCTGCAGAAAGGAGGGAGAGGATGTTGAATATTCAGTCGAAGTGTTTGATAAGCATCTGAAACCGTTGTTCTTACCTGATCCGAGGTTTTACTTGTGAGGAGAGACTCATGAGTATGTTTTCAGCTACAAATTTTCCTGGAAGAGCCTTTTGCTAGAACGTCTGAACAATACCCTGTTTTTTTATTTATTTATTTTTTCTTCCCACTCTCTTTTCCTATGAATCGAGGACAGACTTTGGGGTAGAATTAGTGTAGAGACGCATGAAGAATGAAGGAGCACCAAGTGTCATTACCGCAGCGCTGTCACCAGGTGGCAGTGTTGTGCAACGTTTGTTTGTTTTCTGCACACTTTTGCATCACACTCGTTGGAGCAAGTGGGTCCCTCGGCTGATGGACCCATTCATTCCAAATTTTCACATAATGTTAGGATGTTGTCTGTTTTTTTTGTTTCCCTTCTGCAGGAGATTCGTCGGTCAAGACTACTGAGTATGGGGTGGTTCTTAGACTGTGACGGGAGGGATTGTATATGTGTACATGATAGATGTTTTATACAAAAGTTTGATTGTTTATAGTTCCCTTTCCCCTTGAGCAGGTCTTGGCACACACAGGATTCAAAATTTTTAGGGATAGCCTCTGAGGCTCGCTCCATGTCACCACTCCTTGGGAGACATGGGGTTGCACCAGACGCTGGGGACCAGCGTCAAATCACAGGGGGGAGTATGTAGCGGGGTCTTTAATTTAGTTGGGGTACACCTGGGGGTAGTGTGACCCAGGTGTGTAATTGTGAAAGGTTCTGGACCCCTTTTGTAATTCGTGGAGGATTGGGTGGTGTATTATTCTCCTTGGCCTGTGGGTGGCGGGGTACCTACAGGCTCAAGGTAGAATCACTGCCATAGTGCTACCCTTTTTGTCCCTTTCCGGAGATGGTACGGCTGGGGTGGGGAACCCGCCGTGGTGTTGAAGGGAGGATATAAAAGGGGGAGACGCCCTTGCCACGAGGTCTTCGAGGATTTTCTCTTCACGCACCCAGGCACCTTAGGCCTGGGTGCGGGCGGTTCAAGGTTCCGGCCCAGGCGCCCTAGGCCTGACCGGAATGAAGTTGGGGTCCATCCCAGGCACCTTCAGCCTGGGGTGAGGTACTATATCGTAGGCCTGGGGCCCAGTAACTTCGACTGGGTCCCGCGAGGGCGAAGTGATCCAAGGGTGCCGCCTTGCGAGGGGACCCGCATCTGAGGTGAGGAGGCCAGGGGGTCACCCGTCCGGAGATTCTGGAGCAGCATCAACCCGGTGACGGATGGGCCTCCGGTAACTCCCTTAGAGGGACATCTTCCCCTGATAGGGGCCGCAACGCAGCGAAGGTACTCCCATCTATGTTCTATGGAGTTGCTGGTAGAGACTCACAAGTTCTATGTTCTGTGCTAAGCAAAGTTGCTATAACCCCTGGTGAAACCACAGGGGTTTAGATTCAAATCAGGATAGTGCCTCGACCTGCTCATCCCACCGTTTGCGTTATGTTATGGGTCGCAACCAGTCGGCTGTGAAAGGACTGTTTGTTGTGGAAGTATAATAAACAAGTGTTGGACCCTGCATCGGTGTATGGACTCTGGTTAATGGGAGCAAGGGAGGTTTCAGCATAGCAGGACCGAGCTTCATAACTAACACACATTGGCCCGAGGAATGTACTGATACTGGCCTTCACCTCACCCACAGCTATGGGGAGGACATGGGCCGTAGCGCATCTGTCACTGTCACGTGACATACCCCTAGCAAAAGGAGATGGGGTGAGGCTGCTACATTTGTTTCTGTAATTTTTTTTTGTAAATAAGTACCTTTTCTACTTCAATGACGGGCACTGATAAGGCGGCACTGACGGGCACTGATAAGGCGACACTGATGGGCACCGATGAGGTGGCACCAATGAGGTGGCACTGATGAGGTGGCACTGATGGGCACTGATGATGGGCACTTATAGGCGGCACTGATAGGCGGCACTGATGGGCACTGATATGTGGCACTGGTATGTGGCACTGATGGGCACTCATAGGCGGCACTGATGGGCACTCATAGGCGGCACTGATGGGCACTTATAGGCAGCACTAATGGGCACTTATGGGTGGCACTGATAGGTGGCACAGACGGGCACTGATAGGTGGGCACAGATGGGCATGGATGGGCACTGATAGGTGGCACTGATGGACACTAGTAGGTGGCACTGATGACACTGATGCCCAGCAATGCCAGCCACCACACATTGTGGTCATGCCATGATGGTGCCAGTCAGTGCCCATTTGTGGGCACTGATTGGCATATGTTGTGTATGTTTTTGTACATGTGGATGGCCATGGGGGACTTACCTGGCCATTCACATGCTTGGGGCTTCCCTGGTGGTCCTGGGCGGCATCCTGGTGGTCTAGTGTGGGTATCCGAGGGGGGGCTGCGCTGATAAACAATCAGCGTGAACCCCCCATGTCAGGAGAGCCGCCGATCGGCTCTCCTCTACTCGTGTCTGTCAGACGCGAGTGAGGAAGAGCCGATCAACGGCTCTTCCTGTTTACATCGTGATCAGCCGTGATTGGACACGGCTGATCACATGGTAAAAAGCCTCCGCCGGAGGCTCTTTACCGAGATCAGTGTAGCGGTGGGTCAGACTGACACACCGCTCCACCGATCGCCGCGATGCGCGCCCCCCCGCGCTGTTATCCTGCAGGGCGTCAATAGATGTCCAGTGTGGATAACAGAACCACTTCCCGGACGTCAATCTCCTATTGACTGGGCGGGAAGTGGTTAACCAATCTTGTTTTTTGTACAATTCTCCTTTAAGGGGGCGTGGCAAGGGGTGTGTCCTATGCCTGCATACTTTTGCTGATAGGTGTCCCTCATACCCATCTCAAAAAGTTGGGAGGTATGATTGAAGGCTGCTTGAGGGTGTTATACGTCGAGCCAGCTGGAGCACAGACTGCAATAAAAAAAGCCGAGGCTCTAAAGCACATTTACACCACAGCTTGCGCTTTGGTATGTGCATAGCACACAAACATTGTTGCGTACGAAAACTTGCAGCTTTAACTTCTAATAATATTACTGCAGGGTTGGGTTACAGCGTTTCAAAAAGCTTTGTTCGAAAATGCATGATGTCCTATTTTTCTACAGCACACCAGCGCAGCACATTGATGTGAACTTAAGCTATAGGACATAAGAATATTTACCATGTTCTTGTGTTGGGACTGCCTTTGGCAGAAGGCCCGCTGTAAGTGCCCTCACCCTGTGCATCAGGACATTGGCATAGTCCACAGAGAGTGCACATCCTAATGTGACAACACTGCTCCTGCATAGGAAGCTGCTCAGAAGTGTTGTTGTCCCAGGACTACCAGGATCACAGGTAAAAGGAGAACATAAAAAGAAGTAGAAGGAAAGTGTTCTAAAAGTTGTAGGTGCTGGTGCTCTGTGTATCAGAACATCAGCATAAAGTCCACAAAGAGCACAAATCCTGATGTGACAACACCTCCTGCTTAGAGAGCTGCTCAAGAGGGTTGTTACTCTAGGTCTAGGACTAAAGTCACGTACACATGACCGGTTTTCCCATCGGAAAAACTGCGGTGAGAGCTTTTCGTCGGGAATCCCGGGCCGTGTGTATGCTCCATCGCAGTTTTTCCGACGGGAAAACTGCCAGGAAAAAAAAAAGAGAGCAGGATCTCTTTTTTCCCCACCAGGAAAAAAATCCTAGTGGGAAAACTGTTCGTCTGTATGCTTTTCAGACGGGAAAAAAACGCACATGCTCGGAAACAATTCGACGCATGCTCGGAAGCATAGAACCTAATTTTGTCAGCTTGTCGTAGTCATCACTGCGTTCTTGGCAGTCAAAAGTTCACCGGACTTTTGTGTGTCCGTGTGTATGCAAGGCAGACCTTAGGGGAATTCTGTTGGGAAAACCATTGTATTTTTTTCCGAAGGGAAAACCAGGATCACAGTAAAAAAAATGAAAGAAAGAAGAAAAAAAATTACCGTATATACTCGAGTATAAGCCGAATTTTTCAGCACATTTTTTTGTGCTGAATATGCCCCCCTCGGCTTATACTCGAGTTACCTTTTTGCGCCTATTTTTCCGGATATTTGGGGACCCGGTACCGGCCGTTCGTAGGTCCCCTGGACCCCAAACTTGGCAGACATGTAGCCCCACTCTTCCTCTACAAGTGTGCAAAGGTTGTTGTCCAGGGGACCTACGGCCGGGGAGCACCGATTTTTCAAAGCCGGGCACCCCTTCCATAGACTCCCATGTTAAATGGTCATTTCTCTGGTTAATTTGGGGACCCGGTATCGGCCTGTCATAGGTCACCTGGACCCCAAACTTGGCAGACATGTAGCCCCACTCTTCCTCTACAAGTGTGCAAAGTTTTTTGTCTAGGAGACCTACAACCGGGGAGCACCGTTTTTTTAAAGCCATGCACCCCTTCCATAGACTCCCATGTTAAATGTCGGTCTAGTCATGGACACAGTGAGGCAAGAGCACAGTGAGGCATGGGCACAGTAAGGCATGGGCACAGTGAGGCATGGGCACAGTGAGGCATGCACATGGACACAGTGAGGCACAGTGAGGCATGCAAATGGACACCCTAGGCTTATACTCGAGTCAATAAGTTTTCCCAGTTTTTTGTGGTAAAATTAGGTGCCTCGGCTTATATTCGGGTCGGCTTATACTCGAGTATATACGGTATACTAAAAGCTGTAGGTGCTGGTGCCCTGTTCATCATCATAAAGCCCACAGAGAGTACAAATCCTGATGTGACCACATTATTCCTGCTCAGGAGCATTTTATCCCATGTCTAACAGTTGAAGAACTTCCAGAATCACAGGTAAAAAAAAAATCATGTAAGTAAGGAAAGGAAAAGTTACTAAAAGCTTTAGGTGTTGGCACTCTGTGCATCAGAACATCAACATAAAGTCAACAGAGAGAACGCATCCTGTAGTGAGAATGATGAGAATGATGCTCCTTCTTATGCCGCGTACACACGACCATTTTTCCTGTCATGTAAAACGTGATTCGTCGTGATTCCTCTAAAGCCTGCCTTGCATACACACATTCAGGAAAAAAAAACGCTTGAATGTGCTATCTCCATTACAAACGCTAGTTTTACCAGAACGAGCGCTCCCGTCTCATACTTGATTCTGAGCATGCACGTTTTTTTTCCCCTCGGAAAAAGCATGCACACGAGCAGTTGTCGCGACGAGAAAAAGAACGACGGGAAAAAACGATGATAAAAATTTGAGCAGGTTCTAATTTTTTTTGCGTTGAGAAAACTGCTATGGAGCATACACACGACCGGTTTTCACGACCAATCTAAAAAATGGCAGTTTTCTCGTCATGAAAAATGGTCATGTGTACGGGACACCAGGGAACTGTTACCTTAAAAGAGAAGTCTGGGTTTTCATTTTTTTTTTTTATATTTATACTTACCTCGGTGGATGGAGCATCAGACCGATGCTCCGTCTGTCCCCCAGCGTCTGTGCACTGAGAAACGAGCCACCGAACATCGCCGCTGGCTCGGTTCTCACAGATCCCTGAGAGGAAAGCTGCTGACTGTCAGTCAGTGTCTTTCCTCTCTGTTTCTCCACGCTCATTGGAGCGCTGAGCAGTGGAGGGGCGGGGAGAGGCTGTCTCAGCGGCTCGCTGAGACTGCCATCAATCAGGGCAGCTGGCGGATCCCGACTTGGAAGTCGTGATGACGCGCTGCCCCGACTGATGGCAGACTTCAGACCGATCTCCGCTGAAAACGGGTCACAGGAGTGCAAAACGAGTTGCACTCCTGTGACCCAGAGGAGAAGCCCAGCCTAAAAATCTCAGGCTGGACTTCTCCTTTAAGATTAAAAGTTGAAAAACTTCCAGGATCACAGGTAAAAAAAAAAAGTAAAGTGTACTAAAAGCTGTAGGTGTTGGCTCTCTGTGCATCAGAACATCAGCATAAAGTCCACAGATACAGGTAGCACACATACTAGGGTGACAATGATGCTCCTACTTAGGGAGCTGCTCAGGAGTGTTGTTACTCTAATGCCGCATACACACGATCGGAAATTCCGACAAGAAAAATCAGATGTGAGCTTTTTGCCAGAAAATCCGACCGTGTGTAGGCTCCATCTGACTTTTTCTGACGGAATTTCCGCTAAGAAAAGATTAAGAGCAGGTTCTCTATTTTTCAGATGGAAAAAGTTTCTATCGGAAAATCCGCTCATCTGTATGCAATTCCGACGCCCAAAAAAACACGCATGCTCAAAATTAGGGATGAGCCGAACACCCCCCGGTTCGGTTCGCACCACGACCTGCGAACTGACCGAAAGTTTGCGTGAACTTTAGAACCCTATTAAAGTCTATGGGACTCGAACTTTCGAAATCAAAAGTGCTAATTTTAAAGGCTAATATGCAAATTATTGTCCTAAAAAGGATTTGGGGACCCGGGTCCTGCCCCAGGGGACATGTATCAATACAAAAAAAAGTTTTAAAAACGGACGTTTTTTCGGGAGCAGTGATTTTAATGATGCTTAAAGTGAAAAAAAAAGTGAAATATTCCTTTAAATATCGTACCTGGGGGGTGTCTAAAGTATGCCTGTGAAGTGCCACGTGTTTCCCGTGTTTAGAACTGTCCCTGCACAAAATGACATTTCTAAAGGAAAAAAAGTCATTTAAAACTGCTTGCGGCTTTAATGTAATGTCTGGTCCCGGCAATACGGATGAAAATCATTGAGAAAAATATGGGTACCCCCAGCCCATTACCAGCCCCTTTGGGTATTTGTATTTGTATTCAGGTAAGCTTTAGGTGCACACTGTGCAAAGGACACTAAAACAAAATACTGGAGGTCCCTGCCTCACTTCCGGTATTTGTATGAGAACACCAGCAATTGTATTCAGGTAAGTTTTAGGTGCACACTGTGCAAAGGACACAGTACACTAAGGGCTCTTTCACACGGGGCGGATCCGTGCAGATCCGCCCCGTGAAGCTCCGCTTGCTCAGCGGGGATCGCTCCGTTGATCCCCGCTGAGCCGACGGATGACTGGGCGGTCCCCGCACACTATGCAGGGACCGCCCTGTCAGAGCGCCGCTCTCCCCTATGGGGAATTGGATGATGACGGACCGTAGAGTCCGTTGTCATCCGATCCGCTCCGCCGACGGAAGGAAAAATAGGGTTTTCCTCCGTCACACTTTGGCGGAGCGGATGTCAGCGGACATGTCTCCGCTGACATCCGTGCCTCCATAGGGGTACATGGAGGATCCGTTTCAGGTCCGCCTAAAAAACTGACAGGCGGACCTGAACGGACCTCCGTGTGAAAGGGGCCTAAGTGAAAATACTGCAGCTAGCACAATCACCTGCCTGCCTGTCAGTATATTATGAAGAGAATAACAGGAACGGTTCTAGCTAAACTAAATACAGTGTATAAATATATATACACAACACCTAGGATGCATATATATCCTCTACACACTGTAACTGCAGCTAACTGACTCGCCTGCCTGCTCTATCTAACGCAAAATAAATGACACTGTCTCTCTCTCTCTGTCTGTCTTTAACCATCACAACACACTACACAAGGCCGCCACGGAGGCGGCCTTATATAGTGTGGGGCGTGTACTAAACCCCCTGAGACATAATTGGCCAAAGCCACCCTGGCTGTGATTGGCCAAAGCATGCGGGTCATAGTGCATGCTTGGCCAATTATCAGCCAGCAATGCACTGCAATGCCGCAGTGAATTATGGGCCGTGACGCGGGACTCGAATTTGCCGCGAACGGCCCATAATGTTCGAAATTCGGCAAACGATCGAACAGCCAATGTTCGAGTCGAACATGGGTTCGACTCGAACTCGAAGCTCATCCCTACTCAGAATCAAACAGAAGAGCCGAACTGCCTATTGAACTTCATTGATCTCGGCTCGTCGTACATCTTGTACCGCGTTCTTGACCGTCGGAATTTCCGACAAGATTTGTGTGACCGTGTGTATGCAACACAAGTTTGAGCCAACATTCCGTCAGAAAAAATACACGGTTTTCTTGTTGGAATTTCCGATCGTGTGTACGCGGCATTACAATCGAAGTTAAAAAACTGTCAGGATCACAAGTAAAAAAAAAAAATATATATATTTATTATTTTACTA
Organism: Rana muscosa; assembly: GCA_029206835.1. NCBI lineage: Eukaryota > Metazoa > Chordata > Amphibia > Anura > Ranidae > Rana > Rana muscosa. Next base: position 70,040,032 of record CM055117.1, on the reverse strand, counting down.
TTTAAGTTTAGACTTTATTGCAAACTCTTACAAGAAGAAATGTGGATGCTGCAGAGATGTACAGAGCTGGAATAAAATGTAAGCGAAGGACATACATGACAGGGTGGAAGGAACTACCAGGGCATAGAGATGTCCGGAACTATTCGCCGGCGAATAGTTCCCGGCGAACATAGCTTGTTCGCGTTCGCCGCGGCGGGAGAACATATGCAATGTTCGGTCCGCCCCCTATTCGTCATCATTGAGCAAACTTTGACCCTGTACCTCACAGTCAGCAGACACATTCCAGCCAATCAGCAGCATACCCTTCCTCCCAGACCCTCCCACCTCCTGGACAGCATCCATTTTAGATTCATTCGGAAGCTGCAGTCTTAGTGAGAGGAGGGACAGTGTAGCTGCTGCTAATTTAATAGGGAAATCTATAGCTAGGCCAGTGTATTCAGTGTCCACTCCAGTCCTGAAAGACTCATCTGATCTCTGCTGTAAGGACAGCGTCCTGACAGCACCCAAAAAGCCCTTTTTAGGGCTAGTACATCAGTCTGCTTTTTTTTTTTTCCCTCTGTAATCTAATTGCAGTTGCCTGCCAGCGTGTGTGTGTCAGGCTCACAGCATATACTGTGCCCAGTGCCACCACTCATATATCTGGTGGCACAGTAGATTACATTTAAAAAAAAACAACAGTTTTGACTGCAATAGAATAGCAGTCAGTTCCCTGCCAGCGTGTGTATGTCAGGCTCACAGCGTATACTGTGCCCACTTGCCCAGTGCCACCACTCATATATCTGGTGGCACAGTAGATTACATTTAAAAAAACAAAACAATTTTGACTGCAATAGAATAGCAGTCAGTTCCCTGCCAGCGTGTGTGTGTCAGGCTCAAAGCGTATACTGTGCCCACTTGCCCAGGGCCGTCGTGGTCGTGGTGCTGTGATTCCCTTTGGCCCTAGAATAATGCCCAGTGTTCAGAGGCCATGTATCCTGAACTTGAAAAGTTCTGAGGACATAGTTGACTGGCTAACACAGGACACCCAATCTTCTACAGCTTCCGCTCGGAACCTTGACGCACCATCCTCCTCCAGCTCAGCTTCGGGCACCTCTCAAGTTACCACTCGCCCGCCTGCCGCCACCACCAACACTAGCACCACAGCTGCTTCACTTGATCCGTCAGAGGAGTTATTTACACATGAGTTGGAAGAAATGAGTGATGCGCAAACATTATTGCCAGAGGATGTAGATAAAAGGGATATGTCTCAGTCAGGCAGCATTACACACATGGACGTATGGTGTGATGATGATGATGTTGTACCGGCTGCTGCTTCCTTTACTGAGTTGTCAGATACAAGTGAAGCGGTTGATGATGACGATGTGTCCGTGGATGTCACGTGGGTGCCGGCTCGAAGAGAAGAAGGACAGGGGGAAAGTTCCGATGGGGAGACAGAGAGGAGGAGGAGACGAGTTGGAAGCAGGGGGAGGTCGTCGCAAGGAGCTAGTGGCACAGTCAGACAGCATGTATCGGCACCCGGGGTCAGCCAGACAGCACGCCAATCAACGCATGCTGTTGCCACCACCAGAATGCCGTCATTGCAAAGCTCAGAAGTATGGCATTTTTTTTGTGTGTCTGCCTCTAAAAACAGCGATGCCATTTGCAACCTGTGCCAAAAGAAACTGAGTCGTGGGAAATCCAACACCCACCTAGGTACAACTGCTTTGCGAAGGCACATCACAAACGCCTATGGGATCAACACACGATGACGAGTACAAGCAGAACACAAGCTCAAAGCCACCATCCTCCTCCTGGTCCAGCATCTTCAGCCACGTCAACCACTGCTGTTGTCACAATCAGGGGTCGGGCTTGAAGACCAATTGCAATAGCAGTGGCAGGACAGGCATACAGGCAGTCACTTCTGGCAGATGACATAGGCTCACCTGAGTTGCGGAGTCTAAGTACTAGCTGGTTTTCCCCAGAGCTCCGGATGGTGGAAATGGATTTAGCTGCAAGCTAGTACCAGGTCGCGGTCCTCAAGTTTGCCCCACCAGGGTGTGAGCAAGCCGGGGTCCAATAGCGGATAAGAGACAAGGATGAATCAGCAGCGTGGTCAGAAAACAAGCCAAGGGATCAATCACGAGTGGCTGCAGATTGGGATCAAGCAGTAGAGTGGTCAAAGAACAGGCCGAGGGTCAAACACGGGTGGTTGCAGACTGGGATCAGGCAGTAGAGAAGTCCAGGAACAAGCCAAGGGTCAATCATGAGTGGTTGTAGGTACAGATGGCAGCAGGAAAGACAACAGCAAGGCACTGGCAGGGAAGGAACAATAACCTGGCAAAGAGGAAGTGCTGAGACAAGGCTTTTATAGAAAGTTCATGGGAGGAGCAAGGAGTTCAAAGTTCAACAGTAATCAAGACTCAAGGCAGGGTTGTCCATTGGATCAGGTTGGTTTGTCCAGCAGATCAGGCAGGGAGCTGTCCAGCATCCCAGAAAGCTCAGTGGGAAAAGTCAACGCCAGACACCAGCGAGGTCCCAGGTTCAAGCCCAGGTCCTGACAGCTGTCCTCCTTCCCCCCTCTCAACCATCCGCCACTCTGTCTCTCGCCTTGAGCAGTTCCTGCTCATCTGCCCACAGTCAGGTGTCTGTCAAGGACATGTTTGAGCGTAAGAAGCCAATGTCACAGAGTCACCCCCTTGCCCAGCGTCTGACAGCTGGCTTGTCGGAACTCTTAGCCCGCCAGCTTTTACCATACAAGCTGGTGGAGTCTGAGGCCTTCAAAAAATTTGTAGCTCTTGGGACACCGCAGTGGAAGGTACCCGGCCGAAATTTATTTTCACAAAAGGCAATCCCCAACCTGTACTCTATTGTGCAAAAGGAAGTCATGGCATGTCTGGCACACAGTGTTGGGGCAAGGGTCCATCTGACCACTGATACCTGGTCTGCAAAGCACGGTCAGGGCAGGTATATCACCTACACTGCGCATTGGGTAAACCTGCTGACGGCTGCCAAGCATGTAATGCATGGCTCTGCAGAGGAGTTGGTGGTGACACCGCCACGACTTGCAGGCAGGCCTGCTGCCACCTCCTCTACTCCTCCTACTCCATCCTCTTCGATAACCTCCTCGGCTGAGTCCTCTTCTGCTGCTGCGTCTTGCTCCACATCAACTGCACCCCCTCAGCTCCCCAGGGGCTATTCCACATCCCGGATACGACAGTGTCACGCCGTCTTGGGGTTGACTTGCCTGAAAGCAGAGAGTCACACCGGACCAGCACTCCTGTCCGCCCTGAACGCACAGGTGGATCAGTGGCTGACTCCGCACCAACTGGAGATCGGCAAAGTGGTGTGTGACAACGGAAGCAATTTGTTGGCGGCATTGAATTTGGGCAAGTTGACACATGTGCCATGCATGGCACATGTGTTGAATCTGATTGTACAATGCTTTGTGCATAAGTACCCAGACTTACAGGACGTCCTCAAGCAGGCCAGGAAGGTGTGTGGCCATTTCAGGCATTCCTACACGGCCATGGCGCACTTTTCAGATAACCAGCGGCGAAACAACATGCCAGTGAGGCGCTTGATTTGCGACAGCCCGACACGTTGGAATTCAACACTCCTAATGTTCGACCGCCTGCTCCAACAAGAAAAAGCCGTCAACGAGTGCTACAGCAGCAGCTGCAACAATACCTAATTTTTCAGGCATGTGTACATGCCTAATTTTTCTGGCCTCTGGTGCTGCACTGTGGCTGCAAAAACAAAACAAAAAAAAAAAGCACATACATGTGTCAATTCCCCTTCGTGATCGTTACCTTGTTGTGGTGAAGGGGCTTGCGTATCACAATGAAGCGACCAACTCTATGAGTGTGTTGGCAATGGCAATGTTGGCACTAGTGATGAGCCGAACACCCCCGGGTTCGGTTCGCACCAGAACCCGCGAACGGACCGAAAGTTCGCACAAACTTTTGAACCCTATTAAATACAATGGATGCGAACGTTCGAAATCTAAAGTGCTAATTATAACGACTATTATGCATGTTATTGTCCTAAAAAGGGTTTGGGAACCCGGGTTCTGCACCAGGGGACATGTATCAATGCAAAAATAAGTTTTAAAAACTGCCGTTTTTCGGGAGCAGTCATTTTAATGATGCATAAAGTGAAAAAAAAAAAAGTCAAATATTCCTTTAAATATCGTACCTGGGGGGGTGTCTAAAGTATGCCTGTGAAGTGCCACGTGTTTCCAGTGTTTAGAACTGTCCCTGCACAAAATTACATTTCTAAAGGAAAAAAAGCCATTTAAAACTGCTTGCGGCTTTAATGTAATGTCTGGTCCCGGTAATATGGATGAAAATCTTTAAGAAAAATGGCATAGCTACCCCATCACAGCCCCCCCCCCCCCTACCCCAGCCCATTACCAGCCCCTTTGGGTCTTGTATGGATATTAAGGGGAACCCTGCACACAAAATATAAAAGGCCCTATATACTCTGAACAGCCGTATACAGGCGGTGCATACAAGACAGGGACTGTAGGTTTGTTCTTATGTTATGTAGAATCTGTTTGTAATTTTGAACAGGTACATTGTTTAAGTGTAGCTCCAGCCAAGAAATCTATTTTTAAGCTTTTTGGAAAACATAGGGAAGGGTTATCACCCCTGTAACATTTGTTTTGCTGTCTGTGCAGTGTGCACCTGTTCAGAACAGTTCACCTCACTTTCCGTCCTAATGACAAATGTTTTTTGAAAATTTGTTTTTTTTATTGAAACAAGAATTGGTGATAAAGCATCAGTGGAGAGGAGACACTTTTTTTCCCATATTAACTCTTACAGGAGAGAATTTGCCTTCCTAGGGGTAGATTTCCTCTCACTTCCTGTTGTATCCTTCCGTTTGCAAGGAGGAGTCGTTTGTAAGTTGGATGTTTGAAAGTAGGGGCCTGCCGTATATACTCAGCTGAAATTTGCCCCTTACAGTAGGTGCCGCCGATATTGTATTTCTATCGCGCTCCCATCGCCGAGATTCTCGGCGACAGGAGTGCCGAGATCTCGGCAGCAGGGTGGCGACACGTGTCGCGCTCGCTGCAATAGCGAGGAGACGCGACACTGTATTGAGCGGGGATCCGACGCGGATTCCCGCCAATACCAGGCACTGCGTTTGGTATGAATCCTGAGCGGGAACTCCACGCCAATTTTTAAAGAAAAAAACGGCGTAGGTTCCCCCTCCAGGAGCATACCAGGCCCTTGGGTCTGGTCTGGATTTGAAGGGGAACCCTACGCCGAAAAAACGGCGTGGGGTCCCCCTCAAGATCCAAACCAGACCCTTATCTGAGCACGCAACCTGGCAGGCCGCAGGGGAAGAGGGGGGGTCGAGAGTGGCCCCCCTCCCTCCTGAACCGTACCAGGCCACATGCCCTCAACATGGGGGGTTTGGTGCGCTGGGGCAGGGGGGCGACCTGCGGCCCCCCCACCCCAAAGCACCCTGCCCCCATGTTGATGAGGACAGGGCCTCTTCCCGACAACCCTGGCCGTTGGTTGTCGGGGTCTGCGGGCGGGGGGCTTATCGGAATCCGGGAGCCCCCCATAATAAGGGGGCCCCCAGATACCGGCCATGTGCCCCCGAAGCATGTGACTGTGACGTCATGGGACCATGTGACTGTGACATCATGAGAAGCCTATATTAATCTCTGCGGACCGAAGATTTATCATTACTGCGAGAGGAAGCGACGAGTCAACATCGAGGAGGAGAAGAGGGAAGAAGACGCCGACGGCGACGACGGGAAGACCGGCTCCTCCACTAGCAAAAGAGCTACCAAGAAGTTAGTGGAGGGGCCGGCAGAAGGACAACGGAGAGCCGGACGAGACGACGGAGAAGACCGGGCCTCCGCTAGCAAAAGAGCTAAAAAGAAGTTAGCGGAGGCCCGGCGGAAGAAAGAACCGGAGAGCGGGAGAAGAACCGGAGAGCGGGAGAAGAAGAAGGCGACGGAGAAGACCGGGCCTCCGCTAGCAAAAGAGCTAAAAAGAAGTTAGCGGTGGCCCGGCAGAAGAAAGAACCGGAGAGCGCGGCGACGACACCGGAGACCCCCGAAGTCGGAAGAAGACCTCCGGAGCGGTGCAATAAAATACTTTTAAAAACTGTGTTGTGTTTTTATTACCATTTTTTTTCCACCAGGTGAATGAGTAGGGGTACGATGTACCCCATTCTCATTCACGTGGCGGGGCCGGTATCTGGGGGCCCCCTTATTAAAGGGGGCTCCCGGATTCCGATAAGCCCCCCGCCCGCAGACCCCAACAACCAACGGCCAGGGTTGTCGGGAAGAGGCCCTGTCCTCATCAACATGGGGGCAGGGTGCTCTGGGGTGGGGGGGCCGCAGGTCGCCCCCCTGCCCCAGAGCACCAAACCCCCCATGTTGAGGGCATGTGACCTGGTACGGTTCAGGAGGGAGGGGGGGCCGCTCTCGACCCCCCCTCTTCCCCTGCGGCCTGCCAGGTTGCGTGCTCGGATAAGGGTCTGGTTTGGATCTTGAGGGGGACCCCCACGCCGTTTTTTCGGCGTAGGGTTCCCCTTCAAATCCAGACCAGACCCAAGGGCCTGGTATGCTCCTGGAGGGGGAACCCACGCCGATTTTTTCTTTAAAAATTGGCGTGGAGTTCCCGCTCAGGATTCATACCAAACGCAGTGCCTGGTATTGGCGGGAATCCGCGTCGGATCCCCGCCTATCGGCAATGCGTGTCGCTCATCGTGAAAGGAACATTTTTTCCTTTCCCGATGATGAGACAGCTCGGCGCTGGCTCTTGCGACGGAGCTCATAGGGTGTCAATATCGCCGCTATAAGCGGCGAGATTGACACAATATCGGCGGCACCTACTGTACATGTTGGTGTTGCCACAACACTGTGAGCCCTCACAGTTACTCTTGGTGGGCGCATGAATGGGCCCTGCTGTGAATTATTAGATCAAGAATTGTAATTTAATGCCCCTGTTGAACAGGGGCTGAAAAATTGGGCCTTTGGTGGTGGTGGTGTTGACACAACACTGTAAGGCCTCACAGTTACTCTTGGTGGGCGCAGGAATGGGCCCTGCTGTGAATTATTAGATCAAGAATTGTAATTGCATGCCCCTGTTGAACAGGGGCTGAAAAATTGGGCCTTTGGTGGTGGTGGTGGTGGTGTTGACACAACACTGTAAGGCCTCACAGTTACTCTTGGTGGGCGCAGGAATGGGCCCTGCTGTGAATTATTAGATCAAGAATTGTAATTGCATGCCCCTGTTGAACAGGGGCTGAAAAATTGGGCCTTTGGTGGTGGTGGTGGTGGTGTTGACACAACACTGTAAGGCCTCACAGTTACTCTTGGTGGGCGCTGGAATGGGCCCTGCTGTGAATTATTAGATCAAGAATTGTAATTGCATGCCCCTGTTGAACAGGGGCTGAAAAATTGGGCCTTTGGTGGTGGTGGTGGTGGTGTTGACACAACACTGTAAGGCCTCACAGTTACTCTTGGTGGGCGCAGGAATGGGCCCTGCTGTGAATTATTAGATCAAGAATTGTAATTACATGCCCCTGTTAAACAGGGGCAGAAAAATTGGGCCTTAGGCACTGGTGCCACAACACTGCAACCCCTCACAGATACTGTACTTGGAGCACAGCAATGAGCCCTGTTGCAAAGTATTGCATCAAAAATTGTAATTACACGCCCCTGTTAAACAGGGGCTGAAAAATTGGGCCTTAGCCACTGGTGCTGGTGCCACGACACTGCAACCTCTCCCAGATACTCTTTTTTTAATCAACAAAAGGGTTTTTATTAATGAGAGCACATGGCATTACATCTTATTCATGACAAATGTAAGACACTGTGGATATATACATCAAGAGTATCAACTGTTTTAACTTTCCAGTCTAATATACTTGCACAGACAATACTGGAAACATACTCCTGTATAGATAGGGTAATGCCATATCCAAGTGCTCATTCTACATATAGAGAGAATGGTAGTAAAAATTAAAATTAAAAGTAAGAAAATAAAAGAAACAAAGGGAAAACCAAACAGTAGATAGTAATTGAATGTTAATAACAAACCAACCATTGACGTTTCACCTTGACTCAGACTCGTCAGTTAGAAACAACTCTCCCTGTGGTGTGACAGCAAAGAAGACATGCATGCGTTTAGATAGTCAGTCATTCATCCCTCATCCCATTAGTAGCCTATCCAGGGCCAGCTGTGGCGGAGCCACTTCTGGGGATCTCAACCAGTCCTGCCATATATTGGTAAATTTGTTTGGTGATTTCCTATGCTGATAGGTGTATTTTTCACGGATAAGAGTGGTGTTAACCATTTGTATCCATTGTGCCTCCTGTGGTATACGTGCTGACAGCCACAACCGGGCAATAAGTTTCCTGGCCAAGTATAGCAGTCTCGTAATAGCAATATATATTGGCGGTAGATATAAATCTTCATCCAGACTGCCCAGCAGGCACACCAGTGGCTCCAACCCAAGCTGGACCCGAAAGGTATTATTTATTCTGGCAACAACAGCGCTCCAATACCTCAATAATTTGGGGCACCTCCAAAGCATGTGGATGAGATCACCTGGGTGAGCCTGGCATTTGGGACATATGGGAGAGTCACGTCTACCCCATCTATGAAGTTGAATAGGTGTGCGATACACCCTGTGCAGTATAAACAGTTGTGAGAGTCTTTGTGCTGCCGACACTGAAACCACCGGACCCACCCCCAGTATCTGATTCCACTGCTCACCATCAATGGGACCTACATCTCTCTCCCACCCTTCTCTGCACGGTAGTAAGTCTGGGGCCTGTATGTGTGATAGAAGATGGGCATATATTCTAGAGATGATTCCCTTTTTCTCCGGGTCAGTAAATATAGATTCGAGGAATGTAGAGTTTTCTAGTTGCAGACTAGAGTGTCTGTTCTGATACGTTTTTTCGGCGTAGGGTTCCCCTTCAAATCCAGACCAGACCCAAGGGCCTGGTATGCTCCTGGAGGGGGAACCCACGCCGATTTTTTCTTTAAAAATTGGCGTGGAGTTCCCGCTCAGGATTCATACCAAACGCAGTGCCTGGTATTGGCGGGAATCCGCGTCGGATCCCCGCCTATCGGCAATGCGTGTCGCTCATCGTGAAAGGAACATTTTTTCCTTTCCCGATGATGAGACAGCTCGGCGCTGGCTCTTGCGACGGAGCTCATAGGGTGTCAATATCGCCGCTATAAGCGGCGAGATTGACACAATATCGGCGGCACCTACTGTACATGTTGGTGTTGCCACAACACTGTGAGCCCTCACAGTTACTCTTGGTGGGCGCATGAATGGGCCCTGCTGTGAATTATTAGATCAAGAATTGTAATTTAATGCCCCTGTTGAACAGGGGCTGAAAAATTGGGCCTTTGGTGGTGGTGGTGTTGACACAACACTGTAAGGCCTCACAGTTACTCTTGGTGGGCGCAGGAATGGGCCCTGCTGTGAATTATTAGATCAAGAATTGTAATTGCATGCCCCTGTTGAACAGGGGCTGAAAAATTGGGCCTTTGGTGGTGGTGGTGGTGGTGTTGACACAACACTGTAAGGCCTCACAGTTACTCTTGGTGGGCGCAGGAATGGGCCCTGCTGTGAATTATTAGATCAAGAATTGTAATTGCATGCCCCTGTTGAACAGGGGCTGAAAAATTGGGCCTTTGGTGGTGGTGGTGGTGGTGTTGACACAACACTGTAAGGCCTCACAGTTACTCTTGGTGGGCGCTGGAATGGGCCCTGCTGTGAATTATTAGATCAAGAATTGTAATTGCATGCCCCTGTTGAACAGGGGCTGAAAAATTGGGCCTTTGGTGGTGGTGGTGGTGGTGTTGACACAACACTGTAAGGCCTCACAGTTACTCTTGGTGGGCGCAGGAATGGGCCCTGCTGTGAATTATTAGATCAAGAATTGTAATTACATGCCCCTGTTAAACAGGGGCAGAAAAATTGGGCCTTAGGCACTGGTGCCACAACACTGCAACCCCTCACAGATACTGTACTTGGAGCACAGCAATGAGCCCTGTTGCAAAGTATTGCATCAAAAATTGTAATTACACGCCCCTGTTAAACAGGGGCTGAAAAATTGGGCCTTAGCCACTGGTGCTGGTGCCACGACACTGCAACATCTCCCAGATACTCTTTTTTTAATCAACAAAAGGGTTTTTATTAATGAGAGCACATGGCATTACATCTTATTCATGACAAATGTAAGACACTGTGGATATATACATCAAGAGTATCAACTGTTTTAACTTTCCAGTCTAATATACTTGCACAGACAATACTGGAAACATACTCCTGTATAGATAGGGTAATGCCATATCCAAGTGCTCATTCTACATATAGAGAGAATGGTAGTAAAAATTAAAATTAAAAGTAAGAAAATAAAAGAAACAAAGGGAAAACCAAACAGTAGATAGTAATTGAATGTTAATAACAAACCAACCATTGACGTTTCACCTTGACTCAGACTCGTCAGTTAGAAACAACTCTCCCTGTGGTGTGACAGCAAAGAAGACATGCATGCGTTTAGATAGTCAGTCATTCATCCCTCATCCCATTAGTAGCCTATCCAGGGCCAGCTGTGGCGGAGCCACTTCTGGGGATCTCAACCAGTCCTGCCATATATTGGTAAATTTGTTTGGTGATTTCCTATGCTGATAGGTGTATTTTTCACGGATAAGAGTGGTGTTAACCATTTGTATCCATTGTGCCTCCTGTGGTATACGTGCTGACAGCCACAACCGGGCAATACGTTTCCTGGCCAAGTATAGCAGTCTCGTAATAGCAATATATATTGGCAGTAGATATAAATCTTCATCCAGACTGCCCAGCAGGCACACCAGTGGCTCCAACCCAAGCTGGACCCGAAAGGTATTATTTATTCTGGCAACAACAGCGCTCCAATACCTCAATAATTTGGGGCACCTCCAAAGCATGTGGATGAGATCACCTGGGTGAGCCTGGCATTTGGGACATATGGGAGAGTCACGTCTACCCCATCTATGAAGTTGAATAGGTGTGCGATACACCCTGTGCAGTATAAACAGTTGTGAGAGTCTTTGTGCTGCCGACACTGAAACCACCGGACCCACCCCCAGTATCTGATTCCACTGCTCACCATCAATGGGACCTACATCTCTCTCCCACCCTTCTCTGCACGGTAGTAAGTCTGGGGCCTGTATGTGTGATAGAAGATGGGCATATATTCTAGAGATGATTCCCTTTTTCTCCGGGTCAGTAAATATAGATTCGAGGAATGTAGAGTTTTCTAGTTGCAGACTAGAGTGTCTGTTCTGATAAGTTTTTTCGGCGTAGGGTTCCCCTTCAAATCCAGACCAGACCCAAGGGCCTGGTATGCTCCTGGAGGGGGAACCCACGCCGATTTTTTCTTTAAAAATTGGCGTGGAGTTCCCGCTCAGGATTCATACCAAACGCAGTGCCTGGTATTGGCGGGAATCCGCGTCGGATCCCCGCCTATCGGCAATGCGTGTCGCTCATCGTGAAAGGAACATTTTTTCCTTTCCCGATGATGAGACAGCTCGGCGCTGGCTCTTGCGACGGAGCTCATAGGGTGTCAATATCGCCGCTATAAGCGGCGAGATTGACACAATATCGGCGGCACCTACTGTACATGTTGGTGTTGCCACAACACTGTGAGCCCTCACAGTTACTCTTGGTGGGCGCATGAATGGGCCCTGCTGTGAATTATTAGATCAAGAATTGTAATTTAATGCCCCTGTTGAACAGGGGCTGAAAAATTGGGCCTTTGGTGGTGGTGGTGTTGACACAACACTGTAAGGCCTCACAGTTACTCTTGGTGGGCGCAGGAATGGGCCCTGCTGTGAATTATTAGATCAAGAATTGTAATTGCATGCCCCTGTTGAACAGGGGCTGAAAAATTGGACCTTTGGTGGTGGTGGTGGTGGTGTTGACACAACACTGTAAGGCCTCACAGTTACTCTTGGTGGGCGCAGGAATGGGCCCTGCTGTGAATTATTAGATCAAGAATTGTAATTGCATGCCCCTGTTGAACAGGGGCTGAAAAATTGGGCCTTTGGTGGTGGTGGTGGTGGTGTTGACACAACACTGTAAGGCCTCACAGTTACTCTTGGTGGGCGCTGGAATGGGCCCTGCTGTGAATTATTAGATCAAGAATTGTAATTGCATGCCCCTGTTGAACAGGGGCTGAAAAATTGGGCCTTTGGTGGTGGTGGTGGTGGTGTTGACACAACACTGTAAGGCCTCACAGTTACTCTTGGTGGGCGCAGGAATGGGCCCTGCTGTGAATTATTAGATCAAGAATTGTAATTACATGCCCCTGTTAAACAGGGGCAGAAAAATTGGGCCTTAGGCACTGGTGCCACAACACTGCAACCCCTCACAGATACTGTACTTGGGGCACAGCAATGAGCCCTGTTGCAAAGTATTGCATCAAAAATTGTAATTACACGCCCCTGTTAAACAGGGGCTGAAAAATTGGGCCTTAGCCACTGGTTCTGGTGCCACGACACTGCAACCTCTCCCAGATACTCTTTTTTTAATCAACAAAAGGGTTTTTATTAATGAGAGCACATGGCATTACATCTTATTCATGACAAATGTAAGACACTGTGGATATATACATCAAGAGTATCAACTGTTTTAACTTTCCAGTCTAATATACTTGCACAGACAATACTGGAATTATACTCCTGTATAGATAGGGTAATGCCATATCCAAGTGCTCATTCTACATATAGAGAGAATGGTAGTAAAAATTAAAATTAAAAGTAAGAAAATAAAAGAAACAAAGGGAAAACCAAACAGTAGATAGTAATTGAATGTTAATAACAAACCAACCATTGACGTTTCACCTTGACTCAGACTCGTCAGTTAGAAACAACTCTCCCTGTGGTGTGACAGCAAAGAAGACATGCATGCGTTTAGATAGTCAGTCATTCATTCCTCATCCCATTAGTAGCCTATCCAGGGCCAGCTGTGGCGGAGCCACTTCTGGGGATCTCAACCAGTCCTGCCATATATTGGTAAATTTGTTTGGTGATTTCCTATGCTGATAGGTGTATTTTTCACGGATAAGAGTGGTGTTAACCATTTGTATCCATTGTGCCTCCTGTGGTATACGTGCTGACAGCCACAACCGGGCAATAAGTTTCCTGGCCAAGTATAGCAGTCTCGTAATAGCAATATATATTGGCGGTAGATATAAATCTTCATCCAGACTGCCCAGCAGGCACACCAGTGGCTCCAACCCAAGCTGGACCCGAAAGGTATTATTTATTCTGGCAACAACAGCGCTCCAATACCTCAATAATTTGGGGCACCTCCAAAGCATGTGGATGAGATCACCTGGGTGAGCCTGGCATTTGGGACATATGGGAGAGTCACGTCTACCCCATCTATGAAGTTGAATAGGTGTGCGATACACCCTGTGCAGTATAAACAGTTGTGAGAGTCTTTGTGCTGCCGACACTGAAACCACCGGACCCACCCCCAGTATCTGATTCCACTGCTCACCATCAATGGGACCTACATCTCTCTCCCACCCTTCTCTGCACGGTAGTAAGTCTGGGGCCTGTATGTGTGATAGAAGATGGGCATATATTCTAGAGATGATTCCCTTTTTCTCCGGGTCAGTAAATATAGATTCGAGGAATGTAGAGTTTTCTAGTTGCAGACTAGAGTGTCTGTTCTGATACCTAATGGCATGTTGTAGTTGTCTGTACTTAAAGTGGTGTCCCCTAAGGGCAGGAAATTCATTTAGCAACTGGGTGAAAGGCTTTAAAACTGAACCATCCAGTATTTGGGCAAGAAATCTGACCCCAGCTCTTTCCCACTCTAATGGATCGGGCACTCTATTTAGTTCCATGTAGAATCGGTTCCTCCATATGGGAGTCTGACGGAAATAACCCGTCACACCCAATATGGACTTGACCCTCTTCCAGATTTTTATCAGTGACCGAATTGTAGGGCAGGTTATAGGGGCTTTAGAGAAGCCTCCCAGATACTCTAGTTGGAGTGCAGGAATGAGCCATGCTGCAAAGCATTGCATAAAAATTGTAATTACATGCCCCTGTTAAAAATTGGGCCTTAGCCACTGGTGGCGGCACCCAGAAACAAAAATGTTCTTCCAAGCTATCATCATCAATCGGATCATTGAGGAGGAGGAGGATAGTCAGTCAACATAACAGGACAGTCTCTCAGCATCAGCATCAGTCTTGAAGGGATGTGACATTTGAAAATAAATTAGTCTGTTATATCAGCTTCATGTGTTTGGTAGCTGGTGGTGATCCAAGACTGGTTCATCTTTATGAAGGTCAGTCGATCAACAGAGTCGGTGGACAGGCGCACCCTGTGATCAGTGACAAATCCTCCAGCAGCACTGAATGTGCGTTCTGAAAGAACGCTGGATGCAGGACAGGCCAGTAGCTCAATTGCATACTGTGCAAGCTCTGGCCAGTGATCCATCCTCAAGACCCAGTAAGCCAGAGGATTTTCGGTGGGGAAGGTGTCCAAGTCTGACCTTGCCCCTAGGTATTCCTGCACCATGTATATCAGACGCTGGCGATGGTTGCTGGAACCGATCATACCTTGAGGCTGCGGACTAAAGAATTGTCTGAACGCATCGGTCAGACGGCCACCTTCCCCACCGCTCCTTCTTTGACTGACCGAAGCCTCAACAACTCGTTGTCCAGGACCAGGAGTTTGTAACCTCCCAGTCTCTGGGAATGCGTTGCACAGACCTTTCTGCAAGGCCTCCCGGAGTTGTCTCATCCTCTGCTCCCTCTGCGATGGTAAGATAAGGTCCGCAACCTTACCCTTGTACCGTGGATCAAGGAGAGTGGCCAGCCAGTAATGGTCCCTCTCCTTGATCCGCAGAATACGAGGATCCTTCCACAGACTTTGCAGGATCAGGGAGGCCATGCAGCGTAGGTTAGCTGAGGCATTCGGTCCGGAGTCCTCTGGGTCACTAAGGACGACATGATCCGCAGCCACCTCCTCCCAGCCACGTACAAGTTCACTGGTTTCTTGGGACTGTAAATCATCCCTAAAAGACTGCTGCTGATGATGCTGAGTGCCAAGCTCCACCTCCATGCTGACACAATCCTTCTCCTCATCCACCTCCTCTTCTTTCTGTGCGATGGGTGGGACAGAAGGAACACTGTCTGGGTAAAGGGGGCCTTGAGAGGCAAGGAAGTCCTCCTCTTCCTGCCTCTGTTCTGCCTCAAGTGCCCTGTCCATTATTCCACGCAGCGTATGTTCCAACAGGTGGACAAGAGTTACAGTGTCACTAATGCATGCACTGTCACTGCTCACCATCCTCGTGGCCTCCTCAAATGGTGCCAGGACAGTGCATGCATCCCTGATCATGCCCCACTGGCGTGGTGAAAAAAACCCGAGCTCCCCTGACCCTGTCCTGGTGCCGTAGTCACACAGGTACTCATTGATGGCCCTCTGCTGCATGTGCAGCCGCTGCAGCATGGCCAACATTGAGTTCCACCTGGTGGGCATGTCACATATAAGGCGGTTCTTGGGCAGGTTCAACTCCTTTTGCAGCTCAGCCAGGCGAGCACTGGCATTATAAGATCTGCGGAAATGCACACAGACTTTCCTGGCCTGCCTCAGGACATCCTGTAAGCCCGGGTACCTGCCCAAGAACCACTGCACCACCAGGTTAAGGACGTGAGCCACACAGGGCACATGGGTCAGTTGTCCCTGTCGGAAAGCGGAGAGGAGGTTGGTGCCATTGTCGCAAACTACCATTCCTGGCTTAAGCTGGCGTGGCGTCAACCACCTCTCGGCCTGCTCCTGCAGAGCAGACAGAACCTCTGCCCCAGTGTGGCTCCTGTCCCCCAAACACACCAGCGCAAGCACGGCATGACATCTTTTTGCCTGCGTACTTGCGTAGCCCCTTGAACGCCTACGGAGCACTGCTGGTTCCGAGGACAAAGCACAGGAAGAGGCCATGGAGGAAGAAGAAGGTGTGTCACAACCAGTAGTAGCATTTTGGAGGTGTGGCGGTGGAACAACCTCCAACACTACTGCACCTTGTCCTGCATCCTTCCCAGCTGCCAAAAGAGTGACCCAATGGGCCGTGAAAGAAAGGTAACGTCCCTGTCCATGCCTGCTGGACCATGAGTCAGCGGTAATATGCACCTTACCGCTGACTGCCCTGTCCAGCGAGGCCAAGACATTGCCTTCCAAATGCCGGTAGAGAGCCGGAATCGCCTTCCGTGAGAAAAAGTGGCGTTTGGGAACCTGCCACTGAGGAACCGCACATTGCACAAACTCACGGAAGGGGGCCGAGTCTACCAACTGAAAAGGCAGCAGTTGAAGCGCTAGCAATTTTGCCAAGCTAGCATTCAACCGCTGGGCATGTGGATGGCTGGGAGTGAACTTCTTTCGACGGTCCAGCAGCTGGGGCAGGGAAATTTGCCTGCTAGAATCGGACGTCGGTGTACTGCTAGCAGAGTGCCCGCAAGTACTTGGCTGTGACACACCTAATTCTACACCTTCATTCCTCTCAGTGCAGGTTTCAGAGAGGACTGAAAGTATAGTGGGGTTGGAGATCCCAGCTGATGCGGTGCAAGGAGAGGTCCGCTTTGTTCTTTGGTGTGGGTCTTTAAGGTAGGCTTGCCAACGAGCTGCCTGGCAGGTCAACATATGTCTGGTCAAGCATGTGGTGCCCAAGCGGGTGATGTTTTGGCCACGCGATATACGCTTGAGACATATGTTGCAAACAGCAGCTGTGCGATCTGATGCACTCGACTCAAAAAGGCCCACACCAAAGAACTTTTTGAATAACGGGCAGAGGCAGAGCCCTGCACAGGCGGAGCTCTGTGGTGTGATTCCGTCGGTGTGCTTCCCTTACGCTGGCCCCCCTAGGGCATCCTGCCTCAATGGAGATGTGCCTCCTCCTCCTCCTCCTCCTCTCTCCTATTAGGCACCCACGTGGAGTCAGTGACCTCATCATCCCCTCCCTCCTCATCACTGGAGCCAATCTGGCAGTATGCTGCAGCTGCTGGAACATGACTGCCAGATTGGTGTCCTTCTTGAGCATCCCCTCTCTCTGCTCTCACGCTACTGCCTTCCTCTAGCTGGGTATCATCATCAGACCCTTCGAAACGCTGGGCATCCTCCTGGAGCATGTACCCAACACTGTGCTCAAACAGTTCGGGGGACTCCTCAGGAGGACATGGTTGGTCTAGGGAAGGAGTGACTGATGATGACATTGATACCAGGGGAGAGGACGCTTTGGCAGCTGCTTTGCCAGTACCCTGAGCCTGGGTGAGAGAGGATGAGGAGGGCTTGGTTATCCACTCTACCAAGTCTTCGGCATGATACGGCTCAACACGTCCAGCTGCCGAAAAGAAGGACAAGCGTGTCCCATGGCCACGTGCTGATGGCGATGCACCGCGTCCACGACCAGCACTGTTGTCTCTAGACACAGAGCCTGCTTGCCCTCTTTTATTGGCTCCTGACTGTCTGCCTCTCCTTGTTTGCCTTCCAGATGGCCTGCAGGGAAATGGGAAAACCAGCAATAAGGCCTAGCTTCAGGAGTATATTTTGCAGGAATCACACTACGCCTGCTGTAGGTGCTGCAAATGCCTGTTGGTGTAACACACCAGGAAAAAGCAGCAATACAGGCTAACTTCAGGTGTAATATGATCAGGAGGCACATTCCGCCCGCTGTAAGTGCCGCAAATGCCTGTTGGTGTAACACACCAGGAAAAAGCAGCAATACAGGCTAACTTCAGGTGTAATATGATCAGGAGGCACACTCCGCCCGCTGTAAGTGCCGCAAATGCCTGTTGGTGTAACACACCAGGAAAAAAGCAGCAATACAGGCTAACTTCAGGTGTAATATGATCAGGAGGCACACTCCGCCCACTGTAAGTGCCGCAAATGCCTGTTGGTGTAACACACCAGGAAAAAGCAGCAATACAGGCTAACTTCAGGTGTAATATGATCAGGAGGTACACTCCACCCGCTGTAAGTGCCGCAAATGCCTGTTGGTGTAACACACCAGGAAAAAGCAGCAATACAGGCTAACTTCAGGTGTAATATGATCAGGAGGCACACTCCGCCCGCTGTAAGTGCCGCAAATGCCTGTTGGTGTAACAAATCAGGAAAAAGCAGCAATACAGGCTAACTTCAGGTGTAATATGATCAGGAGGCACACTCCGCCCGCTGTAAGTGCCGCAAATGCCTGTTGGTGTAACACATCAGGAAAAAGCAGCAATACAGGCTAACTTCAGGTGTAATATGATCAGGAGGCACACTCCGCCCGCTGTAAGTGCCGCAAATGCCTGTTGGTGTAACACACCAGGAAAAAGCAGCAATACAGGCTAACTTCAGGTGTAATATGATCAGGAGGCACACTCCGCCCGCTGTAAGTGCCGCAAATGCCTGTTGGTGTAACACACCAGGAAAAAGCAGCAATACAGGCTAACTTCAGGTGTAATATGATCAGGAGGCACACTCCGCCCGCAGTAAGTGCTGCAAATTAGGCTTGTGCAATTCGTTTCGTAACGAATTGAAATTCGTCCGAATTTAGCAACTTTCGGACATTCGGAAGCATTCGAATTTCCGAACAAAGCAATTACGAATAAGACCGAATCCGAAATAAATTATACCGCAAATAGCGAATGCCCGAATGTCTTCGGCATAATTCGTTATGAAAAAGTTACGAATGTACGAATCCATACGAAGCACAATAACACTCACTCTGCTCTGCTCTCTGCTTCTCCCACACCGTGCTGAACTCCCTCTCAAAATGGTGTACAGGGGCGGAGGTTATAGCCGCATGTAAAAAACGAAAGTAAAATACGAGATTTCGAATCCATTCGAAGCACAATAACACTCACTCTGCTCTGCTCTCTGCTTCTCCCTCACCGTGTTGAACCCTCTGAAAATGGTGTACAGAGGCGGAGCCTATAGCCGCATGTTAAAAACGAAAGTAAAATACGAGATTTCGAATCGTTACAAATAACCGCAATGTATTTAGAAAAGTACAAATCCATTCGAAGCACATTAGGCATAATAGGCAGCGTCGTTGTGAGAGAGACACGGAAAATTACGAATCAACGAACCCAAAAAAAGTTACGAAAGTAGGAGTTGTGTCCAGAATCAACGAAAAACAACGTACTCTACCGAAAGTACGAACCCAAAAAAAGTTACGAAAGTAGGAGTTGTGTCCAGAATCAACGAAAAACAACGTATTCTACCGAAAGTACGAATTATAAAGCAACAAAAAATTCAACGAAAAATGTCGCTTGCAAAAATACGAATGAGTCCGAACACGAAAAATCCCGTCTAGCAAAATTACGAATGATTACGAATCAACAGGACCGGAAAGAAACGAACCGAAACGGAACAAATTTTTCCGTTGTGCACAAGTCTACTGCAAATGCCTGTTGGTGTAACACACCAGGAAAAAGCAGCAATACAGGCTAACTTCAGGTGTAATATGATCAGGAGGCACACTCCGCCTGCTGTAAGTGCCGCAAATGCCTGTTGGTGTAATACACCAGGAAAAAGCAGCAATACAGGCTAACTTCAGGTGTATAATGTGCAGGAGGCTTAGCAACAATGACACTGACACTGTCCCCTGCCCAGGGCCGGCCCAAGACATTGTGCTGCCTGGGACCAAGAATGAAATGCTGCCCCCCCCCCCAAAAAAAAAAAATCACGCCCACCAAAAGGCCCCCACATTCATTATTTTATATCATAATAACTAAAGGGGACCCGTCATGCTCTATACATGTCAACAGGAGTATAAAGAGGACCTGTCATGGCTCTATACATGTATAGGAGTAAAAAGAGAACCTGTCATGGCTCTATACGTGTATATAGGAGTATGAAGGGACCTGTGCATGGCGGGCGGCCGCAATGTCTTTTGCGCAAACTAATCAATGTACGCTAATTGTGTTTTTTTGGTACCAAAAATATGTAGAAGAATACATATTGGCCTAAACTGATGAAGAAATAATTTTTTTAATACATTTTTGGGATATTTATCATAGCAAAAAGTAAAACATATTGTCAAATATCACCAAAAGAAAGCTCTATTTGTGGGAAAAAAAGGACATCAATTTCATTTGGGTACAGTGTCGCATGACTGCGCAATTGTCAGTTAAAGCGACACAGTGCCATATCGCAAAAAATGGCCTGGTCATTAAAGGGGTTGTAAAGATTCGTTTTTTTTTTACCTTAATGCATCCTATGCATTAAGGTGAAAAAACACCTGGCAATTACTGCCCCCCAGGCCCCCCGTTTTACTTACCTGAGGCCGTTTATCTGCTGTGCGCGTCCCCCGGCGTCCTCTTCTCCACGGAGGCTGGCCGTTTATTGGCTAGATTGGATAGATTGATAGCAGCGCAGCCATTGGCTCCCGCTGCTGTCAATCACATTCAATGACGCGGCCCGTGGGGGGGCGGGAATGAGGCGTACACGCTGTGTCTATGGACGCAGTGTGTATAACAGGGAGCGCGCCCGCAAGCTAACCTCCTTGGGAGAGCGCTTCCCAGAAGGGGGTTATCTGATGCAGGGAGGAGCTGAGACAGCCGCCGAGGGACCCGAGAACAAGAGGATCGGGGCCACTCTTTTCCAAACTAACTGCACAGTGGAGGTAAGTATAACATGTTTTTTATTTAAAAAAAAATAAAAAATAAAGCAATACAATCGCTTTAAGTGGGCGAATCCTTCCGGTCCTTAAGTGGTTAATCAGGGCTGGGCAAGGCAATTCCCTCTCAGGCTCTCATGTCTCATACAACTTGTGATGTGTGTTTGTACTTACAGTTTTGCTTTGGACTCCACCACCAGATGCGGGTTGTCACCTGCCACACGTTGCGGGTTGTCACCTGCCACACGTTGCGGATTGTCACCTGCCACACGTTGCGGATTGTCACCTGCCACACGTTGCGGGTTGTCACCTGCCACACGTTGCGGGTTGTCACCTGCCACACGTTGCGCATGGTCACTTACGTCACATGCCACACGTTGCAGATTGTCACTTGCCACGACATCACCTGCCACACGATGGAGATAGTCACGTGCCACACGTTGCGTATTGTCACTTGCCACGTGACGTCACTTGCCACACGTTGCGGATTGTCACAACGTCACCTGCCACACGTTGCGCGTTGTCACTTGCTGTGTCCCAGAGTGCACACGGCTGCACAGTGAGGGTGGAATTGTGGTGATTCAGGGCGGGCGGTGAGAGATGACATCATCTCTCTGCTCCGCTGCGCGCTCACTCACTGACTGCTCCTAGCCCCCCCCCCAGGGCTGCGAGTGTTCTGCCTGCGGCCGCCCCTGTCACCACTAACAGCAGCAGCGCTGGGCTCCTCACAGGCAGCGGCGCCTGCCCGCTCACTCACTGACAGCCCCCCCCCCCGGGCTGCGAGTGTCCTCACACAGGCAGCGGCACCTGCTCGCTGACTGCCCCCCCCCCGCCCCCGGGCTGGGAGTGTCCTCACAGGCAGCGGCGTCTGGTTCCTCACAGGCAGCGGATCGGGCGGAACAGGCTGGCTGGCGGGCGTCAGTTTGCCGCCCCCCTAAAAGTGCCGCCTGGTACCATGGTACCACCCGGTCCCATCATAGGGCCGGCCCTGCCCCTGCCTATCCTTCTCTCTCCCTGCACACAAGGTTTATCAAAGTATATGACACTGACACTCTCCCTGTCTATCCTTCTCTCTCCCTGCACACAAGGTTTAGCAAAGAATATGACACTGACACTGTCCCCTGCCTATCCTTCTCTCTCCCTGCACACAAGGTTTATCAAAGTATATGACACTGACACTGTCCCCTGCCTATCCTTCTCTCTCCCTGCACACAAGGTTTATCAAAGTATATGACACTGACACTCTCCCTGTCTATCCTTCTCTCTCCCTGCACACAAGGTTTAGCAAAGAATGTGACACTGACACTGTCCCCTGCCTATCCTTCTCTCTCCCTGCACACAAGGTTTAGCAAAGAATATGACACTGACACTGTCCCCTGCCTATCCTTCTCTCTCCCTGCACACACGGTTTATCAAAGTATATGACACTGACACTCTCCCTGTCTATCCTTCTCTCTCCCTGCACACAAGGTTTAGCAAAGAATATGACACTGACACTGTCCCCTGCCTATCCTTCTCTCTCCCTGCACACAAGGTTTATCAAAGTATATGACACTGACACTGTCCCCTGCCTATCCTTCTCTCTCCCTGCACACAAGGTTTATCAAAGTATATGACACTGACACTCTCCCTGTCTATCCTTCTCTCTCCCTGCACACAAGGTTTAGCAAAGAATGTGACACTGACACTGTCCCCTGCCTATCCTTCTCTCTCCCTGCACACAAGGTTTAGCAAAGAATATGACACTGACACTGTCCCCTGCCTATCCTTCTCTCTCCCTGCACACAAGGTTTATCAAAGTATATGACACTGACACTCTCCCTGCCTATCCTTCTCTCTCCCTGCACACAAGGTTTAGCAAAGAATATGACACTGACACTGTCCCTTGCCTATCCTTCTCTCTCCCTGCACACAAGGTTTATCAAAGTATATGACACTGACACTCTCCCTGCCTATCCTTCTCTCTCCCTGCACACAAGGTTTAGCAAAGAATGTGACACTGACACTGTCCCCTGCCTATCCTTCTCTCTCCCTGCACACAAGGTTTAGCAAAGAATATGACACTGACACTGTCCCCTGCCTATCCTTCTCTCTCCCTGCACACAAGGTTTATCAAAGTATATGACACTGACACTCTCCCTGCCTATCCTTCTCTCTCCCTGCACACAAGGTTTAGCAAAGAATGTGACACTGACACTGTCCCCTGCCTATCCTTCTCTCTCCCTGCACACAAGGTTTATCTAAGTATTTGACACTGACACTCTCCCTGCCTATCCTTCTCTCTCCCTACACACAAGTTTGAGGTACAAATAGCACTGACACTGTCCCTGCCTATGTAACTCTTTCCCTGCGCCGGAACACACTACACAAGGCCGCCGCGCTGGCGGCCTTTTATAGTGTGGGGCGTGTGCTAAACCCCCTGAGCTATAATTGGCCACAGGCAACCTGCCTGTGGCCAATTATGGCTCTCCTAGCTGCCGGCGCTGTGATTGGCCAAGCATGCGGGGTCACAGTGCATGCTTAGCCAATCACAGCGCCGGGATTGCACTGAGATGGCGCAGTGTATTGTGGGCCGTTCGCGTCACTCGAATTTGGCGCGAACGGCACAAATCGTTCGATGCTCGCCGAACGGTCGAACAGCCGACGTTCGAGTCGAACTTATGTTCGACTCGAACACCAAGCTCATCCCTAGTTGGCACACCCCAGATGATAAGGTCGTTGCTTCATTGTGAACAGACCTAAAGCGATCGGCTGGATAATTTTGCATAGAAAAAACATAAATTTTCTTTGTGATCATCTAAGGTGATCATTAAAGCCTTGCGGTTGTGCAAATGGACTGTTTTGCGGTTGTTTGCGGTGCGTTAAACGGGGAGTTTGGTCTGTCAGAGTTTGGTCTCTCACTGTGAAGCGGGCGTAACCCTTACACTACCTGATCGATACAACATCATACCTGATGTTTTAAAGCATGTTATTCCAAACAGTTTAGGAATGTTAGGTGATTTATGCCCGTTATGGATTAAAACCCGACTCTGCGTCAACTACGTAATTTTCCATGGGAGTTTTGCTATGGATCCCCCTCCGGCATGCCACAGTCCAGGTGTTAGTCCCATTGAAACAACTTTTCCATCACTATTGTGGCCAGAAAGAGTCCCTGTGGGTTTTAAAATTTGCCTGCCTATTGAAGTCTATGGCGGTTCGCCCGGTTCGCCCGTTCACGAACATTTGCGGAAATTCGCGTTCGCCGTTTGCGAACAGAAAATGTTATGTTCGCGACATCACTACCAGGGCATAACAGGTTAAGTTAAGGGGTTGAATATTAAAGTCGGAGGGGGCTCTTACCGGATTGGATGAACTACGTGGTGATGAGGAGGAGCTGGATGGATAGTAGTTGAGGGGAGGAGCGAAGGGGCATCACTTGCAGACTGGAAATCGTAGGAGGATTGTTCCTCCCTCCCACCCTGTTAAAGATGTCGGTTACATTTCTGGAAGAGGATGGCTGCTGGCGGTTGGGGTCCTTGACGAGGATATAAACATGAGGTATATTGATGAAATGGTGGGACCCATCTTAGGCATGCAGTCCCTCCGGTTGGTCTGGTTCAGTCTAGACTGACCGGGTAGTTAAGGTGGTAGCAGTCTGTGGTCAGTTAGGGTAATCCTCGAGGCGGTGTTTGCTGGCTGGGGACAGAACCTAACTTGGCGGTACCACAGATTCCAAAGTTGTGGGAGATGGTGTCGTAAACGATCTGAAACCAGTTCTTCATCTTTGAGCTGGAGTATTTACAAACGTTTTATGTTTAAAGTGGATGTAAACCCGATTCATGAAATTTGAGCTGGGCACACATATCTGCAGTATTTTGTTATCTCTCTTCAAAGAGCTAAGTCCCATAACTCTCTCCTGAACCATTCCTCTGTTATCAGCCTGATAACTCCTGACAAATTCTCTGACATCAGATAAAAGTAGCCTGAAATTTCTGTCAGGGGAGGTTGCTAAAATAGATTAACAGGGAGCTGGCCATGTTACAAAACACCTCTGAGAGTCTCTGCCTAAGATGAGAGGGAGGGGGTGTGTGCCTTTCCTCCAATCAGCAATTTTAGCTATCTTGGCTGTATGCCCAGACATCACACTCTGTGTTAAACAGAAAGAGAACATTTCCTAACACGATCTGAACTTTCTAAACAGGATATAAATGTGCAGACAGTAGATATACATGTAAAACTTGTGTAGCGCCCTGCTCCTATTGGGTAGGCGCTAGTGTAAATTTAGTTGTCTGAGCTGTCGTTTAGCTCAGAATAATTGTACCAAATTATTGGTCTCTGTTCCAGTTCAGCTGGGCTGCACATTTTCCACCTGACTGTAGGTGTCGTTGTCACCACAGGTCAGGGTTGGAAATGCAGTAAGCTGGATGTATTGGGTACCTCTTGCCCAGAAGCAGCTCACTGGGATTGGTCTCCCCGCTGTGCATTCTGGGGGAGGGTACTTAAGGAGCAGACACTGTTTTCTCGGGGTCTTTGGATCCTGACCTGACGCCCCTCCTGGCCTAAGAGATGTGTTAGCAGTTTTTCTGCCTCGGGGCCTGTAGGCCCGAGGCTTCGTTACTGAGAGAAGGCCCAGAAGTTTCTGGGGCCTACTGGTCAGGGGTGGTCCTGTGCTGTCTTGCCTGCGGGGAGAAGCCAAAAGGGCCGGTATCTCAAGTAGAGCCTGGAGACTCAATTGGAGGACGCATCCCAACCCATCCACCTCACAGTGCTGCCGGCTGGCTGAAAGATCCTGGCACTGTGTGTTATGTTTCAGAAGTTTATCAAGTGAGTGATTACCCAAGTCTGTGGCAGAGACTATTTGTATTCTTCAAGTCTGTGGCAGAGACTATTTGTATTCCTCAAGTCTGTGGCAGAGACTTTTGGCCGAACACCGCACCGGCTGCTAGGTCGGTGAGAGAGGCCTATCCGGTGGTTGCTATATCCAGTGTGGAGACTGTTTGTCCTTTGGATTGAGAAGTACCCGTGATCCGCAAAGTAAGGTGCCTGAATCTCCCCCTAACCCTCCATCCCTCTGTCTGGAAGTTCTTTAATAAAACCCTTGAGAAAAAGAGACTATAGCCTCGTACACACGGCCGAGATTCTCGTCGAAAAAAACATGTCGTTTTTTTCGACGAGATTCTTGGACAAGAAACTTGTCCCGGCCGAGTGTACACACGCTCGATTCAAAGAACCCGCGGTTCTTTGAATGGAGCGTACGCGGTGACGTCATCGACTAAGACGAGCATGCGCTCGTCACATTCGATGCCGACGCCGCCATCTTGGTATATGCCTAGGAAGCTACCGCGCATGCGTCAAATTCATTTCGAACATGCGCGGGCTTCCGGGAGGACAGGTAAGTGTACACACACTCACTTTTCTTGTCGAGAAACATGCCGACGAGAATCTCGACGAGAAAATAGAGAGCAGGATCTCTATTTTCTCGTCGAGATTCTTGTCGCTTTTCTTGACGAGAAACCATACACACGAACGAATTTCTCGGCAAAAAATCTCTGCCAGCAAGTTTCTTGCTGGTTTTTGCCGAGAAACTCGGTCGTGTGTACGAGGCTATAGTGTTTGGTGCAAACATTTGTGAACAACTCTTCAAGGAAGACCCCTAAGACGGACGTGGTGAACAGTAAGGTAACGGCAGGCCCAAAATCTTAAACCAGCAGCCCCTGCAGGGGTATTGCTACACTTATGTAGGGAGATTTGGTTCATCTCAGTGTATCATCTGAGGCTGTTCACTTGCCTGGGTGTATGGAGGATTTACATCCACCTTAAGTATGGTTTTGGTTAAATTAAAGGCCGAACCGGCCATTTAACTCCAACACAGTTTTGGTGTCATTATTGTAGATAAAGTGGGGGGGTGGGGGTATAGTACAATTTTGAGTTATGATAGTAAGGGTTATCTGAACTACCCTAGTCATGTTGCTAACCACTTGAAAATACTAGTTTCTTGGCCGTCTCTAGCTTCGGTACTGGCTGAACAAACAACTAGTGAAATCATAACTCACAGTTTGCATACCAGTTTCGAAGTGGCAACTCAGAAAGCCTTTAAGTCATTGTATCAGTATGACAACATGACAATTAACATCTTCAAGAAGGGAGTTCAGCAGTGGCAGCCTACATCTTCCTTTCAGAAATTAAACCTTAAAGCAGAACTTTATTCTGTAAACAAAGTCTCCACCAAATAAACCCCACCCCCATGCTATGAGTAAGGCTTCCTAGCCGAAATGCGTTAACATGTAATTTGTTGTAAATTGTAATCCATCATATAGCCAATAAACATTTGTATTTGTGGATGATACCAAGTAGTCAGCTTGACTCTATTGTTTAACCCCACCCCCACCCTGCACCTGCCACAATAATATTGAAAGGTATTTTTTTTTCTTTTTCTGGCAGCCCCGCCCCAGCTGTCATTTTGGCCTAGGCCAGAATGATGTGCCCTGCTCCCGCTGCTCCTTGGGGAACCCTTTTCATATATCCCTGGAAGCTGCAGGAGCTTATTACAGAGCAGCCACATCATCAGGGGTCAGCCTGCTTGAACCCAGAAGAGGCCACTAAAGAGGACCAAGATGGAGGTGCAGGGCACAGACACTCAAAAAATGGATTGGTGCAGTACAACACTGGCAGGTAAGTGGAGTTGGAAGTTAGGGGTGAGTTAAGTCCCCCATTAATGAATAAAGGTTTTCTTTGAGGCGACAGGACTACTTTCTTATAAGAGAAGAGAAGGCAATAAACATTACAGCAACTGCATCCTGAAATATGTTCTGTCTGAACCCACCTGATAGTGTATCTTACACAGAGTAGCAGAGGTTCTAAGTGCATTATAGTTACCATTTTTTTTTCCTGATTCGGGTCTGCTCAGCCATAGGATAAGCAACTATACACAAAGGTTCTAACTTTTATTTTTAATTCTTTTACATGTACCTAATATGTGATAGAATTAGAGTTCCATAAACAGCTGCTGCTTTTCGATACTGAGGTTTTGTAACAGTGCTTGGCGGGGTTCTTCTTTAAGGAAAGTTTTCACTTGAGAAAACACAACACCCTCTTTATTTTACCGCAGAACTAGCATGCGAAGTGCCCACATAAGAGAGAGAGATATTTCCTGGAAGGCAAAAAAACACCACGTCTCCCTTATTTTCCCCGTACACAACAAAAGATCAGAGTGCGATACTGAATAGCTGTTTTCAGCAGCCACCAAACCAGGTGTCTTCTGGTGGAAAAAAAAAAAAATGCATAAAAAAGTGAAATGCCAATCCTTCTATCACAAGAACTATGTGTTTCAAACCGTGCCAGCACCTCAGGCAAGCAAATATATATTCTTTGTGTCAGCTTTTCTCCACCGCACAAATAATAAAACAAAGTGTTCCTTGTCATACAATACTTTAGGTCAGTTTGGGAACTTAGGTCTCCACCCTTCCAAATATACGCACAGTAATCAGAGGAGCCGAGGTCATTGAGTGTTGTGAATGGAGCTGAAAAACCTCAAAATGCAGTTGACTTCCTCTGGACTAGTGATGAGCCGAACACCCCCGGGTTCGGTTCGCACCAGAACCCGCGAACGGACCGAAAGTTCGCACGAACATTAGAACCCTATTAAATACAATGGATGCGAACGTTCGGATTCTAAAGTGCTAATTATAACGACTATTATCCATGTTATTGTTTGGGAACCCGGGTTCTGCACCAGGGGACATGTATCAATGCATAAAGAAGTTTTAAAAACGGACGTTTTCCGGGAGCAGTCATTTTAATGATGCATAAAGTGAAAAAAAAAAGTCAAATATTCCTTTAAATATTGTACCTGGGGGGTGTCTAAAGTATGCCTGTGAAGTGCCACGTGTTTCCCGTGTTTAGAACTGTCCCTGCACAAAATAAAATTTCTAAAGGAAAAAAAGCCATTTAAAGCTGCTTGCGGCTTTAATGTAATGTCTGGTCCCGGTAATATGGATGAAAATCTTTAGGAAAAATGGCATAGCTACCCCATCAACCCCCCCCCCCCCCCACCCCAGCCCATTACCAGCCCCTTTGGGTCTTGTATGGATATTAAGGGGAACCCCGCACACAAAATAAAAAAGGCCCTATATACTCTGAACAGCCGTATACAGGCGGTGCATACAAGACAGGGACTGTAGGTTTGTTCTTATGTAGAATCTGTTTGTAATTTTGAACAGCTGCATTGTTTAAGTGTAGCTCCATGCCAAATTCCTTTTTTTTATCTTTTTGGAAAACATAGGGAACGGTTATCACCCCTGTCACATTTTTTTTGCTGTCTGTGCCCCTGTTCAGAACATTTCACCTCACTTTGCGTCCCAATGACAACTGTTTTTGAAATGTGGTGTTTTCATTGAAACAAGGATTGGTGATAAAGCATCAGTAGAGAGGAGACACCTTTCTCCCATATTAATTCTTACAGGAGAGAATTTTCCTTCCAAGGGGTAGATTTCCTCTCACTTCCTGTTGTCTTCTTCCGTTTGCAAGTAGTAGTCGTTTGTAAGTTGGATGTTTGAAAGTAGGGACCTGCCGTATATACTCTGCAGAAATTGGCCCCTTAGTTGTTGGTGTTGGCACAACACTGTAAGCACTCACAGTTACTCTTGGTGGGTGCTGGAACGCCCTGCTGTCAACTATTATATCAGGAATTGTAATAACATATAATTGTTGATCAGTGGTAGTAAAAATTGGGCCTTTGATGGTGGTGCTGGTGCCACAACACTGTAAGGCCTGACAGTTACTCTTGGTGGGCGTAGCAATGGGCCCTGCTGTGAATTATTAGATCAATAATTATAATTGCATGCCCCTGTTGAATAGGGGCTGAAAAATTGGGCCTTTGGTGGTGGTGGTGGTGGTGGTGGTGCTGGTGCCACAACACTGTAAGGCCTGACAGTTACTCTTGGTGGGCGCAGCAATGGGCCCTGCTGTGAATTATTCGATCAATAATTATAATTGCATGCCCCTGTTGAACAGGGGCTGAAAAATTGGGCCTTTGGTGGTGGTGGTGATGGTGGTGCTGGTGCCACAACACTGTAAGGCCTGACAGTTACTCTTGGTGGGCGCAGCAATGGGCCCTGCTGTGAATTATTAGATCAATAATTATAATTGCATGCCCCTGTTGAACAGGGGCTGAAAAATTAGGCCTTTGGTGGTGGTGGTGGTGGTGATGGTGGTGCTGGTGCCACAACACTGTAAGGCCTGACAGTTACTCTTGGTGGGCGCAGCAATGGGCTCTGCTGTGAATTATTAGATCAACAATTATAATTGCATGCCCCTGTTGAACAGGGGCTGAAAAATTGGGCCTTAGGCACTGGTGGCACAACACTGCAACCCCTCACAGATACTGTACTTGGAGCACAGCAATGAGGCCTGTTGCAAAGTATTGCATCAAAAATTTTAATTACACGCCCCTGTTAAACAGGGGCTGAAAAATTGGGCCTTAGCCACTGGTGGCGTCACCCATAAACCAAAATGATCTTCCAAGCTATCATCATTAATCGTATCATTGAGGAGGAGGAGGAGGATAGCCAGTCAACATAACAGCACAGGCACTCAGCATCAGCATCAGTCTTGAAGGGATGTGACATTTTAAAATCAATTAGTCTGTTATATCAGCATCAGGTGTGTGGTAGCTGGTGGTGATCCAAGACTGGTTCATCTTGATGAAAGTCAGTCGATCAACCGAGTCGGTGGACAGGCGCACCCTGTGATCCGTGACAAATCCTCCAGCAGCACTGAATGTGCGTTCTGAAAGAACGCTGGATGCAGGACAGGCCAGTAGCTCAATTGCATACTGTGCAAGCTCTGGCCAGTGATCCATCCTCAAGACCCAGTAAGCCAGAGGATTTTCGGTGGGGAAGGTGTCCAAGTCTGACCTTGCCCCTAGGTATTCCTGGACCATGTATATCAGACGCTGGCGATGGTTGCTGGAACCGATCATACTTTGGGGCTGCGGACTAAAGAATTGTCTGAACGCATCGGTCAGACGGCCACCTTCCCCACCGCTCCTTCTTTGACTGCCCGAAGCCTCAGCAACTCGTTGTCCAGGACCAGGAGTTTGTAACCTCCCAGTCTCTGGGAACGCGTTGCACAGACCTTTCTGCAAGGCCTCCCGGAGTTGTCTCATCCTCTGCTCCCTCTGCGACGGTAAGATAAGGTCCGCAACCTTACCCTTGTACCGTGGATCAAGGAGAGTGGCCAGCCAGTAATGGTCCCTCTCCTTGATCCGAAGAATACGAGGAATACGAGGATCCTTCCGCAGACTTTGCAGGATCAGGGAGGCCATGCAGCGTAGGTTAGCTGAGGCATTCAGTCCGGAGTCCTCTGGGTCACTAAGGACGACATGATCCGCAGCCACCTCCTCCCAGCCACGTACAAGTCCACTGGTTTCTTGGGACTGTAAATCATCCCTAAAAGACTGCTGCTGATGATGCTGAGTGCCAGCCTCCACCTCCATGCTGACACAATCCTCCTCCTCCTCCTCCTCCTCCTCCTCTTCCTGTGCGATGGGTGGGACAGAAGGAACACTGTCTGGGTAAAGGGGGCCTTGAGAGGCAAGGAAGTCCTCCTCTTCCTGCCTCTGTTCTGCCTCAAGTGCCCTGTCCATTATTCCACGCAGCGTGTGCTCCAACAGGTGGACAAGAGGTACAGTGTCACTGATGCATGCACTGTCACTGCTCACCATCCTCGTGGCCTCCTCAAATGGTGCCAGGACAGTGCATGCATCCCTGATCATGCCCCACTGGCGTGGTGAAAAAAACCTGAGCTCCCCTGACCCTGTCCTGGTGCCGTAGTCGCACAGGTACTCATTGATGGCCCTCTGCTGCGTGTGCAGCCGCTGCAGCATGGCCAACGTTGAGTTCCACCTGGTGGGCATGTCACATATAAGGCGGTTCTTGGGCAGGTTCAACTCCTTTTGCAGCTCAGCCAGGCGAGCACTGGCATTATAAGATCTGCGGAAATGCACACAGACTTTCCTGGCCTGCCTCAGGACATCCTGTAAGCCCGGGTACCTGCCCAAGAACCGCTGCACCACCAGGTTAAGGACGTGAGCCATACAGGGCACATGGGTCAGTTGTCCCTGTCGGAGGGCGGAGAGGAGGTTGGTGCCATTGTCGCAAACCAACATTCCTGGCTTAAGCTGGCGTGGCGTCAACCACCTCTTGGCCTGCCCCTGCAGAGCAGACAGGACCTCTGCCCCAGTGTGGCTCCTGTCCCCCAAACACACCAGCGCAAGCACGGCATGGCATCTTTTTGCCTGCGTACTTGCGTAGCCCCTTGAACGCCTACGGAGCACCGCTGGTTCCGAGGACAAACCACAGTAAGAGGCCATGGAGGAAGAAGAAGAGGAGGGGGTGGAGGAGAGAGGTGTGTCACAACCAGTAGTAGCATTTTGGAGGCGTGGCGGTGGAACAACCTCCAACACTACTGCACCTTGTCCTGCATCCTTCCCAGCTGCCAAAAGAGTGACCCAATGGGCCGTGAAAGAAAGGTAACGTCCCTGTCCATGCCTGCTGGACCATGAGTCAGCGGTAATATGCACCTTACCGCTGACCGCCCTGTCCAGCGAGGCCAAGACATTGCCTTCCACATGCCTGTAGAGAGCCGGAATCGCCTTCCGTGCGAAAAAGTGGCGTTTGGGAACCTGCCACTGAGGAACCGCACATTGCACAAACTCACGGAAGGGGGCCGAGTCTACCAACTGAAAAGGCAGCAGTTGAAGCGCTAGCAATTTAGCCAAGCTAGCATTCAACCGCTGGGCATGTGGATGGCTGGGAGTGAACTTCTTTCGACGGTCCAGCAGCTGGGGCAGGGAAATTTGCCTGCTAGAATCGGACGTTGGTGTACTGCTAGCAGAGTGCCCGCAAGTACTTGGCTGTGACACACCTAATTCTACACCTTCATTCCTCTCAGAGCAGGTTTCAGAGAGGAGTGAAGGTATAGTGGGGTTGGAGATCCCAGCTGATGCGGTGCAAGAAGAGGTCAGCTTTGTTCTTTGGTGTGGGTCTTTAAGGTAGGCTTGCCAACGAGCTGCATGGCAGGTCAACATATGTCTGATCAAGCATGTGGTGCCCAAGCGGCTGATGTTTTGGCCACGCGATATACGCTTGAGACATATGTTGCAAACAGCAGCTGTGCGATCTGATGCACTCGCCTCAAAAAAGGCCCACACCAAAGAACTTTTTGAATGACGGGCAGAGGCAGCGCCCTGCACAGGCGGAGCTCTGCGGTGTGATTCCGTCGGTGTGCTGCCCATACGCTGGCCACTCAAGGGCATCCTGCCTCTTTGGAGATGTGCCTCCTCCTCATCCTCCTCCTCCTCCTCTCTCCTATTAGGCACCCACGTGGAGTCAGTGACCTCATCATCCCCTCCCTCCTCATCACTGGAGCCAATCTGGCAGTATGCTGCAGCTGCTGGAGCATGACTGCCAGATTGGTGTCCTTCTTGAGCATCCCCTCTCTCTGCTCTCATGCTACTGCCTTCCTCTAGCTGGGTATCATCATCAGATCCTTCGAAACGCTGGGCATCCTCCTGGTGCATGTACCCAACACTGTGCTCAAACAGTTCGGGGGACTCCTCAGGAGGAGGACATGGTGGGTCTAGGGAAGGATTGACTAATGAAGATAATGATACCAGAGAAGAGGACGCTTTGGCAGCTGCTTTGCCAGTACCCTGAGCCTGGGTGAGAGAGGATAAGGAGGATGAGGTGGGCTTGGTCATCCACTCTACCAAGTCTTCGGCATGATGTGGCTCAACATGTCCAGCTGCCGAAAAGAAGGACAAGCGTGTCCCATGGCCATGTGCTGATGACAATGCACCGCGTCCACGACCAGCACTGTTGCCCCCAGACACAGAGCCTGCTTGCCCTCTTTTTTTGCCTCCTGACTGTCTGCCTCTCCTTGTTTGCCTTCCAGACATTTTAATGGATGGCCTGCAGGGAGATGGGAAAAAGAGAAATAAGGGCTACCTTCAGGTGTATACTGTGCAGGAGGCTTAGCAACAATGACACTGACACTGTCCCCTGCCTATCCTTCTCTGTCCCTAAACTCAAGGATTTGCAATATGCTTCAGCAAGATTGGTTTAGCACAGAACAGCACACTGACAGTTTCCCTCACTGTCCTTCTCTGTCCCTACAAACAAGATTTAGCACAGAATAGCACACTGATAGTTTCCACGAGTGTCCTTCTCTGTCCCTAAACTCAAGGATTTCAAATATGGTTCAGCAAAATTGGTTTAGAACAGAATAGCACACTGACACTTTCCCTCACTGTCCTACTCTGTCCCTCCCTACAAACAAGATTTAGCACAGAATAGCACACTGATAGTTTCCACGAGTGTCCTTCTCTGTCCCTAAACTCAAGGATTTCAAATATGGTTCAGCAAAATTGGTTTAGAACAGAATAGCACACTGACACTTTCACTCACTGTACCTCTCTGTCCCTAAACTCAAGGATTTCAAATATGGTTCAGCAAAATTGCTTTAGAACAGAATAGCACACTGTCAGTTTCACTCACTGTACCTCTCTGTCCCTACAAACAAGATTTAGCACAGAATAGCACACTGATAGTTTCCACGAGTGTCCTTCTCTGTCCCTAAACTCAAGGATTTCAAATATGGTTCAGCAAAATTGGTTTAGAACAGAATAGCACACTGTCAGTTTCACTCACTGTACCTCTCTGTCCCTAAACTCAAGGATTTCAAATATGGTTCAGCAAAATTGCTTTAGAACAGAATAGCACACTGTCAGTTTCACTCACTGTACCTCTCTGTCCCTACAAACAAGATTTAGCACAGAATAGCACACTGATAGTTTCC
Organism: Rana muscosa; assembly: GCA_029206835.1. Lineage (NCBI taxonomy): Eukaryota > Metazoa > Chordata > Amphibia > Anura > Ranidae > Rana > Rana muscosa. The sequence continues at coordinate 70,005,573 of CM055117.1, read as the reverse complement.
ACGAGTGTCCTTCTCTGTCCCTAAACTCAAGGATTTCAAATATGGTTCAGCAAAATTGGTTTAGAACAGAATAGCACACTGACACTTTCCCTCACTGTCCTACTCTGTCCCTCCCTACAAACAAGATTTAGCACAGAATAGCACACTGATAGTTTCCACGAGTGTCTTTCTCTGTCCCTAAACTCAAGGATTTCAAATATGGTTCAGCAAAATTGGTTTAGAACAGAATAGCACACTGACACTTTCCCTCACTGTCCTACTCTGTCCCTCCCTACAAACAAGATTTAGCACAGAATAGCACACTGATAGTTTCCACGAGTGTCCTTCTCTCTCCCTAAACTCAAGGATTTCAAATATGGTTCAGCAAAATTGGTTTAGAACAGAATAGCACACTGACACTTTCCCTCACTGTCCTACTCTGTCCCTCCCTACAAACAAGATTTAGCACAGAATAGCACACTGATAGTTTCCACGAGTGTCCTTCTCTGTCCCTAAACTCAAGGATTTCAAATATGGTTCAGCAGAATTGGTTTAGAACAGAATAGCACACTGACACTTTCCCTCCCTGTCCTACTCTGTCCCTCCCTACAAACAAGATTTAGCACAGAATAGCACACTGATAGTTTCCACGAGTGTCCTTCTCTGTCCCTAAACTCAAGGATTTCAAATATGGTTCAGCAAAATTGGTTTAGAACAGAATAGCACACTGACACTTTCCCTCACTGTCCTACTCTGTCCCTCCCTACAAACAAGATTTAGCACAGAATAGCACACTGATAGTTTCCACAAGTGTCCTTCTCTGTCCCTAAACTCAAGGATTTCAAATATGGTTCAGCAAAATTGGTTTAGAACAGAATAGCACACTGACACTTTCACTCACTGTCCTACTCTGTCCCTCCCTACAAACAAGATTTAGCACAGAATAGCACACTGATAGTTTCCACGAGTGTCCTTCTCTGTCCCTAAACTCAAGGATTTCAAATATGGTTCAGCAAAATTGGTTTAGAACAGAATAGCACACTGTCAGTTTCACTCACTGTACCTCTCTGTCCCTAAACTCAAGGATTTCAAATATGGTTCAGCAAAATTGCTTTAGAACAGAATAGCACACTGTCAGTTTCACTCACTGTACCTCTCTGTCCCTACAAACAAGATTTAGCACAGAATAGCAAACTGATAGTTTCCACGAGTGTCCTTCTCTGTCCCTAAACTCAAGGATTTCAAATATGGTTCAGCAAAATTGGTTTAGAACAGAATAGCACACTGACACTTTCCCTCACTGTCCTACTCTGTCCCTCCCTACAAACAAGATTTAGCACAGAATAGCACACTGATAGTTTCCACGAGTGTCCTTCTCTGTCCCTAAACTCAAGGATTTCAAATATGGTTCAGCAAAATTGGTTTAGAACAGAATAGCACACTGACACTTTCACTCACTGTACCTCTCTGTCCCTAAACTCAAGGATTTCAAATATGGTTCAGCAAAATTGCTTTAGAACAGAATAGCACACTGTCAGTTTCACTCACTGTACCTCTCTGTCCCTACAAACAAGATTTAGCACAGAATAGCACACTGATAGTTTCCACGAGTGTCCTTCTCCGTCCCTAAACTCAAGGATTTCAAATATGGTTCAGCAAAATTGGTTTAGAACAGAATAGCACACTGTCAGTTTCACTCACTGTACCTCTCTGTCCCTAAACTCAAGGATTTCAAATATGGTTCAGCAAAATTGCTTTAGAACAGAATAGCACACTGTCAGTTTCACTCACTGTACCTCTCTGTCCCTACAAACAAGATTTAGCACAGAATAGCACACTGATAGTTTCCACGAGTGTCCTTCTCTGTCCCTAAACTCAAGGATTTCAAATATGGTTCAGCAAAATTGGTTTAGAACAGAATAGCACACTGACACTTTCCCTCACTGTCCTACTCTGTCCCTCCCTACAAACAAGATTTAGCACAGAATAGCACACTGATAGTTTCCACGAGTGTCTTTCTCTGTCCCTAAACTCAAGGATTTCAAATATGGTTCAGCAAAATTGGTTTAGAACAGAATAGCACACTGACACTTTCCCTCACTGTCCTACTCTGTCCCTCCCTACAAACAAGATTTAGCACAGAATAGCACACTGATAGTTTCCACGAGTGTCCTTCTCTCTCCCTAAACTCAAGGATTTCAAATATGGTTCAGCAAAATTGGTTTAGAACAGAATAGCACACTGACACTTTCCCTCACTGTCCTACTCTGTCCCTCCCTACAAACAAGATTTAGCACAGAATAGCACACTGATAGTTTCCACGAGTGTCCTTCTCTGTCCCTAAACTCAAGGATTTCAAATATGGTTCAGCAGAATTGGTTTAGAACAGAATAGCACACTGACACTTTCCCTCACTGTCCTACTCTGTCCCTCCCTACAAACAAGATTTAGCACAGAATAGCACACTGATAGTTTCCACGAGTGTCCTTCTCTGTCCCTAAACTCAAGGATTTCAAATATGGTTCAGCAAAATTGGTTTAGAACAGAATAGCACACTGACACTTTCCCTCACTGTCCTACTCTGTCCCTCCCTACAAACAAGATTTAGCACAGAATAGCACACTGATAGTTTCCACGAGTGTCCTTCTCTCTCCCTAAACTCAAGGATTTCAAATATGGTTCAGCAAAATTGGTTTAGAACAGAATAGCACACTGACACTTTCCCTCACTGTCCTACTCTGTCCCTCCCTACAAACAAGATTTAGCACAGAATAGCACACTGATAGTTTCCACGAGTGTCCTTCTCTGTCCCTAAACTCAAGGATTTCAAATATGGTTCAGCAGAATTGGTTTAGAACAGAATAGCACACTGACACTTTCCCTCACTGTCCTACTCTGTCCCTCCCTACAAACAAGATTTAGCACAGAATAGCACACTGATAGTTTCCACGAGTGTCCTTCTCTGTCCCTAAACTCAAGGATTTCAAATATGGTTCAGCAAAATTGGTTTAGAACAGAATAGCACACTGACACTTTCCCTCACTGTCCTACTCTGTCCCTCCCTACAAACAAGATTTAGCACAGAATAGCACACTGATAGTTTCCACGAGTGTCTTTCTCTGTCCCTAAACTCAAGGATTTCAAATATGGTTCAGCAAAATTGGTTTAGAACAGAATAGCACACTGACACTTTCCCTCACTGTCCTACTCTGTCCCTCCCTACAAACAAGATTTAGCACAGAATAGCACACTGATAGTTTCCACGAGTGTCCTTCTCTCTCCCTAAACTCAAGGATTTCAAATATGGTTCAGCAAAATTGGTTTAGAACAGAATAGCACACTGACACTTTCCCTCACTGTCCTACTCTGTCCCTCCCTACAAACAAGATTTAGCACAGAATAGCACACTGATAGTTTCCACGAGTGTCCTTCTCTGTCCCTAAACTCAAGGATTTCAAATATGGTTCAGCAGAATTGGTTTAGAACAGAATAGCACACTGACACTTTCCCTCACTGTCCTACTCTGTCCCTCCCTACAAACAAGATTTAGCACAGAATAGCACACTGATAGTTTCCACGAGTGTCCTTCTCTGTCCCTAAACTCAAGGATTTCAAATATGGTTCAGCAAAATTGGTTTAGAACAGAATAGCACACTGACACTTTCCCTCACTGTCCTACTCTGTCCCTCCCTACAAACAAGATTTAGCACAGAATAGCACACTGATAGTTTCCACAAGTGTCCTTCTCTGTCCCTAAACTCAAGGATTTCAAATATGGTTCAGCAAAATTGGTTTAGAACAGAATAGCACACTGACACTTTCACTCACTGTCCTACTCTGTCCCTCCCTACAAACAAGATTTAGCACAGAATAGCACACTGATAGTTTCCACGAGTGTCCTTCTCTGTCCCTAAACTCAAGGATTTCAAATATGGTTCAGCAAAATTGGTTTAGAACAGAATAGCACACTGTCAGTTTCACTCACTGTACCTCTCTGTCCCTAAACTCAAGGATTTCAAATATGGTTCAGCAAAATTGCTTTAGAACAGAATAGCACACTGTCAGTTTCACTCACTGTACCTCTCTGTCCCTACAAACAAGATTTAGCACAGAATAGCAAACTGATAGTTTCCACGAGTGTCCTTCTCTGTCCCTAAACTCAAGGATTTCAAATATGGTTCAGCAAAATTGGTTTAGAACAGAATAGCACACTGACACTTTCCCTCACTGTCCTACTCTGTCCCTCCCTACAAACAAGATTTAGCACAGAATAGCACACTGATAGTTTCCACGAGTGTCCTTCTCTGTCCCTAAACTCAAGGATTTCAAATATGGTTCAGCAAAATTGGTTTAGAACAGAATAGCACACTGACACTTTCCCTCACTGTCCTACTCTGTCCCTCCCTACAAACAAGATTTAGCACAGAATAGCACACTGATAGTTTCCACAAGTGTCCTTCTCTGTCCCTAAACTCAAGGATTTCAAATATGGTTCAGCAAAATTGGTTTAGAACAGAATAGCACACTGACACTTTCCCTCACTGTCCTACTCTGTCCCTCCCTACAAACAAGATTTAGCACAGAATAGCACACTGATAGTTTCCACGAGTGTCCTTCTCTGTCCCTAAACTCAAGGATTTCAAATATGGTTCAGCAAAATTGGTTTAGAACAGAATAGCACACTGACACTTTCACTCACTGTACCTCTCTGTCCCTAAACTCAAGGATTTCAAATATGGTTCAGCAAAATTGCTTTAGAACAGAAGAGCACACTGTCAGTTTCACTCACTGTACCTCTCTGTCCCTACAAACAAGATTTAACACAGAATAGCACACTGATAGTTTCCACGAGTGTCCTTCTATGTCCCTAAACTCAAGGATTTCAAATATGGTTCAGCAAAATTGGTTTAGAACAGAATAGCACACTGACACTTTCCCTCACTGTCCTACTCTGTCCCTCCCTACAAACAAGATTTAGCACAGAATAGCACACTGATAGTTTCCATGAGTGTCCTTCTCTGTCCCTAAACTCAAGGATTTCAAATATGGTTCAGCAAAATTGGTTTAGAACAGAATAGCACACTGACACTTTCCCTCACTGTCCTACTCTGTCCCTCCCTACAAACAAGATTTAGCACAGAATAGCACACTGATAGTTTCCACGAGTGTCCTTCTCTGTCCCTAAACTCAAGGATTTCAAATATGGTTCAGCAAAATTGGTTTAGAACAGAATAGCACACTGACACTTTCCCTCACTGTCCTACTCTGTCCCTCCCTACAAACAAGATTTAGCACAGAATAGCACACTGATAGTTTCCACGAGTGTCCTTCTCTCTCCCTAAACTCAAGGATTTCAAATATGGTTCAGCAAAATTGGTTTAGAACAGAATAGCACACTGACACTTTCCCTCACTGTCCTACTCTGTCCCTCCCTACAAACAAGATTTAGCACAGAATAGCACACTGATAGTTTCCACGAGTGTTCTTCTCTGTCCCTAAACTCAAGGATTTCAAATATGGTTCAGCAAAATTGGTTTAGAACAGAATAGCACACTGACACTTTTCCTCACTGTCCTACTCTGACCCTCCCTACAAACAAGATTTAGCACAGAATAGCACACTGATAGTTTCCACGAGTGTCCTTCTCTGTCCCTAAACTCAAGGATTTCAAATATGGTTCAGCAAAATTGGTTTAGAACAGAATAGCACACTGACACTTTCCCTCACTGTCCTACTCTGTCCCTCCCTACAAACAAGATTTAGCACAGAATAGCACACTGATAGTTTCCACGAGTGTCCTTCTCTGTCCCTAAACTCAAGGATTTCAAATATGGTTCAGCAAAATTGGTTTAGAACAGAATAGCACACTGACACTTTCCCTCACTGTCCTACTCTGTCCCTCCCTACAAACAAGATTTAGCACAGAATAGCACACTGATAGTTTCCACGAGTGTCCTTCTCTGTCCCTAAACTCAAGGATTTCAAATATGGTTCAGCAAAATTGGTTTAGAACAGAATAGCACACTGACACTTTCCCTCACTGTCCTACTCTGTCCCTCCCTACAAACAAGATTTAGCACAGAATAGCACACTGATAATTTCCACGAGTGTCCTTCTCTGTCCCTAAACTCAAGGATTTCAAATATGGTTCAGCAAAATTGGTTTAGAACAGAATAGCACACTGACACTTTCACTCACTGTCCTACTCTGTCCCTCCCTACAAACAAGATTTAGCACAGAATAGCACACTGATAGTTTCCACGAGTGTCCTTCTCTGTCCCTAAACTCAAGGATTTCAAATATGGTTCAGCAAAATTGGTTTAGAACAGAATAGCACACTGACACTTTCCCTCACTGTCCTACTCTGTCCCTCCCTACAAACAAGATTTAGCACAGAATAGCACACTGATAGTTTCCACGAGTGTCCTTCTCTGTCCCTAAACTCAAGGATTTCAAATATGGTTCAGCAAAATTGCTTTAGAACAGAATAGCACACTGACACTTTCACTCACTGTACCTCTCTGTCCCTACAAACAAGATTTAGCACAGAATAGCAAACTGATAGTTTCCACGAGTGTCCTTCTCTGTCCCTAAACTCAAGGATTTCAAATATGGTTCAGCAAAATTGGTTTAGAACAGAATAGCACACTGACACTTTCCCTCACTGTCCTACTCTGTCCCTCCCTACAAACAAGATTTAGCACAGAATAGCACACTGATAGTTTCCACGAGTGTCCTTCTCTGTCCCTAAACTCAAGGATTTCAAATATGGTTCAGCAAAATTGGTTTAGAACAGAATAGCACACTGACACTTTCACTCACTGTACCTCTCTGTCCCTAAACTCAAGGATTTCAAATATGGTTCAGCAAAATTGCTTTAGAACAGAATAGCACACTGTCAGTTTCACTCACTGTACCTCTCTGTCCCTACAAACAAGATTTAGCACAGAATAGCACACTGATAGTTTCCACGAGTGTCCTTCTCTGTCCCTAAACTCAAGGATTTCAAATATGGTTCAGCAAAATTGGTTTAGAACAGAATAGCACACTGTCAGTTTCACTCACTGTACCTCTCTGTCCCTAAACTCAAGGATTTCAAATATGGTTCAGCAAAATTGCTTTAGAACAGAATAGCACACTGTCAGTTTCACTCACTGTACCTCTCTGTCCCTACAAACAAGATTTAGCACAGAATAGCACACTGATAGTTTCCACGAGTGTCCTTCTCTGTCCCTAAACTCAAGGATTTCAAATATGGTTCAGCAAAATTGGTTTAGAACAGAATAGCACACTGACACTTTCCCTCACTGTCCTACTCTGTCCCTCCCTACAAACAAGATTTAGCACAGAATAGCACACTGATAGTTTCCACGAGTGTCTTTCTCTGTCCCTAAACTCAAGGATTTCAAATATGGTTCAGCAAAATTGGTTTAGAACAGAATAGCACACTGACACTTTCCCTCACTGTCCTACTCTGTCCCTCCCTACAAACAAGATTTAGCACAGAATAGCACACTGATAGTTTCCACGAGTGTCCTTCTCTCTCCCTAAACTCAAGGATTTCAAATATGGTTCAGCAAAATTGGTTTAGAACAGAATAGCACACTGACACTTTCCCTCACTGTCCTACTCTGTCCCTCCCTACAAACAAGATTTAGCACAGAATAGCACACTGATAGTTTCCACGAGTGTCCTTCTCTGTCCCTAAACTCAAGGATTTCAAATATGGTTCAGCAGAATTGGTTTAGAACAGAATAGCACACTGACACTTTCCCTCACTGTCCTACTCTGTCCCTCCCTACAAACAAGATTTAGCACAGAATAGCACACTGATAGTTTCCACGAGTGTCCTTCTCTGTCCCTAAACTCAAGGATTTCAAATATGGTTCAGCAAAATTGGTTTAGAACAGAATAGCACACTGACACTTTCCCTCACTGTCCTACTCTGTCCCTCCCTACAAACAAGATTTAGCACAGAATAGCACACTGATAGTTTCCACAAGTGTCCTTCTCTGTCCCTAAACTCAAGGATTTCAAATATGGTTCAGCAAAATTGGTTTAGAACAGAATAGCACACTGACACTTTCACTCACTGTCCTACTCTGTCCCTCCCTACAAACAAGATTTAGCACAGAATAGCACACTGATAGTTTCCACGAGTGTCCTTCTCTGTCCCTAAACTCAAGGATTTCAAATATGGTTCAGCAAAATTGGTTTAGAACAGAATAGCACACTGTCAGTTTCACTCACTGTACCTCTCTGTCCCTAAACTCAAGGATTTCAAATATGGTTCAGCAAAATTGCTTTAGAACAGAATAGCACACTGTCAGTTTCACTCACTGTACCTCTCTGTCCCTACAAACAAGATTTAGCACAGAATAGCAAACTGATAGTTTCCACGAGTGTCCTTCTCTGTCCCTAAACTCAAGGATTTCAAATATGGTTCAGCAAAATTGGTTTAGAACAGAATATCACACTGACACTTTCCCTCACTGTCCTACTCTGTCCCTCCCTACAAACAAGATTTAGCACAGAATAGCACACTGATAGTTTCCACGAGTGTCCTTCTCTGTCCCTAAACTCAAGGATTTCAAATATGGTTCAGCAAAATTGGTTTAGAACAGAATAGCACACTGACACTTTCCCTCACTGTCCTACTCTGTCCCTCCCTACAAACAAGATTTAGCACAGAATAGCACACTGATAGTTTCCACGAGTGTCCTTCTCTGTCCCTAAACTCAAGGATTTCAAATATGGTTCAGCAAAATTGGTTTAGAACAGAATAGCACACTGACACTTTCCCTCACTGTCCTACTCTGTCCCTCCCTACAAACAAGATTTAGCACAGAATAGCACACTGATAGTTTCCACGAGTGTCCTTCTCTGTCCCTAAACTCAAGGATTTCAAATATGGTTCAGCAAAATTGGTTTAGAACAGAATAGCACACTGACACTTTCACTCACTGTACCTCTCTGTCCCTAAACTCAAGGATTTCAAATATGGTTCAGCAAAATTGCTTTAGAACAGAAGAGCACACTGTCAGTTTCACTCACTGTACCTTTCTGTCCCTACAAACAAGATTTAACACAGAATAGCACACTGATAGTTTCCACGAGTGTCCTTCTCTGTCCCTAAACTCAAGGATTTCAAATATGGTTCAGCAAAATTGGTTTAGAACAGAATAGCACACTGACACTTTCCCTCACTGTCCTACTCTGTCCCTCCCTACAAACAAGATTTAGCACAGAATAGCACACTGATAGTTTCCATGAGTGTCCTTCTCTGTCCCTAAACTCAAGGATTTCAAATATGGTTCAGCAAAATTGGTTTAGAACAGAATAGCACACTGACACTTTCCCTCACTGTCCTACTCTGTCCCTCCCTACAAACAAGATTTAGCACAGAATAGCACACTGATAGTTTCCACGAGTGTCCTTCTCTGTCCCTAAACTCAAGGATTTCAAATATGGTTCAGCAAAATTGGTTTAGAACAGAATAGCACACTGACACTTTCCCTCACTGTCCTACTCTGTCCCTCCCTACAAACAAGATTTAGCACAGAATAGCACACTGATAGTTTCCACGAGTGTCCTTCTCTCTCCCTAAACTCAAGGATTTCAAATATGGTTCAGCAAAATTGGTTTAGAACAGAATAGCACACTGACACTTTCCCTCACTGTCCTACTCTGTCCCTCCCTACAAACAAGATTTAGCACAGAATAGCACACTGATAGTTTCCACGAGTGTTCTTCTCTGTCCCTAAACTCAAGGATTTCAAATATGGTTCAGCAAAATTGGTTTAGAACAGAATAGCACACTGACACTTTCCCTCACTGTCCTACTCTGTCCCTCCCTACAAACAAGATTTAGCACAGAATAGCACACTGATAGTTTCCACGAGTGTCCTTCTCTGTCCCTAAACTCAAGGATTTCAAATATGGTTCAGCAAAATTGGTTTAGAACAGAATAGCACACTGACACTTTCCCTCACTGTCCTACTCTGTCCCTCCCTACTAACAAGATTTAGCACAGAATAGCACACTGATAGTTTCCACGAGTGTCCTTCTCTCTCCCTAAACTCAAGGATTTCAAATATGGTTCAGCAAAATTGGTTTAGAACAGAATAGCACACTGACACTTTCCCTCACTGTCCTACTCTGTCCCTCCCTACAAACAAGATTTAGCACAGAATAGCACACTGATAGTTTCCACGAGTGTCCTTCTCTGTCCCTAAACTCAAGGATTTCAAATATGGTTCAGCAGAATTGGTTTAGAACAGAATAGCACACTGACACTTTCCCTCACTGTCCTACTCTGTCCCTCCCTACAAACAAGATTTAGCACAGAATAGCACACTGATAGTTTCCACGAGTGTCCTTCTCTGTTCCTAAACTCAAGGATTTCAAATATGGTTCAGCAAAATTGGTTTAGAACAGAATAGCACACTGACACTTTCCCTCACTGTCCTACTCTGTCCCTCCCTACAAACAAGATTTAGCACAGAATAGCACACTGATAGTTTCCACAAGTGTCCTTCTCTGTCCCTAAACTCAAGGATTTCAAATATGGTTCAGCAAAATTGGTTTAGAACAGAATAGCACACTGACACTTTCACTCACTGTCCTACTCTGTCCCTCCCTACAAACAAGATTTAGCACAGAATAGCACACTGATAGTTTCCACGAGTGTCCTTCTCTGTCCCTAAACTCAAGGATTTCAAATATGGTTCAGCAAAATTGGTTTAGAACAGAATAGCACACTGTCAGTTTCACTCACTGTACCTCTCTGTCCCTAAACTCAAGGATTTCAAATATGGTTCAGCAAAATTGCTTTAGAACAGAATAGCACACTGTCAGTTTCACTCACTGTACCTCTCTGTCCCTACAAACAAGATTTAGCACAGAATAGCAAACTGATAGTTTCCACGAGTGTCCTTCTCTGTCCCTAAACTCAAGGATTTCAAATATGGTTCAGCAAAATTGGTTTAGAACAGAATAGCACACTGACACTTTCCCTCACTGTCCTACTCTGTCCCTCCCTACAAACAAGATTTAGCACAGAATAGCACACTGATAGTTTCCACGAGTGTCCTTCTCTGTCCCTAAACTCAAGGATTTCAAATATGGTTCAGCAAAATTGGTTTAGAACAGAATAGCACACTGACACTTTCCCTCACTGTCCTACTCTGTCCCTCCCTACAAACAAGATTTAGCACAGAATAGCACACTGATAGTTTCCACGAGTGTCCTTCTCTGTCCCTAAACTCAAGGATTTCAAATATGGTTCAGCAAAATTGGTTTAGAACAGAATAGCACACTGACACTTTCCCTCACTGTCCTACTCTGTCCCTCCCTACAAACAAGATTTAGCACAGAATAGCACACTGATAGTTTCCACGAGTGTCCTTCTCTGTCCCTAAACTCAAGGATTTCAAATATGGTTCAGCAAAATTGGTTTAGAACAGAATAGCACACTGACACTTTCACTCACTGTACCTCTCTGTCCCTAAACTCAAGGATTTCAAATATGGTTCAGCAAAATTGCTTTAGAACAGAAGAGCACACTGTCAGTTTCACTCACTGTACCTCTCTGTCCCTACAAACAAGATTTAACACAGAATAGCACACTGATAGTTTCCACGAGTGTCCTTCTCTGTCCCTAAACTCAAGGATTTCAAATATGGTTCAGCAAAATTGGTTTAGAACAGAATAGCACACTGACACTTTCCCTCACTGTCCTACTCTGTCCCTCCCTACAAACAAGATTTAGCACAGAATAGCACACTGATAGTTTCCATGAGTGTCCTTCTCTGTCCCTAAACTCAAGGATTTCAAATATGGTTCAGCAAAATTGGTTTAGAACAGAATAGCACACTGACACTTTCCCTCACTGTCCTACTCTGTCCCTCCCTACAAACAAGATTTAGCACAGAATAGCACACTGATAGTTTCCACGAGTGTCCTTCTCTGTCCCTAAACTCAAGGATTTCAAATATGGTTCAGCAAAATTGGTTTAGAACAGAATAGCACACTGACACTTTCCCTCACTGTCCTACTCTGTCCCTCCCTACAAACAAGATTTAGCACAGAATAGCACACTGATAGTTTCCACGAGTGTCCTTCTCTCTCCCTAAACTCAAGGATTTCAAATATGGTTCAGCAAAATTGGTTTAGAACAGAATAGCACACTGACACTTTCCCTCACTGTCCTACTCTGTCCCTCCCTACAAACAAGATTTAGCACAGAATAGCACACTGATAGTTTCCACGAGTGTCCTTCTCTGTCCCTAAACTCAAGGATTTCAAATATGGTTCAGCAAAATTGGTTTAGAACAGAATAGCACACTGTCAGTTTCACTCACTGTACCTCTCTGTCCCTAAACTCAAGGATTTCAAATATGGTTCAGCAAAATTGCTTTAGAACAGAATAGCACACTGTCAGTTTCACTCACTGTACCTCTCTGTCCCTACAAACAAGATTTAGCACAGAATAGCAAACTGATAGTTTCCACGAGTGTCCTTCTCTGTCCCTAAACTCAAGGATTTCAAATATGGTTCAGCAAAATTGGTTTAGAACAGAATAGCACACTGACACTTTCCCTCACTGTCCTACTCTGTCCCTCCCTACAAACAAGATTTAGCACAGAATAGCACACTGATAGTTTCCACGAGTGTCCTTCTCTGTCCCTAAACTCAAGGATTTCAAATATGGTTCAGCAAAATTGGTTTAGAACAGAATAGCACACTGACACTTTCCCTCACTGTCCTACTCTGTCCCTCCCTACAAACAAGATTTAGCACAGAATAGCACACTGATAGTTTCCACGAGTGTCCTTCTCTGTCCCTAAACTCAAGGATTTCAAATATGGTTCAGCAAAATTGGTTTAGAACAGAATAGCACACTGACACTTTCCCTCACTGTCCTACTCTGTCCCTCCCTACAAACAAGATTTAGCACAGAATAGCACACTGATAGTTTCCACGAGTGTCCTTCTCTGTCCCTAAACTCAAGGATTTCAAATATGGTTCAGCAAAATTGGTTTAGAACAGAATAGCACACTGACACTTTCACTCACTGTACCTCTCTGTCCCTAAACTCAAGGATTTCAAATATGGTTCAGCAAAATTGCTTTAGAACAGAAGAGCACACTGTCAGTTTCACTCACTGTACCTCTCTGTCCCTACAAACAAGATTTAACACAGAATAGCACACTGATAGTTTCCACGAGTGTCCTTCTCTGTCCCTAAACTCAAGGATTTCAAATATGGTTCAGCAAAATTGGTTTAGAACAGAATAGCACACTGACACTTTCCCTCACTGTCCTACTCTGTCCCTCCCTACAAACAAGATTTAGCACAGAATAGCACACTGATAGTTTCCATGAGTGTCCTTCTCTGTCCCTAAACTCAAGGATTTCAAATATGGTTCAGCAAAATTGGTTTAGAACAGAATAGCACACTGACACTTTCCCTCACTGTCCTACTCTGTCCCTCCCTACAAACAAGATTTAGCACAGAATAGCACACTGATAGTTTCCACGAGTGTCCTTCTCTGTCCCTAAACTCAAGGATTTCAAATATGGTTCAGCAAAATTGGTTTAGAACAGAATAGCACACTGACACTTTCCCTCACTGTCCTACTCTGTCCCTCCCTACAAACAAGATTTAGCACAGAATAGCACACTGATAGTTTCCACGAGTGTCCTTCTCTCTCCCTAAACTCAAGGATTTCAAATATGGTTCAGCAAAATTGGTTTAGAACAGAATAGCACACTGACACTTTCCCTCACTGTCCTACTCTGTCCCTCCCTACAAACAAGATTTAGCACAGAATAGCACACTGATAGTTTCCACGAGTGTTCTTCTCTGTCCCTAAACTCAAGGATTTCAAATATGGTTCAGCAAAATTGGTTTAGAACAGAATAGCACACTGACACTTTCCCTCACTGTCCTACTCTGTCCCTCCCTACAAACAAGATTTAGCACAGAATAGCACACTGATAGTTTCCACGAGTGTCCTTCTCTGTCCCTAAACTCAAGGATTTCAAATATGGTTCAGCAAAATTGGTTTAGAACAGAATAGCACACTGACACTTTCCCTCACTGTCCTACTCTGTCCCTCCCTACAAACAAGATTTAGCACAGAATAGCACACTGATAGTTTCCACAAGTGTCCTTCTCTGTCCCTAAACTCAAGGATTTCAAATATGGTTCAGCAAAATTGGTTTAGAACAGAATAGCACACTGACACTTTCCCTCACTGTCCTACTCTGTCCCTCCCTACAAACAAGATTTAGCACAGAATAGCACACTGATAGTTTCCACGAGTGTCCTTCTCTGTCCCTAAACTCAAGGATTTCAAATATGGTTCAGCAAAATTGGTTTAGAACAGAATAGCACACTGACACTTCCCCTCACTGTCCTACTCTGTCCCTCCCTACAAACAAGATTTAGCACAGAATAGCACACTGATAATTTCCACGAGTGTCCTTCTCTGTCCCTAAACTCAAGGATTTCAAATATGGTTCAGCAAAATTGGTTTAGAACAGAATAGCACACTGACACTTTCCCTCACTGTCCTACTCTGTCCCTCCCTACAAACAAGATTTAGCACAGAATAGCACACTGATAGTTTCCACGAGTGTCCTTCTCTGTCCCTAAACTCAAGGATTTCAAATATGGTTCAGCAAAATTGGTTTAGAACAGAATAGCACACTGACACTTTCCCTCACTGTCCTACTCTGTCCCTCCCTACAAACAAGATTTAGCACAGAATAGCACACTGATAGTTTCCACGAGTGTCCTTCTCTGTCCCTAAACTCAAGGATTTCAAATATGGTTCAGCAAAATTGGTTTAGAACAGAATAGCACACTGACACTTTCCCTCACTGTCCTACTCTGTCCCTACAAACAAGATTTAGCACAGAACAGCACACTGACACTTTCCCTCACTGTACCTCTCTGTCCCTAAACTCAAGGATTTCAAATATGGTTCTGCAAAATTGGTTTAGAACAGAATAGCACACTGTCAGTTTCACTCACTGTCCTACTCTGTCCCTACAAACAAGATTTAGCACAGAATAGCACACTGACACTTTCCCTCACTGTACCTCTCTGTCCCTAAACTCAAGGATTAAAAATATGGTTCAGCAAGATTGGTTTAGAACAGAATAGCACACTGACACTTTCCCTCACTGTACCTCTCTGTCCCTACAAACAAGGTTTAGCACAGAATAACAAACTGACACTCTCCCTACCTATCCTTATTTGTCCCTAAACACAAGGAATCCAGGATTAGTAAAGGAAAAAAAATGACACTGTCCCTGCCTATGCTTCTCTTTCCCTGCTCCGGAACACACTACACAAGGCCGCCGCGCTGGCGGCCTTTTATAGTGTGGGGCGTGTACTAAACCCCCTCAGCAATAATTGGCCACAGGCATCCTGCCTGTGGCCAATCATTGCTCTCCTCGCTGCCGGCGCTGTGATTGGCCAAGCATGCGGGGTCACAGTGCATGCTTGGCCAATCACAGCGCCTGGATGACACTGCGATGGCGTAGTGCATTGTGGGCCGTTCGCGTCACTCGAATTTGGCGCGAACGGCCCAAATCGTTCGATCTTCGTCGAACGATCGAACAGCCGATGTTCGAGTCGAACGTATGTTCGACTCGAACACGAAGCTCATCCCTACTCTGGACCTTTGATTACCATAGAGGTATAAGCAGTGGCAGCTGGTGCTCAAAATGTTTGGGGGGGAGCAAACAAAATGAAAGAAAAAAATATCAATTGCAGCCACTGTGCCAAACGCAGCTACTGTGCCATCAAACGCAGCCACTGTACCCATAAATTGCCGCCACTGTGCCATCAAACGCAGCCACTGTACACATCAATTGCTGACACTGTGCCCATTAATTGCCGCCAATGTGCCCCATATAATGCCGCCAGTGTGCCGATCAATTGCCGCTACTGTGCCCAATCAGATGCTGCCAGTGTGCCCATCAATTGCCACTACTGTGCCCCATCAGATGCTGCCAGTGTGCCTATCAATTGCCGCTACTGTGCCCCATCAAATGCTGCCAGTGTGCCAATCAATTGTCGATACTGTGCCCCATCAGATGCTGCCAGTGTGCTCATCAATTGCGGCTACTGTGCCCCATCAGATGCTGACAGTGTGCCAATCAATTGCCGCTACTGTGCCCCATCAGATGCTGCCAGTGTGCCCATCAATTGCCGCTACTGTGCCCCATCAGATGCTGCCCGGCGCTTACCTGTCTCGCAGTGGCGGTCTCCTGCACGTCCTCCATGTCTTCTTCCATCGTCTGTCTCTCAGGCGTCCAATCACAGCGCCTGACGTTTCAGCCAATCAGGTGACCAGTAACAGACCCGGCAACCTGATTGGCTGAGAGGTGGTTCAGTGTTAGCAAAGCGAATTCCTTCGCTTTGCTAGCACACAGCTGAGTGAACAGCGAATGCCCAGCATGGCGCCCGCTGTTCACTGTTTTGGGCGCCTATTAGAGCCTATGGCTCTAATAAGGTGCTTCCAAAAAACACAGCCGCCACTGTAATTCAGGTGCCCTGCGAAAATGGGCTGGGCACCTGAATAGGGGGTGTCAGCAGCGACCATAGATGATGGAGATAGAGTGGTACAGGAGAGAGGGGGCGGCGCTCCTACGCCCTTTATGGACGCACCGCCACTGGGTATAAGTATAGTGCAGAAGGCTGCCCCACCAATTGGAGTGAACCTGTCATGAGCAAATCTGAATAAAACAGATGTTCCAGGAGAAAGAGAGAAGACAAACATTTTGGTACCTTGTAACATATCCATAATGCACCCCTTCTAAACCAACAACACCACAAAGCTACTAATTCACTTCCTTTTTACCTCTTGCCTCGACTACTGCAATTGTCTCTTCGTTGGCATGCCTTTACAAAGGCTTTCACACCTTCAGACCATCATGGATGCTGCTCATCCACCTTACCAACCAACATCAGTGTCCGCCACCCCTCTCTCCAAATCCATCCCCTGGCTTCTACTTACCCAACAAATACAAACTAATTGGTTCCCGTCTGGTCTATAGCAAAATGATGGCCAGGCAGGACTTTCGTCGATCCGGGAAGGACAATATATGACATCCTCCCAGATTGCGCGTTGCCCATTCGTGGGGCCGAGCTGCGGCGCGATCGGTCACTGGCTGTGTCCATTGGACACAGCTGACGGCTGATCAGTGTGCCATGTGATCGCTGTGGCCAATCACAGCAGGTCACATGATAATAGTAAACAATGGATGTCTTTGAAATTGGCATGACATTTTTTTTATTTTATTTCTTCACTTTCCAAATAGTTATAAAAAAAAATACAACTTAAAAAAACTCACTATGCCTCTTACTAAATACCTTGGACTGTATATTTTTCAAAAATAGGTAATTTAGGGGATATCTGTAATGTCCTGACATTTTCAGGCCTCAAGAAATGAGCTAGGTTATCAGTACAGCAGGATTGATCAATTTTCAGATATATAACATAAAAACAAATGTCACTGCCCTTATCTATGACTGGTCTTCACAGCAAGGAGCATTGGATGGGCGAATCGCATGTAAAATATAAAGATATATTTCCCTGTTAAAAAAAAATATATATAAAGATATATAACATAGTTTGTGGACTTTCCTACAGACTAAAAAATATACACTGATTTGCATTATTTTTACCAAAGGAATGTAGTAGAATACATTTTGGCCTGAGCTACATCACCAACTTCATCTCAAAATATCACCCAAACCTCCTGTTCGTTCCTCCTTTCTAGCGTCCTCATCACCTTCTCCCATACTCCTTAACAGGACTTCTTCAGAGCCTTTTCCATTCTCTGGAACTCCCTACCCCAACAGCTATCTCCTAATCTGTCTACCTTTAGGCAATCCCTAAAAACTCATGTCTTTAGGGAGGCATATCCCACCTCCACCTAATATACTGTGCTTTTACTTATATTGGGTATCTCAGCCAATGGGCAGGGGTTTTCTTAAATCCCTTGGTCTGCTGGGAGAACCTATATATTTGGGTGGAGTCAGGTGATCGGTGTTCTGTGCCACCTGGATGGCTGTCTGGGTGGACGTGTGTTGTATTGCCCGGGCTGCTAGGCCAGAGTTTGAGCCTATCCCAGGCACATCTCTGTCTCTGGGCCTATCCAGAAGCAAGAGAGCAGCGCAGGGTTGGGATTGCGGCTTGCAGTCCAACCAGAAGTGACGTTTCTGCTGGCCGGAGAACCTGTCATGGTCGGGGGTAGAGGGGAAGCTGTCGCAACTAAGGGACCAACCGCCTTATTACCAGAGACCACAGTGAGTAGCTCAAGCAAGTAACGGAGCAGTATTCCCACCAACCAGGGACGGTAAAAAATCGTGAAACTTTAGCGGGTATAAAGTCAGGGACCCAGCCAGCGGAGGTGACAGAGCAGGCCAGTGGGGTGAAGCTTGAGAAGTATCTTGAGTGCTAAGCTAGGGACCCATCAGAGAGGCGTGGGTGACGCTGGAGGAAGATACCACTGTGAAGATTGAAGGAGCTCAAGGGATTCAGTGGCGGTGAATCGTCTAATGAGAGACTGGGAGCTCAGTGGGCTGAAGAACTACAAGAAGTGATTGTAGTGGAAGTAAAGGAACTGTTACACTTTGTGTTAGGAACTGTTCAAGACTGTTACCATAGGAGACAGCATTCCTACACATGCAAATTTGGCGTCTAGCTGGATGCCTTTCCCTGCATGGCTGTCCTCCTGTTAAAGTCTCGGAGTCTGCTAATTAATCTTGAAACTACCTAAGGGTGTCCTAACCCTCTTTCCCAAAGTTCTGTTAAGAGAAATAAAATCTCTTTTGTATTCAAGAAGTGTCTGGCGCCTAATCAATCTACCTTGCATTACACCTACTACGCCATGCAACCCACAGAAGGATGTCAGCTATCTCTGGCCCTGGAGGTTCTCATTAGACCCAAGGAGGTCTGGGACCTTGCTACATAAGAATATAACTAGACATTGTAACGAGCCCCTTGCTCGCTCAGTTCCACTCTCCCGACACTCCTCTGCTACTATTGGATCATATTGCAGATCGCAACGTCTGATGGTTCGGTCATCCGATGCTCCAGGATTCAAACTACAGCTATGTGCCATTCTAATCCATTTGTGATAGCTCAGAACAAACACCAGGCAGGCTGTATGTAAGTTCAAACAGGAATCTCATTTTATTGGATGCACACACACACACTTATACAGCAGTTTGAACACCCTGCCCCCAACAACCACTTTCTTTCCTATTGGTCAATTGTAAAGTCCATTGTATTTCTCAATTAGATTCTCTTGGCCATGCAAATGAGGACTTGAAACAGGGTCAGCAGGGATTGGTCCGATAGCATGAATAGGAGAACTGAGATGTGTATTGACACAGAAGCCCCAGGGGGTAATTAAAGTACATAAACAAACAGTCAAACACAGAACAATGCTTTTCTTCCAGACCATGGAGCCGTCTGGAGGGGGGGTTAGCCTTAAGACAGGGCAGAAGACCCCGCACTGTGTAATAGATTCAAAGGAGAAATACTTCAGTATTCAAAGGTTCATGACAATACTCCCTCCTGGGAAATAGTCCAACAGCCACAGTGGGACACCGAACGGGTCAACTCAAGGATGTTGGAAAAGTAGTCTTAAGGTTTCAGGTCTGTCTGCCGGGATAACCCATCCGCATTCCTGTCTTGAGGCCCTGGCCCATAATCGGAGGGCAGGAGGCTAGCATTCAGTCCTCTCCAAAAGCCTCTGTCCCGGCTAGATCTGTCACACATCTCCCCTTTCGGCAGGAGACTAACATAGGAGGTGACCCCAGACGGGTTGACTCCGAAGTTAGTCCATAGTTCTATTCCTCTAATGCCGGTATCCACACAGTACCCCAAATAAATTGCTCCAAACAGAACATTACTCACCCAGCCAACCTCTGCCTCTCTCAGAGAACATACCCGCCGCTGGGGAGAGGCCTGGACTGGCCCTTCTCCCTGGAGTTCTTTCAGCCGCTGGAGAGAAGACAGGGTGACTGGGCTCAGTCCGTCATGCTGTTGGGGATCTGGGCCAACTGCCCAGCATCCCTGGGGTATACAAGTGAAGACTGAATTCCCATCCACTTGTGGTAGGTGAAAATCCCCCAGTGCCTGCAAAGCAAGGTTGACATCCTCCTGTCTCAGTGTCACACCATTTTCTGGGGTTGTGTCAGTGAGGACCGAAGTCCCATCCAGTATCACAGGAACTCCCTCTTCTGTTAGTTGAGAGCAGAGGCCCGCGGCACTCTGCTCTGTTGCCAGCTCTTGTGCTGGGTTGCTGTGAGTGGAGACCGCAGTCCCATCCACCGATCTCCGCTCAAGTTGCAGTTGTGTGCAGAGGCCAGTAGCATTCTGCCCTGCTGCCAGTGATTCAGCTGTGGGTAAAAGCTTTACCACCTCAGCTTGTTGCTGGAGAGAGGGGCCAACTGCCCCGGCTCCCTGAAACTCCACAGTTGTTTCCGGCGCTGGGCAGAGGTTGCTAGCACTCTGCCCTGTTGCCAGCACTTCTGCTGGGGACTCCACACCATCTGCTCTGGCTAACTGTTAGGGAGGGAAAAGGGCTGCTTCTCCCCCCTGCATCTCTGAAATCCACTGGGAAAGAGGAACCATCACCTTCTCACCTCGGGCCTCCAAAACTGCCACGGGTGTAGAGCAGGGGCTGCAGTACTCTGTCCTGCTGCCAGTACTTGAGCAGGCGATGCATAATCCATAACATCCTCCGAACAGTCCCTTAAGTCCATACCTTCTGTAATCTGTGGCTGGGGAGATGAGCCAACTGCCCTAGCTCCCTGGAACTCCATATCATCCACTTCGGCTTTAGGGATGGCAATCTTCAGATTTTCCACTGCCGATTCTTCAGCCAGGCTAGCTCCCTGGAACTCCATATCATCCACTTCGGCTTTAGGGATGGCAATCTCCAGATTTTCCACTGCCGATTCTTCAGCCAGGATTTCATAGTTGTCAACTGGTATTTCCTGATAGTCTCAGGCAAAGGGAGCCCCACCCTGCTGCTGAGCAGAGTCTAGCAGCTGTTTGTAGGCAATCTCCAGCTCCCATTCCTGAATGGCCAGAAACTCCAAATCTTCCTGTGCCCAGTGCCCTTCCGAGACATTCAGTCTTTGCTCTCTGTGCTCCATTATTTCCTCCAAACGCCACTCCCGATCACTCCCAAAGTCAGGGTCCTCGGACAGCCTCCAATACAACAATCCCCGGCCATTATAGTCAAAGCCTTCCATGGGGCTGTCATCCACTGACCACGGGCACTCTTGGGCTACATACCACCGGAGGGCTCTGTAGCTCTTGTCCAATCGCATCTCTGCCCGGATCAGCCTGCTTAACTCAGCTGTCCACTCCTGCTTCGGTTGTTCCCCCAATAACAGCATTCGTACTTCATACTGCGACCAGTACCTTACATGGATGGAGGGGAGAACTTTTCCCTGGTGTTGCTGCTCGAGAGCTAGCACTTTCTTCCAGAGTTCGCAGCGGATTGAATCAGACCATCCCAGCAGGACCTCCCTTGATACTGGTCCTCTATGCTGTATCTGCATCTCTCGCAACCTCCTTCTGAATTCCTTTTCCATGTCGGCTGGTATCTGTATCTCTCCTCTCCTTTCAGTTGGTGCTGCTTCTTTAGGTGTTGGCTCCGATTGCCGTATTTCCGCCATTCTCCACTCATGTTGCCGCTCTAGCTCTCTCTTTTGTCGCTCTAGTTCTCTCTTTTGTCGCTCTAGTTCTCTCTTTTGTCGCTCTAGTTCTCTCTTTTGTCGCTGTAGTTTTTTCTCTTGTCGCTCATCCTGCAGCTGGATGCCTCTAATGGCTTCCTGTATGGCGGTCTCTGATGGGTTAGCACCATATAATGCCAAGCGCTCTCAAACTTGTTGCTGAAACAAATCTTCAACTGGCCGGGGTCCTGCATCACCGTCCCTCTGGTCCATCTTGGCTCTCAAGTAAGTCTTTCAGCGTGGCTTTCCTGCAGGCTGCACAGCTGGTCATTCACTGTGGTGGTTTGGAGTGTCCCAGTAACTGGAGAGCAAATCCCACCGCTGCCAACCAATGTAACGAGCCCCTTGCTCGCTCGTTTCCACTCTCCCGACACTCCTCTGCTACTATTGGATCATATTGCAGATCGCAACGTCTGATGGTTCGGTCATCCGATGCTCCAGGATTCAAACTACAGCTATGTGCCATTCTAATCCATTTGTGATAGCTCAGAATAAACACCAGGCAGGCTGTATGTAAGTTCAAACAGGAATCTCATTTTATTGGATGCACACACACACTCTTATACAGCAGTTTGAACACCCTTCCCCCAACAACCACTTTCCTATTGGTCAATTGTAAAGTCCATTGTATTTCTCAATTAGATTCTCTTGGCCATGCAAATGAGGACTTGAAACAGGGTCAGCAGGGATTGGTCCGATAGCATGAATAGGAGAACTGAGATGTGTATTGACACAGAAGCCCCAGGGGGTAATTAAAGTACATAAACAAACATTCAAACACAGAACAATGCTTTTCTTCCAGACCTTGGAGCCATCTGGAGGGGGGGTTAGCCTTAAGACAGGGCAGAAGACCCCCCACTGTGTAATAGATTCAAAGGAGAAATACTTCAGTATTCAAAGGTTCATGACAATACTCCCTCCTGGGAAATAGTCCAACAGCCACAGTGGGACCCCGAACGGGTCAACTCAAGGATGTTGGAAAAGTAGTCTTAAGGTTTCAGGTCTGTCTGCCGGGATAACCCATCCGCATTCCTGTCTTGAGGCCTTGGCCCATAATCGGAAGGCAGGAGGCTAGCATTCAGTCCTCTCCAAAAGCCTCTGTCTCGGTTAGATCTGTCACAGACATGATCCTTTAATCCGCCCTCATTGTAACCTGTTAGAGTAGACATGCAGATACCTTCTGTATTAAGAACATTTACTGTGAATATCATAGAAAAAAGACAGATGCTACATAAGGTTACCTTTGAAAATACTTCCAAGAGAAAAACAAAACAAAAACCAAGGATATCCTTGGAAGTCCCAAACATTCACTAGCTATGGCCAGCACAGGCTGGATGGCACTTTGAGAGCCCTGGCTTGAGTACTGCCAACAAAATGCCTGTCTCTGAGGTTCCTCAGACAGGTCTACTTTAATGCCTAGTACAGATGACCGGTTTTCTCGGCAAGAACCAGCAAGAAAATTGCTGGCAGAGCTTTTCCGAGAAAACCGGCTGTATGTACAAGGCTTTCAGGTTTCTCGTCAGGAAAACTAGCCAGAATCTCAAAGAGGAAAATAGAGAACCTGCTCTCTATTTTTTTGTCTGGATTCTCGTCGGCCTGTTTCCCAACGAGAAACCCGAGAGTGTGTACACTTTCCTGTTGCCGTGGAAACCCGCGCATGCTCGAAATGACTTTGACGCATGCGTGGTAGCTTCCTAGGCATAGGTAGGGTGTAGCAAGATGGCGACGACGGCATCGAATGTGACGAGCGCACGCTCGTCGTAGTCGATGATGTCACCGCGTTTGTGCCATTCAAAAGAACGGCGGTTCTTTTGAATCGTACGTGTATACACTTGGCCGGGACAAGATTCTTGTTCAAGAATCTCGTCAGGAAAAACAACGTGTTTTTTCTTCACGAGATTCTCGGCCGTGTGTACGAGGCTTTACATCTAGACACTTGTTCCTTTGATTTGAGTCGTCATCATCACACAACAACTCCAGTTCCTGGCACCTTCCCCTATTGGAACAGACCTTCTGGAATGGGACTTTCTTTTGACAAACCACCCAGATGTTGGAGCGTCGCCCTCAGCCCAATTGTGTGGGCAAAAAAAAAAACTTCGGGCTCTGAATTTTTTTTTCTGTTTAATAAAATACTGTTTAAAAAAATCACAACTTCAAAGGCGGGATGTGCAGAATTTAAATAATCTGAAAATCACTGACAGGTTTTCATCTTCGCGCTGGAAACACTGCAACGTTTTGTGCCCTTGCGCGGTCTTCGGAACACGCCTCTGCCAACTAGCGGGACACCAGCGTATAGAGAAAGATCCTTGCTTTGTGAGGCTTTTGTAGTTCTTTTTAGTTTATTTTCTTATTCTAACACAGTCCAGAGTCCTGGAAGAGCTTCTGTGAAAAGCTTGTAATACTTTAATGTCTCTCTACCAGAACATGGAAACGTTTTCTTGAGCTTAAAAAGTTAACTTTCATTAACTGTTTCAGCGCAGAGTGACTAAACCCTTAAAGAGTAATTAGGACAAAAACAAAACCCCCTGGAGGATGGGACTTTGAAAGTCACTGACAAACCTATAAGATTGTAGTAAAAGATAAACTTTAGGATACCTATACACCAATGTTGCTGCAAACATTGAAAAACACATTTGCAGAATGCATCATATGTTTGCACAAGTGGATTCATACAGAATGATGTGAAATATTTACACCATAATAAATTCTACATACACCATTGTTAGCTGCTAAGATCTGGTTTTACACTTGTATATGACAAGTGGATTCTTTTGCTGTAAGATATTTTGCCTTTTTTCTTTATTTTGTATGCTCTATTTGCTTGCTTGTTCTAATTTACAGAATGTTTATATGTAACAATATTTGTTGTACTAATATGATATATGTATTTCTATAGATGACTCTATATGCTTGAATAAAACCCCTAAAGAAGGGCTCTTTTGCTAGAAACATTGGGTCAAGTTGTGAGAGCTATCCTCCTCATATGCATCCACATCCATCAACCCACTATATGGATTTGTAATGTTTACATGTCTGTTACTACCATATATCTTTTAACCTTTATACGTATGTAGCGGGGTCCCCAAATTTAACCCCGCTATACCTAAATTTAGGGGTGACCAAAGCAATAGTTGGCTCAGGTCTCTTAATTATTTGGACTCTGCCTTACTGCTGTGTCACCTGGCGTGCAGTTCCCTTTTGGGCGTATAGGTGGTGCTGTCACCTGTACCCGGGGTTGAACCACGGGTGATGGAGTAGGTATTGGATGTCCTCTCTCGGCTGCCGTTGGTGGGCGGTTCTGGCCTGCTGTGCATGCCGGGAGAGAATATATAAGGGGCAGATGCCATTACACGGGGAGCCATTCCCGGGGCCCATGCCCGGAAGCAGATTCCCGGGGCCCATGCCCGGAAGCGAATTCCTGGGGCCCATGCCCGGAGGGAGCTACCCTTCAGAGGGGGTGTGCCCCGTCTTGATCGAGGAGTCTCGGGCACCTTCAGCCCGAGGCTACAGAGTTCCAGGTAGGCCCAGTACCTTTGACTGGGTCTACAAGCGAAGAGGAGTCCCATGGAACTCGCGTGAGGGTAACCGCTCTGACACAGAGGAAACCAGGGGAGGATCGATCCCATAACAAGAGGGCGAGTAATAAAGTATTGCTGACTCTGGAAAGGCCTGGTGACCTGTCGGAGGGAAGGATTCCTCACTTCGCAGACTGCCTCTGCGGAGTGTTGAAAGTTCAGGAGGGATCTCCTTGACTTGGTCCTTGGAGGGGACTGAGTCATTGTTCCAGCATCACGCCGGCTGCTAGTGCTATTGAGTGACTATCCGGGTGAGCTGTACCCACTCGGGACCGAGTGGCAACGAAGCCAAGAGTGTGCCTGAATCCACTTCTATCTGCTAACCTTTTCTCACTTCAACTCTTTGGTTCCTGAAAGCAAGATAAAATAAACTGACGTTGGAGTTGATATGTTGTGTGGACATTGACCTCATTTGGGAAAGCTAAAGACTCTCCTCTATAAACATAGAGGGGAGAACCAGAAGAAGGAAGCAACTCGCTGCGGGACCCAAGTATGTAACACCGCCTGACCTTTATAATCTAGAGGACACGGGCATGTGGCATGGTGTGTCTTATCCCCCTGCTTGAGAAGGTAAGAGGGGGAAAAGGATCCGTGTGCTACACGTTCAATAATAAAAGTTTATATTTTACTACAATCTTATTGGTTTGTCAGTCACTTTCAAAGTCCCATCCTCCAGGGGGTTTTGTTTTTGTCCATATAACAGGGATGTGGTGACTGTCAAACTGTCTTTCTGTGCAATAAGGGAATTTATTTTCCTTAAAGAGTAAATACATTTTTGAAAGTGAAAAACACCCGCGCCTGATTCTAAATAATTAAATACACAATATCAATGCAGCAGCTGTTTCAATCATATGATATACAGTATAATAAAAGTGGTGTCACAGGAACTGATCCATAGACAAACAGCGTTAGCAAAAAAAATAATATTAGTTCACAACGAATAAAAGTGACCTTAATAAATAAATAAATGGGTAAATAAGTGCAAGTAAAGTCCAGTGATAATGAATTTGATGATCTCCTTATTCAGATATAAACGTGCTCTTTGTAGAAATGTCACACAATAGTGAACAAATGTTGATAGTTCTCCCAAACGATTCATAGAAAAAGGTGAAGGTCCCTACTCACCGAAAGGAGTTGACCAGTGGCGGTGAGTCCATAGAGGATGCAGGAGCGCCGCCCCCTCTCTCCTGCACTGCTCTTTCACCAATAGATAGATTCATACATGGCATGAATCTATCTATTGTCGCCACTGCCGTCCCCTATTCAGGTGTCCGGCCCCTTGTCAGGCGCTGGGCATCTGAATTACAGCGACAGGGGTGTTTTTGGAAGAGCCTGATTAGAGCCGTGGGCTCTAACAGGCGTCCTGATTAGTAAACAGTGGGCGCAATGCTCTGCGTTCGCTGTTTACACAGTGTTGTGTTAGAGAAGCGAATAAATCGCTTCTTTAACACTGACCCGCCTCTCAGCCAATCAGGTGCACCGGGTCTGGTTACCTGTCACCTACCTGATTGGCTGAAACGACAGGCGCTGTGATTGGACGTCTATTAGGCATCCAATCATAGCAGAAGAGGAGGGGAGAAGACATCGAGGACTCGGAGGGAGCGTGGAGGACAGCGCCGTGATCCGAGACAGGTAAGTGCTGGGCTGGGGGGCACACTGGCGGCAATTGATGGGGCACACTGGCGGCAATTGATGGGGCAAACTGGCGGCAATTGATGGGGCACACTGGCGGCTATTATGGGGCACACTGGCGGCAATTGATGGGGCAAACTGCCCGTAATTGATGCTGCAAACTGGTGGCGATTGATGGGGAAAACTGGCGGCAATTGATGGGGCACACTGGCGGTAATTGATGGGGCACACTGGCAGCAGTTGATGGTTACAGTAGCTGCGTTTGATGGGCACAGTGACAGCAATTTATGGGTACAGTGTCTGCATTTGATGGGCACAGAGGCTGCGTTTGTGGGCACAGTGGCTGCCATTGATGGGCACAGTGGCTGCATTTTATAGGCACAGTGGCTGCGTTTGATGGGTACAGTGGCTGCGTTTGATGGGCACAGTGGCTGCATTTGTTGGCACAGTGGCTGCCATTGATGGGCACAGTGGCTGCATTTTATGGGCACAGTGGCTGTGTTTAATGGGCACAGTGGCTGCGTTTGATGGCACAGTGGCTGCATTTGATGGCCCAGTGGCTGCGTTTAATGGCACAGTGTCAGCGTTTGATGGGCACAGTGGCTGCAATTGATGTTTTTTTATTTCAGTTTGTTTGCATTCCCCCAAAAAATTTGAGCACCAGCGGCCACTAGAGTTGAACCTCATTACCTTATGATAAGAGAGGTCAAATGCACAGTGCGGTCTTAATGACCAGAGGTTGCAGGAACCAGCTGCTGTCACTACCTTGTGATACGTAATCCTGTGGGAACACCCCAGCGGAAACGGCCCTCGCTCTCCCACACTGAACGAGATCTAGACCATGATGCGGTCTCAACAATCCAAGGCTCCACACACGAGCTCCGACCAACAGCTCTCTGCTGCTATCCATACTCCAGGGGGATATTCAAAAAGAAAATGAAAACGGGCTCCTCATAGTGTAAACCAGTAGACTCTTTAATAAAACTTAATTTAAAAAATACAGTTCTCAAGCAGGTTGGGACAAAGACAGCTTGCTGTAGACACTTGATGCATCACATAAAGTCCTCACAGACTCTCCAATAAATCAGCTGTGCTTGTTGCATACCATCTAGAGCAGGGGTAGACAACCTCGGCCCTCCAGCTGTGGTGAGACTACAAATCCCATCATGCCTCTGCCTCAAGTCATGCCTGTGATTGTCAGGGTCTTGCAATGTCTCATGGGACTTGTAGTTTCACCACAGCTGGAGGGCCGAGGTTGCCTATCCCTGATCTAGAGCTTGATCCAGCAATCCATGAGGTTGATTTACTAAAGGTAAACATTTGCCAAAAAAACGGTGCAAAAGCGCCGCTTAGACAGCTCTAAAACGCTAGCGGCCAGCGCTTTCAGTGTGAAACTAATCCAAATTCTCCTTCATTTGTGTCTCTCACACTCCCTATCCCAGACACTGCAGCTCACAAAGTGAGGAGTTCAGTAACAGAAGCAGTGATGTCACCCAGAAAGCAGTGGGCAGGATTAGATGTGGCCAGGTTCTAACTGACAAGCTACAAGCCTGCGAATCAGCAGTGACAATGCTGGTAGCCACACCCCTGTAACATCTTCTCATCCTATTGTAGAGTGGCCTACGTGAGAGTGGCAACTCTGCTTTGGATTCAGGAGCAGAGGAGCATTGTTGCCACTCTATCACATTAACCTGCAGTCTCCTGCAGCATGCCAGTACTCTGTGACTGTCTCTTGTAACATGTCCATTCAGCAGCAGTGCAGCGTTGTTGCCACTCTGTCACATTAACTTGCAGTAGGCGGACTTCCCTGGCAGGATCTACAGGTACTTGTAAGGCTTTGCAGGGGACCAAGAGAAAATGTGCGAATGGACTTTTAAAAAAAATAGGAAGCCATAGTTTTAGGCCCCTTTCACACGGACGGATAGAATGGTGCTTTTAGCTGCGGATTTTCTAGTTTTCTACCGCAGCTAAAAGCACACAATGCTTTCCTATGGCCCCATTCACACACAGCGTTTAGCTGTGATTTCGTTACATGCGGTTCAGTGCGAATAGAAAAAATAGAATTTAATGCGTCCAGGTGCGATGTAGCGCAGCTATCTGCACATAACTGCAGGTAATCGCAGTGCACTGTGTCAGCTGCGGATAGCAGCGTGAACAAAAGAAAAAACAACAGGAAGCACATCAAAATAAAAATGGTTGCTATGGGGATGACAATAATGGCCAACCGCAGCTAAACGCAGCCGCATGTAAACGCACGTAAACGCAGCTAATCGCTGTGTACAAATGCAGCTGATCGCTGTGCCTGGGGTCTTGAATTTCAAAAGAAAGAAACATGCTTTCAACTGCGGCAGAACAGCCGCCCGTGTGAAAGGGGCCTTACTTTAACTTTGATTGCAAACTGCAAAGAGTTGGCAAACTTCTGCCTCCTCTTGGCCTCATCCATCCGGCTGATTCACTTGTCGCTCCCGGCAAACTTTTAGCACAACGTTGGCAACTATTAGCCAGTTGACAGAAAGACTGTGAATTCCCATTAGGTCATGATGTTTTTATATTGGCCGGTCAAGCGGCTCCTCTGTTGCTGAAGTCTTTATGTAAGCATTGTCTTTCCTCTCGGTTATTAAATCATTTAACAAGTCTATAAAATGAGTCTCAGTTGGTGCATAGTGAAAAGTGATACCTAATCCCAGACTTCCCTTTAACCCGATGCCGATAAATAATGATGCAATGATCCAAGAAGCACAAATAATGAACATGCCGGATTTTTATATAAATGTTTACAGTGGGATGAAGGAATTTTCTTCGAATAAATGATTAGATGGGTCCAGCTTCCAAAAATGCTGGATGAAGAGCAAGGAAAAGCATGTCCTCACTGCCTGGTGTCAATGATCACATATGAAAATGCTTATGTATTCTAGCCCATAAGGGCTTAGCATAATGCGATGATCGTTTTATCTGCTGACTGCATACCCAAACTAGCTTTTGGTCTTTTTTGTTGTTCTGTATCTGACTCTGGCAGACAATGAGTGCTCTCATGGGCACCCTTTTACAATAGATGTACCAATTTTCACAAAGTCGGCTGCTTCAGTACTTTTAGATCTTTATGTCAGATATTACTATGGTATGCTGAAGTATCATTACAAGCATTTCGTAAGTGTCAGAGGCTTTTATTGACAATTACATGAAGTTTATGCAAAGAGTCAATATTTGCAGCGTTGACCCTTCTTTTTCAAGACCTCTGAAATTTGCCCTGGCATGCTGTCAATCAACTTCTGGGTCATGTCCTGACTGATGGCAGCCCATTCTTGCATAATCAGTGCTTGGAGTTTGTCAGAATTTGTGGGGGTTTCTTTGTTCACTCACCTGCATCTTGAGGATTGACCACCAGTTCCCAATGAAATAAAGGTCTGGGGAGTTTCCTGGCCATGGACCCAAAATGTTGAGGTTTTGTTCCCCGTGACCAGGGGTGTCAAACTCAATTTCATTGAGGGCCGTATCAGCATTACGGTTGCCCTCAAACGGCCGGTTGGATCTGTAAGACTATATAAATTTACCCAGGGTGTTTTGTCTGAGAGAATAGGCGCAGGAACTTAACCACGCCTTCACCTGATGAACCGCATTGAGCGGTGGGTGTGGCCAAATTGCAACAGTGGGAGGATCTTAAAGGGGCAATAAATACCATGCGTGCATTATGTGCGGAGTTCAGAGGTGCCCTATGTACAGAGTGCAGAGTTCATGTATGCACTGTGTACAGAGTGCAGAGAGTTCAGAGGTGCACTGTGTACAGAGTGCAGTGTTGAGGAGTGCGCTACATATAGAGTGCAGGGTTTAGGGGTGTGCTATGCAAAATGTGCAGGGTTCGGATCTCTTGGCTGGCCACGTCTCACTTCCACCCCTCCTCGCCTTTGACCTATGCACCATTCTCCCCATCCCCCACCTTTGCACACATCTAAATCACCTCCCCCGCAAAAATATGTTTCCTCGCATCTCACCTACCCGGCCCGGCTCTAGTACATCCTGGCAGTGTAGGTGGCTCTGCCTCTCTCTCTTACTTGTATGAAGATCATTGGTTGGAATCTGTGCAACCAACACAGATGGGGATCACATTGTAGCTTGCCACCTGATGCCCCAACCCACACTGCACCTGCCATCTGAATCTTCCTTGTCCATGCCATGAGTGCTAGGCAGTAGAGCTGCACTATTCTGGCTTAAATGAGAATCACAATTTTTTTGCTTAGAAGATAGATCACGATTCTCTCACAATTCTCGCGGCGTAACATCATCTTTCACATTTAAACCCCAAAAATTGTGCAAACTTTACTGTTTCGTTTTTTTTATTTTTTATTCATTGAAGTGTATTTTTTTTCCCAAAAATTGCATTTGAAAGACCTCTGGGCAAATACAGTGTGACATAAAATA
This sequence comes from Rana muscosa, assembly GCA_029206835.1. NCBI lineage: Eukaryota > Metazoa > Chordata > Amphibia > Anura > Ranidae > Rana > Rana muscosa. The sequence continues at coordinate 69,974,191 of CM055117.1, read as the reverse complement.
TTGCAGCAATTGCCATTTTATTCCCTAGGGTCTCTGCTAAAATATATATAATGTTTGGGGGTTCCAAGTAATTTTATATAAAAAAATATTGATTTTAACTTAAAGGAAAAGTATGGGATGGATTAAATAACTAGTACATATCACATTAGTCACATATCAGTTAGTCTTTTTTTCCTACCTCTGTTAGTTTTTACAGCATGTGCATATGAACTTTCCTTCAGCTGGCAAAAACTGTAAATTTTCAGTTTGAAAAGTTTCAGGGGGTGTGTACATCTTCACCAACACACCAACACACCCCCTGCCTCTGTCCACACTCCCCTAAAAGACGTGGCTGTGCTGATAGATAGGGAGGGGGAGGAAAGAGAAGTGAGAAGGGAGGGGGGGAGCAGCTATGCTCTGTGAAGTCTCAGAAACAAGCAGAGGGAGGAGAGAGGACATCAGTCAAGCAAAATGACAGGGAAGGGGGTGCATCCAGACTCTATATTCACACCATTGTCTGGATGATGCTGTATGAAAGTCTGTAGAACCTCCCACAGGTATTTATCTTGATTTTAACAGAATTGGGGCACTTCTGAGAGGGCTGGAAAGGTTTATAGATATCAGCAGCTCACATAGAATAGATGTAAGCAAAAAAAAGGAAACCCATACTGCTCTTTTAACCTTCCTAGCGGTATTCCCGAGTCTGGCTCGGGGTTAAATTTCAGCACCAAAAGCGGTAACCCCGAGCCAGACTCGGGCTGCATCGCAGTGATCCAGGCAGAGTTACTTACCTTGTCCCCTGGATCCTGCGATGCCTCCCCGCTGTGTGATCGAGCTGTCTCCTCGCTCGATTCACACACTTCCGAGTGCCGCCGAGCTCCGTTCCCTGCGGCGTTACGACGCACGGGGGCGGAGATCGGCGCCAAATTCAAAAAAGTTGAAACACAGTACACACACAGTACACTGAAAACTTACAGATTACAGTACTGTATGTAATAATTACACACCCCCTTTGTCCCTAGTGGTCTGCCCAGTGTCCTGCATGCACTTTTATATAATAAAAACTTTTCTTTCTGCCTAGAAACTGGAGATTGTCCATAGCAACCAAAAAGTGTCCCTTTATGTCAAAAGTGGTTTTAGACCAGCTAAAAAACAGCGATAATAAATTAGAATCACTCGCAGAATTAAGCGATAGCGATTTGTGGGGAAATTCGTCATCAAACACTGAAAAACACTTTTATTATTATATTATTTGTTATAATTATTTTATAGTTATTTATTTTATTATATTGTATAATTTTGTTTTTTTAACTTTATCATATCCGGGATGTCTACTAGACTCTGGTTTGGACGGATTTAAGTGAGTTATTCCTAAGAATTACAGGCCTGCAATATAAAGCGCCAAATTTCCATGCAGAATAATGGTACCGCTTTCAGCACCTAAAATCTGACAGAATCATACCGCCAGGGAGGTTAAGAAACAAGTGTTGGAAAAAATTTGAACTTTAAGTTGTTAAACTTCCTGCATTTGCACACAGAAGTTTGCTCCAAGAAGGAAGTTAGTTACAATGTTTCATGTTGTTACAAACTTGGCAGAGTGCCCAATTTTTTCTTTACACACCCAAACACAGAAGTTTATCCCTTTGATCTAAGAAGGAAGCATTAGTTACAATGTTTCCTGTTAAGAACTTGGCAGACAGACCAGATATTTTCTTTTCACAGCTGATAAGTCTCTCCACTTGTTATATGAAAGAATCGGCAAACTCTGCATTGGAGATCGTCAGGGTGGTTGAATCGAGATCATGATTTTTAAATGATTAATTGTGCAGCTCTACTGGGCAGGCCGGGATCTATGAGAGTTTCCACCACGTTTCAGCTGAAAAAAGCCCTGGGTGCAGGGGAAACATGAAATGGCATGGAGCGCCGCATTTGGCCCGGGGGCCTTGTGTTTGACACATGTGCCCTAGACACTTAGTTATCACTTCTGCCTTATAGCAAATTGCTCCATCATGCTTGTTTATCACCAAACTGTTCTTGGATGGTTGGGAGAAGTTGCTCTTGGAGGATGTTTTTGTACCATTCTTTATTCATGGCTGTGTTCTTAGGCAAAATTGTGAGTGAGTCCACTCCCTTGGCTGAGAAGCGACCCCACACATGACTGATCGTAGGATACTTTACTATTGGCATGACACAGGACTGATGGTAGCGCTCACCTTTTCTTCTTCAGACAAGGTTTTTTTCCGGATGCCCCAAACAATCGGAAAGGGGATTCATCAGAGAAAATGACTTTACCCCAGTCCTCAGCAGTCCAATCCCTGTAACCTTTTGCAGAATATCAGTCTGTCCCTGATGTTTATCCTGGAGAGAAGTGGCTTCTTTTCTGCCCTTCTTGACACCAGACCATCCTACAAATGTCTTCACCTCACTATGCATGCCGATGTCCTCACACCTGCCTGCTGCCATTCCTGAGCAAGCTCTGCACTGGTGGTGCCCCGATCCCGCAGCTGAATCAACTGCAGGAGACGGTCTTGGCGCTTGCTGGACTTTCTTGGGCGCCCTGAAGCCTTCTTAACAAATGCAATGAAGATGTTTTTTTTATGGGATTAAGTTAATTTTCATGGCAAAGAGGGACTTTGCAATTAATTGCAATTCACCTGATCACTCTTCATAGCATTCTGGAGTATATGAAATTGCCATTATAAAAACAGAGGCAGCAGACTTTGTGAAAATTAATAATTGTGTCATTTTCAAAACTTTTGGCCACTGCTGCACAGTGGGTATAGAAACGAATCACCCCTCCCCCTTTAAAATAATCACATTTTGTTGTTTTACAGCCTGAAATGAAGACAGACACAGGTTTTGTTTTATCTGGCTGTATTTACAACGTATAACATCCAAGTGGAAGATATAACACCAACATGTCAGAAAAACAAACAAAAAAAAACAGAATCACTGAGTTCGAAAAAGGATCACCCCTCTTAAGGATCACCCCCTCTTAAAAATGACTTGTAAACTCAATAAGGTGTAGCTAATTACCTTCTCAATGGCACACAAAGCCAATTGACTTTCAACTGTGATCAGCTGTGGTCATTGTAATTAGCTCAGCATGAAAAGAGCTCTCCTGGAGCATTTCAGTCCCTGGTAGTGCAACTAAAGCAAACAATTAACTATGGGTGACAAGGCACTGTCAAAAGAGCTCCAGGATGAAGTTATAGACAGGCACAAGTCAGGAGATGGATACAAAAATATTTAAAAGGCTTTATCAATGCCTAGATGCACAGTGAAGTCTATTGACTGGTATTTGGTACAACACTGACCCTCCCTGGATCAGGACATCGCTCCAAACTGGATGAATAAGCCAGGAGAAAACTGGTGAGAGAAAGGTCACATGCAGTCACGACTGAGCTTTGCCAAAACGCAGATTCTGAGGCCACATGGAAAAAGGTGTTCTGGTCAGATGAGACTAAAATTAAATTATTTGGCCTCAACACCAAAAAATATGTCTGGTGGAAATCCAATACAGCTCACCATCCAAATAACACCATTCCTACAGTAAAACATGGAGGGGGTAATATACTGTTATGGGAGTGTTTCTCTGCAGCAGGGACTGGAGCACTTGTCAGGAAAGAAGGAACAATGGACACATCAAATTCTTGTGGAAAAGCTATTTCCCTCTGGCAGAAAGTTGTCAATGGGAAGAAGGTTTACCTTCCAACATGACAATGACCCAAAGCACAAAGCAAAAATGACCATACAGTGGTTGAAGGAGAAAAAGGTGAATGTCCTTGCAAGGTCTAGTCAGAGCCCAGACTTAAACCCCATATAAAATCTGTGGAATGACTTGAAGACTGCAGTCCACAAACAATCACCATCAAATTTAACAAATATTGCAAAGTCTAGACATATTCCAACAAACCAAAGGCTGTAATTAAAGCAAAAGGTGGTTCATCAAAATACTGACACATGGGAGTGATCCTTTTTCCAGCTGGATAAAGCAAAAACTGTGTCTTAATTTCAAGCTGCATAGCAACAAAATGTGATCATTTTAAAAATGGGTGATTCTTTTCTATATCCACGGTAGACGGCAGATTTACATTTGTGCTCAAAAGTTTGCGTTCCCTGGCAGAAATTATGAAATTTAGGCATTGATATTGAAAATATGACTGATCCTGACAAAAAACTGTCTTTTATTTAAGATTAGTGATCATATCAAGCCATTTATTTTCATATAGTTGTTTGTCTCCTTTTTAAATCGAAATAATAACAGAACTCACCCAAATGGCCCTGATCAAACTTTTACATACCCTGGAATGTTTGGCCTTGGTACAGACACACAAGGTGACACACACACACAGGTTTAAATAGCAATTAAAGGTTAATTTCCCACATTTGTGGCTTTTTAAATTGCAATTAGTGTCTGTGTATAAAGAGTCAAAAAGTTTGTTAGCTCTCATGTGGATGCACTGAGCAGGCTAGATACTGAGCCATGGGGAGAAGAAAAGAACTGTCAGAAGACCTGCGTAACAAGGTAATGTAACTTTGAAAAGATGGAAAAAGATATAAAAAGATATCCAAAGCCTTGAATTTGCCAGTCAGTACTGTTCAATCACTTAATAAGGAGTGGAAAATTCAGGGATCTCTTGATAGCAAGCCAAGGTCAGGTAGACCAAGAAAGATTACAGCCACAACTGCCAGAAGAATTGTTCAGCATACAAAGAAAAACCCACAGGTAACCACAGGAGAAATACAGGCTTCTCTGGAGAAAGACTGTGTGGTTGTTTCAAGGAGCACAATATCGCAATACTTGAATAAAAATGAGCTACATGGTCGAGTTGCCAGAAAGAAGCCTTTTCTCTCCCAATACCACAAAAAACCCTGGTTACAATATACCTAACAACACCTTGATAAGCCTCATAGCTTCTGGCACACTGTAATCTGGAGTGACAATACCAAAAGAGAGCTTTATTGTCACAACCATAAGCGCTATGTTTGGTGAGGGGTCAACAAAGCCTATAGTGACAAGAATACCATCCCCACTGTGAAGCATGATGGTGGCTCGCTGGTGATTTGGGGCTGTGTGAGCTCTAAAGGCATGGGAATCTTGTGAAAATTGATGGCAAGATGAATGCAGCATGATATCAGAAAATACTGGCAGACAATTTGCTATCTTCTGCACGAAAGCTCTGCATGGGACACTCTTGGAATTTACATGACGATGACTTAAAACACAAGGCCAAGTTGACCCTCCAGTGGATACAGCAGAAAAAGGTGAAAGTTCTGGAGTGGCCATCACAGTCTCCTGACCTTAATATCATTGAGCCACTCTGGGGAGATCTATTACAAAAGACTGCACGCTGTCATTAATGCTAAAGGGGGCGATACACAGTGTTACGAACTAAGGGGATGCAGACTTTTGAACAGGAAGGGCATTTCATTTGGTTTACTTGTTGCCATGTTTTGCTTTATGATTGTGCCATACTGTTATGACCTACAGTTGAATATACAATAAATCCAAGTCTAGCATGGTGGTCGGAGTGTCATGGCCTGGGGCAGCATGAGTGCTGCCGGGACTGGGTAGCTACAGTTCATTGAGGGAACCATGAATGCCAACATAAACTGTGACATACTGAAGCAGAGCATAATCCCCTCCCTGGGCCACAGGTCAGTATTCCAAAATGATAACGACCCCAAACACACCTCCAAGACGGCCACTGCCTTGCTAAAGAAGCTGAGGGTAAAGGTGATGGACTGGCCAAGCATGTCTCCAGACCTAAACCCTATTGAGCATCTGTGGAGCATCCTCAAATGGAAGGTGGAGGAGCGCAAGGTCTCCAACATCCACCAGCTCTGTGATGTTATCATTGAGGAGTGGAAGAGGACTCCAGTGGCAACCGGTGAAGCTCTGGTAAACGTCATGTCAAGGAGTGCTGGAAAATAATGGTGGCCACACAAAATATTGACACTTTGGGCCCAATTTGGACATTTTCACTTAGGGGTGTACTCACTTTTGTTGCCAGCGATTTAGACATTAATGACTGTGTGTTGAGTTATTTTGAGGGGACAGCAAATTTACACTGTTATACAAGCTGTACACTCACTACTTTACATTGTAGCAAAGTGTCATTTCTTCAGTGTTGTCACATGAAAAGATATAATAAAATATTTACAAAAAGTCAGGGAAGTACTAACTTTTGTGAGATACTGTATATATATATATATATATATATTTGCCTTAAGTTTAACTTTAAACACGCTGAATAGAAAAGACAAGCAAGCAGTTTGATATTTATTTACCAGTATATGGCGGTTACCATTGTACAATTGGCTGAGTCACCATGATTTACTGTGGAACTGTGCACAGTTTGTGGTATACAAAAAAACTTTGTTTAACTGTAACCAAAACAAATATCTCGGCATAGGGTCTATAGACTAGTCTGTCCTTTTTTTCACTTGGTTAAAAGAGCGTTGTACATCACATGAAGCACACATTGTGTGTTTTTTTTTTTAATGTCTTACCGGAATGAAATGTAAATTGATACAAAGACTGCAACCGCAAACACCACGTCAATAAGTTTCCCGGCTGCAGAAAACAGTTGCCAAAATGGCCATGAAATTCAGTTGGTTTAGGTTAAAAGCTCTTACAAGGGCTGATTATCTGGACACCTTCATATACGGCCGGTCTCTTGCCCTAATGGAGGACACTGGCACGTACCTTGTCCTGGCACAAGGTCCAGTGGCCTCACTTATGGGCTTTTTAGCATCACCCTTTCCACCTAATGACAAATATCGGTATATAACTTAACCAAAATATAGAAAGAACACAACACACAGTGGTTGCTTGTAATATGGGCCTCAACACTTTTAGTGGTTAACAGAAATTTTAGAACTTACTTTCCAATTTTATTAATTAACAAACGACTTAAAGTATATCAAAATCCCAAAAAATGCTTAGCCTTTGGACAGCGAAGGCAGGGTTGAGAAACCCTCTCAGGTTCTTATTACAGTCTGTGTTCCCACTGGGGAGATTCACCCCTCTATTTTTCCTGGTGACCAATCTTACTGGAAATAAAATTGATGGTTAACACTAGAACAAGAATAGAGGGAACTCTTCCAGCGAAGAGACTTTGGAAAGTTTTCCTCTGCTGAATAGGAAGTAAAGAGAAATCTCCCTAATCCTAATGGAACATAGATGGTGAAAAAAAAAAACATGTTGTCTTTGTCCCCACTGTCTTTAGTAACGTATTAAGGTGTATACACCCAATGGAGTCAGCACTTAGTTTCTTATATTTACAGTATTTATTTATTTCAGGTTCTTATATAGCGCCATCAATTTACGCAGGGCTTTACATATACAGTATATTGTACATTCACATCACTTTATGTCTTGAATACTCCAGAAGCAAGAGTTTTTCGCCATGAATCCCAACTCTGTTTCTGTTCTGTTGTGGAGTTTTTATGGAGATGTATTTAATATGTATTGTCATAGTGTCACCCAGTGTTAGTACTTCCGCAACCCGCTCTAAAAGAGCTGATTGGGGTAGTCTGAGGCTGGTTGAATCCCGTCTGATAGGGGAAAACGTCTTGAATAGTATAATCTTAATATGCGTTATTCTATGGAATAGCGCAGAATAAGAATTCCTATCAACGGTAACTTTAGCCATCCTACGTTATTGTATTCATGTATGACATCTCCTGTTGGAAGGAATGTCCAGGTATTGCCATTTTCCTTGTATGGTCATTTTCCTGTGAGGAAGGAACATCCTGTGAGGTTCCCGTCCATGGGGGAGGGGATTGGTTGCTGCAGCCAATCACGTCCTGTGTGAGATCTTTTGAGTTTAATAAAAGCCTATGATTAGGTGTCGGCTAGGCAGTCTATGCTGAGATGGCCTGACGATAAGATCTATGTGTGAGCCTTGCTTCTTGGATGAATGATGGAATGAACGGTGAGTGGATTTTAGCAAACTTAAAGATAGCATTATTGCAAAAAGATGAATCTAAAGTGTGTGCTTATAGAGCACATGAAATATGGGCTGTGTGCTCTGCAAACAACCCATGTTTCCACAACAGTAAAATGGCGACTCTGGTGAGACTAATTGCGGCCTCTTTGAGCATCAGATCAGCAGAGGAGGAGAGTGGACCTGCGATGTGATTGATGCGTGAAGAGGCTGTACTTTGAAACGAACAAAAAAAAATTTGTCTTTTTGAAATAATGCTTTAAGTTTGCAGTGTGTGTGCGTGTGTATGTCTGCGAATCCGATCGTGCATGTGTGTGTGTGATTTTGTTGGGAGAGAGATCGTATGCCTGTGAATCCGATCGTAGGCCTGTGAATTTGTTTGTGTATGCCTGTGTGTGATTAGATTGTTTGTGAGCCATGAGGTTTAGTGGGGGGGGGGGGGGGAAGACAGCATCTCAGTTACAAGGGTGAAAGTTGGTGACTTTCTGTAAATAGCATGCAGGAGTTTTGTAGTGGGAGGGCCCTGAGAGATGATCTGATGGAAACTGTATATTGTGTATGAAATGAAGGTATAGCTGTGGTATTTCGTGCAGCCTACACTGAGATTGTTTGGCTGCCTTGTTAAAGATGGCCGCTGCATTGAGCCATAAGCCATGTGCTTTAGTGGGGGAGGGGCAGGCAGCATGGCCATCAGTGACCAGCATGTTTGATAGTTGTGTATCTGACTTTCCAATTTTCAGAACAAAGTTGTGTGTAGTGTTTGAGCCTGTGTGAATTCTGATGGTACTGTATGTGTGTGGTGAATATCTCAGAGTATATTAACTTAAAGAAATGAATATGTTTTTAATATTGTTTATGTAACTTACATTTTTTAAATGTGCTGTTTGTAGCCTAGAGTGTGTGTCTATGGTTGAGTGTGAAACTCAAGTGTAGTCTGTCTTTGTGGAGAAAAACATTTTTTTAAAGAGATGCTGGTTTTGGCGGGAAAAAGTAATGGCGCCATTCTTGGTTTTTGTTAGCCTTGCAGGTTTGTCTGCCATTTTGAGGCACAGTTTTTCCTTAGCCTGTGGGTATCCTATAAGGGAAGGTGCAGCCACCTTTCCTTTGGGTATGATATCATGTGACCATGCTGTGGCATTCGTCAGCTATGTTGCTGGTGGAATTTCTCAGCCTTTGGGGCAGATTTTGATGTTTGGTGCGGATATAGTGTGATCTTTTCTGCGTTGGAACCTGGTGGAGGCAATTTGTGTTTTTCTTTGTGTAGGGGAACCAATGTGGTGTTCATTGTGACGTCCCATGCTGGTTTTGGCGGGAAAAATTGCATGCGTTAATAGCGCCATTGTTGTCCATGAGGTGTGCGGTTTTCATCCACCATTTTGCTGTCCTGGCTTGTCGGCCATTTTGAGAGACGTTTACAGTTTGAGATAGGAAGTTCCAGTTTAGCAAACACGGCTCCTGAATATGCTGTATTGGCATTTGTTGATCGGCGCAGTTTTCTTATGTTTTATGCGTTTACAGTTTGACCTGTGCACTGCTGGGAAGAGTAGTGAGACACCAGGGGGACATACTGAGAGACTGGTTTTTGTTTAATGAATTCGCTGGTTTAAATTGTTTTTCTAAGCATCGCCTTTTGAGTTGAGTAGAGTGGTATCATGAAATAGCGCGGTCTTACCCCGAGGGGCCACGACGCGCTTGCGGACACACGCACATGCTGGGGCCTATTTATGGATGGGATCTGGCTGATCTACCAGCAGTTGGAGTGTGGGAGGAGGCCAACGCAGACACAGGGAGGACATGCAAACTCCATGCAGGTGATGTTAGGAGGTGGATTTCTCTGTTTTCATTTAAGTAGATGTGGGCTATTGCAGGGTCGGCTGGCTTTGCAGTATATGAGCTCCGTTTTTTTTGTATTGGGTTTCGAATGTAGGAAAGACTTCACTTTACACTGAATTTTGATGGATTGTAAGACTAACAGAGTTTTTGTACAATGATGTGTTTTTATGTTTGGATATTTGGGAGTTTCCCAGAGGGCAATTCATATGTTTTGAAGATTTGAGTCTCAACTTGTGGTTTTGCTTGCAGGGGATGTTTGGGTCAGGACCATCCCATTTGCAAAGGGGGGTTTTATTCCATCATTTTCTTGACAAGGTTTTAAATGGTTGAAATATATATGATGTGTAGCCATGGATTTTTTGGAGTCTTGATAGACAAGGCGATTAAGGCCTCCCCTCCCCCTCCCTCTTCCTGAACAATTGATATGTAAATAAACCAGTTTGGTTTTTTTAAGAGCTGAGCATAACCGGAAGTTTCTTTTCAGCATTTATATATCAGCAGAAAGTTAGTGGGAGGAGCTTGGGGTTTTTAAAGGTTAGCAATGAGATTTGTGCTTGGAAGGAAAATGGAAAGCATTTTGGCGTTTAAAAGTCTTTTATATTTTGTTCCAGTTTTGTGAAGTTTTGTACTGTAATACAGTTTTGGGTAGAGAGCAAACAGGGGGTATCACCATTATTTTATCATCTAGATACAGAGAGAGAAGCCACATTGTTTTGCAGGTGGTAAACTGGCGTAAGTGTTCTGTGAGGTTTAGTCTGACAACGCAGTGTATGGGTGTATAGCGGAAAATGCTTGTGTATGCATGCACTGTGAGGGGTAGAGGCCTAATTCGGGGGTTGATCTGTGGTTGTTCTGTAGTTCCAAAAGTGTTGGGACAACAACCCATAAAGTTGACGCCTCGGTTAGGGTTTCTAGTTGGAGGACTTGACCATATAGTGGTTGTAGTTCTGCAATTCACCGTATAAGAAGACACCGGGCGGTGATCTCCGAAATGGGTGCAACGGTTTAACCTGGACGCAGGTTTAAGACGAAAAGCTGATTCGAATCGCCATGGACACAAGGAGGTCTGTGCAAAGGGAAGGAATGGAGGCTTCCCATAGTCAGACGGTCACACAGTGCACGAAGCCTAGTTTTGGGGCAAAGGCCTTTGAACCCCAAAAAGATTAATATAGGTGGTCCAAGGATACTATTTTGGGTATCCCTCTGGAGTGGATGTAGTTAAGCTGCGGCTTCAGAAATCTGTAATGATGAGTGTTGATGGAGGTGTAGTCTCATGCCCGTTTGTTTGAACTTTGTATGGCTGGTCCATGCAAGCTTCTCGAGTTGCTCTCATATTCCCATTGTATTTTTTCCTATTGCTGAAAGAGTGAAGGTAGAATTCTGGCTGTTTTTGTTTTTTTCATTTGTGGTTTTGGAAACTGGGAAGTATTTCCCCCACGTTTGTATCGGAATGTTTGTATGTAGTAACGTGAATATGTTCGAACTTACCGCGGCGATCCTTCGATGCGTCGCGGCTGTTGTATTTTTGTAGGAACGGGAAAAGTAAGGGTTACAGAGGGTTTTGTTTGAATCAGTTTTGAAAGAATGTCATTGACAATTTACCAATGTACAGGAATGTCATTATTATTTTCCATTCTTTGCAGGTTAAATATGAAGGATAGAGTAATGATTTTGCTTATAAGTATTTTTCAGGTCCAAGGAGTTTGTACACAGAGAACAGGTGTATGTAGACAGCGGTACATATGGATAAATACATGAGTCTAAGGGAGGTAAAAGTATCATAGGTTATTTCATTGTTTCTTTTTTCCTGCACCACGCATTTCTTCCTTCAGTCTGTAATGAGGAAGAAAAGGGGGGAGAATGATAAATGTAAGAGTGACAGTTTTTTTTCAAACTAATAATAACCTCTGTAATTCTAACCAAGTTTGTGCCAAGACTGTTTTTCTTTAATAGAATTTGAATCGGCAAGCAGCAGTCTGGTGAAGTAGGTTCCCATCCCAGAGGCTAAGAACCTTGTCAATGGCTCCAGGTATTGTAAGCCACGCACAGGTTATGCAGTGACCACAGTCCCGATGTCTGGGTTATTGTCATATGAGGGTTGTTTGGAGGTCAATCAAAATCAGGGTCGTACTCTCCTCATTAGCTGTCACTTATATTCTCGGCTGATGGGGTGGGTGCGATCGTTGTGACATGAACTTCAAAATGTCCACCAAAAGGTTTTCACGAGTCCCTCCTGGACCCTGACTCAGTAATCAGTTTACATTCTTTCCAACCAGGTGACTGGGTCGTTGTAAAGAAGCTTGAGGGATGAGACCACGCCAGCCACTGCAAGAAGCGGCTCAACCACACCAAAGAATGAGGAGTATCTTTGTTTATTTATATTTTTGTTGTTTAGTAAATTTTAGCAAGGGTAACGGTGAAAAGCATCCCAAGTTATTATGTAAAGTGTATTTCCTGACTAGCTCAGAAAGCGAACAGGACCGATTGCTAGGTCTGTTCTGAGTCTTCACCGAGTTTTAGTCCCCAGCGATGACAGAGGTACATGTCATTTATGATGTTATTATGGGTATGAGGAGTTTTGACAAACTAGTGAAGACTCCAAACAGACACTGGTCAATGGAATCTAACGATGCATTTTTAGAGGGTAAAATTGGTTTTAGTTTTAATGGCTCTGCCTCTTGTCGGTTTGGGTATCTAGGTAGGCCACAAGTGTGTTTGAACTTTAGTTTGGTGTTTATGTGGATCTGCAGCTTATAAAGGTAATTCCCCCAAAGCAAGAGGTTCATGCGTGATGGTAAAGCTGTCCCAACATCTTATGTCGCGGCCGATCACGAGGATCTGATGGCGCAGGAAATTAAGAATGGCAGGGACAGCTAGAAGGGATTTGTTCACCAACCCCGACCAGGTCTGGGCATGGGGTCCTGCATTTACAAGGTGGGGGGGCTCGGGCTTGGGATACGATTGAACAATTCTCATCCGTTAAGGATAGGGTTCTTCATGTAATTGTTGAAGCCAGAGCTGTAGCTAAGTGAAGGTTGGGAGTCTATTTTAAGGGTCTGGGAATCTTTGGGGATCTAATTTTTATTTTACAGCGGATCGTGGTTAAAGGAAGTGGGAATATATATACTCATGTCGTTTTATTTCTATTCTTTCTATGTCGTGACGAGAGGCTCCTGTTGCCTGATTTGACGCGTGACCAGAGTTTCCTTGATGAGACGCCCCGAAACCGGACCCACATACAAGACACAGAGGATCACAGACGGATCGGCGATTACTACAGCTCACCATGTCGTGTCCTCCTTTATAAGTCATGCCCCTGAAGAGTAGAGTCTACATGTCAAGCCGTGTTTTCCTTTTTATGGACTAAGGACTGATTCATTTACAGGTGTAAGAAGCAGATCAACTCTCATCGAGGGACACTTGGGGTGCATATGACAAAAAAGGGAGGACTGTTGTGGAGATTTTTATGGAGATGTATTTAATATGTATTGTCATAGTGTCACCCAGTGTTAGTACTTCCGCAACCCGCTCTAAAAGAGCTGATTGGGGTAGTCTGAGGCTGGTTGAATCCCGTCTGATAGGGGAAAACGTCTTGAATAGTATAATCTTAATATGCGTTATTCTATGGAATAGCGCAGAATAAGAATTCCTATCAACGGTAACTTTAGCTATCCTACGTTATTGTATTCATGTATGACATCTCCTGTTGGAAGGAATGTCCAGGTATTGCCATTTTCCTTGTATGGTCATTTTCCTGTGAGGAAGGAACATCCTGTGAGGTTCCCGCCCATGGGGGAGGGGATTGGTTGCTGCAGCCAATCACCTCCTGTGTGAGATCTTTTGAGTTTAATAAAAGCCTATGATTAGGCGTCGGCTAGGCAGTCTATGCTGGGATGGCCTGACGATAAGATCTATGTGTGAGCCTTGCTTCTTGGATGAATGATGGAATGAACGGTGAGTGGATTTTAGCAAACTTAAAGATAGCATTATTGCAAAAAGATGAATCTAAAGTGTGTGCTTATAGAGCACAGGAAATATGGGCTGTGTGCTCTGCAAACAACCCATGTTTCCACAACAGTTCCCCTGTCCATTTTGAGTGTTCCCATCCATGTTTATATGTTCAAGATCCTGGGGTAAACTCTTCATAGTATAAAATAAATAAAAACCCAATAGGGATGGTGGGAGACCTTCATAATGGCCAAGGTTTGCAGACCCGGGAACTTAAAGCGGAGTTCCAGCCTGGGGAAAAAAAATAAAAGTCAGCAGCTACAAACACTGTAGCTGTTGATTTTTAATTTAACCCTTTCATGACTAAGCCTATTTCTGACATTTGGTCTTTACAAGTTAAAATCCATATTTTTTGCTAGAAAATTACTTAGAACCCCCAAACATTATATTTATATATTTTTTAGCAGAGAATCTAGAGAATAAAAATGGCAATTGTTGCAATATATTATGTCACACGGTATTTGTGCAGCAGTGTTTTAAACGCAACTTTTTGGGAAAAAGACACTTTCATTAATTAAAAAAAAAACAAAACAGTAAAGTTAGCCCAATTTTTTTGCATAATGTGAAAGATGATGTTACGCTGAGTAAATATATACCAAACATGTCACGCTTTATAATTTCACGCACTCGTGGAATGGCGACAAACTACGGATATCTAAAAATCTCCATAGGCAACGTTTTACATTTTTTTAAATGGTTATCAGGTTAGAGTTACAGAGGAGGTCTAGTGATAGAATTATTGCTCTCGCTCTGACGATCTCGGTGATACCTCACATGATTTGAACACCATTTACATATGCGGGCTCGACTTCCATATGAGTTTCCTTTGCTGCGCGAGCTCGCGGGGACGGGGACGCTTAAAAATCTTTTTTTTTTTTATAATATAAAATTGTGTTTTAAAAAAAAAAAAAATTTGATCACTTTTATTGCTGTCACAAGGACGGTAAACATCCCTTGTGACAGTAATAGGTGGTGACAGGTACTCTTTATGGAGGGATCGGGGGTCTAAAAGACCCCCGATCCCTCCTTTGCATTTCAAAGTATTCAGTTCACTGAAAACTGCGATTCTGAATACTGTATATTTTTTTAAATCCGGCGCCATTGGCAGCCGAGTAAACCGCAAGTGACGTTGTGATGTCACTTCTGTGTTTACATTGAGGAGACTGAATCAAAGCCATTTACGGCTTCGTTCCAGTGTGTGGCTAGGCGCATTGTGGATCGGGTCTCCCGGTGGGACGGGAGGCCCGGTAAGAGCGGTAGAGGCGGCGGGAGGGGGGTGTCCCCTCCCACTCCTCCGGGATAACAATTGAGCGGCTTTTTGCCGCATCGGTTGTTTGCCCTGGAAAGCCAATCGCCGACCCTACAAAACGGTACTGGGATGATGCCTGCAGCTGCAGTTTGAAGGAATTTGGGGGCCCCAAGCACAATGGACAACAAATTTCAAAGTTGAGAAGTGGGGGCCAGGTTGTTGAGCGGGGGGGGTGCTACCGCGGGACATGGACAACAAGTTGTTGAGCAGGGGGGCTATAGCGGGACATTGACACCGTTCGCGGGGGGCGCTCGTTCGTGGGAGGGGGGGTGAAAAAAGATCTCTGGATTAGCGGCCCCCCGTGCCCCCCATTTACTTACCTGACCCCTCGAAAGTCCCGCGCTGTGAACGCGCAGGCATCTCGACCCGGCTTCTCGGCTCATTAATTGGTTGATTGAAAGCAGCACAGCCATTGGCTTGCGCTGCTGTCAATCACATCCAATGACAGGTGGCGGGGCCGAGTGATTCAGTGAGCGGCTATGGCCGCCGGCTGTATCACTGGAGCGCGCCCGCAATCACTCACCACCATGCAAGCTTGCTCGCATGAAGGTGATGAGTTCTTGTGGGGATGAGCCGAGACAGCCGCCGAGGGACCCCAGAAGACCAGGTTCGGGGCTTCTCTGTGCAAAACAAGCTGCACAGTGGAGGTAAGTATAACATGTTTGTTATTTTTTATCTTTAGTGTTCCTTTAAACTATCAGGTGCTAAAGGGGTGTTACCACATATTACCACTATAAATTCTCGATGGACCCTCTACACACTGCAGACCTGAACCTGGTCGCTCTCCCCCACCTTGTGTCTTTATGCCCCATGTTAGCATGGTGTCCACCGTAGCATTGGCAGAGCAGAGTAGGACTGGCCATAAGAGGGATTACTTTGACATAGTTGGCCAGCTTAAACATGTATTGCAATATGTGTGAACTAAAAATCCCTGTTTTTCATTACAAAGTTTGCTGGAAGGGGTATATAGCAGTATGCAACAGGGTCCATCCAGAATTTACAGTGTGAATAGGACACATAGAAAGCAATTGTTTTTCGCATGTCCTAGTAGTGACTGGCATTCTTCCGGTGCGGAAAAATAAAGGTTAGTATGAATTGGCCCTAACAATAAATAACATAACACTTATCCCTTCTCAACCCAAATCCCCAAAACATAGACTAGTCATACATGTATAGATTTCTTTTGTTCAACCTGCGGGCTGAATGAGAGAAATTAAATTGATTCCTGAATCCACATTAAATAGCAGCGATAGAGGAATCAAACCTGATAGCTATTGTGGCTGTCAGGATACTTGAACAGTGACTGTATCTGATTGGATGCATTCACTATTTGGCCAACAATATTCCATCTGGCGCCTTCAACAAAAGTAGATTGAAAGCTACTTTTTTTTTCTTTGCTCTGAAATACTCTTTAACCACTTCAGCCCCGGAAGAATTGGCTGCTCAATGACCAGGCCATTTTTTGCGATGCGGCACTGTGTTGTTTAACTGACAATTGCGCGGTCGTGCGATGCTGTACCCAAACAAAATTGACATCCTTTTTTTCCCACAAATAGAGCTTTCTTTTGGTTGTATTTGATCATCTCTGCGATTTTTATTTTTTGCACTATAAACCAAAAATTAGCGACAATTTAAAAAAAAAACACAATATTTTGTACTTTTTGCTATAATAAATACCCACAATTTTTGCTATATGCAGTGCATTTTTATAGCACTGATCGCTGTATAAATGTCACTGGTCCCAAAAATGGGTCAAAAGTGTCCGATCTGTCCACCGCAATATCGCAGTCCCGATAAAAATCGCTGACCACCGCCATTACTAGTAAAAAAATAAAAATAATAAAAATGCCATAAATCTAACCCATATTTTGTAGACCCTATAACTTTTGTGCAAACCAATCAATATACGCTTATTGCGATTTTTTACCGAAAATATGTAGAAGAATACATATTGGCCTAAACTGAGAAAAAATAAAAATGTTTTTAAAAAAAAATTGGGATATTTATTATAGCAAAAAGTAAAAGATATTGTGTTTTTTTTTCAAAATTGTCGCTTTTCTTTTGTTTATAGCGCAAAAAATTAAAGCCGCAGAGGTGATCAAATACCACCAAAAGAAAGCTCTATTTGTGGGGAAAAATGGACATCAATTTTGTTTGGGTACAACGTTGGACGACCGCGCAATTGTCAGTTAAAGCGACGCAGTGAAGTATTGCAAAAAATGGCCCAGTAATTGAGCAGCCAAATCTTCCGGGGCTTAAGTGGTTAAATAAATTAGTTTAGTCAAATTTGTTACATTCTTTCCATACATTTTCGGAATTTTCGGAATTGCTTTCGCTAGTTTCGTATTCAAATTCAAAAAAATTCAACCGAATTCGAAAAAATCTGACCGTATTCGAAATAATAAAAAAAAAAAATCGGTATTCGAATTTGAAAACGCATTAAAAAAATTTCCATTTAAATGCAGCTGTTGCATTAGGCTATCAATACTGACTGTCTGACAATTTGAAAATTAGAACAAAATAGAAAAAATACATAACCATCTTCCGAAATTCGAATTTCGAATAGAATGAATTTAAATTTAAATAGAAAAGATAAGAATAGTATAGAAAATAATAGAAAATAGTAGAGTATAAAATAAGAGAATAGAATAGAATATCAATAGAATAAAATAAAATAGAATATTACGGTTATATTCTTTCTATTTTATTTTATTCTATATTAATTGTTTTTCAATTCTTTTCTATTCTATTCTCTTATTTTCTATTATATTATTTTTTATTCTAATCTTTTCTTTTCAAATTCATTATATTTCGAAATTTCTGAAGATGGTTATATTCTTTATATTTTATTCTATTCTATTGTTTTTCTGTTCTATTCTTTAAGTTTATATTCTATTATTTACCATTATTTTGGATTCCATTGTTTTGAATTCTATTCTAATCTATTCTATTCACATTTAAATTTATTCTATTCAAATTTAGGAAGACAAGTCATATCCTATTTAATTTTATTCTGTTTGTTTAAATTCTATTCTATTCTTTCATTTTTATTTTATTGTATTATTTTTTAGAAAATAGATTTCTAATATTTTCGAATTTGATTTTGATTCAAATTTGTTTTCGAATTTGATTCAAATTTGTATTCAAATTCGAATCGAATTCGGTCTAAATTTTGGTTCGTTTTTTTGGATTCGTTACTATCGTATTTCAGGAATTCGGATACATCCGAAATTCCGAATAACTAAAAATTTCAATTTTGGAATGAAACGAACCTCACATGTCTAGTTCTTTCCTCAGCACTTGCCGTTTACAACTTTCAGTGCTGCTGGCTCCTGCACTCTCAGTGCTGTTTCTCTGAACTTTCAGTCTTTGCAGCAAAGAGTTAACAGTGGGCAGTGCAGCCTGAAGTCAGTTTGGCTTTGAGAAGGGAAGGGGAGCGAGGAGCAGGGGAGTGTCTTGCCATAGTAGGCTATGAGGCTGTGTGTTTCTATTGATGCACACAGTGTCTAATCCCTTCATGTAAGGATGTATGGGGCCCTGCAAGAGAAAGGAGCCACCCTGAAACAGGAAACCTAGGGCAGTGGTAATGGCACTAGCAAAAATTAAAATATAAAAAGTTGCATGCTCAAATAAGTTAAAACAGTTGCTGAAAATGTTTAAACTGAGGGTTTGTTATCACTTCAATAGGGTAAAATCAACAATCATTTTGGACCATAGTAGTGAGGAAAATTTAAGGAGAAAGTCGATTTTTTTTTTCTTGAATGAATGAAATTCTTACTGTGAATGTGGCTTTCCTTCGGGAAAAATCGGACTTAAAGTGGTTGTAAAGGCTTTTTTTTTCTAAAATAACAAACATGTTATACTTACCTGCTCTGTGCAGTGTTTTGCACAGAGCACCCCATAACCTTCTTTTCTGGGGTCCCCTCTTCGCTCCTCCTCATCTTTATGTGCCCCCATAGCAGGGGCGGATCCAGAGTCTTGTCTCGGGAGGGGCACTGCCAGAAAATACATTTATTTGCGGGCAATTTATCGGGGAAATGGCTGGTATTGGCGCTTCAATCAACCCCGGCACCATGGTTGTTATGGTGTCAGGATGAGCATTATTTCTATTAATACATTGTATTTTAAAATGAAATGGTTCAACTCACAATAATGCAGAATCAGTGGGAGCCCCGAGCGTGTCACTTGCCACCATCGCCTGTCACACATTGCGGATTGTTACTTGCCTGCCACCAGATGCAGATTGTCACCTGCCACATGTTGCGGATTCTCACTTGCTGCGTCACCTGCCACTAGATGCGTATTGTCACTTGCCACGTCACCTGCCACACACTGCGGATTGTCACTTGCCACGTCACCTGCCACACATTGCGGATTGTCACTTGCCACGTCACCTGCCACATGTTGCGGATTGTTACTTGCCACGTCACCTGCCACCAGGTGCGGATTGTCACTTGCCACGTCACCTGCCACACATTGCGGATTGTCACTTGCCTGCCACCAGATGCAGATTGTCACCTGCCACATGTTGCGGATTGTCACTTGCCACGTCACCTGCCACATGTTGCGGATTGTCACTTGCCACCTCACCTGCCACCAGATTTGGATTGTCACTTGCCACGTCACCTGCCACCAGATGCAGATTGTCACTTGCCACGTCACCTGCCACATGTTGCGGATTGTCACTTGCCACCTCACCTGCCACCAGATTTGGATTGTCACTTGCCACGTCACCTGCCACCAGATGCGGATTGTCACTTGCCACATCACCTGCCACACCTTGCGGATTGTCACATGCCTACTAAGGTGGTGTTTTGCTTGTCTGGCAGCACAGAGATAATGTAATCTCTCTGCTGCCCACGCTGCCTGCACAGTGAGGGCAGAAGTTACTGCAGGGATGCGGGGGCGGTGAGAGATGATGTCATCTCTCTGCTCCCCTGCCCGCCGGCTCGCTGATTGGCCAGCCGTCCACTCACACCTAGCCTGCTCTCTTACCCACCCACACATTGAGCCACCCGGCAGCCTGGCCAATCCGCTCTATCACCCGCCCGTCCGCCCACAAACCAAGCCACCTGACCCGCCGCACCAGACCGCCCGGCCCACAACAAATTTCTCGGTGGTGGCAATTTTCCCATTGCCCCCCCTGGATCCGCCCCTGCCCCATAGCAAGCCACTTCCTATGGTGGCGCACCTGCAGACTCACTCCCAAGCCGGGCTCTGTGCGTCTATGGAAATAGATAGCGTGGTTCAGCCCCCCCCCCCCCATGTTCTCTACTCACAGGATTTGATGGACAGCAGCAGGAGCCAATAGCGTCCGCTGCTGCCTCTGAGAGCAGAGAAGCCAGTTCCATCTTCCCTCTCATTCTCCAATACTCTGTGGGGAGAATGAAAGTAAGAATATGATTGGATGCTACTGTATGGGCAATAAGATAAATTCTAGGAGTCAATCTGCAGGAAGAACTCCTTCTATTCCTCATAGTAACCAGTTCCCATAGTGGGAATTATAGAGAACATATTATTTGTTGCTGTCGGTAACATTGACAATTTTTTCCTTTAGACATTAATTAAAAAATCCAGTGTAGGCTATCACATACTGAACCCGGCAACCAGAACTGTACTGAGCCTGCAGGAGCCATTGTTTTATGGTCATGTCTATTAACCTTCCTACATAAAGTCTGTTGTTTGGCTCTTTGAAGCCTGTCAGTGGAATAAAGCCATGTTTACTAGGTACTTCTGTCTCATAAAATACTCTGTTTCAGCCAACTACCTCCTCTGATCGTGTTGGGAGGCCTTTGGCCGGATAACCAGGAGTCTAACATGTATCGTGTATCACGGAGTTGTTTGGGCTCTGTCTTTGATGAGTACAGTTTGTTGTTGGAGAACTTCATTGTTGGACTTCCTCCTCCTCTCCTCCTCGTTATGAGCTCGTATTTTGGAATACTGTTTCGTTTCTCTCATAAATGACTTTATCTTCTCTCTTTTTTCTCCGTAAGAGCTGGAACAGTATCAGAGCAGTAAGTTGTACATGTTGTTATGTTGAGTAATATCCTTAAGAATTAACGTGTACCTGCCACCACCAATCAACAAGTCTTGTCCATCGGTATATCAAAAACAACTAGACCCATGTTTGGCCTGATTTTTGTTATAAAAATAAGTATTTTATTGCCTATATCCTTTAATCAGGAAAAAGGGCGAGTGTTCAAAGGGTTGGGAGAAGCAGTTGCTGAAGTAAGAGCAAGATCTTTTTTTTAATGGACTGTAGATGGGATGGGATCAGGCCTACCATGTGACAATGAGAACAGTGTATTAACCACTTCGCCTCCAGGCCAATTCTGACACTTCCTTCCTACATGTAAAAATCATAATTTTTTTGCTAGAAAATTACATAGAACCCCCAAACATTATATATGTTTTTTTTTTTAGCAGAGACCCTAGAGAATACAATGGCGGTCATTGCAACTTTTTATTTGTGCAGCAATTTTTCAGTTTCATGCTTTAAAAAAAACAAAAAAACAGTAAAGTTAGCCCAATATTTTTGCATAATGTGAAAGATTAAGTTACGTCGAGTAAATAGATACCTAACATGTCACGCTTCAAAATTGCACACGCTTGTGGAATGGCACCAAACTTTGGTGCTTAAAAATCCCTGTAGGCGACATTTTTTTTTTTTTTTACTGGTTACATGTTTTGAGTTACAGAGGAGGTCTAGGGCTAGAATTATTGCTCTCGCTCTAACGTTCGCAGTGACACCTCACATGTGTGGTTTGAACAAAGTTTTCATATGTGGGCAGGACTTACGTATGCATTCGCTTCTGCGTGCAAGCTCACGGGGACAGTGGCAATTAAAAAAAAAAAAATATTGTAAATTTTACAAAAAAAAAAATTTTTGAGACTTTAAAAAAAAAATTTTTTTAGCACTTTTATTCTCATTACGAGGAATAAAATATTTATTAGCACTTTTATTCCCATTACATATTCCCATTACATCCCTTGTAATAGGAATATGACATGACAGGACCTCTTTACAGTGAGATATGGGGTCAATAAGACCCCACATCTCACCACTAGGCTGGGAAGCCTAAAATAAAATAAAAAAACATAGATCTCGGCTTCCCAGCCGAGGCAGCGCCGTTTTTTTGAATGCAGAGGCCCGGCCTTCGACGATCATAGAGACTCCGGCGACCATCTGGTCTATCGGAAATCTCTATGGTCAACATCCGGGGCCGGCGGATCCGTGAGTCGGTAGAAGCACCGAAGGGCGGCGGGATGATCAAGCGGCGGAACAGACGCAATGATCGTTCTTATGGTGTAGGAAATCGCCGGCTGAAACTGCCGATATCTGAATGATGCCTGTAGCTGCACTCATCATTCAGATATCCCCACACAAAATCGAGGACGTCATATGACGGCCTGGGGGCACCAAGTGGTTAAGAAAAGTCCCAACAATGTAGAATTGAGCACAGCGGGTAGACACGGCCCAACTGAACCACTTACGACACTGTAACAGCGGAGTGTTAGCTTGAAGTGATGTCAACAGCTTATGCAACAAGTAACAGAAATGTGGCCTGGCCAGTCTACGTCCAAAAGGGAGGCTTCCCAAAACTGAGAGAGGACGTAGTCCATGCACTCCCCATAGCTCCCAACTGTCCCTGATTTGGAGGGACTGTTCCTCATTCGGAAAAAAAGTCCCTCTGTCCCTCTTTCCTCCTCATTTGTCCCTCATTTTGGTCTGATCTATATATTTGTATATACAATTCACTACTTATTTATTAAAGTGTTTTACAGTGCTAAACCTTTCATCCAATTTCTAAATTGCTCCATTTGTAAATTCAAAAAGCCAATATAAAGGAATAGTAGTGATAAAAAAGCACTTGTGGGTTTAACCAATCATTTTTTTTGTACAATTCTCTTTTAAAGGGGGCGTGGCAGGAGGTGTGTCCTATCCCTACATACTTTTGCTAATAGGTGTCCCTCATTCTCATCTCAGAACGTTGGGAGGTATGCTGTCCCTACTCCTCCAGAACCTTTCCCTATCTATAAATACTCTCCCTGACAGACGGGGAACCTGTCCCTACACTAACCACTCATAAAGTGCGTACCAAGCCCAGGGGCCAGTGTCTTAAATAGACAATTCCTTGACCTAACATGGCCGCCGAGGTTTTGAGGGACACCAGCGACCAACTGGACTGCTGTTCTCCTGGAGACTGCAGAAATTCAGAGAGGAACCAAGTTCCTCATGACTTCCTTCCCCTTTGGATTCAGCATCAGTCAAGTGCCAAATACAGTAGGGAGTACAGGCTTTCTTTCATAGATGGTAGATCGGATGAGATCATGCCTACCATGTGACAATGAGACATTGCTTTGCCATTTTGGGGGAATATGGTAACGCTTGCCATTTTTTCCCGGACCATCTGAAATACCCCTGACCAAAGAATATTAAGTAGAAAATACATCCTGGTGAGTCATACAAACTAAAAAAAGAAAGTACACCTGGCTGAAGTGACTATAAGGTCTACAGATGTACAAAATCCAGACTTGTTTCTTCAGGAGAGGAAATTAAAGCTTAAAGCGGAACTTAACTCCTTGTAACAAATTTTTTTCTTTTTCATCCCCTCCATCAAACAAAAATGTGAAAAAAAAATATTTTTTGTGTGCTATCTTTGGGTGCTTTTGCAAGGCAGGACTTCTTGTTTTTCGGCCTAGGCCAGGCCCCACTGCCTCCTAGAATTGCTAAGTCATAGTTATCCCAGGAGGCAACATACTGTACATCTGTGCATGCACACAAAATGTCACCCCCCCCCCTCATACCCCCAGAGCTGTGATCTTCCAGTGCTGTGGGGGTTATTACAAGTCGATGAACCTGTCACATGCACCTATCAAAGTGCTGACTATGCCTGCCCTTTCCATCCCCTCATCCATTCATAAAAGCTGTACTATATGCCCCATAAATTAAAAGTGCTCTATGAATGGAGGATGGGCAGATAAATATAAGGTCTGCATTCTCCATTCATAGAGCGCTTTTCATTTGCTTTCTTGGTTCTAGCTCTGGTCTTTCTTCTCATTCCTGGTTCACTTTGCAAGGGAAGTTGCAGTTTGCAAGGGAATCTTCCCCAGAGATTAGTGAATGGGGTGAAGCTATGCTGACTTCCATCATCCAATCATGTGTAAGTAAAACATTTTTATTTTTATTTTCTTCTTTGGGTATTCCCTGCAAAGTGAAATTTCACCACATTCACTGAGCTCTGGATAAATTCCCTTGCAAATGAAAACTTCCACTGAACAGCTTACTCCCCTTCGTGAATGAACCCCATAGTATTTATCTATACGCTGCTTGTCTTGACTTTTCTTTTTCAATGTTTTTATTAAAGTATTTCACAGTAAAGTGTACAAAAGTTGTATCAAAGAGTGCATAGTGCTCGCCATTGAAATACATAGCAAATTGACAGGCTCCGGCGGTGTGATTGGCCGAAGCCGCGATTACCTCACTCCCGCACATGCACGCGGGAACAGCACAGTACAACTAAAACAGCGGCACACAGAGCCATTGCTTCAGTTGGCTTAAGTCCGCATGACGTCGGCACATGCAAATACAGGGATATCTCCTAAACCGTGCAGGTTTAGGAGATATCCTTGTTAGCTACAGGTAAGCCTTAAAGCGGAGGTTCCGCGGCCAATCGTTTTTTTTTTTTTCGTTTGCATACAATGGTTTTTAGATTACAAGTATGTACTCACTTGTACAGTGCCAAAAAGCATCCCCCGTCCGTTTTCTTAGATAAGATAAAGTTATAAAACCCGATGCTGTCATTTCCCATTTTGCTTGTGGGCATTGTGAAGCCCACAAGCACTGACTTCCTGGAAGCGGTGAATGGTTGCCATCACAACGGTCGACGCATTTGAAAGTACACGCCCCGTTGTGATGGCATTCGCTGGACGGCGTTCCGCATTGTCTCCTGGGAAGCATGACGCCGTCCTCCCAGGAGACATTGCGGCGCTGGGGAAGAGTGGAGATGCCTACTCCCGCGGGAGAAAACCCCGGAAGTCAAACTTTTATACATCGAATATACGGTATTGTAAACACATAATAAAAAATCTTTTGGCTTATGTAGATGTATGTGGTGGGATGATCAGCATGATATAGTCTTGTAATTTAGGGTGAAACTCCGCTTTAATATAGCATAAACTTAAGCCCCGGACCATTTCGGACCATTAGGACCAAGCCTGTTTTTGGGATTCGGCACTGCGCTGCTTTAACTGTAAATTGTGCGGACATGCAATGTTGTACCCAAATGAAATTTGTGTCCTTTTCTTCCCACAAATAGAGCTTTCTTTTAATGGTATTTGATTGCCTCTGCGATTTTTATTTTTTGCGATATAAATGGAAAAAGAACGAAAATTTTGAAAAAAAAAGATATTTTCTACTTTTTGTTATAAGAAAAATCGAATAAACTCAATTTTAGTCATACATTTAGGCCAAAATGTATTCAGCCACATGTCTTTAGTAAAAAAAATGTCAATAAGCGTATATTTATTGGTTTGCGCAAAAGTTATAGCGTTTACAAACTAGGGTACATTTTCTGAAATTTACACAGCTTTAAATTTATGACTGCCTATCTCATTTCTTGAGGTGCTAAAATGGCAGGGCAGTACAAAACCCCCCAAATGACCCCATTTTGGAAAGTAGACACCCCAAGGAAATTGCTGAGAGGCATGTTGAGCCCATTGAATATTTTTTTTTTTGTCCCAAGTGATTGAATAATGACAAAAAAATAAAAATAAAAAAAAAAATTACAAAAAGTTGTCACTAAATGATATATTGCTCACACATGCCATGGTTATATGTGGAATTGCACCCCAAAATACATTCTGCTGCTTCTCCTGAGTACGGGGATACCACATGTGTGGGACTTTTTAGGAGCCTAGCCACGTACGGGACCCCGGAAACCAAGCACCGCCTTCAGGATTTCTAAGGGTGCAAATTTTTGATTTCACTCCTCACTACCTATCACAGTTTCGAAGGCCATAAAATGCCAAAATAGCACAAAACCCCCCCAAATGACCCCATTTTGGAAAGTAGACACCCCAAGCTATTTACTGAGAGGCATGTTCAGTCCATGGAATATTTTATATTTTGCCACAAGTTGCGGGAATATGACAAACTTTTTTTTTTTTGCACAAAGTTGTCACTAAATGATATATTGCTCAAACATGCCATGGGCATATGTGAAATTACACCCCAAAATACATTCTGCTGCTTCTCCTGAGTACGGGGATACCACATGTGTGGGACTTTTTGGGAGCCTAGCCGCGTACGGGACCCCAAAAACCAAGCACCGCCTTCAAGGTTTCTAAGGGCATAAATTTTTGATTTCACTCCTCACTACCTATCACAGTTTTGAAGGCCATAAAATGCCAAGATGGCACAAAACCCCCCCAAATGACCCCATTTTGGAAAGTAGACACCCCAAGCTATTTGCTGAGAGGCATGTTGACCCCATTGAATATTTTTTTTTTTGTCCCAAATGATTGAATAATGACAAAAAGAAAGAAAAAAATGTACAGAAAGTTGTCACTAAATGATATATTGCTCACACATGCCATGGTTATATGTGGAATTGCACCCCAAAATACATTCTGCTGCTTTTCCTGAGTACGGGGATACCACATGTGTGGGACTTTTTGGGAGCCTAGCCGCGTACAGGGCCCCAAAAACCAAGCACTGCGAACGCTGCAGTTATGTGTGTTGTGTTTGGTAAGTGACAGTGATCGATCGATACTGCACTTGGGTGGGCTGGGCTGGGCTGGGCTGGGCGGAGGGGCTAAACGCAGGCGCTAGCAGGTATCTGGGCTGATCCCGCTAACACTGCGTTTTTGGGAACCCTAAACCGCTGGGGATGCTAGTATAGATCTGATCAGATCTGATCAGATACTATACCACTAAGGGGGGTGTATGCTTTGCGCGTGGGTGTTAGCGTTACTGTCACTAACCTAACACTGCCTGGGGCGACGCAGACCCTCTCTGGCGCTAAAACCTAATTGATCTCACCCGCCGGGCGATCAGGGGGGTTAAACCTTTATTGGGTTATATACGGCGGGTGCCCTGATGCTATAAAAAGCAAACTAATCAA
The DNA here is from genome assembly GCA_029206835.1 of Rana muscosa. NCBI lineage: Eukaryota > Metazoa > Chordata > Amphibia > Anura > Ranidae > Rana > Rana muscosa. Next base: position 69,946,982 of record CM055117.1, on the reverse strand, counting down.
CCAGCGTCACCCGTAACCTTTATATGGTGATCACTGGTGAAAGGGTTAACTAGGGGCAATCAGGGGGTTAAAACCTTTATTAGGTTAAATATGGGGGTACCTGACACTATATAAAAACCTGACGGGTAACCTAAATAACTAAATAACTTACTGGCTAACCAGTGACACCAGTGACGCTTATACGGCGATCACTGGTGAAAGGGTTAACTCTAGGGGCAATCAGGGGGTTAAAATAATATATGGGGGTACCTGACACTAATAAAAACCTGCGGCGAACCTAAAAAAAAATAACTGCCTATCTAAAACACCAGCGACACGAATACAGCGATCGGAAAAACAATCGCTTAGTGGTGCTGAAGTTAGGGGGTGAAAGGGTTACCTGGGGGGTGATCAAGGGGTTAAACCTTTATTAGGGGGGGTTAGGGGGCAACCCTGGACCTAAAGGGGCCTAATCCTAACTGCCCTGCAACTTTTTACAATCACAGATGACACTAAATGCAGTGATCAGTAAAATAAATGATCACTGCAATCAGTGACACTGTGATTGGGGGCTTTGGGGTGACCTGGGGGGTGATCTGGGGGTGACTGGGGGGTGATTTGTGTGCCTATGTGTACCTACGTGTCAGTGGACTGTTGGTGCACTAACCTGCTTCTTCTCTGCTCGGCGCCGGGAATGGAAAGACCGCGGCGAGGGAGATGTCATCACTTCCTCCAGCCTTGTTTACATCACATGGCGGAGGAAGCATTTTCATTGGCCGGGAGCGATCGCGAGGGGGGGCGGAATCGAGCGGCCGCCCCCTCATGCCTGATCACTCCCGAACACTTAACGGCCGCTCACTGCAGTGAAGGGGGGTCCGGATGGACCCCCCAACTGCACAAAGGCGATCACGTAGATCTACGTGATTCTGCCTGTCCGTGCCATTCTGCCGACGTAAATCGGCGGTGGGCGGTCGTTAAGTGGTTAACCGTACATATATATTATGCGTAAGGAATGTGAAGAAGAAAATAAACATTTTAAATTCTCTTCCTCCCCTTCCTGTGCCATCAATATAAATGAAAATGAGAAAACCTCCTCTATACAGCAGCAAAGACCGAAAGGGGGGAAAGAGGAGAAAGAAGAGGAAAGGAAGTAGGGTATGACCCTGCACGTTGGATCCCACCCTCCCGAGGGTGTCCATTCAAATATCTGACCCATGGGTCCCAAACCTTCTCAAACAGCTGTAGCTTATCATGTAGAATCTCTGTCATGTGCTCATTTACCATAATCCAGGAACGTTTGGGCTTGAGCTGTTCGAATGGGAAGGTAACAGACTTCCAAGATTTTGCAATAATATTTTTTTTATTTATATAAATATAAAAGTTACAACCCAGCAGAGCCTGTCTTGGGGTTTGACAAGGTTGACTTGGGTGAGAGTGTAAATTAAGTTATATACCCTAATCCAATAACGTTGAACCTTGGGGCATTGCCACCATATATGGTACACCGTCCCCTCCTGTCTACAGCCTCTGAAACATAAGGGAGACGCTCCCGGTAAATAGGCTGCAATTCACTTCTATGATTGAGGTGTTCACGAGAGATCTCGAGGCCTCCTGGGCTACAATATGCCCTTCATCCAGCTCAATAGTTTTCCTGGAGTCTACCTCCCATTTTTCTATGTACCCCTGTTTAACTGGAGTGTCTGTCAAGATAGAATAAATTTCAGAGATATGTCCCCGGATTTTATCAAACTCCTGACACAAATGTCCCATAGAAGACATGGTTACTATATCCGAGTCCTGTGATAAGGTACGTGAGTTATTTGCATATAACGGAAGTATTCTGAGGCCGGAATTTGGTGTTTTTCTATTAAAGCCTGTCTAGTTAAGATTCCCCTGTGATCGCATAGCTGTCTTGACTTTTCAGTTTTAATAATTGAAATGAATTAAAATATGTACCCATAATTAGGCAAAAGGTAAAGCTACTGCAGATGGAGTGGGCATTAATGTCATTCTCAAATATGAAGCAGTTGTAGAATTGTATCTCTGGTTGTAGAAAGTGATATCTTTAAGCTGAATTCTGGGCAAATATCTAAATACACAGATGGAATACATACAAGAGGGCATGTTAGCATGTTGTTCACACAGACAAAGGTGCAACAGCCATTGTCATATATTATACTGTTGATTACTAGTTTTTCCACTAGCTGATAGTGTTTATTGTTTGCATATTGTATTATACTTTCTAGTGGAACTACATGGTCATTATGTCATTTCCTGTCTCAGTATGTTCCTATTTCTTATAAAACACCATCAACACCAGACCGGTTAGAGTCAGACATGTAGTCACTTTGCCTGAACACTGCCTACCCTGACCATGACTAGTTATTGGACTACACCGTTGCTTGATAATTCAGTCTTCACTTTGTTTGCCTGTTTGCTCATCAAACCTCAATAGGGGATGCCAACTGGGAGTGTTATACAACCCAACCACAACGCCAACCACCAATCACATAGGGGTTCACACCATTCCATTATAGTCCTTATTTATACCACTTCTTTCTTTATGAAAATCATCATATCCTTATTTGGATCGTTTGGTAGCTACAAAAAACAAGTACAATTATTAAAAGTCTTTGATGGCAAATAAATCACAAACTTGGTAAGATGAACTACATTCCCACTAAATTAGAGACTAATGGACTAACATATTTTTTCCTCTTTCCTAATTTCCTAAAACCGCCTTTAATTACAGTCTATTATTATTTCGCTGGGTTTTTATTCTTCTGCTATCAGATCAAACAGATTTTCAGCAAGAATATTCCAACAGAATTCCTCAGCCATTTATAATTGTTGGCATGGATTGTACGATGTGGGGAAATATCTCCCCTGTGTTTAATTGGGCCCATGTGTTGGGAGAAAATGGCAAGTGTTGTGTTTTGGCTTCTCTGTGAGACGTTTTCATTGCTCAAATATATATATATCCCAAATATATCCTCAACATCAGAGGAACACAGGGCGCGCGCCGAGCGTTTGTTAAATGATAATGGTTTGATGCTTTGATTCTGTGGAGACGTCTCCCAAACAGGCGCACAGTTGCTTCCTTCCGGCAAAGGTTTGGAGGCCAGAGATGTTTTTTTCTGTCTAGGCAAAAGTCCACATCGATGAGGTTTTCATTAGCAGAGAGGATTAGTGGGTGTCACACAAGAACAATGAATGCTAAAATTAATATTATTTAGTGCTGTCTATGAGTGGACTGAGTAGATGATTTAGCCAAACTTGATTTTAAGGGTGAAATCATTGATTTTATTAAAAATGTTCTTTAATTTTCGCCATGCAGGACTCCAAGGTCAATATAGTTGTATAAAGTTCCCCTTTGTGCTCAGAGTATGTTTTTAACCGCTTGCCGACTGCCTAACGACAATATACACAGAATGTCACAGCTGCGCAAAGCAACGTACCTGTACGTTGCTTTGAAATTGCTGCCATACGGACGCGCATGCATGCCCGCTGCGTGCTCCGTGACCATGCCCGTGGGACCCGCGGACTCGATGTCCGCTGGTGTCCCGTGATCGTGTCACAGAGCTGCAGAACAGGGAGATGCCTATGTAAACAAGGCATCTCCCTGTTCTGCCTAGTGACAGGACAGTGATCTACTGCTCCCTGTGATCGGGAGCAGTGATCACTGTATTGTCACTTGTAGCCCAGCCCCCCCACAGTTAGAATCACTCCCTAGGACACACTTAACCCCTTCCTCGCCCCCTAGTGTTTAACCCCTTCCTCGCCCCCTAGTGTTTAACCCCTTTCCTGCCAGTGTCATTTACACAGTAATCAGTGCATTTTTATAGCACTGATCGCTGTATAAATGGCAATGGTCCCAAAATAGTGTCAAAAGTGTCCGATCCATAATGTCGCACCACGAGTCATGATAAAAATCGCTGATCGCCGCCATTACTAATAAAAAATTAATTATTCATAAAAATGCCATAAAACTATCCCCTATTTTGTAGAAGCTATAACTTTTGCGCAAACCAATCAATATACGCTTATTGCATTTCTTTTTTTACCAAAAATATGTAGAAGAATACATATCTGCCTAAACTGAGAAATAAATTGTTTTTTTTTTATATAGATTTTTTGGGGATATGTATTGTAGCAAAAAGTAAAAAATATTGCTTTTTTTTTAAATTGTCGCTTTTTATGTTTATGGCGCAAAAAAAAAAAACGCATAGGTGATCAAATACCACCAAAAGAAAGCTTTATTTGTGGGAAAAAAAGGACGTAAATTTTGTCTGGGTGCAACGTCGCACGACCGCACAATTGTCAGTTAAAGCGACGCAGTGCCGAATCGCAAAAAGTGCTCTGGTCAGGAAGGGGGTAAATTCTCCTGGGGCTGGTTAAACAAAGCCCCATCACTGTGTGATATATATATGCTATTCACTATAGCATTACTCCAATATGGTTATTCACAATGTATCTTACCATAGCTACATATTTTTCACAGACACCTTGGAGTTATCACTTGGCACCACCTGCCACGACAGCATGGACTCTCTTACCCCTGTGGGGACTTGCTCCGCCATGGAGGCCTTTACCACCTCAACTCCCACTACATGTTTTATGTTATTCTGTATATGGAGCGCTATTGCCATTTGATCACAATTACCTTTTAGTGTCCTATTTATCTTTTTGTGCCAGATGTTATGCAATTGCTCATGGTCTTTCCATCAATTTAATATTTTTACTGTAATACTATTTTTTTTTTTTTTTCAAAATACTATTTTTTTGACATACTATGTTATGTAAAAGATTGTTCAATAAATAGAATACAAATCAATGCTCAAGTCTAGGTAGTGTCTAAATAAATAAACAATAACACATATAGAATCCTAGGTATATAGTCACACAATACTTAAGATAAAATCATAATTGCATACATATAAAGTGCAAGTGCTAAAGGTGACAGTAGTGCAAAGAACTATATATAAACTGATGTAACAGCGATAAACAAAACCTCATAGGTATTAGTTCAAGTGGATATTAAAGTGCTAATATTAAAGGAAGTCCATATGAGAGTGGCCTAGAGTAGTAGCATGCCACTCCAAATTGCAGATCCAGAAAGAAGAAAGAAATATTGGTGACTTGGTGAAACGGATCTTCAGTGTGATTACACCTCTATGCAAGGTGGTCCCTTACCTTACCACCGCAAGATAACGGCATTAAGAAATGTGTAGATGGCGGAGCTGTTCCAGGTCCCTGCTTTGGGCCAATGGGGGTTTTCCTTTATAAAGCTCAGCAGTAGATATAGGAGAAGGAGGAGGAAGCTCCAAATCAAACAAATAAATATAGGAGAGAGAAGTAATGGAGGTCCAGATCGTGAAATATATTGTGGCTGGTAAGGTTTTATTAAAACAAAAGCCGAAATGTACTCACATTAAAATTAAACAAACACAGTACAGCACCACGAGCGGCGAGCTTGCAAGCTGACGTCACTTCCGATGCCTATCTGTTCCGACGCGTAGCATCACGGTCACGTGACTTCATCAGGGATTAAGGGATGGAGTCACGTGACCAGGCCATTTTTTTGCTCTACGGCGCTGCGTTACTTTAAGGCTGCATTCACACCTGAGCGTTTTGTAGCCCTAAGCCTGAAGCTACAAAACGCTAGAGGGGAAAAAATCCTTTATTCTCTATGGAGATGGTTCACATCTCCACTCAAAAATGCCTGAAGCCAAACGCCTGAAGCTCAAACAAGTTCCGGACCCTTTTTTGTCGCGCGAATCGGGGGCAGATTTGGGCGTTTTAGGAGTCATAGAATGTAATGGAAACGCCCGATTCAAGCGTCTAGCGCGACAACGAGTGTTTCGACGGGCGCAAATTCCCACGACAAAACGACGGTAAAAACAACGGTAAAAACGCTCGAAGCGCTACGGTCAGGTGTGAATGCGGTCTAACTGAAAATTGCTCTACTCAAAAAAAATGTATGTCATTTTATATTTGTTTACAAACAAAGTCCAGTCAATGTGTGATGTGGCTAAGGCCCCTTTCACACGGGCGGATCCGTTTTCAGACATCCGCTTACTCAGCAGGGATCGATCCGTGCAGAAAATCACCTGTCAGATCTCCGTTCTCCTCTATAGGGGGATTGGATGAGAATGAACCGCCTGTCCGTTTTCATCCGATCCAATCCACCAGATAGATTGAAAATAGGGCTTCCATCTGTCTGGATTTAGTGGGTTGGATCGGGGCGGATCGGATGTCAGCGGACATGTCACCGCTGACATCCGTCGCTCCATAGAGATGTATGGAGCGTCCGCTCAGGTCCGCCTGAAAAAACTGACAGGCGGATCTCAACGGTTCGCATGTGTGAAAGGGCCTTAGTGTGTTACATTACTTTGTTTATAAACAAAGCCCAGTCAATGTGTGATATGGCTATGTTTATCACATTACTTTGTTTATAAACAAAGCCCAGTCAATGTGTGATATGGCTATGTTTATCACATTACTTTGTTTATAAACAAAGCCCAGTCAATGTGTGATATGGCTATGTTTATCACATTACTTTGTTTATAAACAAAGTCCAGTCAATGTGTGATATGGCTATGTTTATCAAATTACTTTGTTTATAAACAAAGTCCAGTCAATGTGTGATATGGCTGTGTTTATCACATTACTTTGTTTATAAACAAAGTCCAGTCAATGTGTGATATGGCTGTGATTATCAAATTACTTTGTTTATAAACAAAGTCCAGTCAATGTGTGATATGGCTGTGTTTATCACATTACTTTGTTTATAAACAAAGTCCAGTCAATGTGTGATATGGCTATGTTTATCAAATTACTTTGTTTATAAACAAAGTCCAGTCAATGTGTGATATGGCTGTGTTTATCACATTACTTTGTTTATAAACAAAGTCCAGTCAATGTGTGATATGGCTGTGATTATCAAATTACTTTGTTTATAAACAAAGTCCAGTCAATGTGTGATATGGCTGTGTTTATCACATTACTTTGTTTATAAACAAAGTCCAGTCAATGTGTGATATGGCTGTGATTATCAAATTACTTTGTTAAAAAAAAAAAGACCAGTCAATGTGTGATATGGCTCTGTTTATTACATTACTTTGTTTATAAACAAAGTCCAGTCAATGTGTGATATGGCTGTGTTTATCACATTAATTTGTTTATATACAAAGCCCAGTCAATGTGTGATATGGCTCTGTTTATTACATTACTTTGTTTATCCATGTGACCTCTGGAAGGTTTATCCCCCTTCACGACCAGGCCATTTTTTGCTATACAGCGCTGCATTACTTTAAATGAAAATTGCTCTATTCAAACAAAATGTATGATCATTTTTTCCCCACAAATAGAGATTTCTTTTGGTGGTATTTGATCATCACTGGGTTTTTAAATTTTTTGCGCTATAAACAAAAAAGACTGACAATTTAAATTAAAAAAATTTTTTTTTTTACTTTCTGTTATAAAACACATTCAATAAAAATTTAAAATAAAATCAAATTTCTTTATAAATTTAGACTGATATGTATTCTGCTACATATTTTTGGTTTAAAATCCCAATAAGCGTATATTGATTGGTTTGCGCAAACGTCTACAAACTATGGGATATATTTATTTATTTTTATTTTATTTGTTTTACTAGTAATGGCGGCGATCAGCGACTTATAGCGGGACTGCGACATTGCGGTGGACATTCGGACACTAATAAGGGGCTTATTTACTGAAGCTAGAGAGGGCAAAAATAGTCACAATTCTGCTGAGAAACCAATCAGCTTCCAGGTTTTATTGCTAAAGCTTAATTAACTACTTGCGCGACAATTTCCAGCTTTCAGCGCTGTCACTCTTTGAATGAAAATTGCGCGGTCATACAATGTTGTATCCAAATGAAAGTTTTATCAGTTTATTCACACAAATAGAGCTTTCTTTTAGTGGTATTTAATCACTGCTGGGTTTTTATTTTTTGCTAAACTAACAGAAGAAAAACGAAAAAAACAAACAAACATTTTTCATAGTTTGTTAAAATTTTTGCAAACAGGTAAATTTTCTCCTTCATTGATGTGCACTGATGAGGCTGCACTAATGGGCACTGATAGGCTGCATTGATAGGCACTGATAAGACGGCACTGCTGGGCACTGATGAGGCAGCACTGGTGGGCATTGATGAGGCTGCACTGATAGGTGGCACTAATGGGCACTGATAAGTGGCACTGATGGGCACTGATAGGTGGCACTGATGGGCATTAGTAGGTGGCACTGATAGGCAGCCCTGATTGGCAGCACTGATGGTCACTGATTGGCAGCACTGATGGGCACTGATAGGTGGCACTGATGGGCACTGATAGGTAGCACTGATGGACATTAGTAGGTGACACTGATAGGCAGCCCTGATAGGTGGCACTGATGGGCACTGATTGGCAGCACTGATGGGCACTGATAGGTAGCACTGGTAGGCATCAATAGGTGGCACTGGTGGGCACTAGTAGGTGGCACTGGTGGGCTCTGCTTAGCAGCAGTGGGTCAGGAGTGTGCGGGATCAATGTTCCATTTATTCCAGACAGTAATCTGTTCTTTTTTTTTGCCAGCTCTGTTTACATCACATGATCAGCTGTCATCGGCTGACAGCTGATCATGTGGTAAAGGGCCATGATCGGCCCCTTACTTCGATCCATGATCTGCCGAATCTCATGGACTCGCTGATCACAGAGCGAGTCGTGCGCGCCCCACAGGGCGATACAACGTGGACCTAAATTGCCATGAGGGCGTCCATGTACGTCCTCCCACGCGAGCCCCATCATCCCTGTGGCGCGTGCGTGGGTGGACCTACAAGGATGCCCTCCCGGCCATTTAGGCTCGCGCTGTAGCCGTTTTTCGGCTATAGCACGGCTGTCAAGAGGTTAAACAAGCTGAGGTTAGAAGATGATTGGTTTCTCTGCAGAGTTGTGACAAATTTTACCCTCTCTAGGTTTAGTAAATAAACCCCTAACTGACACTTTAGATACTTTGAGGAGACCAGTGACACTGATACAGTGATCAGTGCTAAAAATATGCACTGTCACTGTACTAATGACACTGGCAAGGAAGGGGTTAACATGAGGAGCGATCAAAGGGTTAAGTGTGTGTTAAGTGTGTGCCTAGCCAGTGTTTCTGTGTACTGTGGGAGGTGCTTTTACTATGGGAAAAAATTGATCCAGGAACACAGAATTGCAGGGACACAAGATCCATGTCTTCCCTTCTGTCAGAACTGTGATCTGCTTTGTTTACATAGACAGACTGCCGTTCTGCCTCTCTGCAGGATGATCGGTGGGTGCCAGAGGTCATCGAGTCCACGGTACCTGCCGATCGGCTCCCACTGTGTGTCATCATAGTGGGAGCGAGCCACATTCACACCCGCTACCCGGGAGTGCATATATATATATACGTGATCTGGCGCACAGCTGCTGCCCTGTAGCAGTAAAACTGTTATAGGGCGGTCGTTAAGTGAATATATAATAGTGAGTACAGAGTTGTATTAATGTGTGTGTTTTATATTTGATCGGAACTGAGGTTTAAAGCCCTATTCATACCTTTCCACAATAAAAATACACAAAAAATGAATGAAAACGTGCATCAAGATGTGTTAAGAATGCTTATCAGTGCAAAATAAAGCAAACAATTAAAAAGATATGTTATTAAAGTGCAAAGGTGTAATTACAGGCTAAACGTCTTATAAGTTTACTTTAGGTGGTCACGACTCAATTTCCAGGCCCCCCCTCCTTCTCGGAGCCCACCGGTACAATCCCCCCCCCATACTGATCCCTTCATGTACAGCTGTGTGATCACCGACTTATCAACATTTACTCTAAACTTCTGACTGACTCCAGCCTGCACAGATGATTATTACTCATGCAAAATGTTGCCAGTTCTTGTAACAAGCTCCAACCTACTCCTGACCTTCCTGCTAATCCCAGAAAATGGTGGGAAATTTTATTTCGGAAAATAAAAATCTTGCCTTTCCCAAAAGCAGTGATTTCATAAAGTCCAAACAAGTAGTCATATATTTGATTGCATTGCAATGCCCTGTGTATGTGTGTGAGAGCATGTAAGCACATTCACTGAGACACAGAATTTCCATCTGTTCATGGATTAAAGAGAAGTTCCCCTTCCCTCCCCACCTCCAAAAACTAAAAGTCAGCAGCTACACATACTGTAGCTGCTGACTTTTAATATTAGAACACTTACATGTCCTGGAATCCAGCGATGTCGGCACCCCAGCTGATGTTTCTATTGGCTGTCAGGTGAAGCCGTCTCCATTGCTGGTAAGGGAACCCGGCAGTGAAGCCTTGCCGCTTCACACCGGGAACCCTGCTGCACATGCGCGAAGCAGTGCAAACACCTGAATTTAACCTGGCTTCAGATTTTTGTGCAAGAGGAAGAAGCAAGATAAGTGCAAGATGCAGCCAATCAGTTTATATACTGTCAGGAAGCATGCTGATAGGAAGAGAGAACAGAGTGACAAAGATATAAGCTCATCCAGTGGGGGCTGCTGTTTTTTTTTTTTTGAGCGATACCCACCCCCCGCTGTTTGGCAGTCAGTCCAGCACTTCCCCCATCGTGGTGGGTGGCAGGCAGCATGGTGCAGCGAGCAATGGTCCTCTCCTCCATGGTGGCTTTCAGCTCCTCCCCTCCTCCTCCTAGGTGTCCAATAGGATCGCCTGGGAGGTTCAGCCAATCCGGTGACCGGTGTCAAAACCCGCTTTCCAATTGGCCGGGAGGAGGATACAACAGCGAATGACACACCTGGGTGGGATCGGATTGCACTCTCTGCACCTGGAGCCCACCCTATATTGAAGCCTATTAGAGCCTCTGGGGCTGGATGCATGGATACGGGAGGCTGTGATAGATAGGGGGGGTGGCACCCTTAATAAACGGGCCGCCCCTGAGGTCATCACTGTACCCCTTCTCCTTATCACTATCCGGTCTCATGCTGGGGGCGGGTTCGGGATGACCTGGGCTCAGAGGGCATGGGTGGAATAATGCTGGCCATCAGACTGAGGTCACATAGTGGCAGAAAAAAAGCCCTATAGCAGTTTTACGGCTACAGAGCGGCACCTGTGCACCAGATCACGTGTATACACGTGATCTGACACTTCTGGGTAAGGGGCGCACATGCACGCCGCCCAAGGCTCACTTCCGCTGTGATTACATTACACACAGCGGAAAGCTGATCGGCGGGTGCATAGTACCCGAAGTCCTCCAGCACCTGCCGTTCGTTAGGAGGAGAGACAGAACGGCAATCTGCCTATGTAAACAAGGCAGATCCCTGATGCCCAACCCGTGGCCTAAGGGCCACATGCGGCCCTTTGGTATATGATGTGCCTCCCTCAAGCCCCAACAGTCTGTAGTGGGAACACTGATTAGGATAATAGCATTGATCTCTACTACCTTCATGTAACATGTCCCCAGTTTCATATTGTCTTCTTTATCCTGTCCAAACTCTCAGGCTCTCATTTCCTCTATTAGGTCTGCAGTTTCTGACATTTCTCTGAAATATCACATATATTGAACATTATGTGTAGCCCTTCGGTGATGCCAGAGGCCGCACTAAGGCCCCATTAGCTGATTGGTTGATAATCACTGTTCTAGGTTTCGTAGCGTTGGGTATCATTCAGCCTAGATGCCTGAAGACATCTTGTGACCAAAATGAGGTACTGCAGGGGACAGCCCAGGATTAAAAGTGAGTATTGCAGCTAGAGCTCGGTTTTTAAAAAATTACAACACCTAGAGAACCATAGACAGAAAGAATCAATTAGCCCAGAGTTAGGATTTAAAGGGGTTGTAAAGGTTTGTTTTTTATTTTCTAAATAGGTTCCTTTAAGCTAGTGCATTGTTGGTTCACTTACCTTTTCCTTTGATTTACCTTCAAATTTTTTTTTTCTTTGTTTTCTTTGTCTGAATTTCTCACTTCCTGTTTCTCCTCACTAAACTTCACACCATCATCCGAGTGGTGTTGAGTCAGCCAGAACAGCTTACTGAACAGCTTACTGAGGAGGAACAGGAAGTGAGAAATTCAGACAAAGAAAACAAAGAAAAACTAATATTTAGAAGGGAAATCTAAGGAAAAGGTAAGTGAACCAACAATGCACTAGCTTAAAGGAACCTATTTAGAAAATAAAAAACTAACCTTTACAACCCCTTTAACTATACACTGGTTTATGATTTAAAACATATTGAAATGTTGGAGATATCAAACCACTCTTTCTACTCAACAAACTGCTTTTTTAAAAGATGGCAAACATTCATGGAAAGTTCTCTAACACAGAAATAACACAAATTTAAATACTCTGAGTGGTATAATAAAGCCTTTCTCTCTAATTCACTGGGCAGGTTGGAACTGAGATAAATTATCTACAACATGCCCTTAGCCCTCTGCAAATCCCTTTGGAAATTATCCCATTGCTCCTCATTAGGGATGAGCCGAACACCCCCGGGTTCGGTTCGCACCAGAACCTTCGAACGGACCGAAAGTTTGCGCGAATTTTCGAACCCTATTCGTTATAATGGACGCGAACGTTCGAAATCAAAATTGCTAATTACAACGGCCAATATGCATGTTAATGTCATAAAACAGGTTTGGGGACCCGGGTCCTGCCCCAGGGGACATATATCAATGCAAAAAGAAATTTTAAAAACTAAAGTTTTTTCGGGAGCAGTCATTTTAATGATGCATAAAGTGAAAAAAAAAAAAGTGAAATTTTCCTTTAAATATGGTACCTGGGGGGTGTCTAAAGTATGCCTGTGAAGTGGCATGTGTTTCCCGTGTTTAGAACTGTCCTTGCACAAAATGACATTTGTAAAGGAAAAAAAGAAGCCATTTAAAACCACTTGCGGCTTTAATGTCATGTCTTGTCCTGGCCGCCATATGGCTGAAAATCCTTGAGAAAAATGGCATGGCTACCCCATCACCCCCCCCCCACCCCAGCCCCTTTGGGTCTTGTATGGATACTAAGGGGGACCCCGCACCCAAAATAAAACCCTATACCTACAACCCTATATACTCTGAACAGCAGTATATAGGTGGTGCAAACAAGACATGGACTGTAGGTTTGTTCTTAAGTAGAATCTGAACAGGTACATTATGAAGTGTAGCTACATCCCAAAAAAAACAATTTTTAAGCTTTTTGGAGAACATAGGGAGGGGTTATCACCCCTGTAACATTTGCTGTCTTTGCACATCTGTTCAGAACATGTCACCTCACTTTCCGTCCCAATGACAAATGTTTTTGGAAAAGTGGGGTTTTAATTGAAACAAGGATTGGTGATAAAGCATCAGTAGAGAGGAGATACCTTTTTCCCAAATTAAATCTAACAGGATAGAATTTTCCTTCCTAGGGGTAGATTTCCTCTCACTTCCTGTTTTCTCTTGCCGTTTGCAAGTAGGAGTCGTTTGTAAGTTGGATGTTTGAAAGTAGGGGCCTGCCGTATATACTCTGCAGAAATTTGCCCTATTAGATGTTGGTGTAGCCACAAGACTGGTGGGCACAGGAATGGGCCCTGCTGTGAGTTAATAGATCAAGATTTGTACTTGCATGCACCTGTTGAACCGGGCAGAAAAATTGGGCCTTTGGTGGTGGTGGTGGTGGTGGTGGACGGTGTTGCCACAAGACTGTAAGCCCTCACAGTTACTCTTGGTGGGTGCAGGAATGGGCCCTGCTGTGAGTTATTAGATCAAGATTTGTAATTGCATGCACCTGTTGAACAGGGCAGAAAAATTGGGCCTTTGGTGGTGGTGGTGGTGGTGGACGGTGTTGCCACAAGACTGTAGGCCCTCATAGTTACTCTTGGTGTGTGCAGGAATGGGCCCTGCTGTGAGTTATTAGATCAAGATTTGTAATTGCATGCACCTGTTGAACAGGGCAGAAAAATTGGGCCTTTGGTGGTGGTGGTGGTGGTGGACGGTGTTGCCACAAGACTGTAGGCCCTCATAGTTACTCTTGGTGGGTGCAGGAATGGGCCCTGCTGTGAGTTATTAGATCAAGATTTGTAATTGCATGCACCTGTTGAACAGGGCAGAAAAATTGGGCCTTTGGTGGTGGTGGTGGTGGTGGACGGTGTTGCCACAAGACTGTAGGCCCTCATAGTTACTCTTGGTGGGCGCAGGAATGGGCCCTGCTGTGAACTATTAGATCAAGATTTGTAATTACACGCCCCTGTTAAACAGGGGCTGAAAAATTGTGCCTTAGGCATTGGTGCTGGTGCCACAACACTGCAACCCCTCACAGATACTGTACTTGGAGCACAGCAGTCACACCTGTTGCGAAGCATCTTTTTAAAAAATTGTAATTACACGCCCCTGTTATACAGGGGCTGAAAAATTGTGCCTTAGGCACTGGTGCTGGTGCCACAACACTGCAACCCCTCACAGATACTGTACTCTGAGCACAGCAATGAGACCTGTTGCAAAGCATTGCCTAAAAATTGTAATTACACGCCCCAACAGGGGCTGAAAAATTGTGCCTTAGGCACTGGTGCTGGTGCCACAACACTGCAACCCCTCACAGATACTGTACTCTGAGCACAGCAGTCACACCTGTTGCGAAGCATCTTTTTAAAAAATTGTAATTACACGCCCCTGTTATACAGGGGCTGAAAAATTGTGCCTTAGGCACTGGTGTGGTGGCATGGATCATTGAGGAGGAGGAAGAGGATAGTCAGTGAACATAACAGGACAGTCACTCAGCATCAGCATAGGCAGTCTTGAAGGGATGTGACATTATAAATTATTCCGTTATATCCGCTTCAGGTGTCTGGTAGCTGGTGGTGATCCAAGACTGATTCATTTTTATGAAGGTCAGTCGATCAACCGAGTCGGTGGACAGGCGCACCCTATGATCGGTGACAAATCCTCCAGCAGCACTGAATGTGCGTTCGGAAAGAACGCTGGATGCAGGACAGGCCAGTAGCTCAATTGCATACTGTGCAAGCTCTGGCCAGTGATCCATCCTCAGGACCCAGTAAGCCAGAGGATTTTCGGTGGGAAAGGTGTCCAAGTCTGACCTTGCCCCTAGGTATTCCTGCACCATGTATATCAGACGCTGGCGATGGTTGCTGGAACCGATCATACCTTGGGGCTGCGGACTAAAAAATTGTCTGAACGCATCGGTCAGACGTCCACCTTCCCCACCGCTCCTTCTGCTACTGACCGAAGCCTCAGCAACTCGTCGTCCAGGACCAGGAGTTTGTAACCTCCCAGTTTCTGGGAACGCGTTGCACAGACCTTTCTGCAAGGCCTCCCTGAGATGTCTCATCCTCTGCTCCCTCTGCGACGGCAAGATAAGGTCCGCAACCTTACCCTTGTACCGTGGATCAAGGAGAGTGGCCAGCCAGTAATAGTCACTCTCCTTGATCCGAAGAACACGAGGATCCTTCCCCAGGCTTTGCAGGATCAGGGAGGCCATGCAGCGTAGGTTAGCTGAGGCATTCGGTCCGGAGTCTTCTGGGTCACTGAGGATGACATGATCGCCAGCCACCTCCTCCCAGCCACGTACAAGTCCACTGGTTTGTTGGGACTGTACATCATCCCTAAAAGACTGCTGCTGCTGATGCTGAGTGCCAGGCTCCACCTCCATGCTCACACAATCCTCCTCCTCCTCCTCCTCCTCTTCCTGTGTGATGGGTGGGACAGAAGGAACATTGTCTGGATAAAGGGGGCCTTGAGAGACAAGGAAGTCCTCCTCTTCCTGCCTCTGTTCTGCCTCAAGTGCCCTGTCCATTATCCCACGCAGCGTATGCTCCAACAGGTGGACAAGAGGTACAGCGTCACTGATGCATGCACTGTCACTGCTCACCATCCTCGTGGCCTCCTCAAATGGTGAGAGGACAGTGCATGCATCCCTGATCATGCTCCACTGGCGTGGGGAAAAAAAGCCAAGCTCCCCTGACCCTGTCCTGGTGCCGTAGTCGCAAAGGTACTCATTGATGGCCCTCTGCTGCGTGTGCAGTCGCTGCAGCATGGCCAATGTTGAGTTCCACCTGGTGGGCATGTCACATATTAGGCGGTTCTTGGGCAGGTTCAGCTCCTTTTGCAGCTCAGTCAGCCGAGCACTGGCATTATAAGATCGGCGGAAATGCACACAGACTTTCCTGGCCTGCCTCAGGACATCCTGTAAGCCTGGGAACCTGCCCAAGAACCGCTGCACCACCAGGTTGAGGACGTGAGCCATACAGGGCACATGGGTGAGCTGCCCCTGTCGCAGGGCGGAGAGGAGGTTGGTGCCATTATCAGAAACGACCATTCCTGGCTTAAGCTGGCGTGGCGTCAACCACCTCTCGGCCTGCCCCTGCAGAGCTGCCAGAACCTCTGGCCCAGTGTGGCTCCTGTCCCCCAAACACACCAGCGCAAGCACGGCATGGCATCTTTTTGCCTGCGTACTCGCGTAGCCCCTTGTACGCCTACGGAGCACCGCTGGTTCCGAGGACAGAGCACTCGAAGAGGACATGGAGGAAGAAGAAGAGGAGGGGGTGGAGGAGAGAGGTGTGTCACAACCAGTAGTAGCATTTTGGAGGCGTGGTGGCGGAACAACCTCCAACACTACTGCACCTTGTCCTGCATCCCTCCCAGCTGCCAATAGAGTGACCCAATGGGCCGTGAAAGAAAGATAACGTCCCTGTCCATGCCTGCTGGACCATGAGTCAGCGGTAATATGCACCTTACCGCTGACCGCCCTGTCCAGCGAGGCATGGACATTGCCTTCCACATGCCAGTAGAGAGACGGAATCGCCTTCCGTGAGAAAAAGTGGCGTTTGGGAACCTGCCACTGAGGAACCGCACATTGAACAAACTCACGGAAGGGGGCCGAGTCTATCAACTGAAAAGGCAGCAGTTGAAGTGCTAGCAATTTAGCCAAGCTAGCATTCAACCGCTGGGCATGTGGATGGCTGGGAGTATACTTCTTTCGACGGTCCAGCAGCTGGGGCAGGGAAATTTGCCTGCTACAATCGGACGTCGGTGTACTGCAAGTACTTGGTTGTGACACACCTAATTCTACACCTTCAGTCCTCTCAGAGCAGCTTTCAGAGAGGACTGAAGATATAGTGGGGATGGAGATCCCAGCTGATGAGGAGCAAGGAGAGGTCCGCTTTGTTCTTTGGTGTGGGTCTTTTATGTGTGCTTGCCAACGAGCTGCA
Source organism: Rana muscosa (assembly GCA_029206835.1). Taxonomy (NCBI): domain Eukaryota; kingdom Metazoa; phylum Chordata; class Amphibia; order Anura; family Ranidae; genus Rana; species Rana muscosa. The sequence goes on along the minus strand of CM055117.1, from coordinate 69,929,822 downwards.
TGGCAGGTCGACATATGTCTGCTCATGCTTGTGGTGCCCAAGCGGCTGATGTTTTGGCCACGCGAGATACGCTTGAGACAAATATTGCAAATAGCAGTGGTGCGATCTGATGCACTCGTCTCAAAAAAGGCCCACACCAAAGAACTTTTGTGATAACGTGCAGAGGCAGCGCCCTGCACAGGCGGAGCTCTGCGGTGTGGTACAGTTGCTGTGCTGGCCTCTAGCTGGCCTCCAGGGGGCATCCTGCCTCGTTGGACATGTGACGCTGCATCCTCCTCCTCCTCCTCCTCTCTCCCTTCAGGCACCCACGTGGAGTCAGTGACCTCATCATCCCCTCCCTCTTCACCACTAGAGCAAACCTGGCAGTAAGCTGCAGCTGGTGGAACACTACTGCCAGATTGCTGTCCTTCAGCATCCCCTCTCTCTGCGCGCACACTACTGACTTCCTCAAGCTGGGTATCATCATCCGAGCCTTCGAATCGTTGGGCATCCTCCTGGAGCATGTACCCAACACTGTGCTCAAACAGTTCGGGGGACTCCTCAGGAGGACATGGTGGGTCTAGGGAAGGGGTGGCTGATGATGCCATTGAGTACGTGTTGGCAGCTGCTCTGCCAGTACCCTGAGCCTGGGTGAGAGAGGATGAGGAGGATGAGGAGGGCTTGGTCATCCATTCTACCAAGCCTTCGGCATGATGCGGCTCCACATGTCCAGCTGCCGAAAACAAAGACAAGCGTGTCCCATGGCCACGTGCTGATGACGATGCACGACCACGTCCACGGCCAGCACTGTTGTCTCTAGAAACAGAGCCTGCCTGCCCTGTGTTCTTGCCTCGGCACGCTCTGCCTCTCCTTGGCGGTCTTCCAGCCATTGTAGTCGGTAGTGTATATAGTATAAAAAATAGAACTCCTATGTGTGCTCACAACACACTGTAGGTCCTATGGGTGCTGACACTAACACACTATAGGTACTATGTGTGCTGCTGACAAGAAAATATAGGAGCTCTGTTTGCTGCCACTAACACACTAGAAGTCCTATGGGTGCTGCTGAGAAGAAAATATAGGAGCTCTGTGTGATGCCACTAACACACTAGAAGTCCTATGGGTGCTTCTGAGATGAAAATATAGGAGCTCTGTATGATGCCACTAACACATTAGAAGTCCTATGGGTGCTGCTGAGAAGAAAATATAGGAGCTCTGTTTGCTGCCACTAACACACTAGAAGTCCTATGGGTGCTGCTGAGAAGAAAATATAGGAGCTCTGTGTGATGCCACTAACACACTAGAAGTCCTATGGGTGCTGCTGAGAAGAAAATATAGGAGCTCTGTGTGATGCCACTAACACACTAGAAGTCCTATGGGTGCTGCTGAGCAGAAAATATAGGAGCTCTGTTTGCTGCCACTAACACACTAGAAGTCCTATGGGTGCTTCTGAGAAGAAAATATAGGAGCTCTGTGTGATGCCACTAACACACTAGAAGTCCTATGGGTGCTTCTGAGATGAAAATATAGGAACTCTGTGTGATGCCACTAACACATTAGAAGTCCTATGGGTGCTGCTGAGAAGAAAATATAGGAGCTCTGTTTGCTGCCACTAACACACTAGAAGTCCTATGGGTGCTTCTGAGATGAAAATATAGGAGCTCTGTGTGATGCCACTAACACACTAGAAGTCCTATGGGTGCTGCTGAGAAGAAAATATAGGAGCTCTGTGTGATGCCACTAACACACTAGAAGTCCTATGGGTGCTGCTGAGAAGAAAATATAGGAGCTCTGTGTGATGCCACTAACACACTAGAAGTCCTATGGGTGCTGCTGAGAAGAAAATATAGGAGCTCTGTGTGATGCCACTAACACACTAGAAGTCCTATGGGTGCTGCTGAGAAGAAAATATAGGAGCTCTGTGTGATGCCACTAACACACTAGAAGTCCTATGGGTGCTTCTGAGAAGAAAATATAGGAGCTCTGTGTGATGCCACTAACACACTAGAAGTCCTATGGGTGCTTCTGAGATGAAAATATAGGAACTCTGTGTGATGCCACTAACACATTAGAAGTCCTATGGGTGCTGCTAAGAAGAAAATATAGGAGCTCTGTTTGCTGCCACTAACACACTAGAAGTCCTATGGGTGCTTCTGAGAAGAAAATATAGGAGCTCTGTGTGATGCCACTAACACACTAGAAGTCCTATGGGTGCTGCTGAGAAGAAAATATAGGAGCTCTGTGTGATGCCACTAACACATTAGAAGTCCTATGGGTGCTGCTGAGAAGAAAATATAGGAGCTCTGTGTGATGCCACTAACACACTAGAAGTCCTATGGGTGCTGCTGAGAAGAAAATATAGGAGCTCTGTTTGCTGCCACTAACACACTAGAAGTCCTATGGGTGCTGCTGAGAAGAAAATATAGGAGCTCTGTTTGCTGCCACTAACACACTAGAAGTCCTATGGGTGCTGCTGAGAAGAAAATATAGGAGCTCTGTGTGATGCCACTAACACACTAGAAGTCCTATGGGTGCTGCTGAGAAGAAAATATAGGAGCTCTGTGTGATGCCACTAACACACTAGAAGTCCTATGGGTGCTTCTGAGATGAAAATATAGGAACTCTGTGTGATGCCACTAACACACTAGAAGTCCTATGGGTGCTGCTGAGAAGAAAATATAGGAGCTCTGTTTGCTGCCACTAACACACTAGAAGTCCTATGGGTGCTTCTGAGAAGAAAATATAGGAGCTCTGTGTGATGCCACTAACACACTAGAAGTCCTATGGGTGCTTCTGAGATGAAAATATAGGAACTCTGTGTGATGCCACTAACACACTAGAAGTCCTATGGGTGCTGCTGAGAAGAAAATATAGGAGCTCTGTTTGCTGCCACTAACACACTAGAAGTCCTATGGGTGCTGCTGAGAAGAAAATATAGGAGCTCTGTGTGATGCCACTAACACACTAGAAGTCCTATGGGTGCTGCTGAGAAGAAAATATAGGAGCTCTGTGTGATGCCACTAACACACTATAAGTCCTATGGGTGCTTCTGAGATGAAAATATAGGAACTCTGTGTGATGCCACTAACACATTAGAAGTCCTATGGGTGCTGCTAAGAAGAAAATATAGGAGCTCTGTTTGCTGCCACTAACACACTAGAAGTCCTATGGGTGCTTCTGAGAAGAAAATATAGGAGCTCTGTGTGATGCCACTAACACACTAGAAGTCCTATGGGTGCTTCTGAGAAGAAAATATAGGAGCTCTGTGTGATGCCACTAACACACTAGAAGTCCTATGGGTGCTTCTGAGATGAAAATATAGGAACTCTGTGTGATGCCACTAACACATTAGAAGTCCTATGGGTGCTGCTGAGAAGAAAATATAGGAGCTCTGTGTGATGCCACTAACACACTAGAAGTCCTATGGGTGCTGCTGAGAAGAAAATATAGGAGCTCTGTTTGCTGCCACTAACACACTAGAAGTCCTATGGGTGCTGCTGAGAAGAAAATATAGGAGCTCTGTGTGATGCCACTAACACACTAGAAGTCCTATGGGTGCTGCTGAGAAGAAAATATAGGAGCTCTGTGTGATGCCACTAACACACTAGAAGTCCTATGGGTGCTGCTGAGAAGAAAATATAGGAGCTCTGTTTGCTGCCACTAACACACTAGAAGTCCTATGGGTGCTGCTGAGAAGAAAATATAGGAGCTCTGTTTGCTGCCACTAACACACTAGAAGTCCTATGGGTGCTGCTGAGAAGAAAATATAGGAGCTCTGTGTGATGCCACTAACACACTAGAAGTCCTATGGGTGCTGCTGAGAAGAAAATATAGGAGCTCTGTGTGATGCCACTAACACACTAGAAGTCCTATGGGTGCTTCTGAGAAGAAAATATAGGAGCTCTGTGTGATGCCACTAACACATTAGAAGTCCTATGGGTGCTGCTGAGAAGAAAATATAGGAGCTCTGTTTGCTGCCACTAACACACTAGAAGTCCTATGGGTGCTGCTGAGAAGAAAATATAGGAGCTCTGTGTGATGCCACTAACACATTAGAAGTCCTATGGGTGCTGCTGAGAAGAAAATATAGGAACTCTGTGTGATGCCACTAACACACTAGAAGTCCTATGGGTGCTGCTGAGAAGAAAATATAGGAACTCTGTGTGATGCCACTAACACACTAGAAGTCCTATGGGTGCTGCTGAGAAGAAAATATAGGAGCTCTGTGTGATGCCACTAACACATTAGAAGTCCTATGGGTGCTGCTGAGAAGAAAATATAGGAGCTCTGTTTGCTGCCACTAACACACTAGAAGTCCTATGGGTGCTTCTGAGATGAAAATATAGGAACTCTGTGTGATGCCACTAACACACTAGAAGTCCTATGGGTGCTGCTGAGAAGAAAATATAGGAGCTCTGTTTGCTGCCACTAACACACTAGAAGTCCTATGGGTGCTGCTGAGAAGAAAATATAGGAGCTCTATGTGATGCCACTAACACACTAGAAGTCCTATGGGTGGTGCTGAGAAGAAAATATAGGAGCTCTGTGTGATGCCACTAACACATTAGAAGTCCTATGGGTGCTGCTGAGAAGAAAATATAGGAGCTCTGTTTGCTGCCACTAACACACTAGAAGTCCTATGGGTGCTGCTGAGAAGAAAATATAGGAGCTCTGTGTGATGCCACTAACACACTAGAAGTCCTATGGGTGCTTCTGAGATGAAAATATAGGAACTCTGTGTGATGCCACTAACACATTAGAAGTCCTATGGGTGCTGCTAAGAAGAAAATATAGGAGCTCTGTTTGCTGCCACTAACACACTAGAAGTCCTATGGGTGCTGCTGAGAAGAAAATATAGGAGCTCTGTGTGATGCCACTAACACATTAGAAGTCCTATGGGTGCTGCTGAGAAGAAAATATAGGAGCTCTGTTTGCTGCCACTAACACACTAGAAGTCCTATGGGTGCTTCTGAGAAGAAAATATAGGAGCTCTGTGTGATGCCACTAACACACTAGAAGTCCTATGGGTGCTGCTGAGAAGAAAATATAGGAGCTCTGTGTGATGCCACTAACACACTAGAAGTCCTATGGGTGCTGCTGAGAAGAAAATATAGGAGCTCTGTTTGCTGCCACTAACACACTAGAAGTCCTATGGGTGCTTCTGAGAAGAAAATATAGGAGCTCTGTGTGATGCCACTAACACACTAGAAGTCCTATGGGTGCTGCTGAGAAGAAAATATAGGAGCTCTGTTTGCTGCCACTAACACACTAGAAGTCCTATGGGTGCTGCTGAGAAGAAAATATAGGAGCTCTGTTTGCTGCCACTAACACACTAGAAGTCCTATGGGTGCTGCTGAGAAGAAAATATAGGAGCTCTGTTTGCTGCCACTAACACACTAGAAGTCCTATGGGTGCTTCTGAGATGAAAATATAGGAGCTCTGTTTGCTGCCACTAACACACTAGAAGTCCTATGGGTGCTTCTGAGATGAAAATATAGGAACTCTGTGTGATGCCACTAACACATTAGAAGTCCTATGGGTGCTGCTGAGAAGAAAATATAGGAGCTCTGTATGATGCCACTAACACACTAGAAGTCCTATGGGTGCTGCTGAGAAGAAAATATAGGAGCTCTGTTTGCTGCCACTAACACACTAGAAGTCCTATGGGTGCTTCTGAGATGAAAATATAGGAGCTCTGTTTGCTGCCACTAACACACTAGAAGTCCTATGGGTGCTTCTGAGATGAAAATATAGGAACTCTGTGTGATGCCACTAACACACTAGAAGTCCTATGGGTGCTGCTGAGAAGAAAATATAGGAGCTCTGTTTGCTGCCACTAACACACTAGAAGTCCTATGGGTGCTGCTGAGAAGAAAATATAGGAGCTCTGTTTGCTGCCACTAACACACTAGAAGTCCTATGGGTGCTGCTGAGAAGAAAATATAGGAGCTCTGTTTGCTGCCACTAACACACTAGAAGTCCTATGGGTGCTGTTGGGGTGCAATGCTGTGCTAACAGCACTGCGGTTGGCACTACTGCAATACTGTACTAACAGTAAGCACGCACCAGACTAATCCCCAGCAGCAGCTAATAACACACTAACTGTGCAATCAGCAGCAATGAACGATCAATGACTTAGGTAGCAATGGTTTAGCAAAGAAATAGCCAATGGTTTAGCAAAGAAGAGCAAATCTTTCAGTATCAAGCAAAGACAGAATCAGCAGACTAATCTCTCCTAAAGCCGGAACTCATGTGACCGGGGCCGATGGCGTGGCGGCCTTTTAAATGGTGGGGCGTGTACTAAAGCCCCTGAGCTGTAATTGGCTACAGGCGTCCTGCCTGTAGCCAATTATTGCTCTCCGAGTTTCGGGCGCTGTGATTGGCCAAGCATGCGGGGTCACAGTGCATGCTTGGCCAATCATCAGCCAGCAATGCACTGCGCCGGCCGCGCCGGCCGCAATGCATTGCGGGGCCGCTCGCATCACACGAATGTGATGCGAACGGCCCAAATAGTTCTGGGCTCGACGAGCGAGCGAACGCCCGGTGCTCGATTCGAACATGGGTTCGAATCGAGCACCGGGCCCATCCCTACTCCTCATAGCCTCTGGACTGAAATGACACTTTCTTACGCATAGGTACAACAGTTTCAGTCATTACTTTTCCGTCCCTTTTTTTTATTTTTATATTTTTTGTTTTTTTATTCTTTATTTTTATATTTCTGTTTTTATTTTATTCCTATTTTATATCTTTTTTTTTTTTGTCTTATTCTTTATTATACTCTAATTTACTCAGTTAGAATGTGTTTTTGACAAGGAATCTAGAATTGTTAAAATGTTAAACTGTAAAATGGTCCAACTTTTAATCCATGCTTAACAATTACTATTACATTAAGAGCAGAGGCGGCCCATCCATTAAGGGCGCACGGTCGCCGCCCACCGTCCATCGCCGCCTCTCCTATCCATGCGCCCGGCCCCTTTCAGGATATCGGCTCATGGATTCCAAAGCAGAGTCCGGCTGTTTTTTTGAAGCACCGATTAGACTCAGAGGCTCTAATAGGCTTCAAAATAGGGTGGGCTCTAGTTGCAGAGAGTATGCTCTGAGCCCACCCAGGTGTGTTACAACAGCGAAGCGGGTTTTGACATCGGTCACCCGATTGGCTGAAAGGGCAGGCAATCATATTGTCTTGTCAATATTCCTATCGCACATGTTCCTGGAAAGTATGGCTCTTGAAAATGGTGGGTGCTGTAGCGATTACCAGTTGGGTCCTGGAAACATCAAGCAAGTGAACATATTTGCCAGCACACCAGGGATCAACACTTCCGTCCAAAGGTTTCTTTTATTGAGAAAGATCACATCACAGAAATAGGTGCAACGTTTCGGAGCCACGCAGGGCCCCTTCATCAGGCAATCATATTGGACGCCTAGCAGGAGGAGGGAGGAGCTGCACGGCAGAAGCCGCCGTGATGCAGAGAGGACACAGGAGCCACTGTCCGCCACCAATAGGACCCTTTTAACCGCTGCCCGTAGGAGCCTACAACTAGCCCATAGGAGCCCGCAACCCGCTGCCTGTAGGAGCCTGAAACCCGCCACCCGTAGGAGCCTGCAACCAGCCCATAGGAGCCCCCAAACCTGCCGCCCACAGGAGCCTGCAACCAGCCCATAGGAGCCTGCAATCTGCCGCCCATAGGAGCCTGCAACCAGCCCATAGGAGCCCCCAAACCTGCCGCCCACAGGAGCCTGCAACCAGCCCATAGGAGCCTGCAATCTGCCGCCCATAGGAGCCTGCAACCAGCCCACAGGAGCCCACAACCTGCCACCCGTAGGAGCCTGCAACCAGCCCATAGGAGCCCGAAACCTGCTGCTCGTAGGAGCCTGCAACCAGCCCATTGGAGCCCGCAACCTGCCGCCCGTAGTAGCCCGCAACCAGCCCATAGGAGCCCGAAACCTGCTGCTCGTAGGAGCCTGCAACCAGCCCATTGGAGCCCGCAACCTGCCGCCCGTAGGAGCCTGCAACCAGCCCATAGGAGCCCACAACCTGCCACCCGTAGGAGCCTGCAACCAGCCCATAGGAGCCTGAAACCTGCTGCTCGTAGGAGCCTGCAACCAGCCCATTGGAGCCCGCAACCTGCCGCCCGTAGGAGCCCGCAACCAGCCCATAGGAGCCCGCAACCTGCCGCCCGTAGAAGCCTGCAACCAGCCCATAGGAGCCTGCAACCCGCCACCCCTAGGAGCCTGCAACCAGCCTATTGGAGCCCGCAACTCGCCACATGTAGGAGCCCGCAACCAGCCCATAAGAGCCCGCAACCTGCCACCCGTAGGAGCCCACAACCCGCCGCCCGTAGGAGCCCGCAACCAGCCCATAGGAGCCCGCAACCCGCTGCCCGTAGGAGCTCGCAACCTGCCCATATTGGACACCTAGGGTGAGGAGGGAGGAGCTGCACGGCGGAAGCTGCTGTGATGCAGAGAGGACACAGGAGCCACTGCCAGCCGTCAATAGGAGCCTGCAACCCGCCGCCCATAGGAGCTTGCAACCTGCCCAAAGGAGCCTGCAACCCGTCTCCCATAGGAGCCTGCAAACAGCCCATAGGAGCCCGCAACCCGCTGCCCGTAGGAGCCTGCAACCAGCCCATAGGAGCCTGCAAACCGCCACCTGTAGGAGCCTGCAACCCACTCATAGGAGCCTGCAACCCGGCCGCTGCCCATCGCCTGTAGGAGCCCGCCCACCTGCAACAATGGGGTAGGTGCCGAGGTAGGGGGGGTGCCACCGACCGACCAACCTGAGCGGGGTTATTTGCCCCCCCCAAACAAAAAACACCAGCCGCCACTGGTTAAGAGTACAAATTATTATTATCAGATGAACCGCACATACTGTATTTACCATTCTTCCAATATAAGCATTATTTGACACATTCTGTATGATTACCTCTTGTTTGTACAAATAATCTAGAAAACAATACAAATTATGGGGGGGGGGAACAAACATATAAAGCCAAAGAGTCACCATGGAAGCCAAGCGATCAGCATTAGCAGATGGAGAGGCCATCAATGGCAGCCTCCATATATCTCTCATCACAAGTTTGCTTCTGGTACAGCCCTTGTTAGCAGCTTCACCCATATCATTAGACATGGCCACCCTCTGATATAATGATAATAACAGCCTTAAAAACTCGGCCTTTCTACGCATTCATTGTAGCTATCAGCTATCACCAGACTACTTAACACCTTGCAGAATATCACGGATCTGAAACGGAAAATACATTAAATCTATTTAGTTTCCTAAACTTTGTAACCTATTTCAACACCTCCTTTATAATTTCACCGACTGCAGAATTTCACACCCTCCTCAATTAGATGGCAACCCTATAATCCCAGAGAGCGCTCGATCACCCTCCGAAGGGATAGAGAAACTGAAATCTCATTTCAGCAGGTTAGGGAATGCTGGCAGTTGAGTTGCACATTTTGGCACAGCGCTCTCCCAGCAATCATGTTCTGCAATCACGCCGGTGAGTCATGAGAAGGAGATGGAGGGTGGGTGACATCAGCAGAAAGGGGAAACACATGGACTGTTTGAGGTTCCATTGCTGGATTTAGGAATCAGTTTATTAAAAATATCCAGACAAGGGGATTATGGCTGTTGGCAGATGTGGAGTGTTTGCCTATCTCAGACGTGGAATTCTAAAGAAAAGTAAAAAAAATATATTTTCTGTTGGCAAAGTTCATGTTTTTCTTAGTTTTTACAGTTTTTACTGATCTGGGTAGAGGTCATTGCTTGGGTTTCTCATTTTTTTTTTAAATTTTAATGAAAAATTGTCATTGAAGGTTGACTTTTTGCTAAGGACACGGGTGTTTTTATTTTATTCCCAAAAGCTGTGTTTGATGCCCTAGTCAGAATGAAAAATGAAGCCTTTAGAATGATATATACAGGTAGTGCAATTGCCATTTAAGCACCCCTGGTGGTGGAGACAGGGACTGCTAGGGCAGTGAAGGGCACCGGTGCAAAGAAGCTGGAGTAGTGAACTGGAGCTTGGAAACACAGGAGTCCTTCCAGTGGCAGTATGAAGTACAGTTGCCACCTTATCCCTTTAAACCCGAACACATATTAATTGCACAGGTTCTGTGGCTAATTAAGGTGGTAGTTAAACTCACGTGGTGTCTTATCTGTATTAAATTGGCCTCAGATCCTGTGTATTTAATATGTGTTCGGGTTTAAAGGGATGAGGTGGCCACTCTAGTATGAAGTCTGGTCATAAGCAGCAGCAGCCAAGCTGTATGTGAATGTGTGAATGGACACCCAGAGCCCCGGCCGGGGACAGAAGAAGAGAAGGATGGGGGCTGATCTGTGCAAAAACATTGCACAGAGCAGGAAAGTATGACATGTTTGTTATTTTACTTTATTTATTTTTTTTTACTTTAAAGCGGTGGTCCACACAAAAATTGAACTTTCCGCTTTTCGTAACCCTCCCCCCCTCCGTTGTCACATTTGGCACCTTTCAGGGGGTGCAGATACCTGTATAATACAGGTATTTGCACCCACTTTCGGGCGTAGACCCCCGCAGAATCCCGCAGAGTCTACGCCACTTCCCGTCTCCCCCCGCTGTCTTCTGGGAGACACACGGGTCCCAGAAGACAGCAGGGACCATTAGGGTTGCGCAGCGCGACTCGCGCATGCGCAGTAGTGAACCAGTAACTGAAGCCGCAAGGCTTCAGTTCCTGATACCCTTACCGAAGATGGCGGCGGCAGCATCCGAGGACCGAAGGACGGGTCGGCCTGGACAGGTAAGTGTCCTTATTTTAAAAGTCAGCAGTTGCTGTATTTGTAGCTGCTGCAGTATTTGTAGCTCCTGACTTAAAAAAAAAAAAAAAATTTGGTGGACCTCCGCTTTAACATCACTTTAAATAGATAAACAAACAAAAATAGATAAATAAAACAGTAATGGCTAAAAAATCTAATAAAAAATGCAGAAAAATAAAGGAGGGGGGGGTTAATTAATTAGGACTGATTTGGCTTACCTAAGGGTTAATAAGACGTTAAATAAATTAATTAAATAGTGTATTAATTTTTTTTTTTTTCTTAATTGCAAAGTTGACATTAATTGTAGCTCACCACTTTGATTTACAGATGAATGCAACAAAGTACAGTAAAACCTTTTGATTGCGAGCATAATTAGTTCCGGAAACATGCTTGTAATCCAAAGCACTAGTATCAAAGCAAATTTAGCCATAAGAAATAATGGAAACTCAGATGATTCGTTCCACAACCATTTATTCATAAGTCCTTCAGTTTATAGTCCATATAAAAAGATTATAGCAATGTGATTTTGTAACCATAAAATGTCCATCCACAAATGAAAGCCTTGACAAGGGGATAAGAAGCAAAATCCAGCAGGAGCTACAGAGTATAAAAGGGAAGAGAGGCGCTTCTAAGTGTAGCAATATGGTTACATTTAATGAAGGTACAACATTTAGCAACTCACATGGTTGATGATTAAAAGAGGCACATCTAAGTATGCAAGCATCTGGGGGAAAGCTGTCCACATAGACCATCCTCCGCACCGCTAGCTCTAACCGCTGTCAGTCTGCAATCGTGACCGGGAAGACTAACAGTAGAGCGATCTGAAAGTGAGGCTTGAAGAGCTTGTGGAGCGCAGAGTGGAAGAGATGACGTTGATAGCGGTGAGGAGGATGGTCTATGTGGACAGCTTTACCCCGAAAGCCTGCATACTGTACTTAGATGTGCCTCTTTTAACCACTTCCTGCCCGGGCCATAGTCATATGACGGCCGCAGGAACCTTTCGTCCCTCCGGGCGGCCGTCATATGACGTCCTGGTATTCAGTGCTCGCTGCATCACTGGGGACCCGTTGCGCATGCCCGGCGGCCGCGATGTCCGCCGGGCACCCGCGATTGCTCGTCACAGAGCCAGGGACGTGGATCTGTGTGTGTAAACACACATCCATGTCCTGTCAGGGAGAGAGGAGACCAATGGTGTGTCCCTTGTACATAGGGACACAGATCGGTCTCCTCCTTTTGTGAGTCCCCTCCCCCACAGTAAGAATCACCCCCTAGGACACACATTTAACCCCTTGATCGCCCCCTGGTGTTAACCCCTTCCCTGCCAGTCACATTTATACAGTAATTAGTGCATATTTATAGCACTGTTCGCTGTATAAATGTAAATGGTCCCAAAATAGTGTCAAAAGTGTCCGATCTGTCCGCCACAATATCGCAGTCCTGTCAAAAATTGCAGATCGCCGCCATTACTAGTAAAAAAATAAATAAATAAAATAAATGTCATAAATCTATCCTCTATTTTGTAGGCGCTATAACTTTCACGCAAACCAATCAATAAATGCTTATTGCGATTTTGTTTTTACCAAAAATATGTAGAAGAATACGTATCGGCCTAAACTGAGAAAAAAAAATAGTTGTTTAAAAAAAAAATTGGGGTTTTATTATAGTAAAAAGTTAAAAATATTGTTTTTTTCTCAAAATTGTTGCTCTTTTTTTGTTTATAGCGCAAAAAATAAAATCCGCAGAGGTGATCAAATACCACCAAAAGAAAGCTCTATTTGTGGGGAAAAAAGGACGTCAATTTTGTTTGGGAGCCACGTCGCACGACCGCGCAATTGTCATTCAAAGAGTGACAGTGCTGAAAGCAGAAAATTGGCTTGGGCAGGAAGGGGGTGAAAATGCCCGGTATTGAAGTGGTTAATCATCAACCATGTGAGTTGCTGTATGTTGTACCTTCATTAAATGTAACCATATTGCTACACTTAGAGGCGCCTCTCTTCTCTTTTATATTCAGTTGTGACGTGACGCTACTTGTTTATCAAGTCATTGCTTGTTTATTAAAGGCGAAGGTCCACCCTGAATTTTTTTTTACACTAAAATTCATTAAAAAAAAAGAAAAAAATTAATAGAAAAAAAAATTAAAATTTATACTCACCCGAAATGCCCGTTGCTATGCAGAAGTCCCCTAATCTGCCTCTAATGTGCCTCTTCCTTGTCCTCGGATTGAGAACTTCCGTTTCCTCTTCTTGTGAATGGGGCGCGCTGCCTTCTGGGAACTGTGTGTATCCCAGGAGGCAAGCCGCCCATTCACAAAGCGCTGTGCGAGTGGCGCATGCGCAGTAGAAAACGGGCAGTGAAGCCGTAAGGCTTCACTGCCTGTTTCCCTTAGTCAGGATGGAGGAGCCGGGACCTGACAGCAGCGATCGATCGCCGTTGGGGGACCGACATCGCGGGCGAGTAGGACAGGTAAGTGTCCTTATTAAAAGTCAGCAGCTACAATGTTAGTAGCTGCTGACTTTTAAAAAAAATAAAAATCTGGGTGGACCTCCACTTTAAGGCAAAATTTATTAAAAAAATGTCCTTGTCTTGCAAAACGCTCTCAAACCAAGTTACTTTCAAACCAAGGTTTTACTGCATATACAGAGCAAAAATAATGTTGCTTTGTATCTCTGAATCCCACGGATCACAAGGTCCATTGTACACAGCAAGTCCTGGTTGTCATTTTGTAAGCCGGGAATTTCTAGCATGATTCCCCCTCCACCAAATGATTTGGACCAGTGCACAAACCTGAACAGACTCCTGACCTCAACCCGATAGAACATCTATGGGATGGAGACTGCGAGCCAGGCCTTCCCGTCCAACATCAGTGCCTGACCTCACAAATGTGCTTCTGGAAGAATGGTCAAACATTCCCATAGACACTCCTAAACCTTGTGGACGGCCTTCCCAGAAGAGTTGAAGCTGTTATAGCTGTAAAGGGTGGGTCAACTCAATATTGAACCCTACGGACGAAGACTGGGATGCCATTAAAGTTCATGTGCGTGTAAAGGCAGGCGTCCCAATACTTTTGGTGTGTATCTAATAGGAGCCTGCTCTTCGAGAAATTTCAAATGGATCATATGAATTCTGCGATTGATTCATTTGTGTTGCAAAGTTCCTATTTCCTGTGAGACGTTTCTGTGGAAATCCATGCGATAAGAATGTGATGTGGCTGGAAAGGGCCCTGGACAGTCCCATCTGAGCTGCCAGTCATAGGACTCATTTCTGGCGTGTGTTCTGCCCATGTTCCTGCAAAATCCTGGAATGAGTATCAGAGGAAATCAAAAGCAAAGCATACAAAACAAAATCAGTGAGTAAATATGAGCATTGGCTCCCAGCTCTGCTTCCCTTGGCACACCATTGTAAGCTCTGCTATATTTAGTATCACTGACAAAATAAAATAAGCCTCAATGCTGACGCCAGTTGGATGGAAAATCTATTTTTTACTCCAATAGAGCCTATTACTTTCTAATAAAATATATGTAAAGGGGCAAGTCTTTTACTTTTTAGTTTATAATAGAGTGGAGTAGGGGAGTGGAGTAGGGTTAGACTCTCTGTCAAGTTTTTTTTATTTTTTGCTGCCTGCATCCTTGCTGGGGAGATTCCCCCTCTGCCTTTGCTTTTGACCAGAAATAAACCAAGAGAATACCTTTAAAGTGGTTGTAAACCCTTACACCTCAGGTGATACACGGAGAGGAAACAAATCCCCCTACATAAGTTGTACCTGTTTATCTTCAGCCCCTCTCCTCTACAGCCTCCTAATGCACACATTTTACACAGCGTTTCTGATTGTCAGAAGGCAGGGGGCGGAGTTCTGATGTTACACACTCCACAGCATAAAGTAGGGAGCTAAGTGTAATTTGAACCCTTAAGCCAGTGAATGGACACACCCTCTCTACACAGTCTCATAGGGAACCATGCACAGCTGAGGCTGTCAATCATCTGTTGTGTGCTGGAGCTCTCCTCCCCTGGATTATTTGGAGTCAGCATTACCTGTCAGAAGTTACTCATGCAGACAGCAGAGGAAGGAGACGGCAGACAGAAATGACACTCCAAGCTTTGGATTAAGGTAAGTACAGACTATAGAAGGATATACGGTACTTTGTTCATTTTTCATTTCAGTGGTTTACAACCACTTAAATTTTTGAGCTGTCACCAAAAAAGTGGTAAGAGTAAAAATATCTCCGTGGGGTCACACAGTGCTGGGACAAGGTCATCTAGAGCCCAGGTTGAACATGCCAAAAAGCGCACCCCAAGATGAATGAGCATTATGTGTCAGCAAAAATCCCCCCTTAATTAAAAATCGAGCACTAATCTGCATTTGTACACTCTAACCATAAGTTTACCATCCTCCCAATACCAATCCGCCTCCTACTGAAATCCCCTTCCCAGCACAGATCTTTACCCCCCCCCTCCCAGCACAAATCCTTTCATTCCCCATATGCCCACAGCACAAATCCCCCCACTGAAAAAATTCCTCCCTCCTAGTTTAAATCCTCTACCCCTCAAATTTTCCTTCCCATCACAAATTCTCCCCAATCCCCCATCCTAGCACACATCCCCCCCCCCTAAATTTTCCCTCCTAGCACAAATACCCCCAATGATCCTGCTAGCACAAATCCCGCCCCCCCCCTAAATTTTCCCACCTAGCACAAATACCCAAATTATCCCTGCTATCACAACCCCCCCCTAAATTTTCCCTCCTAGCACAAATACCCCCAATGATCTGCTATCACAAATCCCCCCCCCCTAAATTTTCCCACCTAGCACAAATACCCCCAATCATCCCTGCTATCACAACCCCCCAAAAAACAAACAAATCCCCCCTCCTAGCACAAATGTTCTTCCCCCATCCCAATACAAATCCCCTCAAATCACCACTCCTAGCACCCCTCCCCAAATTTTCCCCTCTTAGAACAATTCTAATCCCCTTCCGCCCCCCAAATTCCCCTTCCCAACACAAATCCCCGCCTCACATAATACCACAGTGCCCATGGCAGCTTCCCCTCCTGCCCACCCCTTGTCCCGGCCCTGGGGGTCACCTGTTCCAGTGACAATTGTCTAAGAGGGGAAATTCCTTCATTTGGACAGATTTCCTCCCACTTGATGCTGCTTCTCTGGGACAGAAGAGGAAGTCATCCTAAAAAAAATATGAATTTATTCAGTATCCATTTACTAATCTGACTTCAATAAACTGAAAACTGGTTGCTATGAGTTAAAGCACCTCACAAGTCTTCATTCCTTGGATATTCTTTATTTAAGTGATCATTTCAACAAAATTTCTGCAACATTTGGGAGATTTCTGTGAAATTCATTGAAGTGAATAGAGAAGGCAAAATTAGGGTGGTTTTTGGTGGTTTTTAATGGTGCCATTGGCTGTAAATGACTTATGAGGGATACAGAAGCTACTTTACCACTTGACCTCCAGAAAATGTATCCCCTTCATGACCATGTCATTTTTTGCAATACGGCACTTTAGTTGAAAATTGCGCGGTCGTGCAACACTGTGCCCAAATAAAATTTATGTCAATTTTTTCCCCACAAATAGAGCTTTCTTTTGAAGGTATTTGATCACCTCTGCGTGAAAAAATACTGACAATTTTGAAAAAAAAATATATTTTTTTTTTTACATTTCAGCTGTAAAAGATATTCAATAAAAAAATGTAAAATCTAATTTCTTAATAAATTTAGGCCAATATGTATTCTGCTACATATTGTTGGTAAAAAATAAGCTTATATTGATTGGTTTACAAGAACATTATAGCATCTACAAACTACGGGATATATTTATGGGATTTTTGTTTATTTATTTTTTCATACTAGTAATGGCGGCGATCAGCAGGACTGTGATATTGCGGCAGACATTCTAACACTAACTGACACTTTTGACACTTTGCGGGAACCAGTGACACTAATACAGTGATCAGTGCTAAAAATATGCACTGTCACTGTACTAATGACACTGGCTGGGAACGGGTTAACATTTAGGGCAATCAAAGGGTTAACTGCACCTAGCCAGTGTTTGTGTTTACTATGTGTGCTGCTTTTACTAGGGGAAGAGATGGATATTTGTCCCTGCTTTGCAGGAACACAGAATCAATCCCTCCTCCCCTGTCAGAATGGGGATCTGCCTTGTTTACAAAGGCAGATCTCTGTTCTTTGTAGTTTACTGAGGATTAGCAGGTGAAGGAGGACTTATGCCCCATACACACGATCATTTTTAATGTCATTTTTAAAACTGACGTTTTTCTTGTCATTTTATTTCTTGTTTCCTCTCAAGCCTGTCTTGCATACACACCATCATTTTAAAAAATGTTCAAGCAAAGCGCGGTGACGTACACCACGTACGACGGCACTATAAAGGGGAAGTTCCGTTCGAATTGCGCCACCCTTCATGTTAGTAAAGTTTGTTGAGAGACGATTCGCTCTTTTCAGTCTTGTGCTTTTCAGTCCGTTACTGCGTGACGAATGTGCTATCTCCATTACGAACGCTAGTTTTACCAGAACGAGCGCTCCCGTCTCATACTTGATTCTGAGCATGCGCATTTTTTTTCACGTCGTTAAAGCATACACACTATCGTTTTTCACGTCGTTAAAAAAAACGACATGAAAAACGACGTGAAAAAAGAGAGCATGTTCGAAATTTTTAATGCCCGTTTTTCACGTCGTTAAAAATGCTCTGGAGCATACACACGATCATTTTTAATGGCCATTTTTTTTAATGCCATTTTTAATGGCATGAAAAATGATCGTGTGTATGGGGCAATAGAGTATCCAAAGATTGGCATCTGCTGTGAATTATCACAACAGAAGTTGTCCCTGCAGGTGGAAGTCCGTAATCACGTATATATATTTATAGATATATATAGCGAGAAAAAGGAGAGGGATTGCTGCACAAATAAAATGTTTATTCAAAAAATTTAAAAAAGTTACATACTTTCCATACTATGTAAGGTAAGGATAATATGGAAAGTATGTAACTTTATTTAATTATTTGAATAAACCTTTTATTTGTGCAGCAATCCCTCTCCTTTTTCTCTATATTTACGGCCCTTGGGAAGGCCTGATTGCTTTGCACTTGCACCTGCCGTGATGCACCTCACCCTCTTCAGTATTTGAGATATATATATATATATATATATATAAAATATACATACATACATACATGCCAATCGGTTATTCTGTCCTGGACCTGTTCTTGTGTCGAAAAATAGCCTCTGATTGGCCTCTTTATTTCTTGTTTCTTTCACAAAAATAATAAAAAAGCAAAAAAAAAAGAAAGGAAACACAAACATGCTAGAGAAGACTCCTTCAATTATTTGGTATCTATTATGGATGCACTGATACCAGATACTGTACAAGTACCGATACTCTTTTTTAGTACTCGCCAATACCAATTATTACCATTACCTACCTTTGTGCTTTTTTCAATGTGAAACTTGTAAATATATGTTAAAGGTGTAAAAATATTCATGAACACAGGAAAAAAATAAAAGTTTGAATTATTATTAGTTTATAAAATAGAAGTAAACAAAAAAAGCAGTAGGAAAATAATAATTAAATGAGGAAAATAAGGAGTTAATGAAGGCTGATTATAGTAAATTAAGGGACAGTAGGGGCTAAAACAGAGGAACATTTAATAAAAAACAAAAAAATATATTTTATTTTACTTCACAGGTTGCATTAAACTGACTTCATCTGCAGATGCAAGTTCATCCTTTTGATCTGTAAATGAAGAAACAGAAAAGATACAAAAAGAAACAATGTTTGCTTTCTGTTTCAGCAATGTTGTTGATAAACATTGCCCGGCTGCTTTTTTTTTTCTTTTGACAGCTCCAAGTGTCAGAAATTGGTTTACATCAAGGTTGTTAAAGCGGAGCTCCACCCTAAAGTGGAACTTCCGCTCATCGGAACCCCCGCCCCCTCCGGTGTCACAACTGACACCTTTCGGGGGGGGGGGGTGAAGATACCTGACAGGTATTTTCACCCACTTCCGGGAGTCCTCTCTGTGGGAAATCTGCGGGAAGCACGTCACTTCCTGCAGAGTACCGTTGTGTTCTGGGAGAACACAGGAGGACCAGTCAGAACGGCGCATCGCGACTCGCGCATGCGCCGTAGGGAACCGGGCAGTGAAGCCGCAAGGCTTCACTTCCTGGTTCCCTCACCGAGGATGGCGGTGGGGACAGCAGAGTGACGAGCGATTGCTCGTCCTCTGCTGCAGACGTCGCTGGACTCCAGGACAGGTAAGTGTCCTAATATTAAAAGTCAGCAGCTGATGTAGCTGTAGCTGCTGGCTTTTAATATATAATTTTCAGCGGAGCTCCGCTTTAAGGATGTGTCAATAACCAATAATTGCCGGCTTTTTTTTTTCGTTTACATTTCAGCTTACAGGTATCGGAGCATTTGCGTGAGTACCTATACTTGTGCAAATGCTTAGTATCGGCACCAATAACAGTATCGGTGCAACCCTAGTATTTACCAATAAACTCCCTCACCATCAAGGTACACCTAGTTCACATCCGGACATGTAACCTGAGACCCCATTCACACCTGAGTATTTTGTAGCTCAAAGCTTCAAAATGCTTAAAGAAGAGCTTCAAGCCCTGTACACACGATCGGTTTTACCGATGAAAACAGTCCGATGGACTTTTTTCATCGGACAAACCGATCGTGTGTGGGCCCCATCGGTCTTTTTTCCATCGGTGTTTAAAAATAGAACATGTTTTAAATTTATCCGATGGTTACACAACCGATAGCAAATTACTATCGTCTGTGGGGATAAAAAACCCACGCATGCTCAGAATCAAGTCGACGCATGCTCAGAAGCATTGAACTTCATTTTTCTCGGCTCATCGGAGTGTTTTACGTCACGGCATTTGGAACGTTTGGATTTTTGACTGATGGTGTGTAGGCAAGACTGATGGAAGTCAGTTTCATCGGTTTTCCGATGGAAAAATCAATCGGTTAAAAAACCATAGGAAATCCGATTGTGTGTACAGGGCTTGAGTCCAAAAAATAAAAGTCAGCAGCTACAAATACTGTAGCTGCTGACTTTTAATAAAAGGACACTTACGGGTCCAGAAATCCAGCGCTGTCCTCACCCGGGCTGGTTCTTCACCGGTCTTCAGGTCCCCGGTGCCAACATATTCATAAAGCGAAACCGGCTGTGAAGCCTTGCTGCTTTAGAGCTAGCTTCCTGAGCCACGCTGCGCTTTGTGAATTGTCCTGAAGTCTTCTGGGGCCTGTGATTTGTCCCAGAAGGCTACAGACAAAAGGGGGAAGGGGTAAACTTCCGCTCAGATCGCCTAGGGTGGAAGTGGGAGTTGGCACCTAACAAAACCAGGTATCCGCATTCCCCCTCCCAAAAAAGTTTACAAAAATGGGGAGAGGTGGGAGGAGACAGAAAATTGGATCTTCCCCTTTTGGGTGAAGTTCAGCTTTAAGGAGAAAAAATCAATTATTGTCTATGGTAGTGGTTCACATCTCCACTCCAAATGCTTGAAGCTCGAAAACGTCTGGGAGCTACTTTTGTAGCTCCATTCAGATAGATTGGTGCTTTTTTGAAGCAGCTGAAAGCAGAAACACTTAAGCCGTGTACACACGATCGGTTTTACCGATGAAAACAGTCCGATGGACTTTTTTCATCGGACAAACCGATCGTGTATGGGACCCATCGGTCTTTTTTCCATCGGTGTTAAAAAATAGAACGTGTTTTAAATTTATCCGATGGAAATTTTTTTTATAGCAAATCGTCTGTGGGGAACTCGGATAAAAACGCCACGCATGCTCAGAATCAAGTCGACGCATGCTCAGAAGCATAGAACTTAATTTTTCTTGGCTCGTCTGAGTGTTTTACGTCACGGCGTTTGGGACGATCGGTTTTTTGACTGATGGTGTGTAAGCATGACTGATGGAAGTCAGCTTCATCGGTTTTCCGATGGAAAAATCCATCGGTTTAAAGTCCATAGGAAATCCGATCGTGTGTACAGGGCTTAAGTAACAAACGATGTAACTGATAATACAAATTTGCATCAAAACGCCTGAAAAATGCACAAAAACATGATGTCTGTGACTTGCAGACTACGCATTTATCTTTCCTTGAAGACCTGCAGAACATAACAGTCAGCAGTTTTGTAATATGAAAAAAAATAAAAAGATATTAGGGGAAAAATGTTGCCTTCTGCATTATAAAAGATTCCTGTTTCTTATCAAAGCAAATATTTCTAATTTTGGTAGATGCTTGGAAATGAATTCCCCTCCTGGCTTCTTATGTCTCTTGAGGGCTCCAGGGTCTTTTGAGGGTCTTTGCTTAGCTTCATTCTGCGCCCACCATTATGGGAGTCCATTGTCTCTGTACAAATTGTAATTTATTCCATATTATGCAACAGAAAAGATACAAAATGCCCCAAAGTAGGCAAAAAATCCAGAGCTCTAAACCCTAGTCCCAAAGAGCAAAATGGTACCTCAACATGCTAAACATGACTCTATCTTTAACTAAAATGTCACTCGTAATCGCACCATCCCTTTAAAGTGGTTGTAAATCCTTACATACACCCAGGGAAGTGACTGGCCTCAGGTGATACACAGATGAAATTAAACAAATTCTTCTGCATAAGTTGAACCTGTTTATCTGCAGTCTTCTCAACAGCCATTCAAAGCCCAGAATTTATAAAGCTTGTCTGAGCTGTCAGAAAAAGAGGGTGAAGAGATGAAGTTACACTTTGCAGAGCTCAGTGAGGAGAGCTCTTAGAGCTGATTGGAGGGAAGGGACACACCCCCCTCCACACAGCACACAGGAACAGGGCTGAGGCTGTCAATCAGCTGCAGGTCCCTCCCCTGTCACCTTTTTTCTCTTGATGTCAGGAAAACTTGTCAGAAGTGATTCATGCTGATAGAGGAACGAAGCAGCAGACAGAAATGATACTTAAAGAGGAACTGCAGTCTGCTCACATAATTTGTAATAAAAACATCTTTGCCATTCTGAAGCTTCCCTCCAACCACTTTGCATATTATTTTATATATACTGTGATTCTGTACTTGCCAAATATGCTGCAGAAATCTCCCTCCACTGAGTCTGGCTGCATCCATTTTAACTGTGGGCAGCTGAAGCTGCTTCCTGTTCACTTCCTGGATTTACACAGACACACAGAGGCACACCTCCAGCTCTGCAGCTTTCATTGGCCCTCTTATGACTTTCCTTCTTGGCAAACTCTCACGAGAGTGAGAGAGAGAGAGAGCTGTGCATGATTTCATAAGCCTAGGCTTTTTACCAGACAAGAAACAGGAAGTGGGCTGTATAAGGTATTTACTGGCAGAAGAAAAATGTTTTACTATCCAAAGTTAAAACAACAAGGGCAGAAGATTTAATAGATGGAAAGATTAAAAAATTACTGAAGGTCCGCTTTAACGTGTTACTAAACCCACAACAGTTAAATCAGTCTGTATATGCAGTAAAGCATGCTTGTTATGCTCATTGTGGAACCTAAGGGGTAAATCATGAGCAATGTGTAAAAAGGTTATTTGATCCTGTCTTCTCTGATCCTCGCCTTCTTTCACTGTCCCCAATCCATCTTCTGATAGGTATAGAGTTTTTTTTTTTTTTCCTGGGAGAGTGCATGTGATCAGCATAGGGCCAATCAGCACTGTCTAGACAGAGGTCAGGGGTCCTACAGCCTCATAGGACAGTCAGAGGAGAATGAAAACTCCTCCCACAAGCTTTAACCAAACACTGATAGAAGTCACAAGACTGCTATATACTGCTGATGAGAAAGGGTATTTAGAAGTTTATTTTTACTAAAATAATTGCATTTTCATGTTCTTTGTACTGTGAAAGACCAGATATAGTGAATGCAGGCTCCTGGGTTTAGTAACACTTTTAGCCAGCCATAGACGGATCTAATCTCTGCCGGTTCAGCAGGAACCGTCTAAGACACTAGAACCATGTATGGGCAGGCTAACTGTTCCAAAGTTGATCAATCAATCAGCTTGAGTACAACCAGTCTGATGGATTTTCCATGCAGTTATTACAGTGTGATGGCTTCCCTCACCCCCCCCCCCCCCCCACCTGGAGAACACAATGGGTGCAGGAAAGAAATTTGGGTCTTCTATGGCCAGCCTTAGTGCTCCTAATTGGGACAAGTACACACTATAGAGGGATATGATTTGTTCATATTTTATCTCTGAGGTTTTCAGCAACTTTAATGCCGCGTACACACGACCGTTTTTAATGTCATTGAAAAAAGTAGGATTTTTAAAACAGCTTACCTGTAAAATCCTTTTCTTGGAGTACATCACGGGACACAGAGCAGCATAGTCATTACTATGTGGGTTATATAGAATTACCTTCAGGTGCTGGCACTGGCAACTTCCAAAACAGGAAGTACCCTCCCCTATATAAGCCCCTCCTATCCGGGAGTACCTCAGTTTTGTAGCAAAGCAATACGTGTCCCCAAAAGAGGGGTGGGAGCTCTGTGTCCCGTGATGTACTCCAAGAAAAGGATTTTACAGGTAAGCTGTTTTAAAAATCCTACTTTCTTGTTCATACATCACGGGACACCGAGCAGCATAGTCATTACTATGTGGGACGTCCCAAAGCAATGCCACATGAGGGGAGGGATACACCATACATAAGCTGGGCGCCATCAGGCATGAGGATCTTTTGCGGCCTGCAACACACTGCGCCCAAAGGCGACATCCTCCTGACTTCTCACGTCCACCTGGTAGAACCTAGTAAACGTGTGTACTGAAGACCATGTTGCGGCCTTACAAATTTGCGCCAGGGAGGCCTGGTGATGCACTGCCCATGAAGTTCCAACTGCTCTCGTGGAGTGCGCCCTAACTTTGAACGGAGGCGGTCTACTTTTCAAGCCATAGGCTTGTATTATGACCTGTCGAATCCACTTGGCTAAAGTAGATTTTGATGCTGCCTGACCCTTTCTGGGGCCTTCCGGCAGAACAAATAGAGAATCCGTTCTACGAATCTGAGCAGTGGCTTTTAGATAAGCTTTAACTGCTCTTACTACATCCAAAGAATGCAATAACTTTTCCTCTACCGAGCTAGGTTTGGGGAAAAAAGAAGGAAGAACCACATCCTGGTTCAAGTGAAACCTCGATACCACCTTAGGAAGAAAGGCTGGGTGAGGACGTAATACTACTCTGTCCTTATGGATAACCAGATATGGCTCTTTACAGGACATGGCGGCTAATTCCGACACTCTTCTAGCCGAGCATATGGCTACTAAAAATATCAATTTTCTGGTGAGTAGAACCAAGGAAATGTGCCGCAAAGGTTCAAATGGCTGCTTCTGCAGAACCGACAGAACCAAATTTAGATCCCATGGGCATATGGGAGCCTTAATCGGTGGAATAATACGAGTCACACCTTGCATAAAGGATTTGACAAGTGAATGCATAGCCAGGGGCCTTTGAAATAGTATTGACAAGGCCGAAACCTGGCCCTTGATAGTACTTAAGGCAAACTTCCTGTCTACAGCCCACTGCAGGAAGTCCAGAATTCTGCCTATAACGTACTTACGTGGATGCCATTTTCTGGCCTCGCACCAAGTGATGTACGCCTTCCAAACTCTATAGTAGATCTGCCTGGATACAGGCTTCCTGGCATTGATTATAGTTGATACCACAGAGTTAGAGAGACCTCTCTTCTTTAGGATGTGGGACTCAATAGCCAGGCCGTTAAACTTAGAGTTAGTAAGGAAGGGTGGTATATCGGTCCTTGCGAAAGCAGGTCCGGACGACGTGGAAGGGTCCAAGGACTCCCCACAGACATTTTGATGATCTCCGCGTACCAGGCCCTTCGGGGCCACGCTGGAGCCACCAGGATCACCGGCTTCTTCTCCAACCTGACTCTGCGAAGGAGTCGAGGCAACAATTGTAGCGGAGGGAATGCATATATCAGTCTGAACTGATCCCAAGGGAACACCAGAGCATCCGAGCCGCAAGCGAGGGGATCCCTTGTCCGGGAGACAAATCTGTCCACCTTTGCGTTGAATCTGGATGCTAGCAGATCTACATCCGGTGTTCCCCACCGCTGACATATTGCTCGGAAGACCTCGGGATGAAGGGACCATTCCCCTGGGCATAACTGTTGGCGACTCAGAAAGTCCGCCTTCCAATTCTCCACCCCTGGAATGAAGACAGCTGATATACATGGGACATGCTTTTCTGCCCATTCCAGGATGTGACTTACTTCCCTCTGGGCTGCACGACTCCTGGTGCCTCCCTGATGATTGATATATGCCACTGCTGTGGCATTGTCTGATTGAATTCTGACAGGGGACCCTTGGAGTCTGGATGTCCAGGCTCCTAGGGCGTACCGGGCTGCTCGTATCTCTAAGAGATTAATGGGCAGGGTTTTTACTACATTTGACCATCTGCCCTGGAGAGACCATTGCTCCAGTACTGCCCCCCAGCCTGTAAGGCTGGCATCTGTAGTGACCACCTTCCAAGATATCGGGCTGAAGGGTTTTCCCTTCTGGAGATTCTGGGGGATCAACCACCAGCAGAGACTCTTCCGAACGGAAGGGGACAAAGCCATCGGGAAGTCTAGAGCCTGAACTTTTCCGTTCCAGGCTGACAATATGGCCCTCTGTAAATTCCTTGAGTGGAATTGGGCGTATGGCACAGCTTCGAATGATGCTACCATCTTTCCTAGCAGCCTCATGCACAGGCGTATGGACGGCTGTCTTTTTGCACAAAGCAGACGGACCAAGCCCCTCAAAGAGGATACCTTGTCTAGAGGTAAGAAAATCTTCCTCTGGTCTGAATCCAGCCGTAGCCCTAGATATACCAGGTTTTTCACTGGCTGTAGGGCTGACTTGTCCAGGTTGATGACCCAACCGTGAGATTCTAGATACTTGATTGTATCGACAATTACCACTTCTAGCTTGGCAACTGAGTGGTCCATCAACAACAGGTCGTCTAGGTATGCCATTATCGTTACACCCCGTGTTCTTAGATCGGCCAACAGTGGGGCCAGAATTTTTGTGAACACTCGTGGTGCTGTGGCCAGACCGAATGGTAAGGCTCTGAACTGAAAATGGCGCCCTTCTACTGCAAAGCGTAGGAATTTTTGATGACCTGGAAAGATGGGAACATGCAAGTAAGCATCTTTGATGTCGATCGAGGCTAACCATTCCTCCCCTTGTAGGGCAGCGGTGACCGATCGGATCGACTCCATCCGGAAAGACCGGACGTTTAGAAATTTGTTTAGACTCTTTAGGTCCAATATGGGTCTTATGTCCCCGTTTGGCTTCGGGACTGTGAAAAGGTTTGAGTAGAAACCCAACCCCCACTCTTCCATAGGAACCTCCATAATTACTCCTTGGAGCAATAGTTGTTCTAACGCCAATAGGAGAGACCGTCTTTTCAGAGGGTCTCTTGGCATGCCTGACCACATAAAATGGGATGGAGGAGACTCTTTTAACTCCAACTTGTATCCCAGAGTTACTGCGGAGAGCACCCATCTGTCTTTGATCGTCTCCCGCCAGGTCTCTGCGAACAACTGAAGTCTTCCCCCCACCCGTTTGAGTGGGGGCAGCCCTTCATAGGCTTGACTTGGAGGCTGGTTTAGTACCTCTTCGGATCCAGGGCTTTTTATTACCCTGTGGCTGTCCCTGATTTTTACCTCCTGAGTTTGACCGAGGAGGCCGTCGGAACTGCTTAGTAGCAGACGTCGCAGGGATAGGAGAGGTAGTCCTCTTAAAAGATGGACCCCTAGACCTCTTCTTACTCGGTAAGAGAGTACTTTTACCACTGGAAATCTTCTGGATATACTTATCCAGGTCTTCGCCAAAAAGGCGTTCCCCATGAAATGGGAAGCTAACTAAGAGCTTCTTACAGGGAGCTTCAGCAGACCAATTTTTGAGCCACAGAAGCCTACGCATATGTACCAAAGACAGCGTGAGGCGGGAGGCCTGATGGATAGAATCCTTGATGGCGTCAACCGCAAAGCATAATGCTCTAGGCAGATCAGCCAGAGCCTGGGCCTGTTGGTCTGGCAAATCCCTCAGGACCATTTTCATTTGATCCTTTAAGCTTGGCAGACTCCAATAGCTGCCACTGCTGGCTGTGTAACAGCCCCTGCTGTGGAAAAAGCAGATTTTAATAAAGATTCCAATTTTTTATCCACTGGATCTTTGAACATTTGAACATTATCTACTGGACATGTCAGTGATTTGTTCACAGAAGAAATGGCTGCGTCCACCGTAGGAACATTCCATCTCTGGGTGAACTTTTCCTCCATGGGATAGATCACCGGAAACCTTTTAGGCGGAACAAATAGTTTATCAGGATGTTCCCAGTCCTGGTATATAAGTCCTTCCAATAATGGATGTATTGGAAAGGAGCAATTATCCTGGGGAGCTTTTAGCGACCCCAATGAGGAGACAGCAGTAGTTGATGGTTCAACAAGAGGCATTTTAAATGCAGATCGAACCATGTCAGTTAGGGTCTGGACCCACAATCTTTCAGTCTGTGATGCTGAAAATGGTTCATCTACTGTCGATTCCTCAAAAACAGAGTTAACCTCCTCCTGATCCCCTTCAGGTAGGTCAGTCCCTTCCTGGGACTGTTGCTCTGCCAACAGGCACTCTAATGGAGGTGATGGAGATCTGGCGCGCTTTCTTTCCTGTAGAGAAGAAGCGATCAATGCAGCCAATCTCTGCTCCAATCCCTCCAGAGTTGAGGAAAAAACCTCCTCTGTTATATATGCAGGAGCAGGTGGACTGAGGACAGCCGCAGTACCTGGCACTCCCGGGGGTTCCTTATGGGTATTAACCTCTGATTTCTCAGGGGAGGAGGGTGCAGATGACTGCTCCAAATCCTCAGAGCCCGATGGAGACCCCCTACACTTCCTGAGAGGTATATCTCGGAGTTTTTTTAGGCGGCATATTCCTTAGTTCAAAGCTGAGGTATTCCAGCCGCAATACACCCCTTACTGAAATAGTCTAATGCAATTTGCTGCTATGTACATCAGTGGGTGTCTACTAATGCGTCTTTCTGGGGATGCCTGTATCAACCGCCCGCTGTAAGCCCCTATACCATGCTACCAGCTCCTTTTCATGCTCTGTGTCCATAGCAAGCAGCGTGGACTGAGTCCTTTTATCTTGCTGGGACGCCCGCACATGCGCAGAAGCGCTGGGCGCACAGAGCGCGTCATCCGCCAGGCTCCGCCCCCTTTTTTGAAGCTAAACCTTATAAAAAGAAAGCATGTGTGTGCGCGCGCGCGTGCACGTGTGCGCCCTTGACGCCATGTAGGGAGAGGAGCCAGGGTCCCTGTTTCACCAGGACTCGGGGATGGAAGGAAACTACTTGGCAGCATGACAGAGGAATGCAGCTTCCCTGATAGAGAGCTCACTCATCTGCCTGGACTTTCACCATGGAAGGAATAGTCCCAAGAAAAAAGACGTTCCACAGCGGCCTCTAGTGGACAAACACAGGTACCGCACTTTTGTCTTTTTTTTTTTTAAAAACCTCCTTTATGAAAAACATTTCCAGGTTTACAGTTTTTTTAAAACTTCCCTTATGAAAAAACATTTCTAGGATTTCTTAGGCATATACAGCTATTAGCGGGAATACCCTTTAGGTAACAGGCAGAAAGACATATTAGGCTTGGGGGTCCCCTCAATAGAACCAAGTTCCTGAGGGGCCCCCACTTACCTTTTCCCCGCCGCAGGACTTTGTTTGGTCCACAGAAGCCCAAACTTCACCTCTCACGGCAGGCATTGTACTAGACCTTCAGGGACCGGGTTCCCAAGGATTCCACTCCCCTGGACCTGTATAGCACCCTGCACAGATAGCCTCTTGGTTTTGGGTATGACCAGAGCTCTGGATCCCAGGGTCCAGCCCTCCTAAGAGAGGCATTACAGGCAAAACCCTGCTCTTCTCTGCAAGGCCCGGGTACCGACCGTTTAGCTATGAAGCTTTTTTGGTCGGATCCGGAATAGCTTGCTAAGGCCCAGAGAACCTGTACACAAGCCCAGATGAATACATGTTAACCTTGGCCAACACCTTAGACACTGGCAAAAAACTGAGGTACTCCCGGATGGGAGGGGCTTATATAGGGGAGGGTACTTCCTGTTTTGGAAGTTGCCAGTGCCAGCACCTGAAGGTAATTCTATATAACCCACATAGTAATGACTATGCTGCTCTGTGTCCCGTGATGTATGAACAAGAAAACTGCATTTTTCTCGATGTGATTTTTCGTGTTTCCTCTCAAGCCTGCCTTGCCTACACACTATTGTGGAAAAAAATGTTCAAGTAAAGCGCGGTGACGTACAACACGTACGACGGCACTATAAAGGGGAAGTTCCATTCGGATGGCGCCACCCTTCATGTTAGTAAAGTTTGTTGAGCGACGATTCGCGTTTTTCAGCCTCGTGCTTTTCAGTCCGTTACTGCGTGACGAATGTGCTATCTCCTTTTCGAACGCTAGTTTTACCAGAACGAGTGCTCCCGTCTCATACTTGATTCTGAGCATGCGCATTTTTTTCCCGTCGTTAAAGCCCACACATGGCCGTTTTTCATGACGAGAAAAACGACAATGTAAAAAACGACGGGAAAAATTAGAGCATGTTCCAATTTATTCATGGCCATTTTTCATGTCATGAAAAATGCTCTGAAGCCCACACACGATCATTTTTAATGACCATTTAAAAAAAAAAAATTCTCGTCATTAAAAACGGTCGTGTGTACAGGGCATAAGTATCAGCCTGGAGCTCCGCTCTGATATCATAAAACTGCCAAAGGGTCGCAAATACTAAAAAAATATCTGGATCAAATGGGAAGGAAATAGGGATTTTTACGGTGCTTACAGATAATAATGAGAATTATATATTTAGAAAAAATTATATAAGTTTAATAAAAATCAAGGTAAAAACGTAGCAAAAACAGTTTGTTCACTGATATACAACAGTTCATGAAATAAGTGGTCACACAAGCAGGTATTCAGTTACAGCAGGGGTTTCAGATTTGTATATTATCTCGACATGTTTCGCATGGTAGCTTCATCAGGGGATATACGAATTAATCAAAAGATTCATGAAACTATACAAAGACAAAAAAGAGAATAAGTAACAGGGTAACAAGATTTAAACAATAAGTATCATAGTTATGTCAAGGGGTATGCAATATTGTTCCCATGTTCGTCCCAAGAGAAGCTTACCGCGCCAAATATTCCCAAAGAATGACCACTGCCAATGATCGGGGCGAACAAGGTCCCAAGAAGGAGGAGGTCACAGAGGACACACAGTGACCTGGCTATATAATGATCAAAGAAATATATATGGTAAGTATAAAAGAATAATGAGGGGAAATTAAAAAAAAAAAAAAATTTAGTGATTTGAAAGAAATTATGCACCGAAGAGGTCAAAACACGGTGCTCAAATGTTAAAAAAACAAAGGAATGCAAAATGAAAAAAGATGATCAAAAAGATGGGGTTTAGATAAAAAAAATGGAAGAAGAAACAGTTTATAAAAAGAACGGGGGAGAGAAGAAAAAGGATAAATGTTTAATTTTGCATTTTGCATTTGCATTTGATATCTCGACTCTCTATCACCTACTTTCTATCTCAGGCGCCCTCCACCCCATGCTCTGAATATACTACTTTTAAGTAAGTATCCCTTTCTTTCTCTATCCCCAATCCTTTGTTTATTTAACATTTGAGCACCGTGTTTTGACCTCTTCAGTTCATAATTTCTTTCAAATCACTAAATTTTAATTTTTTATAATTTCCCCTCATTATTCTTTTATACTTATATATTTCTTTGATCATTATATAGCCAGGTCACTGTGTGTCCTCTGTGGCCGCGCAGGACCTCCTCCTTCTTGGGACCTTGTTCACCCCGATCATTGGCAGTGGTCATTCTTTGGGAATATTTGGCGCGGTAAGCTTCTCTTGGGACGAACATGGGAACAATATTTTGACATAACTATGATACTTATTGTTTAAATCTTGTTAACCTGTTACTTATTCTCTTTTTTGTCTTTGTATAGTTTCATGAATCTTTTGATTAATTTGTATATCCCCTGATGAAGCTACCAGGCGAAACATGTCGGGATAATATACGAATCTGAAACCCCTGCTGTAACTGAATACCTGCTTGTGTGACCACTTATTTCATGAACTGTTGTATATCAGTGAACAAACTGTTTTTGATGTTATTAACTTGATTCTTATTAAACTTATATAATTTTTTCTAAATATATGATTCTCATTATTATCTGTAAGCACCGGAAAAATCCCTATGTCCTTCCCATTTGATCCATTTAACTATTTGGGATGAGGTGTCAATTTCTTTGGGTGTTCCACCCCTAGTCGGACATAATTATTATGAATAACTAAAAAAAATATATATTTCATGCATACCTTCCAACTTACTGAGACAAGAAAGAAAGGTGATGCTTTTTTTTTTTTTTTTCGGGGGGGGGGGGGGGGAAAACTTTATTTATTAGGTAGGGTCACATATCTCGACATACATTTGCAATTTTGGTACAGTAGTGACACAGGTATTTTATAATTTCGTCATAGAAAACAAGAACAAATAACAGAAAGAAACTCTTATTAGGAGGCTACATGTCTCTTGTGGTGCTGTCAGCCTACTGCTTAAAATAATCTAAGGGTTACAGTCGTCAACTATATCTGCCAGCAGGAGTAGGTTGCCTAACACAGAACCTGACCTCCTGCTTCATATCGACCTCGGCCAGTGCAAAGGTCTAGATTGACTAAGACGCAGCCCAACCCGAGCCTCACACCGGGGGGGGGAGGGGGGCAACTTGTGCCTCCAACAAACCTCCCTCAGTACTCCGCCCAGGCCCAAGCTGCATCCAAGCCCCTCCAGAGCACCAGAGGGAGGGCAGAGCAGTGCCGTTATCTACTTGACGACCCACCAAATGGCGGTAGAACTTTAATCATACTTATCAGCCATGGCAACCTGAGGGGACATGCAAACCAGATCCAGATACAGTATTATTATCAAAAGAGGAATGAAAGTAAGAGGAGGGTAGAGAAAGAAGTAAAAGGAAGAAAAAATAGAAAAACTTAAGGGAAAAGGTAACAGGATCATACCGTGAAGCTTTTTTTTTTATACCGAGAAGTGTTTCTAGGATTCAGAAGCTATCACAGTCTCTTTGCTTCCTCAGTTCTAAGCCCACCTAGGGTCAATACATTCATTTCTGTCTGAGCTAAAGCTGAAGGCAAAAGACAGTAAAATAAAATAAAAAAACTGAAGATAACTCCTCAACAGCCCAAAGACTGAAAATTGCATGCACCAGAAGACAAGATGGAGGACACTCTAGCATATTCCAGCAATGACCAGACAATGTCTATTTTTACCGACCATGCAACTGAAGCCTTGTACACACGACCAAGAATCTCGTCGCAAAAAAAACGTTGTTTTTCTTGACGGGTTTCTTGTCAAGCTTGACAAGATTCTTGTCAAGCTTTCCTTGCATACACACTGTCAATCCAAAATCTCGTCGGTCTAAAGCGCGTTGACGTACAACACATACGACGGCAGTATAAAGGGGAAGTTCCATTCTCATGGCGCCACCCCTTGGGCTGCTTTTGCTAATCTCGTGTTACTGCGTGTTAGTAAAAGTTTAGTGAGAGACGATTCGCGCTTTTCGGTCTTCATGCTTTCAGTTCGTTACAGCATGACGAATGTGCTATCTCCATTACGAACGATAGTTTTACAAGAAGGTGCTCCCGTCTCATACTTGATTCTG
This sequence comes from Rana muscosa, assembly GCA_029206835.1. Taxonomy (NCBI): domain Eukaryota; kingdom Metazoa; phylum Chordata; class Amphibia; order Anura; family Ranidae; genus Rana; species Rana muscosa. Next base: position 69,897,273 of record CM055117.1, on the reverse strand, counting down.
ACCATGCGCGGTTTTTGAAGACTCGGAAAAGCATACACACAAACGGTTTTCTCATCCAAATACAGTCTGACGAGAATCACGACGAGAAAAAAGAAAACAGGTCTTTTTTTCTCGTCGAGATTCTGGGCAGTTTTCTTGACAAGAAACCTGAAAGCCTCGTACACACGCACGGTTTTCTCGGCAAGAAAGCTCTCCCAACAGTTTTCTTGACGTTTCTTGCCGAGAAAACCGGTCGTGTGTACGAGGCTTAAGAGTTGCCAGAATCTTAAACTGGCAGCACAGTTTAACCAACACAGTATAGGCATGAATTTTGAATGCAGAGCTCAGCTTTACTCCTGGGGCTGGTTAAACATCCAATCATTTGTTCCAGGTGTGAGGAAGAGCTACGATGTTTTCAGGCCTGTTTATTTGGCAAGTACCGAGCTGCTCTGGTTTAAGTCCGCTTCTGTTCCTGAGCTCACTGTCCTACTTTGGGATATTTAAGGTGAACAATCAGAACCACATTGATGCCTGCTCGAGCCCAGCTTTGATCTATTAAGCAAATCAGCGACAAATCGGCTGCAGACCAGGTCTGGATTCAAACTAGGTCAGGGGGGAGGCGTTGAAATGGCGTTTCTCACATCTTTAATCAAAATAAAGATATTAATTCCTACTGACTCCCGGCCAATCCTTACAGTGTATACTGACAGACTTGGCCTAACTTAAACTGCAGACGTTTCGGAACATCATGGGCACTGTACATATCGCTTTGATACTTTTCCAAATTGTAGGAAATATATCCAAGTTTTTTTAGGGGGAATTACAGAAAGGAGCAGCCTGTATGTATTTACATGATATGTCACTTTTACTGGCTACAGGAGCCTCTTTGCAAGCCTAAATGCCTTTCATCCTTATGGGTAATGTAAATCAGAAATGATGTTATGATGAGTTTTGTACTAATGATAGTATAAATATTATAGGTAAGAAGGCATTTAGCTGCACTGGTTTAGGCTAAGTTTTTTATTTACAGTATAGCTTAAAAAGGTTCTATAGACCTTAAAGGGAAGGTAGCAACTTCTAGGTCATCCAGAAAAATGCAGAGGGTCCTTAAAAAGGGCTATCTAATGGTCAGGTAACCAAAAATTACCAAACTGGTAGGCTGCATCACCAAGTAGTTAATTTTACAAAAGAGATTTCATTAGCAAATTCTGTTAACAGCCATGGTAGATGGGTGGAGATGAAAAACCTGATGCGGATATCTCTTTTTTTTCAATGAGTGTGTATATGTATATTGTGAAAGGAGCACCCAGCAAGCCAGTTAGGCAAGGGAAGGGCACAGTTTGTTCCTGAGATCTATTTCTAGCCAATTATGAACAACTGAGGTTGTTATTCATATATGTAGCACTACCCCTGACTGGTGCCGCTAAATTTAACTGGTTCTTCCCCAAACAACACAAGTACCCTCAGCCACCCAAGTAACAGTCCATCCATTGTGGCAAATGACAGTGTAGGGGTTGTGTTTTTTTGTAGTTTATTGCTGACAGAACAGTTAACAGGAGAGAGATTAGGTTAGAAATGCTCAGCAATAGTTAGAGTAAACAGTCTGAGGCTCTACAGCTGAAGATCATGGGGTAAGTGCTTGGGCATTTGGTTACACTGCGCCAAAGCGCAACATCAGTATCCAGTGCAATGTCCAGCAGTCAGGGATCAACTTAAAGTCACTACTCCCAAGTTCCCAGACCAGCTGCCTATTTCCAACTTCCTTGGGACACAACACAGTTCGTAAGATGGCACCTCTCAGGACTGAATCCCTTGTGGTGTGTTTCTGCAGTCAGCTCTGAGAAACGTCCATTTGCACCTTGGGTCCTAGAACATCTGAAGCCTCCTTGAGCAGATGTCCAATCCATAGGCTGACTGGCAGCAGCAGCCCCTGCATCTCTGGAACCCTCCAGGGAAGAAGGAGCCCTGCTCTTCAGTGTTTCAGACTATTTATCACAATCCAGCCCTCTTTTGGAAACTTCCCTTTCCAGTGATTGGTCAGAACTTGATAAATATTCAGGCTGGGTGATTTGAATCTCGTACCCTATGCTCTGGAAGCTTCTTCCAAAGGCAGGGGGAAGCCTGTGAGACACTGAACAGGCCAAACTAAACAAACACTGCTTGTTTGATTGCAAAGGAACCCAAAAGTTAAATTTGCCTAGCCACCTGTGAGATGCTACATAGAGAAGGCACCTGTATTCAAAGGCCTTGGGAAAGAAAGAGCACCTGGTTCTATGGAGGAATACTGTGTGGCAGTATCCTTTAACAAGAACTGTTTTTGGGGATGTGAACTTAAGGTCTACTAACAGAAAGGCACTTGATGTGTAGTCAGATCTTAATTTGTTAGCATATTTTTATGTGCTGTCCCTTATTGCTGTAGACAATCTACCTATATTATTTCATGCTGAAAATGCTGCTTATCTATTACTGCAAGCACGGTAAAGTTTGTTTTGGCCAGTTGAATACCTGACCTGCTGTGTTTGACATTCACCACCTCTCATTACCACCTGAGATTGCCTACCAAAAGAGATGGCAAAGTGAGTCATTAGAAATTATATAACGTAACACTGGCCAAAACTATTTTGGTTTAACATGCAAATAGAGACCAAATATGCCATAGGTGTGCTCTTGTCTACTGCCTCCTAACCCTGATCCCCATCCAAGCCTTTAAATTGGTAAATTGGTGGCCAATTGGAATACCATGGGGATGGGGGATGTCAGCTGGAGTTTGCTTATGACAGCAGTGGTGGTATTTTGCACAATAGAGCACTTAGGTTTAACCACTTCAGCCCCGGAAGAATTTACCCCCTTCCTGAAAAGAGCACTTTTTGCGATTCGGTATTGTGTCGCTTTAACTGACAATTGCGGGGTCGGGCAACGTTGTACCCAAACAAAATTGACGTCCTTTTTTCCCACAAATAGAGCTTTCTTTTGAGGTATTTGATCACCTCTGTGGTTTTTATTTTTTGCGCTATAAACAAAAAAAGAGCGACAATTTTGAAAAAAAAGCTATATTTTTTACTTTTTGCTATAATAAATATCCCCAAAAAATATTTAAAAAACAAATTTCCTTCTAAGTTTAGGCCGATATGTATTCTTCGACATATTTTTGGTAAAAAAAATAACACTAAGCCTATATTGACTTTGCTCAAAATTTATAGCGTCTACAAAATAGGGGATTGTTTTAAGGTATTTTTATTATTACTTTTTTTTTACTAGTAATGGTGGCGATATGTGATTTTTATTGGGACTGCGACATTATGGCGGACACATCGGACACTTTGGATACTATTTTGTGACCATTGTCATTTATACAGCGATCATTGCTATAAAAATGCACTGATTACTGTGTAAATGACACTGGCAGGGAAGGGGTTAACCACTAGGGGGCGCTGAAGGGGTTAAGTGTGTCCTAGGGAGTGATTCTAACTGTGGGGGGGATGGGCTATCTAGAATATGATAGAGATCACTTCTCCCGATGACAGGGAGCAGTAGATCTCTGTCATGTTGCTAGGCAGAACAGAGAAATGCCTTGTTTACATAGGCATCTCCCCGTTCTGCCTCTCCGTGAGACGATCGCGGGCACCTGGTGGACATCGAGTCCGCGGGACCCGCGGGCACGCTCACGGAGCACGTGGCCGGCAGCAAATTCAAAGCGACGTACAGGTACGTTGCTTTGCGCAGCCGTGCCATCCTGCCGATGTATATCGGTGTTAGCCAGTCGGCAAGTGGTTATTAATAGCTTCCGAAGTACTCTGCAGATAATTTGTGAATACCATCGAGCACTGGAGGCATATATACTTTAAGTTTCAAATTATTTTTGCATTTATGTTTACAAACATTTAATACAGAGTATTCCTCTATGATACATTATTTACACATCAGTAGGGATTTTCTAAAAAGAGACTACAGCGAAAGCTGTTTGATTTCAGACTGTCTCTCTCTAACTGAAACTCCATATACTGGCCGGGCTGAAAATAGTAGGCTGGAAAGGGGAAGGGAATGAAGTCTCATTCATTTGTGTGTGCAAACGTTAAACAAAAAGTAAAATAGTTTTTTATGTATTTGTTTTTTTTAATTCTAAACAGAATAAATAAATACATTATATTAATAAAACAATATACAGTCTATTTAAGACTTTATGCCCCATACACACGATCGTTTTTCTTGCCATTTTTTTTCTTGCCGTTTTTCACGTCGTTTTTTTTCATGTTTCCTCTCAAGCCTGTCTTGCGTACACACGATCATTTAAAAAACGATCAAGCAAAGCGCAGTGACGTACAACACGTACGACGGCACTATAAAGGGGAAGTTCCGTTCGAATGGCGCCACCCTTCATGTTAGTAAAGTTTGTTGAGCGACGATTCGCTCTTTTCAGTCTCGTGCTTTTCAGTCCGTGACTGCGTGACGAATGTGCTATCTCCATTACGAACGCTAGTTTTACCAGAACGAGCGCTCCTGTCTCATACTTGATTCTGAGCATGCGCGTTTTTTTTCACGTCGTTAAAGCATACACACTATCGTTTTTCACGTCGTTAAAAAAAACGACATGAAAAACGACGTGAAAAAAGAGAGCATGTTCGAAATTTTTAATGGCCGTTTTTCACGTCGTTAAAAATGCTCTGGAGCCTACACACGATCATTTTTAATGGCCATTTTTTTTAATGGCATTTTTAACGGCATGAAAAACGATCGTGTGTATGGGGCATTACATAATAGTTAAATTTACATTTTGCACGTAGTTCTCTTATAACATGACTTTAATTCTGTATATTTATGGCTGTATATTTATACAAGGTGAGCCCATTGTAAAAGGTTCACTGGTTTCTAGTGAAATCTAAAATCTTCCAGTATGGCAATTGCAAATTGTGGAGGCTTTGTATTTTAGTATTCCTCAGAGCCCGTCTTGTCTGTCTCTTGACCTGTTCTGTAGAACAGACCCTGTACCCACAAAGCAAGCCCACCTGTCATCTCAAACTATGTCAGCAAACCTACCGTGTAGTTACTAATACATCCAAACAATTGTAATGTATTACACTACATCCTGTCTTGTCCAATTGCCTTCCTCTCTCGTTACCCCTTTCATATCCTCTGTACCCTTTTCATATAAGGAAATAACTGTATTATATTTTGCTTTGATCAAAATTTGCCATGTGTTTTGCTTCAAGTGTATCCAAAGAAGGGGGATCAGGGGTCACCAAACTACCGTTACTCTCAGTGGATTCCATTACAATTATTGGTGGTACTGAGGATAAGGCGTATCGGAGAAGAGCACGTTCAGAGACAGTGAGAGTAAACAGGGCACAGAAAAAATATAAAGTGTTCAGCATTATGTTAAAAACAAGCAGACCCTGGTTTGATCAGCTAAATTGTGCAAGGTTTCTGTTTTTTATCTCTTGTAACTGAGAGTAAATAAACGTTCTATTATAATGTTTCCTACCTGGGCTACATTTGCTGTGGTCAGGCCAAGCTCGGGTTGTGATCTCCCACCTGTGGTTCCTGAGACATACACTATATTAACAAAAGTATTGGGACGCCTGCCTTTACACGCACATGAACTTTAATGGCATCCTAGTCTTAGTTCGTAGGGTTCAATATTGAGTTGGCCCAACCTTTACAGCTTTAACAGCTTCAACTATTCTGGGAAGGCTGTCCACAAGGTTTAGGAGTGTCTATGGGAATGTTTGACCATTCTTCCAGAAGTGCATTTCTGAGGTCAGGCACTGATGTGGATGAGAAGGCCTGGCTCCCAGTCTCTGCTCTAATTCATCCCAAAGGTGTTCTGTCGGGACTCTGTGCAGGCCAGTCAAGTTCCTCCACCCCAAACTCGCTCATCCATGTCTTTATGGATCTTGCTTTGCTCACTTATGCCCGTCATGTTGGAACAGGAAGGGGCCATCCCCAAATTTTACACTTGGCACAATGCAGTCAGGCAAGCACCGTTCTCCTTGCACCCGCCAAACCCAGACACGTCCATTGGCTTGCTAGACAGAGAAGTGTGATAAGTCACTCCAGAGAACATGTCTCCACTGCTCTAGAGTCCAGTGGCAGCCGGCTTTACACCACTGCATCCAACGCTTTGTATTGCACTTGGTGATGTAAGTCTTGGATGCAGCTACTTGGCCATGGAAACCCATTTAATGAAGCTCTCTACGCACTGTTGTTGTGCTAATCTGAAGGCCACATGAAGTTTGGAGATCTGTAGCTATTGACTCTGCTGACAGTTGGCCACTTCTGCGCACTGTGCGCTTCAGCATGCGCTGACCCCGCTCTATCATTTTTATGTGGCCTACCACTTCATGGCTGAATTTCTGTTGTTCTCAGTTGCTTCTACTTTGTGATAATACCACTAACAGTTGACCGTGGAGAATTTAGTAGCAAGGAAATTTCACAGATGACCCATTCTTTCACAAATGTTTGTATAAGCAGTGTGCATGCCTAGGTTCCTGGTTTTATACACCTGTGGCCATGGAGGTGATTGGAACACCAGAATCCAATGATTTGGAGGGTGTCCCATTACTTTTGGCAATATAGTGTATCTAGAACTTAAAGAACATTGGCATGAGCAAATAAAGACATACTTAAAGTATATGACACTCAGGGCTGCTTTATAGAACAACATTTATATTTGTAAAAATAATTAAGAGAAACAAGTAACAATGGCCAAAGTAATTTAGACAATTTAAAGAAAATTGTAAGTCCCCTCACATTGGTCATCCATGCAAAAGTGTTAAGCCCTGTACACACGATCGGATTTCCTATGGACTTTAAACCGATGGATTAAGCCTACACACCATCAGTCAAAAAACCGATCGTCCCAAACGCCATGACGTAAAACACTCCGACGAGCCAAGAAAAATTAAGTTCTATGCTTCTGAGCATGCGTCGACTTGATTCTGAGCATGCGTGGGTTTTTAAGCTGATGGAGTTCCCCACAGACGATAGTAATTTGCTATCTTTTTTTTTTTCCATCGGATAAATTTAAAACATGTTCTATTTTTTAACACCGATGGAAAAAAGACCGATGGGGCCCATACACGATCTGTTTGTCCGATAAAAAAAGTTAATCGGACTGTTTTCATCGGTAAAACCGATCGTGTGTACAGGGCTTTACTTTACATTGATGGTCAGTGAAGAGCACCCTTACATTGAAGGTCGGTGAAGAGCTCCTATACATTGAAGGTCAGTGAAGAGCTCCCTTACATTAACGGTCAATGAAGAGCTCCCTTACATTGAAGGTCAGTGAAGAGTTCCCTTTACATTGAAGGTCAGTGAAAAGCTCCCTTACATTGAAGGTCAGCGAAGATCTCCCCTAAATTTAAGGTCAGTGAAGAGCTCCCTAACATTAACGGTCAATGAAGAGCTCCCTTACATTGAAGATCAGTGAAGAGCTCCCTTACAATGAAGGTCAGGGAAGAGCTCCCTTACAATGAAGGTCAGCGAAGAGTTCCCTTACATTGATGGTAAATGAAGAGCTCCCTTACATTGATGGTAAATGAAGAGCTCCCTTACATTGAAGGTCAGTGAAGAGCTCCATTACCCTGAAAGTCAGTGAAGAGCTCCCTTACACTGAAGGTCAGTGAAGAGCTACAATGAAGGTCAGTGAAGAGCTCCCTTACATTAAAGGTCAGCGAAGAGCTCCCTTACATTTATGGTAAATGAAGAGCTCCCTTATATTGAAGGTCAGTGAAGAGCTCCATTACCCTGAAAGTCAGTGAAGAGCTCCCTTACATTGATGGTCAGTGAAGAGCTCCCTTACATTGGTGATCACTGATCAGTGAATTGCTCCCCTACATTGGTGATCAGTGAATCCCCCCCCCCCCCCCGTATGCCACGTAAACATGATCGGAATTTCCGTCGGAAAAACCTTGGATGGTTTTTCCAACGGAATTCCGCTCATGCTTGGCAAGCATACACATGGTCACACAAAAGTTCTCTGAAATTTCGACCGTCAAGAACGCAGTGACGTACAACACTACAACGAGCCGAGAAAATTAAGTTCAATGCTTCCGAGCATGCGTCGAATTGTTTCCGAGCATGCGTAGGAATTTTGCGCGTCGGAATTGCTATAGACGATCGGAGAAATAGAGAACCTGCTCTCAATCTTTTCTTGGCGGAAATTCTGACAGCAAAAGTCCGATGGAGCATACACACAGTCGGAATTTCCGACAAAAACCTCACATCTGACTTTTCTTGTCAAAAATTCCAATCGTGTGTACGCGCCATTAGATTGGTGATCAGTGAAAGAAGGACCATCATAGACACGGTGATCATTGGGAGAGGGACCCCATTACACTGGTGGTCAGTTGGAAGAATGCCCCTATTTAAGATAGCTAAAAAGAGCATTGGTGTTAGTGGTTAGGTTACTCATTTTTTAAGGAACTCCTAGAAACTGCTGGAAGAACCATATGGTTCTATGGAACCCTGGACAAAAAAGGCTCCTCTATCCTTTAAGAACATGCACATATAGTTTTGTAAGTAGCTATTACATAATTCTGCTCCCAATCTGTCAGTCTTCAGGAAAACATATTTAAAGTCCTGGCAATCGTAAAATTCGATTTCAGGTCAAACACAAACTCCACCTGAATTTCCAGAATTTGATTGACATTTTCTATATACAGTGCCTTGAAAAAGTATTCAAATGTAAATGCATTTTATTGGGATTTTATTTGATAGACCAACACAAAGTGGCACATAATTGTGAAGTGGAAGGAAAATTATAAATGTTTTTCAAAATTGTTTACAAATAAATATGTGAAAAGTGTGGTGTGCATTTGTATTCAGCCCCCTTTAGGGCCCTTTCACATGGGCGGATCCTGTGATGATCCGCCCCGTGAACATCCGCTTGCTCAGTGGGGATCGCTCCATTGATCCCCGCTGAGCCGGCGGATGACTTGTCCGTCTCTGCACACTGTGCAGAAACGGAACGGACTGTCTGTCCGTTTTCATCCGATCCGCAGACGGATGGAAAAATAGGATTTTCGTCCTTCTGCAGAAACAGACCATAGCGGGGACTGATGAGATCGGATGTCAGTGGATGTTCATCTGCTGACATCCGCAATCCCATAGGGATACATGTATGTCCGTTTTTTATCTGAAAACGGATGGATAAAAAGCGGACATACGGTCCGCCCATATGAAAGGGGCCTTACTCTGATACCACTAATTAGAATCTAGTGGAACCAATTGCCTTCAGAAGTCACCTAATTAGTAAATAGAGTCTACCTGTGTGTAATTTAATCTCAGTATAAATACAGCTGTTCTGTGAAGCCCTCATAGGTTTGTTAGAGAACCTTAGTAAACAAACAGCATCAAGAAGACCAAGGAACACACCAGACAGGTCAGGGATAAAGTTGTGGAGAAGTTTAAAGCAGAGTTAAATTATAAAGAAATTATCCCAAGCTTTGAACATCTCACAGAGCTCTGTTCGATCCATCATCCGAAAATGGAAAGAGTATGACACAACTTCAAACCTACCAAGACATGGCCGTCCACCTAAACTGACAGGCCGGGCAAGGAGCGCATAAATCAGAGAAACAACCAAAAGGTCCATGGTAACTCTGGAGGAGCTCCAGAGATTCACAGCTCAGGTGGGAGAATCTGTCCACAGGACAACTATTGCACTCCACAAATCTGGCCTTTATGGAAGAGTGGCATAAAGAAAGCCATTGTTGAAAGAAACACATAAGAAGTCCCTTTTTCAGTTTGTGAGAAGTCATGTGGGGGACACAGCAAACATGTGGAAAAAGATGCTCTGGTCAGATGAGACCAAAATTGAACTTTTTGGCCTAAAAGCAAAACGCTATGTGTGGCGGAAAACTAATTTAGCACCCTACTCCCAATGAGTGGGCGCTATATGTTAAAATTTACTTGTCTGGGCATTAGTTTAGCCCAGAGAGATTGTTTATTTAAATTGTGGCACTGTTTCAGTTCGGTTGGTTGCATGATTTTCCCCCCACCGGTGGGTGTCGCTGTCACCGCTGGTCAGGGTTGGAAAGGCAGCAGGATGGACGTATTGGGTATCTCTTTCCCAGCAGCAGCCCAGGGGGCGTGGTGAACCCGATGTGCATGCTGGGAGAGGGTACTTAAGTGACAGACGCCATTAGGGTGAAGGAGAGTTGGGGGTTGTCTTCTTCGATCCTCACCTGAGGGCCCTCCTGGCCTCAGGGATGTGTTGTCAGTTCCCGCCTCGGGGCCACTTTGGCCCGAGGCCTCGCAACTGAGATGTAGACCTACTGATTCAGGGATGATCCTGTGTCGCCTTGCCTGATGGAAGGGACCGAGCAATTGAGGACTCAATTGGAGGATGCACCTGGATCCCAAAATCTACCTCACAGTGCTGCCGGAGCGGCTGAAAGAATCTGGCACTGAGAGCTGTGTTCTTTCTGAGGGAGCTAACCCAGCGAGGGGTTATACAGGTCTGTGGCAGAGACTATTCTATTGAAAAAATTCCAATACCAAGTCTGTGGCAGAGACTATTGATTGAGCCTCACACCGGCTGCTAGGCCAGTGAGATTGGGCCTATCCGGTGGTGGCTGAGTCCAGCGTGGAGACAGTCGCTCCTCTGGACCTAGGAAGTTTCCGTGATTGACAAGTAAGATACCTGAGTCCTCCCCATTCCCCTACCCCCTCTGTTGGAACGTTTTATTCAAATAAAACTCTTGAAAGAGACTTTGTTTCGGTGCAGACATTTTCTATGGATAGACTCTTCAAGGAGAACCCCTGAGCCGAAGATTTGGAACAGTAAGGTAACGTGCAAAGACCCACAACTAAACCAGCAGCTCCTACGGGGGTACCGCTACACTAACACTGCACATCACCCTGAACACACCATCCTCACCGTGAAACATGGTGGTGGCAGCATCATGTTGTGGGGATGCTTTTATTCAGCAGGGACAGGGAAGCTGGTCAGAGTTGATGGGAAGATGGATGGAGCCAAATACAGGGCAATCTTAGAAGGAAACCTGTTAATCTGCAAAAGACTTGAAACTGGGGTGGAGTTTTACCTTCCAGCAGGACAACGACCCCAAACATACATCCAGAGCTACAATGGCCCAGTCAATGTCCAGACCTAAATCCAATTGAGAATCTGTGGCAAGATTTGAAAATTGCTGTTCTCAGACGCTCTTCATCCAATCTGACAGAACTTGAGCTATTTTGCAAAGAAGAATGGGAAAAAATGTCACTTTCTAGAGACATCCCCAAAAAGACTTGCAGCTGTAAGTGCAGTGAAAGGAGGTTCTACAAAGTATTGACTCAGGGGGGCTGAATACAAATGCACGCCACACTTTTCACATATTTATTTGTAAAAACAAATTGAAAACCATTCATCATTTTCCTTCCACTTCACAATTATGTGCCACTTTGTGTTGGTCTATCACATAAAATCCCAATAAAATACATTTACTTTTTTGGTTGTAATGTGACAAAATGTGGAAAATTTCAAGTTGTATGAATACTTTTTCAAGGCACTGTACAATCAAATTCATTAATTGGATGTTGGCACTAGCCCAAAATTTTCAACACACCCTTTGACCCTGGTCAGCAGCCTCATGACAACTAATAAAGTGTCGGAGCTGGAAAACCCAGCCCCTAACTATGTAAGAAGATGCAGTTAGTTAGCTCTCCTGTACCGAAATAGCTTACTCTGATTTAACTGCACACTGTGAGCTTCTAACAGTGTGCATTGAAAGTTTTAGCAAGTCTCATTTCCTTGCTGGAGAATATCCAGCATCATCTATCGCTTTCCTCCTAAGCCTTACTGTCCCTGGCCCACCCCTTTCATTAATTGGCTTTCGGCTCTTTCAATCATGGATGGTCAGCATCTTCTGTGGGTGTTACCTAGGACGGGCTACATGCAGATGCAGCCTGCTTAAGAACACCCATTCTTCCAGGCTGACTTTCACCCATCAGGGCATTTTTATATTTGCATAGTTCCTCCCAAGAGCCCGCCCACTGCTTGCATCAGAACGGAGAGCTCTCTAGAGGAATACTGAGGCAGGCTGCTGTGTTTTTTAAAAGAAACGTTGTACAGCACTCCATTGGTCCCTCCCACAAGCAAAGATCTGCGGTCAATGCATAGGGAAAAAACAGTGGTTGCTGGTTGGTTCTTCTTTGGGGGGGGCAAACAAACAACCCCCCTTCCGCGGACGGTCTGGCTGAGCTCTTACCCGCTTATGTGGCAGGGCTGTGGTGTCCTCTCCTGGAGTGCGGGCAGTGACTGGACTGGTGTCCGCTCCTCCATCTTCCTCCGCCGTGTGTCTTCCGCCAAAGCGCTTGGCATCCAATAGGATCACCTGGCGTTTTGGCCAATTGGGAAACAGGTCTCACAGACCTACCTCCTGATTTCGGGGGAGGAACTTTTGTGTGATAAAAGCAAAAATTCCTTTGCTATGGTCACACAACTGGGTGGGCTCGGAGCGCAATGCTCTGCACTCCGAGCTCAACCTTTTTTGAAGCCTATTAGAGCCTCTGGCTCCATTCAGGTGCTTCAAAAAACACCATTGGAATCCATCGTCCGGTGCCACTGATATGTAGATCAGGGGACCGGACTCATGGATAGGGGAGGCGGCGCCCGTGCGCCCTCTATGGACGGGCCGCCACTGACCCGGTGATGACGTTGTAATTTCATTAGCATGTTGATGATGGGGAGAGAAGAAACCAGGGAAGGCGAATAGAAACAGATAAAACTGCAGCTTTAAAGCGGAGGTTCCGCGACCAATCAATTATTTTTGTGTGTAATCGGTGGTGTTATATATCTGAATTGATTACTCACTTGTTAGGTGTCTTCAAACATCACCCGTCTGTTTTCTTAGTAAAGAGAAACTTATATCTTGCGATCTAGGCATCTAACATTTTGCTTGTGGGCATTGTGAAGCCCACAAGCAATTACTTCCTGGAAGCGGTGAATGCTCTGCTCCCGGCATTCACCGCTCTATCCCGGGCATGGGCACTGTTTATGGCGACCTGCGCCATAAACATCCTGGTTGCCATCAAAACGGCAGCGTCATTGAAAGTACACGCCCCGTTGTGATGGCATTCACAGCTAGTGAAACATCAGCGCTCCCAGTACACAGTGTGGCGAGCTCCCATAACACACAGCGGCGCCGGGGACACGCCTACTCCCGCGGGAGGGAAACCCAGAAAGTGCTAATTATTAAGGTAATTACAAGTCATATTAATAAAACAGGGGTCATTTGTCTATCACAGGTGTACAAGGAAGCAGTGAAAATAGACTTTCAATTTGGGTGAACCTCCGCTTTAAGTAAAAATTCTTGTGCGTTTACATGTTGGGGAGGGGAGGGTGAAGAGTTTGTGTGTGTGCTTTGCGGAACCATTCTATGATAAAATGCATCCCCCATTCCTATCTGAGAAGGTTGGGAGGTATGTCTTGCCCCAATATGTTCTGTACAAATTCTGCATAATAAATTCATAGCAGGAGATCTGAGCAGCACACGATTCTTCCTGATTAGACATTACTTTTTCAAGATGACTTTTTCTAACCAGGAACAGTTGTTCTTCCTGCAGCTGCACTTTTCTGGCACAAGTTAAGAAGCAGCAGTTACAGCAGTGCCAGTGTGTCGGCCTGACAAAAAACATTTTAATAGTTTGATATATGAGGAACGGGCAGGTCATCATTATTATGTCATGGAGGAGGAGGGGGGTGTTGTCATAATCCCCCATTGTCTTCCAATAAGCTGTATAAGCCATTAGCCTTTGTGAGTAAGTGAACTCTTATCCGCGTTGCAAAACTTTTTTATGTAAACGGAATCATTTGCATTGGTATGTTCTGCAATGCCGAGCTGAGGCTGAACCCTTTCATAGCTGCAAAAGTATGTAGAAACACATGGACAATGCAATGTGCCAATTCTCCGTTGGGGAAGATGTATGCGGATGTAGCTTAAAGAGACCATGTCACCAGACCAATCATTTCAACCAAAGTGTTCCTATAAGATCATACTGCATGTGCATTTTATGTATTTTATGCATGTTAGTTACCGGTAAAAGCCTCCATTGTGTAGACATCCAAAAGCCCCAAGACTGCTGCTGGGAACCGCCATCTTGGATGTGAGGTCAGTAGCCCCAACACAGTCAGAACTGTCACTCCAGTGACACACAATAGCCCTGATGCACAACCTGTGGCCCAGGGGCTGCATGTGACATTTGGTATATGATGTGCACCCCGGATCACAGCAGTCTGTAGTGGGAACACTGATTAGGGTAATAGCATTGATCCCTACTAGCTTCATATAACAGTCCCAAAATTATAGCATGTCCACACTCTCTGACCATAATTACCTCTATTAAGTCTGCAGGTTCTGACGGTCCTCTTAAGCATTACATACAGTCGTGCCCATAAGTTTACATACCCTGGCAGAATTTATGATTTCTTGGCTATCTTTCAGAGAATATGAATGATAACACAAATACTTTTCTTTCACTCATGGTTAGTGTTTGGCTGAAGCCATTTATTTAATAATCAACTGTATTTCTGCTTTTTAAATCATAATCACAACAGAAACTACCCAAATGACCCTGATCAAAAGTTTACATACCCCAGTTCTTAATACTGTGTATTGCCCCCTTTAACATCAATGACAGCTTGAAGTCTTTTGTGGTATTTGTGGTTGAGGCTCTTTATCTTCTCAGATGGTAAAGCTGCCCATTTCTCTTGCCAAAAAGCCTCCAGTTCCTGTAAATTCTTGGGCTGTCTTGCATGAACTGCACGTTTGAGATCTCCCCAGAGTGGCTCAATGATATGGAGGTCAGGAGACTGAGATGGCCACTCCAGAACCTTCACTTTATTCTGCTGTAGCCAATGACAGGTCGACTTGGCCTGTTGTTTTGGATCATTGTCATGTTGGAATGTCCAAGTACGTCCCATGCGCAGCTTTCTGGCTGATGAATGCAAATGTTCCTCCAGTATTTTTTGATAACATTCTGCATTCATCTTGCCATCAATTTTGACCAAATTTCCTGTGCCTTTGTAGCTCACACATCCCCAAAACATCAGCGATCCACCTCCGTGTTTCACAGTAGGAATGGTGTACCTTTCATCATAGGCCTTGTTGACTCCTCTCCAAATGTAGTGTTTATGGTTGTGGCCAAAAAGCAAAATTTTGGTCTCATCGCTCCAAATGACTTTGTGCCAGAAGGTTTGAGGCTTGTCTCTGTGCTGTTTAGCGTATTATAAGCGGAATACTTTGTGGTATTTGCATAGTAATGGCTTTCTTCTGGCGACTCGACCATGCAGCCCATCTTTCTTCAAGTGCCAAAGCCACACCACATGTTTTCAGACAGTCCTGTATTTCACCAAGTTATTTGTTTGTTTTTCTTTGCAGCCCGAACAATTTTCCTGGCAGTTGTGGCTGAAATTTTAGTTGGTCTACCTGACCGTGGTTTGGTTTCAACGGAACCCCTCATTTTCTACTTCTTGATTAGAGTTTGAACGCTGCTTATTGGCATTCTCAATTACTTGGATATCTTTTTATATCCCTTTCCTATTTTTTACAGTTCAACTACCTTTTCCCACAGATCCTTTGACAATTCTTTTGCTTTCCCCATGACTCATGCCGCGTACACACAATCGGAATTTCCGTTGGAAAAACCTTGGATGGTTTTTCCGACGAAATTCTGCTCAAGCTTGGCAAGCATACACACGGTCACACAAAAGTTCTCTGAAATTTTGACCGTCAAGAAAGCGGTGACGTACAACACTACAACGAGCCGAGAAAATTAAGTTCAATGCTTCCAAGCATGCGTCAAATTGTTTCCGAGCATGCGTAGGAATTTTGCGCGTCGGAATTGCTACAGACGATCGGAAAAATAGAGAACCTGCTCTCAATCTTTTCTTGGCAGAAATTCCGACAGCAAAAGTCTGATGGAGCATACACACGGTCGGAATTTCCGTCAAAAAGCTCACATCTGACTTTTCTTGTCGGAAATTCCGATCGTGTGTACGCGGCATCAGAATACAGAAACGTCAATGCAGCACTGGATGAAAGATGCAATGGTCTGTCAGGAGTCCAGAAACTCATTGACCTTTTATACACACACACACTAATTACAAGCAAACAGATGAGGATGGTTACCTTTAATAGCCATTCAAATCCCTTTGTGTCAACTTGTGTGCATGTTATCAGGCCAAAATCACCAGGATATGTAAACTTTGATTAGGGTCATTTGGGTAGTTTCTGTTGTGATTATGAGTTAAAAAGAGTTGATTGATAATAAATGGCTTCAGCCAAACACTAACCATGAGTGAAAGAAAAGTTTTTGTGTTATTCATATTCTCTGAAAAATGGCCAAGAAATCATAAATTCTGCCAGGGTATGTAAACTTATGAGCACAACTGTCAATTGAACATTATGTGCAGCCCTTTGGTGATGTCAGGAGCTGCATTTGAGGACCCATTTAGCTCAAAATTGGCCACCCCCCGCTCTATAGTATTCCAATTTTCTTATACCCTCAGAAACTAGAGAAGAAGTGGAGAGGTACAGGAAGACAGGGGGTTGTACTAGGGAATTGGCTATTCTGAAATACTCAACTTTTCTAGCTAGTTCAAGGGCACATTGCAAGTGAATAAAAACTTGCTTATGTTGCAGGATCTCCCAGCCCTCCCTACCCCTCTTCCTTCCACTCACTATTTCTTCCTTAGCCTCTCCATGTTCCCTTATCTCTCTTGACCACATTGCCCATTTCCTTACTTATACCATTGTAGCGGGGTCTCCTTTAAGGCCCCGGGACTACGTTACCCAGAACCCCGTTCGGCACCCAGAGTGCAATTGGCCACCGCAGAGACTCATGGGAGGGGCTATTTAAGAAGGAGGCGAGGCGGAGCTCGGCCTCTTTGGGACACTGCGCTGCAAGCAACAGTTTCTTCCTGTGCGGATCTGCTGTAGTGCAAGGCCTGAAGCCTGGGGCCCTGCGCAACTTCCGAAGAGCCTTCCACCCCACTGCGGAGCCTGGGTGCACCAGACTGGTCGAGTGAGGACATCAGTTGGATCGGGGACCCGATCGTTGCAGACGCTGTGTGCGGAGACACAGCAGGTGGAAGTCCCGGACTGGGATCGCGTCCGGAGTGGTGAGCGAGCACTTGCTCAAGCCAATAGACTGTACCGTGTTTAGGCCTATAGACTGCCTTGGCCCACCTATCGTTAGTTTGTTGTTCCATTTGGAGACCAGTAGCAGGACAGAGTTAAAGGGTCTCCAGTATAGTGTTCCTTGGGACTGCCTACTTGTGGATTACAAATACTATTTCATCAAGTGCACCACCGAAAGTTTGCATGCGAAGAAATCCTAAGTGAAAAGACTGAGATTTCTTCTATGTCAGGCCTGACCAGGGAGGGGAGAGAGTAATATTGTTTAGTGCGCCACAGGGCGCGTACACCATAATAGCTGCGCGCGGTGGGTTACCGCGCTGGGCCATTGTTGTGTGCTACACCTATTGCTGCAGGGCTCTGTAAGCAAGTTGCATGTGTTCTGTTCTGCCTATGCCTTTTGATAAAAGTAAAACTGTTATATTTGATCTCTCGCCTCAGAGTGTTGTCTTATTGCAAAGAGATTACTCCTTGCAATACTATATTGCATGTGATATAAGTTTAACCCTAGACTAACTGTGCCAGAGTGGGTCGAGTAAGATTGCCGGGGGTTGGCGGTGCTGTATACAGAGCCTGAAATCAAACCAGCGGCTCTCTTAACTGGGAGTAGGGCTACACGTGGGGGCTCTCGAGTCCAGGATCCTGTTGCAGCAAGTAACGCGCCAAAAGTACCAGCATGGACCCACTAGAAGTAGGACAGTGGTGCAAAGCGGTCGGCACAGATCCAGCCGGAGTAGTAGTCATAGAACTCCCAGGGATCTGGCAAGAAGAAGCGGTGAAGCAGCTAGTGATGTCACTGTCCCCGTATCAGAAGGCATGGGTGGTGGATGTCAGGATGAATTCCTCACTGACCCACGCACTAATAGAGTGGAATGATGGAGTCCCAGAGCATTTCAAAAATCCAAGTGTAGAAGCAATAGATGATCAGACTTATAGCCTAATACACGCGCTGCCGCTCAAGCCAGGAGGACGGTTTCAGACACCGAAACTATCTCCATCACCCACCCCAAAAGCAGAGAAACAGCAGAAAAGGGAAAGTCCCGGGTCGCCACCTGCCACCCTCAGCGCAGAATTATGCACAGTCCTGGCGGAAATTGTAGCCCAGTGTAAGAAGGATCCTACAGACTACCTACAGACTACCAAATGTCGGGATACAGAAAACTCAGAATATTCTCTGGAAGGAAACCTGTACCTTCGGGTGAAGAGGGGTTTGAGGAGTGGTTAGACGGTACCACTCAGGCCTTAGAAGAATGGGAAGTCCCAGACCACAGAAAGAAGCAGAGAATTGCTGAGAGCTTGAAGGGGCCTGCTCTAGAGGCCATACGCAACCTCAAGATGAGTAAGACAGACTGTGATGCACAGGACTATCTGGACATTCTGCAGAATGTGTTCGGTGGAACAGAGAAAATCACTGAGCTCACTTATCAGCTGGAGCACTGCTACCAAAAGACAGGAGAGAAACTGTCAGAATTCATGAGGCGCCTGGATAAGATCCTGCATAAGATGATTCTGAAGAAGGGGATTGACCCGCGGAAGGTGGATGAGGCCCGTGTTCAGCAGGTGATGAGAGGATCTCAGCCACTGGACCCCATCGCATTGGCGCTATGCACCAGACAGGACGGGAAGAGCCTGGAGTACCCTGACTTGATCCAAGTGGTCAGAGAGGAAGAAGCGATGCTGGAGGAGAAGAAGAGGAGCCAACCAGTTGAGTCGGTAAATCCTCCTCCGGTGATGGTCAGGACGGCCATGACCCTGGAAAGAGACTCAGAGGTGGATACCTTGAAGTCGTAGATGTCCCAAGTATTGGGAATGCTGACCTCCCTGATGGAAAATAAGTCAAGGGAACCAGAGAGGGAAAGTCCGAGGAAGGAGCTGTTTCCCAACACCTCAGCGCCCGCATCCCTGGAAGATTGGGGGGATGTGATTTGTTTCAATTGTGGAGGAGCTGGCCATTTCGCCAAAGTGTGTGCCAGTCCAAAAATAAAAAGATGAATAACCGCAAGCCGCCGGAAAACTTCAGCGGGCCCCGGTGAAGGAGTCAACCAGGTGCCCATCATCTCCAGTGAGCTCCAAACTGAATGATAAGCACATGAAAAGAGTGGACAAGACCCCTCAGAAGAAACACAAGGTTCCTCAGAGGGAACGCACCCCAAAAAAAGAGAGTAGTGTCCCTCAGCGGGTAGTTACACCGATCAAAATGAGGGAGATCAATGCATACCAGGCCCAAGAGAGACTTAAGTCCAAAGAGAAATGGAAGAAAGAAAGTCCAAAAGGAAAATGCAAAGGTCAAAGGAAAGAGACCCCTTCGAGGCGATATCCAGAGAAGCTGGTGGGTCCCTCCCCGATAGTACCTGTTCAAGTGGAGGGAGTCTACACGAGAGCCATATTGGATACTGGGGCGCAAGTGACCCTGTTGTACCGGGACTTTTATGACAAGCATTTAAGTCACCTACCCATCCAAAAGATTGAAGAGCTGGAGATATGGGGAATTGGGACAGAGAGTTTCTTATGATGGCTATCTGCCTATAAAACTGACTTTAGACCCGTCCATAGCCGGGAAGGCTGAAGTGTTTGATACTTTAGCTGTGGTATGCCCCCGACCGCCAGGAGCTAACAAGAGTTCCTTGATAATAGGGACCAACACAGATCTGGTCCGAAGACTCTTGACCTCTCTAACAAAAGGAAAAGGCCCCACAGTCACTGGGATCCACCCAATGTTGAAGACAGCCTACCAACGACTGATCTTAGAACAGAAGGCCCCAGAAGAGGGGGTAGGGAAGGTTTGGAGGCTGGGAAGAAAAGGAATAGTGCTACAGCCCGGTGAAGTGGCCTGTTTGAAAGCCACAGTGAAACTCACTTGGGAGCAGCCTGGGCCCTTTGTCATGTTGGAGCCCGACCCAAGGGGAGAACATTCGGGCTTAGAAGTAGTCCCAGAAGTGGTCCCGTTGAGGGCCCTGAAGAAGGCCCACTGTAAGGTACCTGTGAGTGTCAGGAATACTACAGGTGGCCCCATGGAGATCCCAGCCAGGATGCTGCTGGGCCAGGTGAGCCCTGCCACCCCAGTTGGTTTGTTGGATGTGGAGAAGACAGATGGAGAAAGCACTGTGTGGGAGAAACTTTCCATGGAGAACCCAAACCTACTCAGGGCTGGGAAAGAGAGAGCCAAGGCCCAGTTGACCAGGTGGGAAAAGATCTTCTCCCAAGATGAGTTCGATGTGGGGTGTGCAAGGAGTGCCACCCATCGAATCCACCTCCAGGAAGACAAGCCCTTCAGGGAAAGAGTCAGGCGAGTTCCGTTAGCAGACCTCGAGGACTTGAGGGAACAGCTCGCCGAGCTAAAGCGAACCGGTGTGATTCGAGAATCCAGAAGCCCCTATGCCTCCCCGATAGTGGTGGTCAGAAAGAAGAATGGATCATTGAGGCTGTGCATAGACTACAGGACCCTCAACAGGAGAACCATACCCGACCAGTATACCACTTCGAGAATAGAGGATGCCCTACAGAGCTTGTCTGGAGCCAAGTGGTTCAGTGTTATGGACCTAAAGAGCGGGTACTATCAAATCCCGATGCATCCAGAAGACAAAGAGAAGACGGCTTTCATAACCCCAGTGGGGTTCTTTGAATTTGATCGGATGCCTCAAGGTCTGTCTGGAGCCCCAGCTACCTTCCAACGTCTTATGGAGAAGACTGTAGGAGACATGAACCTCATCAAAGTCTTAGTATACTTGGATGACATCATTGTCTTCGGAAGAACCTTGGAAGAACATGAAGAGAGGCTGGAGAAAGTTTTGAAGAGATTGAGTGAGGAAGGACTGAAGCTCTCACCTGAAAAATGCCAATTCTATCAGTCATCAGTCAACTATCTGGGGCACATAGTGTCTGAAGATGGGGTAGCCACAGACCCCGAAAAATTGGAGGCAGTCCCCTCCTGGCCCAGGCCCACCACTGTGACAGAGCTCAGATCCTTCCTGGGGTTCTGTTCCTATTACAGGAGGTTTGTGGAGGGGTTTGCTCGGATAGCCAGGCCTCTAAATGAGCTGCTTAAGACGGAGGGGGAAGAGGATGACACAGGCCCCAGAAAGCCAGGGGAGTCAGTCAAGGACCAGTGGAACGAGAAGTGTGAGGATGCCTTCCAGATGTTGAAGAAAACATTAACCACTGCCCCTGTCCTGGCCTACGCAGACCCTAAGAAGGCTTATTTACTTCATGTAGATGCCAGTCATGATGGTTTGGGAGGAGTGCTATACCAGGAGCATGAAGAGTAACTGAGGCCCATTGCGTATGTGAGCAGAAGTCTGACTCCCTCCGAGAAGAACTACTCCACCCATAAGTTGGAGTTCCTGGCCCTTAAGTAGGCGGTAGTTGACAAACTCAGAGACTATTTCTATGGGGCGGAATTCACAGTGAAAACCGACAACAACCCCCTCACCTATCTTTTCACCACAGCAAAGTTGGATGCCACAGGACATAGATGGTTGGCGGCTCTGTCTGCCTTCAATTTCAGCTTAAAGTACAGACCTGGGGCTGGAAACCGAGATGCAGACGCCTTGTCTAGAAGATCTCATGTCTCCACCTTCAATACAGAAGAGTGGACCCAAGTGGCACCCGACGGGGTGCGGGCCCTCTGTCAAGGGGCTGAACTCCAAGCCAGTGGCGGCTCAAGAGCGGAAGAGATAGGGGTTACCATAGCCGGAGTCCCCAAGCAGTACTGTGGGGTAACCCAATTGGGGAAGATAACTTGCCAAGACTGTCCAAGAAGGAGTTGCGATCCGACCAATTGGAAGACCCCATGGGGAGATTGCTCCTAGAGGCCCTGGAGAATCAGGACCCGAATAGACTTTTACGTCACACTTCAAAGGAAGCTCGCCTGTTGAGGAAGGAGTGGGACAGGTTGCAGGTGCATCAGGGAGTGGTCTACCGAAGGGCCCCTCTGATGACCTGGAAGACAAATGGCAATTGTTCCTGCCCGAGAAATACAGAGAGACTGTTCTGGTTACTTTGCACGACAACCATGGCCACCTAGGGGCGGAAAGGACTTTCCAACTCGTTAGGAACCGTTTCTATTGGCCCTGCATGAGGGCTGAAGTTGAATACTGCCACTCATGTGCACGATGCATCCAGAGAAAGACTTTACCTCATCAAGCTGCCCCAATGGGCCATCTGCAAAGTCAAAGCCCACTTGATCTGGTATGCATTGATTTTCTCTGCCTCGAACCTGACCTGAGTGGACTAGGAAATTTTCTGGTAGTAACCGACCATTTCACCCGGTATGCCCAGGCCTTCCCAACCAAGGACCAGAAGGCTTCCACTGTGGCCAAAGTGCTGATGGAGAAATACTTTGTACACTATGGGCTACCACAACGGCTCCATTCAGATCAGGGAAGGGATTTTGAAAGTCGGTTGATCCGGAAGCTCCTGGATTCTTTGGGGATCAAGAAGACAAGAACTACCCCCTATCATCCTGCCCGTTTACAGACTTAAACCAGAAGGGAAGGTGGGACCTTTGAAGACCTGGCATCGGAACCACCTACTCCCACTAGCTGAGGCAGTTTGGATACCCCCTGTGACGGATTCCCCTAAACCAACTTCCATCCTGGATACTCCCAGACCAAACACTCGGTCCCAGACCCCTCAGATTGGGGATACAGAGACCTCGGAGATAAGTGAAGATGAGGGAGAAGAACTTGATTGGCTTTGGCCTTCACAGGCCCCAGGAACTTCTGATATTGATCTTCCACCTGAAGAGGACACCATAGATCAGACGCTGAATGCAGAAGCTACTGAGTTCATTCCGTTCAGTCCTTGGTCAGATTCTTGGGAGAGTGCCTGTGACTTACTCCCAGAAGTAAATCCAAGGGAGTCCCTGTACCTCCCTGCTCCGGAGTCCAGTGCTCCTGAACCAGAGGAAATTCCTAAGTCGGTTCTAGAAGAAGAGCCTGTTTTAACAGAAAGCCCAAGAGGACAGAGGAAGCGAAGACCCATAAAGCCTCCCAGAAGATTAACTTACCCACAGATGGGGAGGAGTGCGGAAGACACAGTTGTTACTGCCAGGAGGAGTATGGAAGACCCTGATCCTCCCACTGTTCATTTAGTGGGGGGCAACCCCAACTCACTCTCTGGCACAGTTAGGCAGGACACTAATGATAGTGTGACCTGTGGGCAGGGAAGTTCGCTGCCTCGTTTTTGGTGGGAATTTCCTCTGCCAACATCATACGAAACTTTGATTGATGTTGTACGTTCTGTAATGTAGTGTTATGTTATCTTTGGGGACCAAAGAGTTTAAGTGGGGGGAGTGTGTAGCGGGGTCTCCTTTAAGGCCCCGGGACTACGTTACCCAGAACCCCGTTCGGCACCCAGAGTGCAATTGGCCACCGCAGAGACTCATGGGAGGGGCTATTTAAGAAGGAGGCAAGGCGGAGCTCGGCCTCTTTGGGACACCGCGCTGCAAGCAACAGTTTCTTCCTGTGCGGATCTGCTGTAGTGCAAGGCCTGAAGCCTGGGGCCTTGCGCAACTTCCGAAGAGCCTTCCACCCCACTGCGGAGCCTGGGTGCACCAGACTGGTCGAGTGAGGACATCAGTTGGATCGGGGACCCGATCGTTGCAGACGCTGTGTGCGGAGACACAGCAGGTGGAAGTCCCAGACTGGGATCGCGTCCGGAGTGGTGAGCGAGCACTTGCTCAAGCCAATAGACTATACCGTGTTTAGGCCTATAGACTGCCTTGGCCCACCTATCGTTAGTTTGTTGTTCCATTAGGAGACCAGTAGCAGGACAGAGTTAAAGGGTCTCCAGTATAGTGTTCCTTGGGACTGCCTACTTGTGGATTACAAATACTATTTCATCAAGTGCACCACCGAAAGTTTGCATGCGAAGAAATCCTAAGTGAAAAGACTGAGATTTCTTCTATGTCAGGCCTGACCAGGGAGGGGAGAGAGTAATATTGTTTAGTGCGTCACAGGGCGCGTACACCATAATAGCTGCGCGCGGTGGGTTACCGCGCTGGGCCATTGTTGTGTGCTACACCTATTGCTGCAGGGCTCTGTAAGCAAGTTGCATGTGTTCTGTTCTGCCTATGCCTTTTGATAAAAGTAAAACTGTTATATTTGATCTCTCGCCTCAGAGTGTTGTCTTATTGCAAAGAGATTACTCCTTGCAATACTATATTGCATGCGATATAAGTTTAACCCTAGACAAGCTGTGCTAGAGTGGGTCGAGTAAGATTGCGGTGCTGTATATAGGGCCCGAAATCAAACCAGCGGCTCTCTTAACTGGGGGTAGCGCTACACCATATAGATCTAGTGCTTCTAACATTCTTCCAATCCAGTACTACCACTTATTCCTCCTGTACCTATGCACCCCCTCCCCTTATACCATGAGATTTATCCTCTGCTAAACAGGGATGAGCCGAACACCCCCCTGTTCGGTTCGCACCAGAACCTGCGAACAGACAAAATGTTCGTGTAAACTTTAGAACCCTATTAAATACAATGGACTCGAACGTTCGAAATCTAAAGTGTTAATTATAAAGGCTAATATGCAAGTTATTGTCCTAAAAAGTGTTTGGGGACCTGGGTCCTGCCCCAGGGGACATGTATCAATGCAAAAAGAAGTTTTAAAAACGGCCGTTTTTTCGGGAGCAGTGATTTTAATAATGCTTAAAATGAAAAAATAAAAGTGAAATATTCCTTTAAATTTCGTACCTGGGGGGTGTGTATGATATGCATGTAAAGTGGCGCATGTTTCCCGTGCTTAGAACTGTCCCTGCAAAAAATGTCATTTTTGAAAGAAAAAAAATGCATTTAAAACTGACTCGCGGCTATTAATGAATTGTCGGCTCCCGGCAATACATACAAAAGTCATTGAGAAAAAAAAAAAAAAAAGCGTGGGGGTTCCCCAGAATTCAATTACCAGGCCCTTCAGATCTGGCATGGATTTTAAGGGGAACTCCACCCCAAGTTTAAAAAAAAAATGGCGTGGAGTCCCCCTAAAAATCCATACCAGACCCCTTATCCGAGCACGCAACCTGGCCGGCCGCAGGGGAAAAGGGGGGGACGAGAGAGCGGCCCCCCCTCCCTCCTGAACCGTACCAAGCCACATGCCCTCAACATGGGGAGGATGTCCCCATGTTGATGGGGACAAGGGCCTCATCCCCACAACCCTTGCCCGGTGGTTGTGGGGGTCTGCGGGCGGGGGGCTTATCGGAATCTGGAAGACCCCTTTAACAAAGGGGACCCCCAGATCCCGCCCCCCCCCCTATGTGAATTGGTAAGGGGTACATTGTACCCCTACCATTTCACGAAGAAAGCGTAAAAAAAATGTTTAAAAAAACACACAAACACCTTGAAAAAGTCCTTTATTTAAAAAAATAAATAAATAAACATTCCAGCGGTGAAATCCAGTGTCCCGCGGCGATCCCGATGTCCAGCGCTGTCCTTCATTGGTTGTGCCTGAGCGGACCTGATGGGGAACTCCCTCTCAGTATTTTAAATGTATAGACCCGCCCCTTCTAAAGTTCCCCATCAGGTCCGCTCAGCGGACGAGATGCGGAACATGAGAAGGGGCGGGTCTATACATGTATTACCAAAGTGAGAGCAGTTCCCCATCAGGTCCGCCCCCTCGGTATGTCGGACCCGCCTACGTCATTGGCTTGAGCGGGGAACTTCCTTCACTATGTAAATTTAAATTTACATAGTGAAGGAAGTTCCCCGCTCAAGCCAATGACGTAGCCGGTCCGACATACCGAGGAGGCGGACCTGATGGGGAACTGCTCTCACTTTGGTAATACATGTATAGACCCGCCCCTTCTCATGTTCCGCATCTCGTCCGCTGAGCGGACCTGATGGGGAACTTTAGAAGGGGCGGGTCTATACATTTAAAATACTGAGAGGGAGTTCCCCATCAGGTCCGCTCAGGCACAACCAATGACGGACAGCGCTGGACATCGGGATCGCCGCGGGACACTGGATTTCACCGCTGGAATGTTTTTTTTTTATTTTTTTAAATAAAGGACTTTTTCAAGGTGTTTGTGTGTTTTTTTAAACATTTTTTTACGCTTTCTTCGTGAAATGGTAGGGGTACAATGTACCCCTTACCAATTCACATAGGGGGGGGGCCGGGATCTGGGGGTCCTCTTTGTTAAAGGGGTCTTCCAGATTCCGATAAGCCCCCCGCCCGCAGACCCCCACAACCACCGGGCAAGGGTTGTGGGGATGAGGCCCTTGTCCCCATCAACATGGGGACATCCCCCCCATGTTGAGGGCATGTGGCTTGGTACGGTTCAGGAGGGAGGGGGGGCCGCTCTCTCGTCCCCCCCTTTTCCCCTGCAGCCGGCCAGGTTGCATGCTCGGATAAGGGGTCTGGTATGGATTTTTAGGGGGACTCCACGCCATTTTTTTTTTAATTTGGGGTGGAGTTCCCCTTAAAATCCATGCCAGATCTGAAGGGCCTGGAATGGATATTTGGGGGAACCCCACGTCAATTTTTTTTTTATTTGCGGCGGGGTTCCCCTTAATATCCATTCCAGACCTGAAGGGCCTGGTAATTGAATTCTGGGGAACCCCCACGCTTTTTTTTTTTTTTTTTCTCAATGACTTTTGTATGTATTGCCGGGAGCCGACAATTCATTAATAGCCGCGAGTCAGTTTTAAATGCATTTTTTTCTTTCAAAAATGACACTTTTTGCAGGGACAGTTCTAAGCACGGGAAACATGCGCCACTTTACATGCACATCATACACACCCCCCAGGTACGAAATTTAAAGGAATATTTCACTTTTATTTTTTCATTTTAAGCATTATTAAAATCACTGCTCCCGAAAAAACGGCCGTTTTTAAAACTTCTTTTTGCATTGATACATGTCCCCTGGGGCAGGACCCGGGTCCCCAAACACTTTTTAGGACAATAACTTGCATATAAGCCTTTATAATTAGCACTTTAGATTTCTCCCATAGATTTTTCGAATTTGCCGCGAACACCCCAATTTGTTCGTTGTTCGGCGAACGGGCGAACAGGCAATGTTCGAGTCGAACATGAGTTCGACTCGAACTCGAAGCTCATCCCTACTGCTAAATATGTAATAAGAAAACTTTACATTTTACCAAGACGATATCTCCCATAGTCCAAACATTTATTCTAGATTAGATATTTACAGTTGTGTCTAACATTTCTCAACCTACTATGAATGTTCAATTGCCGTATTTATAATATCTGGATCTTTTTATGCTTTTAGCTGGAATTTTTAGTGTAGTAACAGGTTGTTACAGTAATGGTGTAGTCTTTTTTACAGTATGAACATGTTATATTTACTGTCTTATTAAGCTTTATGTACTTTGTCTGAGCCTAAGTCTTCAGCTTTGGGCCCAAACGGTCAATGGCTGAGGAGAACTGGGGTGGAGGGCAAAGGGAACATTTGCCATTTGGGCTAGAACTAATGAACTATTTTGGACTAGTGGCCTTTGTTGGGATGTTTCACCAGTCAGAATCTGACCTGTAGTTCGTGACACAAGGTGGGCATTATATACTCGTAGCTACCTACTGCTCTTTCAGACCTGTGGTCACAGTATCTGGTAAAGGGGAGTGTATCAGCACCAATCATGAGCCCAATCTCTTAGAGCCGTAAAGGAAACTAAAGGAGAGAAAATCCCTTCTCCACTAACTCTGTAGGCCGAGACGGGGAGGCTACATTTAAGTATCTTTGGCTTCTGCCACAGACCGGGTTAGCACTCTTTAGACCCTTTTCACAGGCTGGTTGAGTACCTTTAAGCTTAGACGAGCAACCATCTTACACGAGAACCCAACTTTGTGGCAGTGTGGTGCGTCAGCAATAACGCACACAGTCCCAGTGCAAGGCAAGAACTTGTATTAAAATAATGCAACGACAGATTACAAATAACCCACTGGGAAGACAGCTCAGCCGAGAACACTCACAGTTCCAACAGCATGTAGAGAGCAGGATTCAGCCGAACTGACAGTGTCTGTCGAGAGGGGCAGAATGCAGCCTGGCCATCTTGTGCTTAAACAGGAAGGTGTCCCAGATGTTGCAAGCCCTATGCTTTCCCTCCTCGTCAGGAACCTTTCTCTGCCACTAGCCCTGTCCCTACCAGCCAGGGTACCTGTCCCTACTCGTTAAAATTACGTCAACTCTAGGAGCTAAACAAAGACTTGGGGGGCAAACCCTAACTATGCATCACATTAAAGATGGTGCTGCTATAAGACCATACAAACAGAACAAGGGATTATAGCGCACACATACAAAAATGTCATTTAAATCCTACAAGGCTATTTAAAGCACCTGAACATAATAAGCAAATAAGCAAATATGGGGATTTGGTCACACCATATGGTGTAGGACCCATTTTTAGTGGGTCCTACACTATTCATAGAATCAAAGATCCCACTTCTCAACCATGTCTTTTGTCTGTTATATGGGTCCTGACCAGACCTCTTGGGATGGAGCACCCCATCATCCCCCACCAGTACTCCTTATATGAGGAGTCCTTTTAGTTCTCCCATAGAGAGGCGTGTATTTCTCCCATGGTTGAGAAGTGGGATCTTTCATTTTATGAATAGTGTAGGATCCACTGATAATGGGGTACTTTGACGCAGTAGTGGGCTTAAGCACTGTATGGCCATATGGTGTAACCAAATCCCCATATTTGCTTAATATGTTCAGGTGTTTTAAATAGCCTTGTAGGATTTAAATGACATTTTTGTATGTGTGCGCTATAATCTTTTGTTCTGTTTGTATGGTCTTATAGCAGCACCATCTTTAATGTGATGCATAGTTAGGGTGTGACCCCCAAGTCTTTGTTTGTCTGTTATATGGGTCCTGACCAGACCCCTTGGGATGGAGCACCCCATCATCCCCACCAGTACTTCTAATCAGTGTCCACCTGAGTTATAGGAGGAGTCCTTTTAGTTCTCCCATAAAGAGGAGTGTATTTCTTCCATGGTTGAGAAGTGGAATCTTTCATTCTATGAATAGTGTAGGACCCACTGAACATGGGGTACTTTGACGCAGTAGTGGGCTTAAGCACTGTATGGCCATATGGTGTAACCAAATCCCCATATTTGCTTATTATTTTCAGGTCCTTTAAATAGCTTTGTAGGATTTAAATGACATTTTGGTATGTGTGCGCTATAATCTTTTGTTAAGCTCTGGGAGCTAGGGCCTTAAAAGGGCTCTGCCTGGCCCAAAATGGCTGCTAGAGTCACATGGAGCGGCAGCATCCAATGGGATAGCTACCCCAGTGACCCAGGAAACCATAGAGGAACCATGTTCCTGTTGACCTCTTCAACTGCAGTGCCGCTGCAGACGAGCGCCACCTGCAGTGGAGAATGTAGACTGCACCTGCCTACAAGGGGCCTGGACCATCTCACAGCAACACCCTACGCAGCAGGCCCGGGAGGAAAAGATCCTTCTAGAAGCTTGCTCCCAAATATTTATCACCTTTCCCAGCTCACAAACTCATTGGTGATTGGCTGTAAAGGAGAGGAAGGTGATACTTAATAACTACAGCTTAGTAGAAGTACTATAGTGAAGCCAGCTCTCCCAAATTTTTATCAAATTTATTTCTAAGACTGCTTATTTTACTAAGGGGTATAATTGTGATTTCAGCAGTTAAAACTGTGGCTTCAGCAGACATCCAGTCCTTGTCAGAGCTTGATAAAGGCTAATACTTAACAGGAAGGAAATATTTCTATTGGCTGTATTGTAGAAACAACTTCAAAAAGCTCTGGTTTGGGGTCAGGGGAGAGACAGGCCCATGTTATCGTTCAGGAATTTTAACACCTGTAGGCAAAAGACATGTGCTGATGGACATTTCCAAAACATACTGTATGAACAAAATCTCCTTTCATATCTATCCCCTATATTTTTTTTTGTAGAAACTTGATTTTAAACAAAATTTTGTAAAATGTGCATAAGGCTTAACATATTATGCAATAATACTGTCTAACCAACGGGGCTACTGTCCAACCAATGGAGGCAACACTCTTCATGGGGTTTTGAGAACCTACCACCATTCTTAATGCAGGTTTGCCTTCTAGCCATGTTTATTTAGGCTACGGATGCAGTGGCTTAAGTGCAATAAAGTTGAGTACAATCTTCATAAACCCTCCTATTCTACATTGGTATACACACTGTATTTTCATCATTTTCGAAGCGAGCAATGGAGAAGCACTGACACCTGATAGAGGCTTCACCCCTATAGTGCTACCCCCACAGGAGCTGTTGGATACAATGGATTCTTTGCCTCAATCTACTGAATGACTCCAGCCCCTCTGACACACTAGGTTAAGCGAATAAAGCTTGCAATATCACAGAAATCGCTGAAGGTAATATCAGATACACAATAATGATTCTGTGTTTAAGAAACAGACACCAAACAAATTAGTAAAGGTAAGTTTCAATATATTGTCACACAGTATGATTGGTAACTATAAAGGCATGAAAGGGATCAGCAATAGAAGTAGTGCAACTCAACATACAGTATGATCTATAGCAGTAGGAATAGGAGAACACTATGCACCAGGATCAGCATAGATAAGCAAGATCACGATGAGTGCAGCAAATGACAGAAACTTGGTAGAATTAACTGCACTTAGAAGACTATACCGTCAAAGTGCATTAATGGTGACTATGCTAGGCTTAGGCTAACTGGAGGAAGGCAAACTTTAAGTGATTAATAGATAGCAGCAAGTAGAATGGCTTTGTATTGGCAGTCCTTTATTGTGTTCTTCTGCCGGCTATAGTTGTGGCCCATAAGCAGTGTTGATGCACTTAACAATCTTGATTAATTATCATACAGTATAGGTGCTATGTAATCAATATCCTGCTTCCAGTAATTCAGTCCCTACTATCAGTGTCTGAATGATGGACAGTGAACCCTCTCACCAGTAGGGATGGGCCGAACACCCCCTGGTTTGGTTCGCACCAGAACATGCGAACAGGCAAAAAATTTGTTCAAACACGCGAACACCGTTAAAGTGTATGGGACACGAACATGAAAAATCAAAAGTGCTAATTTTAAAGGCTAATATGCAATTTATTGTCATAAAAAGTGTTTGGGGACCCGGTTGCTGCCCCAGGGGACATGTATCAATGCATAAAAAAGTTTTAAAAACGCCCGTTTTTCGGGAGCAGTGATTTTAATAATGCTTAAAATGAAACAATAAAAGTGAAATATTCCTTTAAATTTCGTACCTGGGGGGTGTGTATAGTATGCCTGTAAAGCAGCACGTGTTTCCCGTGTTTCAAATTGTCCCTGCACAAAATGTTGTTTCTGATGCGGGGTTCCCCTTAAAATCCATTCCAGACCTGAAGGGCCTGATATGGAATTTGGGGGGGGACCCCCACGCATTTTTTTATTTTTTTTATTTTGGTTCCCTGCGCAAAATATCATTTTTGAAGGAAAAAAAAGTAATTTAAAACTACTGCATATATTAATGAATTGTCGGGTCGGCAATACAGATAAAAATCATTAAAAAAACGGCAGGGGTTCCCCTTAATATTCATACCAGACCCAAAGGGCCTGGTAATGTACTCAGGGGGGGACCCCTGCTGTTTTTTTCGATGTCTTTTCTCTGTATTGATGGGGACCCGGGGATTCATTATAGCCGCGAGTGGTTTTAAATGACTTTTTTTCCTTCAGAAATGACACTTTGTGCAGGGACAATTCTAAACACGGGAAACACGCGCTGCTTTACAGGCATACTATACACACCCCCCAGGTACGAAATTTAAAGGAATATTTCACTTTTATTGTTTCACTTTAAGCATTATTAAAATCACTGCTCCTGAAAAAAACATCCGTTTTGAAAACTTTTTTTTTGCATTGATACATGTCTCCTGGGGCAGGACCCGGGCCCCCAAACACTTTTTATGACAATAACTTGCATATAAGCCTTTAAAATTAGCACTTTAGATTTCTCCCATAGACTTTTACAGGGTGTTCCGCGGCTTTTCGAATTTGCCGCGAACACCCCAAATTGTTCGCTGTTCAGCGAACAGGCAATGTTCGACTCGAACTTGGAGCTCATCCCTACTCACCAGTCCCTGTGGTGTAGCTGTAGAACTCCTGCTCTAGAAAGGGGCCCCTTGCCTCCGTGCAGATGTCTCAGGTGTTTAGAAGTCAAGGAGGGGAGAGTGGGAAGACAGCAACAGCAAGATGGGATTGCCATGGTCTGTGCAGTGCTGCCCACTGTGTCACCGCTCTCAGGCCTCAAACTCCAGTCTGGTCTCTTGTAGAGCAAAGAGAATGGGCACACAGGCTGATTTGCTTATATGGACTCCTGTGCTGCCAAAAGCTATTCCACCACTCCCCCTCTGCCTCAGTGTCCTCTGGGAACTGTAGGGTCAGGGTCCATGAGTCCCATTCTATTGTTGATGTTCTGGACTATAATTCCCATGATCCTCAGTGATATGCATAAATGTCCATATGCTTTCCTGGCTATAGCTCTCTTCCTGCAGACTGGAGGGGATAGTGCAACACAACATCTAGCATAACTGCAGAGGATAATGTCTCCTTCTCCATGTTTCTGTAGTCCAGCACCTGGCTACACTCCTTTATCCAAAATGTTTTCTAAACTAACAAATACCCTTCCCACCCCCCATCTAGTAATGTACTTTATTGGGTAACTAATGTAATAGAACAATATAACCACATAGATGTAATTATATCATGCATGAGCCTATCATTAAGGAATCCCCTTTCTGTATGTGACTTTTTACAGCCTGAAAATTAACTGGTAGGGGGTTTTAAGGACAATGCTCCAGGTTTATGAGTTAATTTACATTAAGCTAACCATGGCTTACCATATGTATCTGAAAGCTTTAATACATAGATTTGTTTTAATGGTTTCTTAAAAGACACCTGGATCATATTATTTCATAGCAAGCCGTTAACATGTCATCAGTTCACTCATCATTTCTGCTTTCCCTGGGTCCACTTTCAATCATCAGAACAGCATATTACAACTATGCCAGTGACTGGTAACAACTCATGAGCCTAACATTACAAGGTGTACTTTGATAAATGGCAAGATCTACTATTGCAGCACCAGAACAACATATTTAAGAGGCACCGGGGCTTAAAAAAAATGTAGGAAACCTTCAAACAAGCTCATTGGTTCTGGTTCTTGGTTCTCTCGGTGGGTGGAATATAATAAGGAGTTCCAAACCAAAAGAATTAAAGAGTCCAAATTGCTTTTAATGGTTCATAATTTGACAATATAAAACATCCAACATGTTTCAGGTGGCAAAAAACTCCCTCTTTATCGGGGCTAAAAATGAGAATAGAACTTGAATGGATTCAAAGGAACCAGAAACCATACAGATCTATATTGGGTCTGATCTATTCTCTATGCTCATATTAATGTACTCAGTGGCAATAGCTGTATCTCAGTTTCCTCTGAGTCCATTCAAGTTCAATTCTTGTCTTTTGTTTTTTTGGCAGCAGAAACGTGTTGGATGTTTTTATATAGCCATCTTTTGGTTTTGCATTCCTTTCTGTAGTCTTATGGTTTGAGTTTCTCCTGCAGCAGAACACCTTCAACTACTGCGGTGCAGAGTTCAGCATTAAACAGGCATACAAGGTTGTGCACCCCTATCATATCCAATACTCTCCCTCTATTTGACATCTGTGTGCCTTGCAGGGTTCTTTGTAGCCATTTTTGCATGCATGCTTCCAGGTGACTGTCCGCACACTGCAAATGTAACACAGCCCCAAAGCCTAGAGCTGGTAAGTCTAAAGCCTCATACACACGACCGGTTTTCTCGGCAAGAAACGACAAGAAAACTGTTGGGAGAGCTTTCCTGCCGAGAAAACCGTGCAAGGCTTTCAGGTTTCTCGTCAAAAAAACTGCCCAGAATCTCAACGAGAAAAAAAAGAAGACCTGCTTTCTTTTTTCTCGTTGGGAGTCTCATTTTTCTCCTCGTGATTCTTGTCAGACTGTATTTGGACGAGAAAACTGTTCGTGTGTATGCTTTTCTTCAAAAACCGTGCATGGTCAGAATCAAGTATGAGAGGGGAGCGCACCTTCTTGTAAAACTAGCGTTCGTAATGGAGATAGCACATTCGTCATAGTGTAACGGACGGAAAAGCACGAAGATTGAAAAGCGCGAATCGTCTCTCCCCAAACATTTACTAACACGCGGTAACACAAGATCAGCAAAAGCAGCCCAAGGGGTGGCGACATTGGAATAGAACTTCCCCTTTATACTGCCGTCGTATGTGTTGTACGTGACCGCGCTTTACAACGACGAGATTTTGGATTGACAGTGTGTATGCAAGGAAAGCTTGACAAGAATCTCGTCAAGCTTGACAAGAAAGCCGTCGAGAAAAATAACCTTTTTTTTTGCAACGAGATTCTCGGCCGTGTGTACTAGGCTTGACTTGTGTAATGCACTTTAT
This sequence comes from Rana muscosa, assembly GCA_029206835.1. Classification (NCBI taxonomy): domain Eukaryota; kingdom Metazoa; phylum Chordata; class Amphibia; order Anura; family Ranidae; genus Rana; species Rana muscosa. The sequence continues at coordinate 69,862,745 of CM055117.1, read as the reverse complement.
GCACGTATTTATCACAAGCACTAACACTGCATAGGTGGTTTGTTTTTATTACTCACAGAGACAGAAGGTGCAGGTTTTTCATGGCCAGTCTTGATGTCAGGGACAGGATCTGTGTCATTTGAGTATTTTTCCTTTTTAAATCAAGGGGGACTCTCTTTGGGAGAGCCCTCACAAAGTACTTGGAGGTCCGGCTTCATCGGGTCCCTAAGGCGTGGGGTCAACCTGGCTTCAGCCTAGGTGGACCAGAGTACCTTGCCCCTGTCAGGAGTCTTGCGCCCTGAAGGACTCAGTTGTTGAGGCCCTTCCAAATTGTAGATTGCTCCATTACTGTATTCTTGTGCACTTTTTTTTGTCTGCGGTTCACTTTTTTGTACACAGGGATTAGATAAACACCACACTGGGGAGCTTCTTAAAAAAAAAGGAAAAAGCCCCGAAGCTTAGGCATGGCAAACCCTTCTCCTGCCTCCAAGCTAATTGATTAACAAAATATTGAGACTGTCCCGTTCCTTTGTGACTGGCCCCAGAGGGTTTGGCTCTGAAGAAGAGGCCATGGCCCTCAAAACCCATAAGCCATTTGGAACCATGGTGATGTCCTCCCAAGCACAGGAGCAAGTGGAGTGGACGAATCGACCCTGTAACTTTAAGTCCTGTGTCAACTATGTTCTTTGTGAGTAGGTATATTTGCAAATTTTTTCGAACCAACAGTTTTAGAGATAATGTACTAGGCTGGTGCGCCCTCTCTTTTCTGTGTATTTTTTTCATGTCTTTGGGACATCCTCAGTCCAGAGTGGGCAGCAAGGTGTTTTGCATATACATCTCAAGTTGAGTGGCAAGTGCTGGTATTGGACCACCACACTCATGTGCAGGAGATTTGATGTTTCATATTGCACTGTATCTTAAGCTGGGTATACACTAGTAGAATTTTGTTAAAAAAAATTTATTGTAAGAATGTTTGCTCGTTTTTCTAGTGATTAGTGGGGTCAAATCAACGTTCATTTTCGATCGCAATGAAAGGGATATCAAAGGAGCAGGATGTAAAATTCTTCTCGAATGTGTGAATTTCTAACAGGGAGTGTGTTTTTTGTTTGGTAAAGTCCAGTCATTTCAAAATTGAATGTTGAAAGTAATTGAAATTTTCAACTACTTTCGAACAACATCCAAATTTTCATATGACTTTTCTTAAAAATTTCTAGCAATGTGTACCCAGATTTATGGGCATCTAAAATCATATGCAATCTGTTGATTGCTTTAGACCCCTTTCACACTGAGGCAGTTTTCAGGCATTTAAGCGCTAGAAATAACCTCTGAAAAGTGCCTGAAAACTGCCTCCCATTCATTGCAATAAGTGTTTTCACACTCGGGCTGTGCGCTGCCTTGCGGGACGTTATAAAAAGTCCTGCAAGCATATAAATAGCGCTCCCAAAACGCCCCTGCGCTTCCAAAGTGCCCTAAAAGCGCCTTGAAGGCACCGCAAAACTGGTCTTTTTTAAGGTCATGTTGTCACTTGACCTTAAAAAACCTGCTCCACTAGCGTCAGAAGAGCGCTGCTAAAATGCCGCTAAAGCACCGCAAAAATGACTGCCGCTTTAGTGCTGTTTTAGCAGTACTTCAGTGTGAAAGGGTCTTGCAACACATTGCAGTGATGCTAGAGTAACACAAAACACCAAATTTGCGCCTTTTGAAGGGTAGTATCCCTTTTAAGTAGAAAAGTGCAATTAATTGTCCTCATTGCCACACAATGTGGTGTGATTTTCAGTATTAGAAAATTACCATAATATTGTTAAAATTTTATTAAGGTTTTAGTTCCACATTCCTTGCACTTTTGCCGATGCTTCGCAGGCACCTGCCAGAATTTGACTAGGTTCACACTAGCTTAGTCTCTGAAAAGCGATCCTCGTGGATCTTTTCAGTGTGCAGCTAAGCAGCTGCTGTCAGGTGTTGAGGAGGTGATCCTGCCACCATCTGAATGCTTGTTTTTTTTTGGACAATTTACAATGGGGCTAATACTCCACAAACCTAAAGTGATTCTAAAGGTATTTTTTTTTTAATGAAAAAACCTCTAAAATTGGGATTATATAGGCAACAAAAAAGGATTTATACAAAAAATATATTTATTGAATACAAAAAAAATCATTATATACAATATATATAATGATTTTTTTTGTAATTTTTTTGTATTCAATAAATATATTTTTTGTATAAATCCTTTTTTGTTGCCTATATAATCCCAATTTTAGAGCTTTTTTCATACATATTCAATCCGGGATGATGGCAACCACATGTCTTGACTAGGGATGAGCTCGGTGTTCGAGTCGAACATACGTTCGACTCGAACATCGGCTGTTCGATCGTTCGACGAAGATCGAACGATTTGGGCCGTTCGCGCCTAATTCGAGTGACGCGAACGGCCCACAATGCACTACGCCATCGCAGTGTCATCCAGGCGCTGTGATTGGCCAAGCATGCACTGTGACCCCGCATGCTTGGCCAATCACAGCGCCGGCAGCGAGGAGAGCAATGATTGGCCACAGGCAGGATGCCTGTGGCCAATTATTGCTGAGGGTGTTTAGTACACGCCCCACACTATAAAAGGCCGCCAGCACGGCGGCCTAGTGTAGTGTGTTCCGGAGCAGGGAAAGAGAAGCATAGGCAGGGACAGTGACATTTTTTTTTCTTGCTTAACCTGGATTCCTTTAGTTTAGGGAAAGAGAAGGATAGGTAGGGAGAGTGTCAGTGTGTTTTACTGTGCTAATCCTTGTTTGTAGGGACAGGGAAGGACAGTGAGGGAAATTCTCCTTGTGCTATACTGTGCTAAAGCATTGATCATCAACCATCTTTAAAAAAACATTTTTTATAGGGACAGAAAACTATAGGTAGGGAGAGTGTCAGTGTGTTTTACTGTGCTAATCCTTGTTTGTAAAGACAGGGAAGGACAGTGAGGGAAATTCTCCTTGTGCTATACTGTGCTAAAGCATTGATCATCAACCATCTTTAAAAAAACATTTTTTATAGGGACAGAAAACTATAGGTAGGGAGAGTGTCAGTGTGTTTTACTGTGCTAATCCTTGTTTGTAGGGACAGGGAAGGACAGTGAGGGAAATTCTCCTTGTGCTATAGTGTGCTAAAGCATTGATCATCAACCATCTTTAAAAAAACATTTTTTATAGGGACAGAAAACTATAGGTAGGGAGAGTGTCAGTGTGTTTTACTGTGCTAATCCTTGTTTGTAGGGACAGGGAAGGACAGTGAGGGAAATTCTCCTTGTGCTATACTGTGCTAAAGCATTGATCATCAACCATCTTTAAAAAAACATTTTTTATAGGGACAGAAAACTATAGGTAGGGAGAGTGTCAGTGTGTTTTACTGTGCTAATCCTTGTTTGTAGGGACAGGGAAGGACAGTGAGGGAAATTCTCCTTGTGCTATAGTGTGCTAAAGCATTGATCATCAACCATCTTTAAAAAAACATTTTTTATAGGGACAGAAAACTATAGGTAGGGAGAGTGTCAGTGTGTTTTACTGTGCTAATCCTTGTTTGTAGGGACAGGGAAGGACGGTGAGGGAAATTCTCCTTGTGCTATAGTGTGCTAAAGCATTGATCATCAACCATCTTTAAAAAAACATTTTTTATAGGGACAGAAAACTATAGGTAGGGAGAGTGTCAGTGTGTTTTACTGTGCTAATCCTTGTTTGTAGGGACAGGGAAGGACAGTGAGGGAAATTCTCCTTGTGCTATAGTGTGCTAAAGCATTGATCATCAACCATCTTTAAAAAAACATTTTTTATAGGGACAGAAAACTATAGGTAGGGAGAGTGTCAGTGTGTTTTACTGTGCTAATCCTTGTTTGTAGGGACAGGGAAGGACAGTGAGGGAAATTCTCCTTGTGCTATACTGTGCTAAAACATTGATCATCAACCATCTTTAAAAAAACATTTTTTATAGGGACAGAAAACTATAGGTAGGGAGAGTGTCAGTGTGTTTTACTGTGCTAATCCTTGTTTGTAGGGACAGGGAAGGACAGTGAGGGAAATTCTCCTTGTGCTATAGTGTGCTAAAGCATTGATCATCAACCATCTTTAAAAAAACATTTTTTATAGGGACAGAAAACTATAGGTAGGGAGAGTGTCAGTGTGTTTTACTGTGCTAATCCTTGTTTGTAGGGACAGGGAAGGACAGTGAGGGAAATTCTCCTTGTGCTATAGTGTGCTAAAGCATTGATCATCAACCATCTTTAAAAAAACATTTTTTATAGGGACAGAAAACTATAGGTAGGGAGAGTGTCAGTGTGTTTTACTGTGCTAATCCTTGTTTGTAGGGACAGGGAAGGACAGTGAGGGAAATTCTCCTTGTGCTATACTGTGCTAAAGCATTGATCATCAACCATCTTTAAAAAAACATTTTTTATAGGGACAGAAAACTATAGGTAGGGAGAGTGTCAGTGTGTTTTACTGTGCTAATCCTTGTTTGTAGGGACAGGGAAGGACAGTGAGGGAAATTCTCCTTGTGCTATAGTGTGCTAAAGCATTGATCATCAACCATCTTTAAAAAAACATTTTTTATAGGGACAGAAAACTATAGGTAGGGAGAGTGTCAGTGTGTTTTACTGTGCTAATCCTTGTTTGTAGGGACAGGGAAGGACAGTGAGGGAAATTCTCCTTGTGCTATAGTGTGCTAAAGCATTGATCATCAACCATCTTTAAAAAAACATTTTTTATAGGGACAGAAAACTATAGGTAGGGAGAGTGTCAGTGTGTTTTACTGTGCTAATCCTTGTTTGTAGGGACAGGGAAGGACAGTGAGGGAAATTCTCCTTGTGCTATAGTGTGCTAAAGCATTGATCATCAACCATCTTTAAAAAAACATTTTTTATAGGGACAGAAAACTATAGGTAGGGAGAGTGTCAGTGTGTTTTACTGTGCTAATCCTTGTTTGTAGGGACAGGTAAGGACAGTGAGGGAAATTCTCCTTGTGCTATACTGTGCTAAAGCATTCCTCATCAACCATCTTTGAAATCCTTGTTTTTTGGACAGTCAGGGAAATTGTCGTTGTGCTATTCTGTGCGAAAGCAATCATCCTCAACCATATTTAGAAATCCTTAAGTAAAGGGACAGAGAAGGACACCTGAAGGTAGCCCTTATTGCTTTTTTCCCATCTCCCTGTAGGCCATCCATTAGAATGTCTGGAAGGCAAACAAGGAGAGGCAGACAGTCAGGAGGCAATAAAAGAGGGCAAGCAGGCTCTGTGTCTGGGGGCAACAGTGCTGGTCGTGAACGCGGTGCATTGTCATCAGCACATGGCCATGGGACACGCTTGTCCTTCTTTTCGGCAGCTGGATATGTTGAGCCACATCATGCCGAAGACTTGGTAGAGTGGATGACCAAGCCCTCCTCCTCCTCCTCATCCTCTCTCACCCAGGCTCAGGGTACTGGCAAAGCAGCTGCCAAAGCATCCTCTTCCCTGGTATCAATGTCAGACTCATCATCAGTCACTCCTTCCCTAGACCCACCATGTCCTCCTCCTGAGGAGTCCCCCGAACTGTTTGAGCACAGTGTTGGGTACATGCTCCAGGAGGATGCCCAGCGTTTCGAAGGGTCTGATGATGAAACCCAGCTACAGGAAGACAGTAGCGTGAGAGCAGACAGAGGGGATGCTCAAGAAGGACACCAATCTGGCAGTCATGTTCCAGCAGCTGCAGCATACTGCCAGATTGGCTCCAGTGATGAGGAGGGAGGGGATGATGAGGTCACTGACTCCACGTGGGTGCCTAATAGGAGAGAGGAGGAGGAGGAGAATGAGGAGGAGGCACATCTCCAATGAGGCAGGATGCCCTTTGGTGGCCAGCGTAAGGGCAGTACACCGACGGAATCACACCGCAGAGCTCCGCCTGTGCAGGGCGCTGCCTCTGCCCGTCATTCAAAAAGTTCTTTGGTGTGGGCCTTTTTTAAGGCTAGTGCATCAGATCGCACAGCTGCTGTTTGCAACATATGTCTCAAGCGTATATCGCGTGGCCAAAACATCAGCGCTTGGGTACCACATGCCTGACCAGACATATGTTGACCTGCCATGCAGCTCGTTGGCAAGCCTACCTCAAAGACCCACACCAAAGAACAAAGCGGACCTCTCCTTGCACCGCATCAGCTGGGATCTCCAACCCCACTATAACTTCAGTCCTCTCTGAAACATGCACTGAGAGGAATGAAGGTGTAGAATTAGGTGTGTCACAGCCAAGTACTTGCGGCCACTCTGCTAGCAGTACACCGACGTCCGATTCTAGCAGGCAAATTTCCCTGCCCCAGCTGCTGGACCGTCGAAAGAAGTTCACTCCCAGCCATCCACATGCCCAGCGGTTGAATGCTAGCTTGGCTAAATTGCTAGCGCTTCAACTGCTGCCTTTTCAGTTGGTAGACTCGGCCCCCTTCCGTGAGTTTGTGCAATGTGCGGTTCCTCAGTGGCAGGTTCCCAAACGCCACTTTTTCTCACGGAAGGCTATTCCGGCTCTCTACCGGCATGTGGAAGGCAATGTCTTGGCCTCGCTGGACAGGGCGGTCAGCGGTAAGGTGCATATTACCGCTGACTCATGGTCCAGCAGGCATGGACAGGGACGTTACCTTTCTTTCACAGCCCATTGGGTCATTCTTTTGGCAGCTGGGAAGGATGCAGGACAAGGTGCAGTAGTGTTGGAGGTTGTTCCACCACCACGCTTTCAAAATGCTACTACTGGTTGTGACACACCTCTCTCCTCCACCCCCTCCTCTTCTTCTTCCTCCATGGCCTCTTCCTGTGCTTTGTCCTCTGAACCAGCGGTGCTCCGTAGCCGTTCAAGGGGCTACGCAAGTACGCAGGCAAAAAGATGCCATGCCGTGCTTGCGCTGGTGTGTTTGGGGGACAGAAGCCACACTGGGGCAGAGGTCCTGTCTGCTCTGCAGGGCCAGGCCGAGAGGTGGTTGACGCCACGCCAGCTTAAGCCAGGAATGGTGGTTTGCAACAATGGCACCAACCTCCTCTCCGCCCTCCGACAGGGACAACTGACCCATGTGCCCTGTGTGGCTCACGTCCTTAACCTGGTGGTGCAGCGGTTCTTGGGCAGGTACCCGGGCTTACAGGATGTCCTGAGGCAGGCCAGGAAGGTCTGTGTGCATTTCCGCAGATCTTATAATGCCAGTGCTCGCCTGGCTGAGCTGCAAAAGGAGTTGAACCTGCCCAAGAACCGCCTTATATGTGACATGCCCACCAGGTGGAACTCAACGTTGGCCATGCTGCAGCGGCTGCACACGCAGCAGAGGGCCATCAATGAGTACCTGTGCGACTACGGCACCAGGACAGGGTCAGGGGAGCTTGGTTTTTTTTCTCCACGCCAGTGGGGCATGATCAGGGATGCATGCACTGTCCTGGCACCATTTGAGGAGGCCACGAGGATGGTGAGCAGTGACAGTGCATGCATCAGTGACACTGTACCTCTTGTCCACCTGTTGGAGCACACGCTGCGTGGAATAATGGACAGGGCACTTGAGGCAGAACAGAGGCAGGAAGAGGAGGACTTCCTTGCCTCTCAAGGCCCCCTTTACCCAGACAGTGTTCCTTCTATCCCACCCATCGCACAGGAAGAGGAGGAGGAGGAGGAGGAGGAGGAGGATTGTGTCAGCATGGAGGTGGAGGCTGGCACTCAGCATCATCAGCAGCAGTCTTTTAGGGATGATTTACAGTCCCAAGAAACCAGTGGACTTGTACGTGGCTGGGAGGAGGTGGCTGCGGATCATGTCGTCCTTAGTGACCCAGAGGACTCCGGACCGAATGCCTCAGCTAACCTACGCTGCATGGCCTCCCTGATCCTGCAAAGTCTGCGGAAGGATCCTCGTATTCTTCGGATCAAGGAGAGGGACCATTACTGGCTGGCCACTCTCCTTGATCCACGGTACAAGGGTAAGGTTGCGGACCTTATGTTACCGTCGCAGAGGGAGCAGAGGATGAGACAACTCCGGGAGGCCTTGCAGAAAGGTCTGTGCAACGCGTTCCCAGAGACTGGGAGGTTACAAACTCCTGGTCCTGGACAACGAGTTGCTGAGGCTTCGGCCAGTCAAAGAAGGAGCGGTGGGGAAGGTGGCCGTCTGACCGATGCGTTCAGACAATTCTTTAGTCCGCAGCCCCAAAGTATGATCGGTTCCAGCAACCATCGCCAGCGTCTGATAAACATGGTGCAGGAATATCTAGGGGCAAGGTCAGACTTGGACACCTTCCCCACCGAAAATCCTCTGGCTTACTGGGTCTTGAGGATGGATCACTGGCCAGAGCTTGCACAGTATGCAATTGAGCTACTGGCCTGTCCTGCATCCAGCGTTCTTTCGGAACGCACATTCAGTGCTGCTGGAGGATTTGTCACGGATCACAGGGTGCGCCTGTCCACCGACTCGGTTGATCGACTGACTTTCATCAAGATGAACCAGTCTTGGATCACCACCAGCTACCACACACCTGATGCTGATATAACAGACTAATTGATTTTAACATGTCACATCCCTTCAAGACTGATGCTGATGCTGAGTGCCTGTGCTGTTATGTTGACTGGCTATCCTCCTCCTCCGAGTCCTCAATGATACCATTGATGATGATAGCTTGGAAGATCATTTTTGTTTATGGGTGCCGCCACCAGTGGCTAAGGCCCAATTTTTCAGCCCCTGTTTAACAGGGGCGTGTAATTACAATTTTTGAAGCAATACTTTGCAACAGGGCTCATTGCTGTGCTCCAAGTACAGTATCTGTGAGGGGTTGCAGTGTTGTGCCACCAGTGCCTAAGGCCCAATTTTTCAGCCCCTGTTCAACAGGGGCATGTAATTACAATTCTTGATCTAATAATTCACAGCAGGGCCCATTGCTGCACCCACCAAGAGTAACTCTGAGGGCTTACAGTGTTGTGGCAACGCCACCACCACCACCACCACGAAAGGCCCAATTTTTCAGCCCCTGTTCAAAAGGGGCATGTAATTACAATTCTTGATCTAATAATTCACAGCAGGGCCCATTCCTGCACCCACCAAGAGTAACTCTGAGGGCTTACAGTGTTGTGGCAACACCACCACCACCACGAAAGGCCCAATTTTTCAGCCCCTGTTCAACAGGGGCATGCAATTACAATTCTTGATCTAATAATTCACAGCAGGGCCCATTGCTGCACCCACCAAGAGTAACTGTCAGGGCTTACAGTGTTGTGGCACCAGCACCACCATCAAAGGCCCAATTTTTACTACCACTGTTCAACAATTATATGTAATTACAATTCCTGATATAATAGTTGACAGCAGGGCGTTCCAGCACCAACCAAGAGTAACTGTGAGTGCTTACAGTGTTGTGCCAACACCAACAACTAAGGGGCCTATTTCTGCAGAGTATATACAGCAGGTCCCTACTTTCAAACATCCAACTTACAAACGACTCCTACTTGCAAACGCAAGAAGACAACAGGAAGTGAGAGGAAATCTACCCCTAGGAAGGAAAATTCTCTCCTGTAAGAATTAATATGGGAGAAAGGTGTCTCCTCTGTACTGATGCTTTATCACCAATCCTTGTTTCAAGAAAAACACCACATTTCAAAAACAGTTGTCATTGGGACGGAAAGTGAGGTAAAATGTTCTGAACAGGGGCACAGACAGCAAAACAAATGTCACAGGGGTGATAACCCTTCCCTATGTTTTCCAAAAAGTTTAAAAATAGATTTTTGGGCTGGAGCTACACTTAAACAATGTACCTGTTCAAAATTACAAACACATTCTACATAAGAACAAACCTACAGTCCCTGTCTTGTATGCACCGCCTGTATACGGCTGTTCAGAGTATATAGGGCCTTTTTTATTTTATGTGCGGGGTTCCCCTTAATATCCATACAAGACCCAAAGGGGCTGGTAATGGGCTGGGGTAGGGGGGGGGGGGTCATGGGGTAGCTATGCCATTTTTCTTAAAGATTTTCATCCATATTACCGGGACCAGACATTACATTAAAGCCGCAAGCAGTTTTAAATGTTTTTTTTTTCCTTTAGAAGTGTCATTTTGTGCAGGGACAGTTCTAAACACGGGAAACACGTGGCACTTCACAGGCATACTTTAGACACCCCCCAGGTACGATATTTAAAGGAATATTTGACTTTTTTTTTTCACTTTATGCATCATTAAAATGACTGCTCCCGAAAAACGACCGTTTTTAAAACTTCTTTTTGCATTGATACATGTCCCCTGGTGCAGAACCCGGGTTCCCAAACCCTTTTTAGGACAATAACATGCATAATAGTCGTTATAATTAGCACTTTAGAATTCGAACGTTCGCATCCATTGTATTAAATAGGGTTCTAATGTTCGTACGAACGTTCGGTCCGTTCGCGGGTTCTGGTGCGAACCGAACCCGGGGGTGTTCGGCTCATCACTAGTCTTGACGCATGAGTTGTCCTTTTTCTAAGGTATTTTTTTTTAATAATAAAAATGTTATACTTATCTGTCCTGTGCAGTGGTTTTGCACATAGCAGCCCTGATTTTCTTCTTTTTTGGTTCCCCCACTGGCGGTCCTGGCTCCTTTCCCATGCCGAGTACCCCCAATATCAAGCCTCTTGCTATAGGGGCACTTGAGCAGGCTCACTCCCAAACTGCACTCCTGTGAATGGACATTGTCCAATTACAAGCAGAGTGTGGCTCAGCCCCGCCTCCCACTCTCTCCTAAATTGATTCTCTGGTGTTGATTGACAACAGCCGAAGCCAATAGCACCCTCTGCTGTGTGAGCCAGTGAGTAGAGAGAGCCGTTGCTCTAATGCACATGGCTGGATCGAGATCAGGCTCAGGTAAGAATGAAGGGGGGGGGGCTGGGGAGGAGCTGCACCCAGAATGCTTTTTATGTTTTTTACCTTAATGCATAGAATGCATTAAGGTTAAAAAAAAAAAAAAAACTTCTGCCTTTAGAACAACTGTAGGCCAAGTGTTTGGCTTGCGGTTGCTGGACGGGCCCATTGACTTGAATGGCTGAGTTTGACAGGCGGTACCACCTGTCAATTCAGCATGCCATGTTAAATTTGACCATCAGGGCCCCAGCATGTGATCAGCCGCCTCTGGCTGTAGTTTAGACTCTAGGTGGGTGGCCGGGGGTTGCCCACCTAAAGAGGCCTCAGGCTGACAAATGCAGGCATATATCAGTTGGATATGGTGCCTGGGTTGGCCCAGTCTTTATAAACAGAGCCCTTCATTTTATCAGACACCCTTGGCTAGATAGTTACTTTAATCTGAAAAATGTAAGCTAACAATTTATTTATTGCCTACTTTCAGCTTTCTGAATTGTGCCTGATCTCTGTATGCTGCCTAAATGCCTCCCAGTTACTGAATTATAAGGGTACTTACAACTTTTCTCTCACGTAGAAGGCTCCCTGCTGGCCTCAAAACTGGAGCAAGTGTGTGTGATTCGATGTTAACCAAATATAACGGGAAAGTAATTTCAATGTTTCTTTTTTATATACTGTATATATGCTCATATAACTGGTCTTCTCAGTAGGTGTTTTTAATCTCTGGTTTATTTGCATGTAACAGCTGTACACGGAGGCAGCCATGTGAGTGACTCAGAAAATATCAAGATTGGGGGAAAAAAAATAGCATTCTTGTCAATAGCAGGTCCTGTACTTTTCTCAGTACAGATTTTGCTTAAAGTGGTAACTATATCTGATCACCACAAACTGAAAACTCTATTTAATTCATTTTTATATTCAAAGCAAACTCCCCCATCCATCCATGTCTCCATGCTTTATTTTGTTAATGAATCACTTTGAACCCCCCCCCCCCAGCATTTCTAGCGGAGGCCATCTTGAGTAAGGGCAGATGACTCTGAAGCATTTACTTCCTGTGGCATTTACATCCTGAAATCCATCGGACCTTAGTTCAGGCATGCAGGCAGGAAGATGTACTTAGCTAAGACAACTCTGCCTCCCCTTCTGAAGATTCATATAACGGTATGACATCATTTTGGCCTAGACCAGAAACCAGGAAGCAACTGAAGAAATGAAAAAAAATAAAATAAAACAAGTTAATATAATATTCAGTACAATCTATCTATTTACTATTTCTAACAGCATGAGGATTAAAAATTATTATGGTTGATTGAGAGAGTTTAGCATACCTCCCAACTTTTCAAGATGGGACTGAGGGACACCTATTAGCTAATGTATGTAGGCATAGGACACACCCCACTGCCACTCCCCCTTAGAGGAGAATTATACAAAAAAAGATTACTGTAGTTATAGTGGAAGTAAAGCCTCCTAGCCTTTACAGCCAAGAAAGCTGCCATCTTGGCCTCTGTTTAATCTACAACTGCGATGATGCTGCACATGTGATCAGTTATGACACCAGCCATTGGATGGTTTGACAGTTTGGTTGAGAGCACAACCAATGGGAGTGTAACTGTTTTTTGAAACTGTTAAATGGATGGTTTTACTCCCGCTTTAAACCCACATTTATTTTTTACCACTACTATTTGTTTATATTGGCTTTTGAAATTTACAATTGCAACAATTTAGAAATTGGGTGAAAGGTTTATTACTGGGAAACACTTTTTGAAAGATTAATAGTGCATTTTATATACAACTATATAGATCAGACCAAAATGAGGGACAAATGAGAAGGAATGAGGGACAGAGGGACATTACTCTAAATCAGGGACAGTCCCTCGAAATCAGGGATAGTTGAGAGCTAGCCTATGAGTTTAGTTCTGCTTTAACCACTTTAGCTCACAATATACCTGTATACTCCTTATGGACCAAAGCAATTTTTATCATTTCCACAATGGGCCTGTCTATTTGGTGATAACTTTGTGTATGATATTTGTGTATTGTGTAATTTTACATTACCCCCTCTCTTTTTGCACATGGATAATGGCACTGTAATTATTTGGATAATAATAATAATAATAATAATAATAATAATAAAAAAAAATTCTAAGCACCTTTTTTTCCTAATCAATATACAGCTGTGATTGATTGATATGTAAATTTATATCGCGCCAAATACTGTCTTGGAGGACTGCAACTAAGCGCGCTGTACCACAAATTCACCAATCAGCCTTGGGAAAAGAAAAAACTATTTGAAAAAAAGGGAGGGGAGAAAAGAAAAGCTGTCACATGACCCAGATCTTTCCCAGCCTGTCTGCAGGGAAACATAAGCAGAAGGAGCTTCTAGTCCCCTTCTGCTGGTCACGTGTTCAAAAAAATAATTGTAAAAATTGCCTTTGGAATACAGAGTAGAAATAAATAATTCATATAAAAAACTGTTTTAAACTGTCATACAAATATATATTAGAAATGAAATCTTTATTATTTTTGGCAATAACATGGTGTGGGCAGATTTCTTCCAGCCGCAGGCTGTGTCATGCCCCCCCAGCCTGTTTCTTAGAATACAGTATTACAAGGAGGTGAAGTCTCTATCAATCAAGATATAATATCCCACCCCCATTGTGTTTAGCTGGTTAGTGGGCATGAAGGAGGGGGGGGAGGGAGTGGGCTGTCATTTACCAATGTGTATATGCCCACATGTGTGACTCTATTGTCACATGAGCCACTCAGATGTGATAGGGAGGAAATGCTCAGTATAGAAACTCACTGAAAACTGAGCATGTGCAGAGCTGCCAACACTGCTCTGCAAAATCCCCAGCCGCAGTGGGGACATGGACAAAAGGGGGAGATTGAGGACAGCAGTTTTTTGCAGAGTACAGAAAGAAATCCCATATTGACCAAGTGAGTAGTATGAACAGCATGTAATACACCATTTATTGATAGTTTTTAGTGACATTTTTAGGCCCCCTTCGCACCTGTGATCTCTGGTGTATTGTGCCAACACATGTGTGTCGCATAAAGGCATTCAATTTATTTAAATGGACTTCCAACACACCAGAACAGAAAAATACATACAAACAGTACCTGCTATTGTGGCCCTCTGGAAGTATCAGGGGCAGCACTTGAAGATCTCTATAATTTTCAAGTTGACCAACACTGGTGAACCACTAAACACCATTAAAGCCATTCTACTGTTTTATAAATGTTCCCCTAAGTTGGTGCTGATTTCCTTGACAAAACAGGAGCACAGGCAGTGTTATGACATAATTGTTATGTATGGTCATTTTTGGAGGGTCACTCCACCTAAAACATTCAGTAATAGATGGAGAAGCGTTGTACTACCTAACTGTTTCTCATATGTTGTGATGACATGTCTGGAAGTGAGATTTAAGATCTTCAAATTGAAGTACCTGTCTCTACTCTGCCTGCACGCAAAATGTATGACCTTAAATATGCTCTGCCTGACACAAGATGGCTGCTAGAGTTACATGGGATAGCAGTTGGATCACTTCCCCAGTGACCCAGGAAACTATAGAGGAACCATGTTCCTCTTGACTTCCTCTCCAACTACCATTCTTTGTAAGGTCATATTTACATTCTACATAGCGGGATTGTACGTTCCTGCTTGTGAAAACTCAAAAAATGTGCAATTGACACACAGGTGTACGTCTTAGGTGTAAATGGTACCTTCATAATTTCAGAAAGTATATAATGCTTTGAGGACAAAAATAAGCAATCAGCACATGTGCAAAACATGGGGAAAAATAATTTGTCCTGCAGTGAAAAGGTTAAAATTACCCTAAAAATGAATATCTGAGCGCTCCACCACTCTAGCAGTAGCAGTTCCTCATGTCTGCAGGCATCACTACAACCCCGCTGAGCCCCAGGTGTGATACGCTGCACCCTCTTTTTGAGTAAGTCCCCATGATCCCCCACATACCAGCTAAAAGTTAAAATAGAACTAAAGGCAATTCTTTTTTTTACTGGCATCTGTGTCCCTATTGGGGAGATTTCCCTTCCACTTCCTGTCCCAAACAGGAAGTGAGAGAAATTCCCCAAAGTGATGGAATCTGTGGTTTTCACCAAAACGAGTGTCCCCATTGGAAGATTTCCCCTCCCTTCCTGTCCTGGAAGCAGCCAAAAATTTGTGTTTTTTTTTTTTTTTTACCAAAGACATGTAGCAGAATATATTTTGCCTTAATTTTTGAACAAAGTTTTTTTTTTTATTGGATATGTTTTATAACAGAAAGTAAAATATATATATATATATATATATATATATATATATATATATATATATATTAGAAAAATAAAGCTGCGCACATGTGAAAAACACTGTCTCTGATGGTTCAGAAACAGAATATCAAGAGCTCAATCTCTATTGCCAAAAACAATCAAGAGACCCCTGATATTGTGAAAAACAAAGTCCCTTGAATGGATGAACAAAATCCTGTGAATGAATGAGGTAATGATAACCCCTTAACAAACAAAATGATGTGGATAGGAATCTCCTTATTGGAACATAGGTGACTTCAAACATCAAACACCCAATGAATAGTGCTGTATCCTTGATAGAGAGAGGTTCCACCACCACCAGTTCTTACTGCCGCTTACCGGAACCATTGATCCCTTCAGAGATCAATAGAAGCAGATGGCTGTTTATCCCTGCCAGGGTCTCTAGAGTGTTAGATCACTAGTAACTTCTCTCCTGAATTTCACGCCAATCCTCTCTAAAAGCCACGTTATCACAGTGCAAAAGGAAAGAAAGCCACCATAGCGTAAATCCGGTAAAATAGGTTTAATATTAAAAGAAATGCACTTACAGTTATCGCAAGTATAGAAAGCGTGTGGTAAAAATAGCTGGCTGGCTAAGACATCCCGTTCCTTGGGACTCGTTTGTATGTCAGTAACGTCAGCACGCCGCTCCTCCCTATGTCGTTTCGTCACAGATGACGTCGTCCTGGCCCCTGTGACGAAACGACGTAGGGAGGAGCGGCGTGCTGACGTCACCGACATACAAACGAGTTTCTTTCCTTTTGCACTGTGATAACGTGGCTTTTGGAGAGGATTGGCGTGAAATTCAGGAGAGAAGTTACTAGCGATCTAACACTCTAGAGACCCTGGCAGGGATAAACAGCCATCTGCTTCTATTGATCTCTGAAGGGATCAATGGTTCCGGTAAGCGGCAGTAAGAACTGGTGGTGGTGGAACCTCTCTCTATCAAGGATACAGCACTATTCATTGGGTGTTTGATGTTTGAAGTCACCTATGTTCCAATAAGGAGATTCCTATCCACATCATTTTGTTTGTTAAGGGGTTATCATTACCTCATTCATTCACAGGATTTTGTTCATCCATTCAAGGGACTTTGTTTTTCACAATATCAGGGGTCTCTTGATTGTTTTTGGCAATAGAGATTGAGCTCTTGATATTCTGTTTCTGAACCATCAGAGACAGTGTTTTTCACATGTGCGCAGCTTTATTTTTCTACTATTATCTTTACTGTGTGTGTCTCCCATTTAAGTTGCAGCCTATTATTTTATTATCACTATTAATTTCAATTCATGAGTGGTATTTCACTATTTAGACAGCGCAGTATATATTTACACTTTTACGCTTTTATATATATATATATATATATATATATATATATATTTTTTTTTTTTTAATTATCATTCATTTTTCATTTATAAAATAAAAAAACCTAGTGATGATCAAATACCACCAAAAAAATCTCTATTTGTGTGAAAAAAATTATATAAATGTCATTTGGGTACAGTGTTGCATAACCGCACATTTGCCAGTTAAAGTAGCGCAGTACTGAATAGCAAAAATCGTCCTGGTCATGAAGGGGGTAAAATCTTCCGAAGGTCAAGTGGTTTAGGAAGGGTAACAGGTTCCAAAACAAATAATCTTAACAGTACTGAGGAGTATTCCTAATCTTTACCTTTAACAAATAGAATTTGTCTTCTGTCCCAAGGAAGTTCATAGTCAAGGTAAAATGGCTCAAAAACTGTATTTGTTTTGAAGTTGGTCAATACTAAAGTTGTTATAATTTCTGCTTTATTAATGAAAGGTAGTAGAGTGTGCTTCATAATGCATTAGGCCCCTTACACACGGAGCGGACTCCATTGGAGTTCGCCTGCTCAGCATGAAATCTGTCCACTGAGCAGGTGGATGGCAGGTCCATGTCCGCTCTGCTAATGCAGATCACACACAGACAAAGCCCGCTCTCCTCTATGGGGAGTCAGATGTAAATGGAGTGTGTGTCCGTTTACACCCGACTGCCATCCAATCCACCAGGCAGATGGGATCCCCATCCATCTGGTTCTTAGTGAATAATATCGGATTGGATGTTGGTGGGTGTCAACGAACACGTCTGCTGTAACCCGCCACTCCATACAGGGCAATGGATGCTCAAATGAGACTGCCTAAAAAACTTACAGGCGGACCCGATCAGTCTGCCCATTCAAAAGGGGCCTAAAACCCCACTGAACTTTCAGTTTGGATTGGCTGAATACATTCCAAGTGCATCAAAAATTAAGTGAAAATCGCTCAGCAGCCCCGTAAGAACTAAATCCGCATGCACCAAAAAACTATACAGTGATAATATATGTAAAATGTGCTGCACCAGGAAATTAGATTAAAATCTGTGAAAACATCATAATTAAAATAAATTTAGAGACACAAGAAACGGGACTTTAAAGGTGCCAACATTTTTTTTTTTTTTTACAATATATTCATATAGAGTAAAAAAATACTAATTTTATGAAATATCAAGTTTAAAATATGATAAAAATGATCACATATTGAACGATCCATACAACAGTACAGCCACTTCTGCTCTAAATGTTTCACTCAGGAAACTTAAGAGTGCTGCATAGAATTGATGCTATTGATGAAAAGATAAACACTCGTAAATATTTATTAAAAACTGTTCATAATATTATTACAGATATCACATACCGGTAGTCATTAAGATTTGACTAATACAAATATCATTGTGAGCAGATCTATCTGTATCTGTAATAATATTATGTACAGTTTATTATAAACATTTACGAGTGTTTATCTTTTCATCGATAGCATCAATTCTATGCAGCACCCTCCTGAGGAAGCTCTTTGGGGCGAAACATGTAGAGCAGAAGTGGCTGTACTGTTGTATGGATCGTACTATATGTGATAATTTTTATCATATTTTAAACTTGTTATTTAATAAAAATTTAATTTTTTTACTCTATATGAATATGTTGTATATTTGTTTTTGGCACCTTTAACCCCTTCCATACCGGGCCATTGTGAAATGACGCCAGCAGGAACCCTCTCTCCCTCCGGGTGGACGTCATATGACGTCCTGGATTTGATGGGGGATATCTGAATGATGCCTGCAGCTAGAGGCATCATTCAGATATCCTTTTTTTCAGCCGGCGATCCTGCGCACCATAAAAACGTTCATAGCGGCGATTCCGCTGCTTGATCATTCTTATAGGCGGCGGGAGGGGACATCCCCCCCTCCCGCCGCCATCCGGTGCTTCTCCGGGCTCTCCCTTGCCATCGGGGACCCGGAGAGAATTGTCTGCGCCGGTGGTGGGTCACGTGACGAGCATAGAGATGACTGGTGACCAGATGGTATATGAAGTAGTTTCCAGTAGCTGAAAAACACTTTCTGGTAGCCAACATCAAGGAAAAGCTTTCCGGTACCCAACGCATTTCAGGTTAAAAGTTCTTTCATCAGGGGTATTTATATAGGAGAATTTAAATTCTAATAAGTAACAAAAAATAATTATTAATTATTAAGGTTAACTAAATGGTTATTTGATTTGATTTTCTTTTTTTTCGTTTTAACCTGTAAGGCTAAGTGACATGATATACAGATCAAAGCTCATCCTTTTGATTTACATATGAATGAAGTAGTAAATACAATGCAGCTATACAGTGATTCATTGCATTTACTCAATGACACTTGCAGACCCTCTGCACGTGTCATTCTACACAGCAGACACATTGACAGCACCTCCTGTTATGTAACGCAATGCAATCACCGGCTATCATTTTGACAGGTGGTAATTGCTGGTAATGGTGGACGAAGGGAGAGGAGCTGGGACATAAGAGATGTGTCCTAAAAATGTTGTTAAAGATTTTTAGGACATATCTCTTAAGCCAGCCATAGATGGTTCCTGTTAAACTGGCTGAGATTCGAACCCTGCATGGGCTGAATGTACCCAAGTTGATCGATCAGCCTGTCAGATTTTACATGTGATTATTGCTAGTAGCTAATATGTCCAGAGAGATCTTATTTTGAACTTTACTGGTAAAAGAGGACAGCCAACTAAATACAGGTACCGGTACTTAAAAAATGACCAAAAAGTTTATTACATATTTAAAAACGCATTGCAAATAAAATATTCCACATTCCGTTTACTAGAACCGGCAGGACGAGCCAAATAAGTGCTAGTCCATAGTTACACCAAGAGACAAAAAAGGTTATTTTTTGATCTCTTGGTGTCACTATGGATACTATAAAAACTGAGTAACACTTATTTGGCTCGCCTTGCCAGTTCTTAGTAACCGGAATGTGAAATGTTTTATCTGCAATGTGTTTTTAGTAATTTTTTTAACTATTTAGTTGGTTATCCTCTTTGTACCAGTAAAGTCCAATATAAAATTTCTATAGACATATTTTTACTTAGGGATGTGGTACACCATTATCAGCTGTTTTTTTAAATAATATTGCTAATGGCTGTTATAGCTGCTGGCAATAATCACTGTTTTCTCCCGGCGGGGACGGCTTCCCCTGCCAAACCTTTCTTGGGAGAACACAATGGCTCCATTGGAGGGATCCCCACTCATTATGATTCCCCACTGTTCTCTCTATAGTATCTCTTCTTCTTCTTCTTTTGCACTGCAGATAAATAGTGAATTTCAAGCAGAAGCAACGTGTCATCATTGAGTTCTTGACGAAGGAGGGGTGCAGGCTGTCTGACATCCACAGAAGACTACAGAATGTTTATGGAGATGACACCATTGAAATGAGCAATGTCTTGTAACTTGGTGACTCTTGTTAATGGTCTCATCTCCATAAATATTTTGTAGCCTTCTGCGGATCTTGAACAGCCTGCACCCTTCCTTCGTCAAGAGACCAATGGTGGCACGTTGCTTCTGCTTGGAATCCATTATTTACCTGCAATAAAAAAAAGAAGAGTTACTCTAGAGCAGACTTTTTCAACCCAGGGTGCCTTGGCAAAATGCCTAAACATTTATCAAAATTTGTATACAAGCCAGCATGTGGATCAAGCCTTCCTTTTAGTTACAAAAAGCCATGGGTTTTCATTATGAACCATTATGACTTTCTAGACACTGGCATCCTGTTGCCTCCACACCTCCGTCACCACGCAGCTCGTTCGAGGAAGGGCTTCTGTTTCTGCCGGCTGGCTCATTTCTCTACACTTTTTTAATCTTATTTGATGTAAGTACGCTACCTTACTTAAATAAACGCTTTTTAGACGTTATCACCCTATGGTCCTCTCCTCTTTCTGATTTTTACCGCAAACGGAGCTATCATACAACAATGTCATATTGCATACTGGAGGAGTGTCCTGGGTGTTCTGACTGGGTTTGAGTTCCATCCACCCACTACATGCAAGCTAAAGGCCGCGGTTAGGTTATAGCCGACTGCTCTCTTTTGCTTGCTTCTGGTAAGCAGCCATTTTTTATTACGGTGGTGGTCACACCGGGTGTCAAGCACGGTGGTGGTACTATACTGTACTGTTTTTGGATGTTCTACAGCATATGTGATTCCTCCCTTCTGATACTATATTGGCACCTATAGGTCACCCTTTTGGACTACTTTCATATAACCATTGATTCTTGCCTTTTTGAGGACTGTCCATTAACATTTTTTTGGCACAGCTTTTTCTTTATTTTTAAACAGCATCCTTGTTTGACCCTCCTGTGCCCCTCTTCCTCAGCACTGGGATGACAATAGCTGACTGATGGAGAGAAATTGAGGGAGAAGAGAAACATATAGTCAGTACTTTGGAAGAATAAATAACCTCTAACGTTGGGTGTCCTACATGTGGATGTTGCTGAATTATGTAAAACTATTAGAACAGTTTCTTACATTTTAGAATGGGGTGCTTTGAGACTGTCCATATAATTTAAAGGGTGCCTTACTGAAAAAAGGTTGCGAAACACTACTCTAGAGCATGGGTGCCCAACCTGCAGCCCTCCAGCTGTTGCAAAACTACGAGTCTCATTATGCCTCTGCCTTTGGGAGCCATGCTTGCAAATGTTAACCTTGCAATGCCTCAAGGGACTTTTGGTTCGGCAACAGCTGGAGGTCCGCAGGTTGGACACCCATACTCTCAAGGAAGAGTTACTCTACCAACATGTGAAATTTGAACAAAATCTATGTTAGTTCACTTTTGCAATACTTTCGTTACAGCCCTCATATATGGATAGGATTCCACTGTGTTTGGAAATAAAGCCTTCTATGAAATCAGGGAGCGCAATGACCTGCATTCTCTTCACTTCAGATGAAGAACTGTTCAGATGATGAGAATACCAGTCACAGCAGAGACTTTGCTTGCGATGCACACAGATGCCAGGATGGAGATCAGAGTCAGTTGTCTGTTTTCCCATTCCTATTACATTACACAATTTTCACGTTTGACTGGAGTGCACCTTTTAAACCTCTACATTTTACCTTGAGTGGTCTCCCACAACTTCGGAAGGAGCGTGTCGGTCGGTTTGTCTTGTTCTTTTTTCTAAGAGTTGTGTTTACCTAATTAAGAGCTTTTCAGTAGTCCCCAGCTAGCTAATTGTGTCATTTGCGGCAGTTTTGACATGGAGAACAACTTGTGTCTGGGCTATGAAGTTGCCCGTTAGTTAAGCCCAGTGGGTTTAGCCTCAGGAGAGCTGGCTGAAGGCTTGTGCAGTTTGTATAGCACAAAGTAGAATAATTGGTCCCTAGAGATTCAGCCTGCTCATCTGCCAATAGGGATTGTTTTTTTTTTTTTAATCTTTTTTTTTTTGTGTTTGAATAAAAAGCCAGGCTGCCATGACTCCGCTGCTGTGTATTAACTTGTGGCTTGTGTGCACACCGCCTCTTGCTAGAGATTAGATAACCAAGTGATTCTTACAGCTGTCCTCTTAGCAGTTAGCGAAACTGCTGCCAGCTTGCAAACTGACAGCCCTTAATGACTGCTAAGCATTGCTAAGCTTTGTGATAGCCACACCAATTACCAATGCACTCTAGCAGAAACATGCAGCCGAGGGTGAAGGAAAAAAAAAAAACACATGTGTTAGACTGCACTATTGGTGAAGCCTTTATTAATTTATTTTTTTTGTTTCACACAATTAGCCTGGGCTCCATTTTGTAACACCAAATGGAATGGCCACAGAGCTTATTTCTGTAAGATTTTTATTTATTTTTTTCATTTTAAAATATATTATAGTTTTGTGTTGCGGCTAATGGGAAGATTTACCCATCAGCTTCTTTTTGAGGCTTCCCAACTTTGGTGCACTGTTGCAGTCTCTACAATACCAAAAGTTCAACAACAAAAAAATGACGTACAAAGTAAATTAAACCGTGGAAGTACAGCAAGGAGCACCAGACCAAAACCAGATGAAACAGTCCAAGATAAAAAAAAAAGGGATTTTATTAGTTTTCAAACAAACATTAACACCACACAAAAAAAAAAAGGGTACATGGCCTTCAGTGTGCAATATCAGATGACAATAATATAGACATAAGGACATCATACCCAAAAGTAAAACAATAATTACCAGAAAACACAAGTAACACAGTAACAAAACAGCTGGTGACTAGGGCATTTTAGAAGAAATCTATCGCTCCAATTCCAAAAATGCAGAAGAATTCAACATAAAGGAGGATATGACACAGGGCATATATCTGTAAACGTATGGGGGTGTACCTCTTAGTCTTGTTAAACTTCAATCTCCCCCGAGACCTTAGAATTCCACTGTGACCATATTTTATCAATTTTTTTTGTACAACCTCTGGCAGTATAGGTCAGTTTATTCATGGGCAATGCTTGATTGACCAAGTCTACCCACATCTGTAAAGTCAGAGGCTTTGGTTTCTTGCAACTGAGCACTGAGGACCAGTACCTTCCGGGCGGCACATAACTCTTCCAGGTCTCCAAGGAGACACCTGGCAGGGTTACATATATTGGGCAAAGCTACAGTAGTCCAAGATAAAATTAGTTGTTGATAAAAAATAGTCATATAAAAGCAACCAACGCATTTAGTGGGCAACATACTCCTCTTTCATCAGGGTTCAGCACAGAAATAAACTTGGATGGATTCAGAGAAAACAGTGACTTCACAGATCTACCGTATGTTATAAATCGGTAACAGCCGTAGAAGCTGCTGGTTTAGTTTTGGGTCTGCACGTTATCTTACTGTTCCAAATGTTCGGCTCAGGGGTTCTCCTTGAAGAGTTTATCCGGAAGAAATGTTTGCACAAACACAAAGTCTCATTCAAGGGTTTTATTGAATAAACTTTCCAACAGAGGGGTAGAGGAATGGGGAGGACTCAGGTATCTTACTTGTCGATCACGGAAATTTCCTAGGTCCAGAGGAGCAACTGTCTCCACGCTGGACTCAGCAACCACTGGAGAGGCCCACTCTCACCTGCCTAGCAACCAACGCGAAGCTCGATCAAAGATAGTCTCTGCCACAGAATTTGTATTGGAATTTGTTCAATAGTCTCTGCCACAGACTCGTATAAACCCTCACTGGGTTAGCTTCCTCAGAATGAACACAGCTCTCAGTGCCAGGTTCTTTCAGCCACTCCGGCAGCACTGTGAGGTAGATTTTTGGGATCCGGGTACATCCTCAAATTGAGTCCTCAATTGCTCTGTCCCTTCCATCAGGCAAGGTGACACAGGATCGTCCCTGGATCAGCAGGCCCCAGTAACTCCTGGGCCTACATCTCAGTTGCGAGGCCTCGAGCCAACGTGGCCCCGAGGCGGGAACTGCCAACACATCCCTGAGGCCAGGAGGGCCCTCAGGTGAGGATCGAAGAACGAACCCCACCAAATGGTGTCCGTTCCTTAAGTACCCTCCCCCAGCATGCACAGTGGGTTCACCACGCCCCCTGGGCTGCTTCTGGGAAAAAGGCACCCAATACGTCCAGTCTGTTGCCTTTCCAACCCTGACCAGCGGTGACAGCGACACCCACCGGTGGGGGGGAAAATCATGCAACCAACCGAACTGAAACAGCGCCGCAATTTAAATAAACAATCTCTCTGGGCTAAACTAATGCCCAGACAACTAAATTTTAACATATAGCGCCCACTCATTGGGAGTAGGGTGCTAAATTAGTTTTCCCCTGGGCTGCTTCTGGGAAAAAGGTACCCAATACGTCCAGTCTGTTGCCTTTCCAACCCTGACCAGCGGTGACAGCGACACCCACCGCTGGGGGGGAAAATCATGCAACCAGCTGAACTGAAACAGCGCCGCAATTTAAATACAATCTCTCTGAGCCAAACTAATGCCCAGACAACTAAAATTTCAACATATAGCGCCCACTCATTGGGAGCATGGCGCTACAGTTAGAACTAGTATTGAACGCTCCTCATATGCGCCAGAACACCCTGGTCAGAGCACTCAGCCATTGGCTGAGAGCACTGATCAGAAGTTGGTCAGGTGATGGATTTGCAGAATGCACGTCTGACAAAAGCCAGCTTCCATATAGACACGGGCAGAATGTCGGACGTTTTTTATTTGACCGGCCGATGTCGTCCGACATTTGGCACATGTGTACTAGGCTTTAGGAAGTACTAGTGTTTAAGGCATGCTAAAATGACATGCAATAATATTGACTGAGAAGCGAATCCAGCATGCTTTAAGCGGTAGCACAGCTAGTGACTGGTGGTAAAATCAAATCCTTAATAAAAGCTCTCCCTGTAAAAAAAAGATACAAAATACTTAAAGCAAACCTGTGACTATGAATGCTAATGCATTTGCATATTCTGAACAAGCAGTATAACCACCTTAATACAAGTCCACATTCA
Source organism: Rana muscosa (assembly GCA_029206835.1). NCBI lineage: Eukaryota > Metazoa > Chordata > Amphibia > Anura > Ranidae > Rana > Rana muscosa. The sequence continues at coordinate 69,837,858 of CM055117.1, read as the reverse complement.
CCTCTGTAACTATAGCAATTGTGGAGAAATTCATCTTCAGAGTTTGTAACAGATGCACTGAGATCACAACTTCTTTCTCCCTCAGTGTTCTTTCACATGGGCAGTCTGCTCGGCGGACTCCACTTTGCTAAACGGGGGAATCGATCCGCTGATCCCCACTGAGCAGGCGGATCAAAGGTCCGTCTCCGCTCACTGTGCAGAGTGGAGACTTTCAGAGTCCTGCTCTCCCCTATGGGCAAATCGGGTTAAAACAGACCGTCTGTCCATTTTCACCCGATCTTATCCGATGCTCCAGATGGATAGAAAATAGGATCACCATCCGTCTGGATTTGGCGGACAGGATCAGATAGCAGCGGATGTCAGCAGACATGTCACCGCTGACATCCGCCGCTCCATAGGATTGAATGAATCAATCACTGGTCCGCCTGAAAAACTGACAGACGGACCTCATCGGACCGCCCGTGTCAAAGCACCCTAACTTTCTATAGCATCAGAATCTTGGCTAGACATGTTCCCTGCCGAAAAATTTGTTTGTTTTCGTTTTTTTTGTTTTTTTTGTTTTTTCGGGTCATTCGTTCTGATCGCAATTCGTAAATTTGTAAATTAGTAAATAAGAAAAAAAATCTGAAAATTCTAAAGAATAACTAACTAACTAATAACTAACTAATAAATTATAGGTATTGGAATTTCCTTGGCTGTTAGTGAACGTAACGAATACAAATTTATCTAAAGATACGAATTATCCGAAATAACAAATGGCGCATCTAAACAAATGGAACAGAACAAATTAATAATAAATAATAATAATAATAATAAAAAGTTTTTATCATTATTAATTCATTATGTTCTATTTGTTTAGATGTGGCATTGGTTATTTCGGATAATTCGTAACTCTGGATAAATTTGTATTAGTTAATTTCACTAACAGACAAATTTGAAAGGAAATTTCAATACCTATAATTTAATAGTTAGTAATAGTTAAGTTATTATTAGTTAGTTATTATTTACAATTTTCGAATTTTCGGGTTTTCGAATTTCGAATTTGCGAATATTCAAAATTAGTTAAACGGGTTTTTGTTAATTTGGATATTTCCGAATAAACTAATTTGTCGAAATTCGCTAAACGAATTCAGAACTAAACGAATTGCACATGTCTGATCTTGGCAGCCTGTCAGGCTTCTAATGTAAGGCCCCATTCACACCTGTGCATTCTATGTGCGTATTGGATGCGATGTATTACAAAAAAAAAAATTGGCCTAATGCATATTTGAAAGAGTTCAATGATAATGCTCCTAAAATGCATGTAAAATTCACTGCACAGATGTGAATCGGCCCTAAACTCATATCAATTTTAGCATCTTTGAGGATCTTTGAGAATTAATTACGTTAGAGTACAAGCAGCTAGAGAAATAAGGGGTGGCTTGTTTTAAAGCTCCTTTACTGTTTGTTAGTAATATGTTAATAGTTTGAAGTGGTTGTAAACCCTTAAAAACACCCAATGAAGCAAATGGCCTCAGGTGATACACAGAGATGAAACAAATCCTCCCACATAAGTTGTACCTGTCTCTGCTGTCTTCTTTTCTCTACATCTGTTCAAAGTGCTGCATTTTAAAGCTTGTCTGAAATTCAAAAAAAAAGGGGCAGAGATCTGAAGTTACACTCTGCAAAGTTTAGTGAGGGAAGCACAGACAGCTGATTGGAGGGAAGGGAAGGGACACCCCCCCTTAACACAGGAACATATCTGAGGTTGTTAATCCCAGGCTGTGTGCTAAAGCGCCCTCTTCTGTTACCTTTTTTCCCTTGGCGTCAGAAAAACTTGTCAGAACTGACTCATGCAGATAGCAGAGGAACAAAGTAGCAGACAGAAATGACACTAAAGCCCTGTACACACGATCGGATAACCTATGGATTTTCGTCCGATGGATTTGACCATCGGAAATCCGATGAAACTGTTTTTCATCAGTCTTGGCCACACACCATCAGTCAAAAAACCAACGGCAAGAAAACGACGGCACGTACAACACGTACGATGCGCTATAAAAGGGCCTAACAAATCTAATGGCGCCACCCCTTGGGCTGCTTTTGCTGATTTCGTGTTACCGCGTGTTAGTAAAAGTTTGGTGAGAGCCGATTCGCGCTTTTCAGTCTCCGTGCTTTGCAGATCGTTTCCTGGTGTTCAGTTTGTGCTTGTGGGTTCGTATTTGTTATTCAGTGCGTGCAGTCAGGTCGTTACTGCCTTGCAGTGCCTTCTTGGCCGTTCGTTTACTGTTTTTCAGGTCGTTCTTCTCAGGCCTTGCTGTTCCACGGTGCGTTTTGTTTGAGTTCGTTCTGATCAGCCGACCGGTTTAAGACCATGTTTGAAGTGCGTTCTCGTTCTCGAGCTCGTGCTGGCTTTGGACTTGGTGTTGCAGTTAACACTGTAACCCGAGTTCAGTCTGTGAACAGGGGGAGGAGGAGTTCATGGACTAAGAATATGCCTCTGCTGCGGGAAATCCATAAGAATAATCCTGATGATTTCAGGAATTATCTCAGGATGACGGACCCCGTTTTTCACCGTCTGTTGGATTTGCTGTCCCCCTATATCACGAGGCAGGACACTGTGATGCGCCAGGCCATCACTGCCGAGCAGAGGTTTATTGCCACGTTGAGATACCTGGCGACTGGGAGAAGCTTGCAGGACCTCAAGTTCACAACAGGCATCTCCCCCCAGGCTCTCGGGATAATTATCCCTGAAACGTGTTCGGCCATTATTCAGGTCCTGCAGAAGGACTATATAAAGGTAATTTTTCACCTTTAACATCACATTATATGTTTGTATTGTTTGATAATGTTCTTAATTTTTGGCCTCCTAACTCAAATTTGCCTGTTTGTAATATCCTGGTAATGTCCCCATTTTCACCATGCATGTTTTTACCTGTAAAGGCCTTTTTTGGGCCCTACATGCCTATTTCCCTTCACTAACCTCTCCAGCATGCTTTCCTGGGCCCAAACCCAGCTAGCCTTCTATTTTCCTTTTAACATTTTTGGGGTCAGTGCCCTTGTAGTTTGACAACCCTCCCTCCCCCCCCCCCCTAAAGATGTAAAAATAGTTTTAGTTCTCAATCAAGTTCAGCAGAGTGGTAGAGCCTTTATTTGGATCCCCCACAATCACCTCAAGCCCCCCCCCCCTTAGATTATTTTAGAATGTCCACTCAGCGGGGGTGAGGCATCTGCTAAGTGGGCCTTTGTTTATTGGTAGGAAATACTCCCTTAAATAATAATGTTAGAATGATGTTGGTCAACAATGTTTTTGTGTGTAATCTGCTTGCACTGTAAACATAAACCGTACTAATGTCTTCTTTTTGTTTGACTCCACAGTTCCCTAGCACACCAAAGGAATGGCTGACTGTGGCCTCCCAATTTGCCCAGCGGTGGGATTTCCCCAACTGCGGAGGGGCAATTGATGGGAAGCACGTCCACATAGTGCCGCCACCCCCGTTCGGGGTCATGCTATTTCAACTATAAAGGTTTTAATAGCATAGTGTTAATGGCGGTGGTGTCGGCACGGTACGAGTTCCTGTATGTGGACGTGGGGAAGAACGGCCGGATGTCCGATGGCGGAGTATTCGCAGAGACGGAGTTCGCTCACCGTCTGCAGGCTGGGGGTCTTGCACTGCCTCCAGATGCAGAGAACGTGGAAGGGCTACCGTTCGTTTTCATCGCGGATGAAGCTTTTGGACTTGGACCACACCTCATGCGGCCGTTTCCCCAACGCACCCTCACCCCGGAGAGGAGTGTTTTTAATTACCGGCTGGCCAGAGCCCGGAGAGTTGTGGAGAATACCTTCGGGATAATGGCCAGCCGGTTCCGCCTGTTTCAGACAGCTATACATTTGGCGGAATATAAACTGAACAGCATTGTGTACTGCTGCTGCATATTGCACAACTTTCTAAGACAATTCTCTTCTACCTATGTGTCATCAGTTGGGCCTGAGGCCGGTCCATCCAAAATGACCATTCTGACCGGCTGTCAGGGTCACCTGTGGCCAGGTGACAGATGCACACCGTAGGGGGACAGGAGTGCACCGCGAGGTAGTGAACCCTATGGCTGGCTTCTGTGGATAGGAAACTGGGTGGTTGTGGAAAGCGGGACCAGAGGAGCACAACCGGGATCCCAACGGAAGCGAGAGCCAAGATTCCCCAGGGCGCGGAGTCTAAGACCCAGCTGGTCTTCTCCAGGGCCTCTAGTGGTGAGGATGTTACGCTGCAGGCTGGGACCAGGTCGCGGCCCCTGGAGTTTCCTAGCTCATGCCCCGTAGGATAAGGGGAAGCAGCAGCACACGATAGAGAGAACCGAATAACAAGCCGAAGGTCAGGGGCCACAAGCAGACAAGGATAACGAAGAACGAGCCGAAGGTCAAGGGTCACGAGCAGACAGGGATGGTCGGGGACAAGCCAATAACGTAACAGAGAGACAGACGTAGCACACGGCAGGCAGGAACCCAAACACACAATGCCTAACAAACACGTTGATCAGCAAAGCAGGCTTGCAGTGCACAGGTTAATATAGTGTTCAGTGATAGGGCCTGGGGTGGAGTCAGGCTGGGAGGAGATTATAAGGAAGCCAGGTGAAGGAGGTCTGGTCTCTAGATGGACACATGAGGAGGAAGGTAAGATGGCAGACAGACATTAATGCATATCCATGACAGTACCCTCCCTCTTATGGGTCCTCCCCCGCCTGGACCCAGGCTTAAAGGGAAATCTCTGATGAAACCTTCTCAACAGATGAGGTGCAGCGACATCAGATGCAGCGATCCAAGACGCCTCCTCAGGACCAAAACCTCTCCAATGCACAAGGTACTGAAGAATGCCTCTGCAGAGCCGAGAATCCAGAACTTGTCTAACCTCGTACTTAAAATTATCCTCAGAGACCGAAAACGAGGTAGGGAGATGACAAGAAGATCTATTGAGGACCAAAGGCTCTCTAGGAATAAGCAAGGGCATGAGAGGATCAACAGGAATCTGAGGAGGGTCCCCTATACCCTTAAAGGGGAACTGGTCATCTTGCACAGGACCATCAGACTGGGCAGATGTCGGTGGAACCCTGAAGTCAGGTTGGTTAGAAGGTGACATGTCGCCGGAGTCAAGCTGAATAGCTGAAGGACAAGCAGAATGTCCCGAACAAGAAAAAGTGAGAGGCTCACTGGGCATGGGCTGGACTGGCATAACTAGTACAGAGGCAGAGTGAATAGCTGAGTCAGGTGTAGCGACTACCTGAATCGCATCGCAAGACGTAGCGACTGCAGGACTTGTAGACAAGCTAGCCTGGCTGTGCGTCCAAGGGTGGTTAGGGACAGAGAAATGTAAATGGTTATGCAACCTGGAATGAATGACCGGCTCAGATTCACAGGGGGCAACCTTGGGTAGGCAGGACGAAGAACAGGAGGGACCCCAAGCCAGGATCTGTCCAGTAGTCCAGTCCACATGAGGAGAATGGAGCTGTAACCATGGGAGACCCAAAATTATAGGCGTTGAGGCCTTGGGTAAGATAAGGAAGGATATCCACTCCTGGTGGAGTGTCCCTACCGACATCTTAACAGGGAGGGTCTGGAAGCGGATAGGTCCCCCTGGGAGAACAGTACCATCAATCGCCAAGACCACCAAAGGCGTGGTGAGGGGCAAAAGAGTAAGTCTCATGGACGATGCGATTTCCCAGTCCATGAAATTACCAGCGGCTCCGGAATCCAGATATGCTGAGACCGAATGAGAAGAAGCACCAACATGAAGGAACACAGAAAGCAGAAGACGAGAAGGGGAAGGTGATATTTCTGGGTCCAATACTCCACTTTCCAGATGAAGTGGACCCGAACGTTTTTCTGGACAAAGAGAGCAAGTGTCACGAAAATGACCTTTGCCCCCACAGTAAAGACACAGACCAAGAGTTCTGCGCCTAGCACGTTCCTCGGGGGATAGCCTGGTCCGACCCAGCTGCATGGGTTCCTCAGCTGGTAGGAGATGCTCTACGGGTCGAAGAGAGGGGAGCTCAGGCTGACTAAGAACCAAGGAGTGCTGGCGTTGCTTTTCTAAGGTCCTCTCCTGAAAGCGAATATCGATCTGGTTACACAAGGAGATAACGCCGGCCAGATCAGTGGGGATGGTTCTTCCTGCTAATTCATCCTTCACTCTATCAGACAGGCCATGCAAAAAGGTTGCGACTAAGGCCTCATTGTTCCAGCTCAACTCAGCCGACAGTATGCGGAAATGAAGCGCATACTGTCCCACAGAAGCAGACTCTTGGCGGAGACGTAAAAGGGCGCTGGCCGCTGAAGAGACACGAGCCGGTTCTTCGAAGATATTCCGAAAAAGTTTCAAGAAGCCAGACAGGCTAGAAACCACTGGATCATTCAGTTCCCACAGAGGGGCTGCCCAGGCTAAAGCTTCACCAGAGAGGAGGGAAATGATATAGGCTACCTTAGCCCGATCAGACAGGAAGTTTTGGGGCTGGAGCTCAAAATGAATCGTGCATTGGCTAAGGAACCCCCTGCAAGCCTTGGAGTCCCCAGAGAAACGGGACGGAGCTGGCAGTTGTAGCGAGTGTGTGGCTGCGACTGGTGCAATAGGTGCAGCCGCTGATTGTATTTGAGGTTGCGGATTCAGGGTTCCCAAGGAGGCCTGAAGCTGCTCGAAGCGAGAAGCCAGATCCTGGAGGAATCGCATCACCTGAGTCTGATTCGATTCCTGGGTTTCAAGTCTGCAAACTATGCCCTGCAATGGATCATCCGCGGGAAGCGGGATGTCAGCCGGGTTCATGGCTGATCAAACTGTCAGGGTCACCTGTGGCCAGGTGACAGATGCACACCGTAGGGGGACAGGAGTGCACCGCGAGGTAGTGAACCCTATGGCTGGCTTCTGTGGATAGGAAACTGGGTGGTTGTGGAAAGCGGGACCAGAGGAGCACAACCGGGATCCCAACGGAAGCGAGAGCCAAGATTCCCCAGGGCGCGGAGTCTAAGACCCAGCTGGTCTTCTCCAGGGCCTCTAGTGGTGAGGATGTTACGCTGCAGGCTGGGACCAGGTCGCGGCCCCTGGAGTTTCCTAGCTCACGCCCCGTAGGATAAGGGGAAGCAGCAGCACACGATAGAGAGAACCGAATAACAAGCCGAAGGTCAGGGGCCACAAGCAGACAAGGATAACGAAGAACGAGCCGAAGGTCAAGGGTCACGAGCAGACAGGGATGGTCGGGGACAAGCCAATAACGTAACAGAGAGACAGACGTAGCACACGGCAGGCAGGAACCCAAACACACAATGCCTAACAAACACGTTGATCAGCAAAGCAGGCTTGCAGTGCACAGGTTAATATAGTGTTCAGTGATAGGGCCTGGGGTGGAGTCAGGCTGGGAGGAGATTATAAGGAAGCCAGGTGAAGGAGGTCTGGTCTCTAGATGGACACATGAGGAGGAAGGTAAGATGGCAGACAGACATTAATGCATATCCATGACACCGGCCTCAACACTGCCCGTACTGGCTTGGCCCCCCAAAGTGCCCGTGAAGTACGTCAGAAATACGTAGAGTACTTCACGGGTAGGGGGGTTATCGCAATGCCAGACCACATCTGACCTTTTATACCATTTTTAAAATAAAATAAAAATAATATTTACTACAAACTTGTGTTGTCATTCTTGTATTTTGGGTTTATGTGTCTCTCAGGTTCTAGTAGTGCCAAGTGTATTTGTCCTTAGTAAATAGCCTCAATTCTCACAGGTAAAAACCTTGTTTTTGCATCTTCAGAACTGCTATTGAGCATAGAAAGAACAAGCCACACCTTTTTTAGACTTCCCGAATGTTTTTATTTTTTTCACCACATTTTTTGGTGGTTTTCGATATTAAGCCTTTTTTTTTTTTTTGGCCGGCTTTTTTTGCAGAAACCTGCATGGGTCAAAATCCCCAATTTTTTTTTGCAAAAAGTAAAAAAATAACACAGTGAAAAAGACAAACATGAGATGGGGTAATGTCACCCCTGATCCATCCCAAATGTGAAGAACCACACTTTCTTTTTGGGGCTCAAATGGGTATCTTCAACATGATCCCATGGCTAAGGTAAACATGTGCTATCTGCCATCATGGGGGATCAATGGACGTGCTTTGGGGGTGAAAACCCTTCCTCTCACCTACTTGAATAGGGAGGAAGAGGTTGCACCCCCAAAACAGGGACATAGATATCCTGTGATGGCAGATAGCACATGTTGAGTCACTGTGTGCATCTTCACATTTGGGCTGGTGGAAATCACATTGCAAATTTGTGACGCATAACAAAACACCAAAACAGGGGGGGGTTCACACTATTCTCCCCAAAATATCTATAACGTTTTTATATTTTTGCTCAATCACATTCATTCTCTTTCTCATAATGTCCATTTCGCTACTGCATTCCATGATTTCCTGAATGATTATTTTGCCGCTGGCACTCAAGAATGGAGGATTTGGACTTCCTGACACACCCCCACGTTCAGTCCCTAAAAACAAAACAAAAAATTTGAACTATGCAGGCCTACATCTGTATTTACCTTGAAGTTGTGGTGACAGACACTGACCTATTGTGCTGATAAGCTCCACCTCTCCTTCCTCCACCTCCCCTTCCTCCACCTCCGCTTCCTGAACATGCTGATCTTGGTCTGCTTTGTGATCTTTGGGGAGTTTCTGTGGTGTTTGGTTCCTCGTCTCCTGAGCATGGTGTCCTCCCAGTCTCCTCTCCCCTATGGGAATGTCAAAAATAATGTATCCTTTAGCACACAGAGATTTTAGGCCTGAAAATGGATTCATTGTTTGGAAGTGGGGTACAATTGATATTTGGCCCTGAGTTCCAAGATGAACATATGAGATCTTGCGAACTCTACAAAGCAACATGTTTTTTTTTAGGTCACTCACAAATACACTTGGATAACCACCAAGGTATCCACTGGACCACCTGTGTGTGACACCATTTATAAATTTGGTCATGTGGCCCAGACTATAGTATCTTGATCAAGAAAAAGAAGCTGAGTACACAACTGCTGGAGTGTCATCTCCTTTACCCAGAATACAGTTTAGCCTTCCATTCACATTCTAGTTTTACTTACAACACATCATCTAGCCAACAATGTGTAGATAAACATTGTTTAAGTAAAATGAGGCATGCCCACATGTAGTTTACGTGGATATGTGCCAAACATGTTTGGGGGAAGAGCAGCAAGTTTTTTTTACCACACATTTACCAAATAAGTGGACTCTCAACTTAACATAAAAGTTGACATTTTAAAATGTGAAACCAGTCAAGCCAAGCACATGGTGCAAAACATGGAAGAATACATATTACAATGTGAAAGAACACAGTAAAAAAAAACTTACTTTTTTCTATGCTGTTTAGAAGCTTCCTATACTGCTCCGGCTCCCTCAGCTTGAGGTCAGACCACCTTTTACGGAGTTGTTCCTTGGATCTCCTGACCCCATATTTTTTATAGAGAGTCTTCGCCACTTTGTCCATAATTTGTGACTTCCGGAGATTAGGGGTGTCGTATGGGCCATGCTTGCCGTCGTAATCCTTCCTCCGCAGAATGTCCACCATCTCCGCCATCTCAGCAAAAGACATATTAGTCGCCTTGTATCTTTTTTTACTGGATCGGGACGTTTCCGCCTCCGGGCTTTCCTCATCGGTAATTTCTACTAAAGAAGCCACCTGTGTCTGCGACATGTCGCCGTCTCACACTGTACGCCGATCGTTAAGGGGCGGGGAAATGCAGAAAAAGTCCGTCATGGGCGGGCGACGAGGGCGGAGTTACACGCATGCGCAGGGTATAAAAAGGGGAAAGAAGTTATTAGGGATGTGCGGAGTAAGGACGACCGGAAGTGAACAAACAAACTCAACTAAGGTAAGAAGGGAACTCAAGCCTGCAGTGGCCTATAATGGTTCATGATTGTAAAGGCCAATATTGTGATAAGTTGAGGAGAATCAAATCTGATCTGTCTTTTTTTTTTCCTTGTTTTTTTACTTGCTGATCACAAAAGATGCATAAACTACGTGAGCCGGAGGTGATGCTGATTTTTATAGACAAATATAAGGAACAGCGCAACCTGTGGGAACTGAAACACCCAGCGTACCACAAGAGTGATGTACGTCGGGCAACTATTACCAAATTAGCAGAGGTTATGAAGCCATGGATCCCAGATGCAGACTACACTATGATCAATAATAAAATCAACAACCTGCGTAATTCCTATAAAAAAAAATACAAGGAAGTGCGCGAGTCGAAGAGATCAGGAGCAGCAGCCGACGATGTAGTACAGCCCAAGCTGTGGTACTACAAACATCTTCAATTTCTGGATGACCAGATCGAGGCCAGAGAATCTATTTCCAGCCTTCCCTCAACCCTTCCTTCCACCCTTCCCTCCAGCGTTCCTTCCACCCTTCCCTCCACCCCTGCAGAGGCGGAGGAGGAGCCTCCTGAACTTGAAGAGCCAGATCTTCGCATCTTCAGCCAGGTATAGTATTTTAGCACATAATTATTGTCCACTAAGTAATATTGTGATGAAATGGTTGGATTAGCCCAAAATGATAACATCCCCCCCCCAAAAAAAAAAATATGCACCAGGCATGATATCCAAATTGTGTGTGATAGATTCCCCAAATAATAAAATTTTAACTTTTTTTTTTAAAACAGGATGAGGCAAGCCAGGAGGAAGAGGCTCAGGAGTGTGGCAGGCAGGAGGAGGCAGGGCCAAGTGGGACTCAGCAGGTCCCCAGGCCTAGTGGCAGTACAGTCTCCCAAGTGGCTCCCCTCCACGTCAGACCGCCAAAACATCGGCGGATGACACAAGTGGAGGAGGAGTCACTAAAGATGATTAGTGAGGCTGCTGCCATCATGAGGGCCCCCCTCAACCCTACGGAGGGTTTCAGTAGTTACCTGGCAGATAAGTTGCTCCAAATGGAGGTGGGACAACGGGCCCTCTGTGAGCACCTTATCTACACGGCCGTACACATGGGGGCGAAGGGGCAGCTGACTGAGGCCACCCATCTGTTACATCAGGCCAATCCCTCTCCTCCTTCTCCTCCTGCCACTTCCCCACCCACAGTGGCCCAGCCTGCAAGGGTGCGAGGACGAGGCCATGGAGAGAACGCTGCAGGGAAGCGTGGAAGGAAGGCTACAGGGAAGAGCAGGAGGTGATTCTCTGGCCTCGAGCTGCTCTTCCAGAAGTTGCAGGGTGATGGAGTACCACAGCTTGGGATGATGTATGTCTTTGGCTGCTGCTCCTGATTTCATGCGGTTGTTGATTTTATTATTCATCATAGTCATGTCTGCATTTGGGATCTAATGACTTGATATTTTCTGCTAATTTCGGAATAGTTGCCCTTCGTTTTTTGTTTGCTTTTTTTCCTAAATAAATGGAAATTTGATTTCAGCCAACATACATGCCTGATGTGTTTATTTTTGGAGTAGCAATAACATTTCATAAATACAATGTGTAATTAATAACAAGGGACACCAACCTCCATGAGGAAACGATAAAATAAAAAATGTTGTTGTGAGAAATTGACACACCAAAAAGTGCACAACAAATTTAAATACCAAAAAAAAAAGTTTGGTGTCATTTGTGAGGTCGGCCTTTAAGAATTAAACTAATTATTCCTAAGATCACAAGAAAGAAGAAAAACATAAGTTTGTCAGAACTCGTGATAAAGATCTGCAGCAAAAATGACATTTTAAACACCGTTCTAAAGCAAAAAAAACATGCGCTGCATTAAACGAAGCAATAACTTGCAGAATGACGAATGGGCTCTCTCCATTAGGAACGCTAGTTTTACCAGAACGAGCGCTCCCGTCTCCTAATTCAGTCTGAGCATGCGTGGTTTTTTTAACCGATGGACTTGCCCATAGACGATCGAAAATTACCATCGGTTTTTGATCCATCGGAAAATTTTAAAACAAGTTCTATTTTTTAAAACCGATGGAAAAAAGACCGATGGGTACCATACACGATCGGTTGGTCTGATGAAAACCATCCATCGGACGGTTTTCATCAGTCAAACCGATCGTGTGTACGGGGCTTAAGTGTTCTGGATTGAGACAAGTACACACTATAGAAGGGTTATGCTTTGTGTTGGAGATACAACAAACCTTCAGCTAAGCCTATTGACTGCAGTTCAGAAAAAGGACACAAGATGTCGCTAATGCTCAGTGATATGCTATGTATTTTTCTATGATGTGTTGTATTTCCTGTACATAGTGATGTACTTGTTGGTTTCTTTTTCCTGTCTGTGTTCTTCTTACCATGTGAAGTGACATCTTTGCTAGTGTGGTTATGTTCCAATAAAGAAGCCAGTTCCTGTTACTCCACAACGTCTGATCTGAATTGACTCCGCTGCACCTATCAATCGTACTTTGCAACAGGTTATGGGCCCAGTGTCCGGATAAAGTCTTATGACCAGGTGCGGCCCAGGCAGAACAAAGCCTCGAACGGGAGACAGTGTGGCTGATGCGGAGATCGACATAAGGAAGATTTCCAGTGACATCTCCTATAGACAAGTAAGACTGTTTATATATAAAGGAGGGATAAAATGGCCGGAAACTCAGAGCTTAAACTCTCAGTGGCCAAGCTGAACAATGACAATTATCAGCTATGGAAGTTCAAAGTGGAAATGCTATTATCCAAAGATGACTTGTGGGAGGTTACCACTACAGAGAGGCCACAGGATAATAATCAGGACTGGGACAAGAAAAACAGACAGGCACGGGCCATCATAAGCTTACTAGTGGAGGATGATCAGCACAGCGAAAGGCTTGTGGGATGTACTGAAAAGACTGCATTAAAGATCCAGTTTAAACAGCAAGCTGTTTCTGCTGCGGAAACTTTACAAAATGAGACTTGGCAGAGAACAGGACATGCAGGAGCATATAAACGCAATGCTGGAAGTGATTGTGCAACTCAGATCAATTGGGGAGAATATAACAGACAGTCACATTGCAGCCATGTTGTTATGCAGTTTGCCCGATACATATACTGCACTAATCAATGCATTGGAGACACGACCTGAGACAGATCTGATGGTAGCATTTGTAAAAACCATGCTCATAGATGAGTATCAGAGAATAAAGGAATTAGTGCATGACTCCACAGAAACCGACACCAGTATTGCTCTTAAAGCTACAGACGCAAGGTTACACAGGAAAGAGACCAGAGTGTGTTTCAGATGCCACAAACAGGGACACAAAGAAAGACTGTACTATATGGAAAGCAGAGCAAATGAGACAGCGTCCCTCTTATACTAAACAAAAGGTCAAAACCACAATCAATGATCCATGGGAATGTAAATGGAATGCCACATTTAAAGCGACAGGCAACAATAAATGCCAAGGCTGGTGCATCGATTCAGGGGCAACCAGTCACATGACGAGTGATAGACGTTTCTTCACAGAACTAGATCTGAACAACTAAGAAACTATTTATCTTGCAGATGAAAGCAAAATACATGCAGAAGGATATGGGCATGGAACCCTTGTATGCCCGGATGATGCGGGACACAATTTAGCCATACAAGTGAAAGATGTACCTTATGTTCCTAGAAGGAGGACTCTTATCTGTGAAGCGTCTAACAGCCAGAGGACTCACTGTAAAATTCCAAGGTGACAAGTGTTTTATTCTAAACGGCAAACAGACAATAGCAAGTGCCAAGCTGGATGATCATCTATATCACCTCGACACAGTGAAGGAAAAGGTGAGACTATGTACACACAAGCACAATGACTGTATACATATATGGCACAGACGTCTAGGTCACAGACACCCAGAATGCATACAGGAACTACAGAGGAGGAATCTGACAAGGGATCTAATAGTATCCCCTTGTCCAGTTACTGTTAAATGTGAATGTTGCAATAAATCCAAAGCTACAAGAGCAACACTTCCCAAAGTCAGTCAGAAGAGAGCTTCAAGACCACTTGACTTAGTTCACAGTGATGTGTGTGGTCCCCTAAACCCACCAACACCTGGAGGCAACAGATACATAGTGACTTTCATAGACGACTATTCAAGATACACAGTCACCTACCTAATGCAACACAAGAGTGACGTTTTCGACAAATTACAAGACTATATAATAAAGACAAGTAACAAGTTTCAGAGGAAGCCTCTCATACTTCGGAGCGATAATGGAGGTGAATTCACAGGAGGATACAAGGAGATACAAGGATACAAGGAGATACAAGAGTACTTAAAACAGAATGGAATAGAACATCAAAAGACAGTCCCGTAGACACCAGAACAAAATAGAGTAGCTGAAAGAAAGAATAGAACTCTGACTGAAATGATCAGATGTATGCTGACAGACTCTGGACTACCACAAAACTACTGGGGTGAGGCAGCTATGACAGCTACATATTTGCAGAACAGACTTCTTTCCAGAACAGTGGGAAAAAAAAACACATGAACTATGGCACAATGAGAAGCCAAGTGTAAAACACCTAAGAGTTTTTGGATGCAAAGCATTCATCTACATACCTGAAGAAAAACGCACCAAACTCCAAAGCAGAGCGTTTGAAGGTATCTTCGTTGGATTCGGTGACAATGTCAAGGGTTAGCAGCAGCATAACTTTTGTTGAAGATTTAAGAGACAATGTAATGACAACAGCAGGAGCAAGAATAGAAGAGAAAACTGACATTGACCGGCCCATCTCTGTAACTTCCGAACAAACAGTTGAAGTGAGTGCAGACTCAATCAGTACTGAAGAGCAGACACAAGAAGGCTCAGACACAAAAACGAGACGTTCAACGAGAGAAAACAAAGGTAAACCACCTATACGTCTCTCATACAAAGCAAGTACTGCCAGTATCAACGAACCTGCAAACTGGGAAAACATATCTCAACTTTCAGAACAAGAAGCAAGTAAATGGATAAAGGCTGCTGAGGAAGAGATAAAATCCATGCATGACACTAAAACATGGACACTTACAGAACTACCACCCGGAAGGAAAGCCATAAGCTGTAAATGGACTTTTAAAGTGAAATACAATGCAGATGGCACAATTGAACGGTACAAAGCAAGACTAGTAGCCAAGGGCTATTCTCAAAAATAGGGAGAGGACTATGATGAGACGTTTGCACCAGTAGTCAAGCACACTACAATATGGACTTTACTGACAGTAGCCATCACAAGGAAAATGCAAGTGAAACATTTTCATGTTAAAACCGCATTTCTACATGGCGATTTAACAGAAGAAATTTACATGGAACAGCCGCCAGGATTCAAAGATGAACAAAGGTCAGACCTAGTATGCAAACTTCGCAGGAGTATATATGGTCTAAAGCAAGCAGCCAGAGCGTGGAATATAAAAATAAATGAAGTGCTTACACATCAAAACTTTCAAAGGAGTAAAGCAGACCCCTGCTTATACACAAAGAAATTGTCAAACAGATGGGTCTATATGCTTATTTATGTGGATGATATCCTGATTTGCTTTGAGCAAGAAGGGGATGAAGCAGAAATACTGGAAAAACTAAATCAGCACTTTGACACCAAAGACCTCGGCAACATAAAGAATTACCTCGGCATCCAGATCGAGAGAGAGAAAGATGGCAGCTTTCTTCTGAACTAAAGATACAAAATACAAGAAACCAACTACCTAAAGGAGATGAATTGTCAAGATAACCCATTACCTACTAATACTCAATACAGGAAAGCAATAGGGAAATTGCTGTACCTTACCACTGCTACAAGGCCGGACATTGCAGCAACTGTTGGAATCCTATGCAGAAAGGTTTTGATGCCAAGTCAAAAGGACTGGAATGCTGTAAAGCGAATCATTCGCTATCTTAAAGGGACTTCGCACTACAAGCTAAAGTTACCAGCAAGTGATGAAAGCACCTTAACAGGATATGTGGATGCTGACTGGGCAGGAGACACCAGTGACAGAAAATCTACCAGTGGCTACTTATTTTTTCTGTCAGGAGGTGCCATCAGTTGGACTAATAAAAAGCAACTCTCTGTTACACTGTCTTCTACTGAAGCAGAATACGTTGCTGCAGCGCAGGCAAGCCAAGAAGTTATATGGCTGAGACAACTATTAACAGACTTGGGTCAACCACAGTTGGGACTAGGGATGGGCCCGGTGCTCGATTCGAACCCACGTTCGAATCGAGCACCGGGCGTTCGCTCGCTCGGCGAGCCCTGAACTATTTGGGCCGTTCGCATCACATTTGTGTGATGCGAGCGGACCCGCAATGCATTGCGGCCGGCGCGGCCGGCGCAGTGCATTGCTGGCTGATGATTGGCCAAGCATGCACTGTGACCCCGCATGCTTGGCCAATCACAGCGCCCGAAACTCGGAGAGCAATAATTGGCTACAGGCAGGACGCCTGTAGCCAATTACAGCTCAGGGGCTTTAGTACACGCCCCACCATTTAAAAGGCTGCCACGCCGTCGGCCCCGGTCACATGAGTTCCGGCTTTAGGAGAGATCAGTCTGCTGATTCTGTCTTTGCTTGATACTGAAAGATTTGCTCTTCTTTGCTAAACCATTGGCTATTTCTTTGCTAAACCATTGCTACCTAAGTCATTGATCGTTCATTGCTGCTGATTGCACAGTTAGTGTGTTATTAGCTGCTGCTGGGGATTAGTCTGGTGCGTGCTTACTGTTAGTACAGTATTGCAGTAGTACCAACCGCAGTGCTGTTAGCACAGCATTGCACCCCAACAGCACCCATAGGACTTCTAGTGTGTTAGTGGCAGCAAACAGAGCTCCTATATTTTCTTCTCAGCAGCACCCATAGGACTTCTAGTGTGTTAGTGGCTTCACACAGAGCTCCTATATTTTCATCTCAGAAGCACCCATAGGACTTCTAGTGTGTTAGTGGCAGCAAACAGAGCTCCTATATTTTCTTCTCAGCAGCACCCATAGGACTTCTAGTGTATTAGTGGCCGCAAACAGAGCTCCTATATTTTCTTCTCAGCAGCACCCATAGGACTTCTAGTGTGTTAGTGGCATCACACAGAGCTCCTATATTTTCATATCACAAGCACCCATAGGACTTCTAGTGTGTTAGTGGCATCACACAGAGCTCCTATATTTTCTTCTCAGCAGCACCCATAGGACTTCTAGTGTGTTAGTGGCATCACACAGAGCTCCTATATTTTCTTCTCAGCAGCACCCATAGGACTTCTAGTGTGTTAGTGGCAGCAAACAGAGCTCCTATATTTTCATCTCAGAAGCACCCATAGGACTTCTAGTGTGTTAGTGGCATCACACAGAGCTCCTATATTTTCTTCTCAGCAGCACCCATAGGACTTCTAGTGTGTTAGTGGCATCACACAGAGCTCCTATATTTTCTTCTCAGCAGCACCCATAGGACTTCTAGTGTGTTAGTGGCAGCAAACAGAGCTCCTATATTTTCATCTCAGAAGCACCCATAGGACTTCTAGTGTGTTAGTGGCATCACACAGAGCTCCTATATTTTCTTCTCAGCAGCACCCATAGGACTTCTAGTGTGTTAGTGGCAGCAAACAGAGCTCCTATATTTTCATCTCAGAAGCACCCATAGGACTTCTAGTGTGTTAGTGGCATCACACAGAGCTCCTATATTTTCTTCTCAGCAGCACCCATAGGACTTCTAGTGTGTTAGTGGCTTTACACAGAGCTCCTATATTTTCATCTCAGAAGCACCCATAGGACTTCTAGTGTGTTAGTGGCATCACACAGAGCTCCTATATTTTCTTCTCAGCAGCACCCATAGGACTTCTAGTGTGTTAGTGGCAGCAAACAGAGCTCCTATATTTTCTTCTCAGCAGCACCCATATGACTTCTAGTGTGTTAGTGGCATCACACAGAGTTCCTATATTTTCATCTCAGAAGCACCCATAGGACTTCTAGTGTGTTAGTGGCATCACACAGAGCTCCTATATTTTCTTCTCAGAAGCACCCATAGGACTTCTAGTGTGTTAGTGGCATCACACAGAGCTCCTATATTTTCTTCTCAGCAGCACCCATAGGACTTCTAGTGTGTTAGTGGCAGCAAACAGAGCTCCTATATTTTCTTCTTAGCAGCACCCATAGGACTTCTAGTGTGTTAGTGGCATCACACAGAGCTCCTATATTTTCTTCTCAGCAGCACCCATAGGACTTCTAGTGTGTTAGTGGCATCACACAGAGCTCCTATATTTTCATCTCAGAAGCACCAATAGGACTTCTAGTGTGTTAGTGGCATCACACAGAGCTCCTATATTTTCTTCTCAGCAGCACCCATAGGACTTCTAGTGTGTTAGTGGCAGCAAACAGAGCTCCTATATTTTCATCTCAGAAGCACCCATAGGACTTCTAGTGTGTTAGTGGCATCACACAGAGCTCCTATATTTTCTTCTCAGAAGCACCCATAGGACTTCTAGTGTGTTAGTGGCATCACACAGAGCTCCTATATTTTCTTCTCAGCAGCACCCATAGGACTTCTAGTGTGTTAGTGGCAGCAAACAGAGCTCCTATATTTTCATCTCAGAAGCACCCATAGGACTTCTAGTGTGTTAGTGGCATCACACAAAGCTCCTATATTTTCATCTCAGAAGCACCCATAGGACTTCTAGTGTGTTAGTGGCATCACACAGAGCTCCTATATTTTCTTCTCAGCAGCACCCATAGGACTTCTAGTGTGTTAGTGGCAGCAAACAGAGCTCCTATATTTTCTTCTCAGCAGCACCCATAGGACTTCTAGTGTGTTAGTGGCATCACACAGAGTTCCTATATTTTCATCTCAGAAGCACCCATAGGACTTCTAGTGTGTTAGTGGCATCACACAGAGCTCCTATATTTTCTTCTCAGCAGCACCCATAGGACTTCTAGTGTGTTAGTGGCATCACACAGAGCTCCTATATTTTCTTCTCAGAAGCACCCATAGGACTTCTAGTGTGTTAGTGGCATCACACAGAGCTCCTATATTTTCTTCTCAGCAGCACCCATAGGACTTCTAGTGTGTTAGTGGCATCACACAGAGCTCCTATATTTTCTTCTCAGAAGCACCCATAGGACTTCTAGTGTGTTAGTGGCATCACACAGAGCTCCTATATTTTCTTCTCAGCAGCACCCATAGGACTTCTAGTGTGTTAGTGGCATCACACAGAGCTCCTATATTTTCATCTCAGAAGCACCAATAGGACTTCTAGTGTGTTAGTGGCATCACACAGAGCTCCTATATTTTCTTCTCAGCAGCACCCATAGGACTTCTAGTGTGTTAGTGGCATCACACAGAGCTCCTATATTTTCATCTCAGAAGCACCAATAGGACTTCTAGTGTGTTAGTGGCATCACACAGAGCTCCTATATTTTCTTCTCAGCAGCACCCATAGGACTTCTATTGTGTTAGTGGCATCACACAGAGCTCCTATATTTTCTTCTCAGCAGCACCCATAGGACTTCTAGTGTGTTAGTGGCAGCAAACAGAGCTCCTATATTTTCTTGTCAGCAGCACACATAGTACCTATAGTGTGTTAGTGTCAGCACCCATAGGACCTACAGTGTGTTGTGAGCACACATAGGAGCTCTATTTTTTATACTATATACACTACCGACTACAATGGCTGGAAGACCGCCAAGGAGAGGCAGAGCGTGCCGAGGCAAGAACACAGGGCAGGCAGGCTCTGTTTCTAGAGACAACAGTGCTGGCCGTGGACGTGGTCATGCATCGTCATCAGCACGTGGCCATGGGACACGCTTGTCTTTGTTTTCGGCAGCTGGACATGTGGAGCCGCATCATGCCGAAGGCTTGGTAGAATGGATGACCAAGCCCTCCTCATCCTCCTCATCCTCTCTCACCCAGGCTCAGGGTACTGGCAGAGCAGCTGCCAACGCGTACTCAATGGCATCATCAGCCACCCCTTCCCTAGACCCACCATGTCCTCCTGAGGAGTCCCCCGAACTGTTTGAGCACAGTGTTGGGTACATGCTCCAGGAGGATGCCCAACGATTCGAAGGCTCGGATGATGATACCCAGCTTGAGGAAGTCAGTAGTGTACTCCCAGCCATCCACATGCCCAGCGGTTGAATGCTAGCTTGGCTAAATTGCTAGCACGTCAACTGCTGCCTTTTCAGTTGGTAGACTCGGCCCCCTTCCGTGAGTTTGTTCAATGTGCGGTTCCTCAGTGGCAGGTTCCCAAACGCCACTTTTTCTCACGGAAGGCGATTCCGTCTCTCTACCGGCATGTGGAAGGCAATGTCCATGCCTCGCTGGACAGGGCGGTCAGTGGTAAGGTGCATATTACCGCTGACTCATGGTCCAGCAGGCATGGACAGGGACGTTATCTTTCTTTCACGGCCCATTGGGTCACTCTATTGGCAGCTGGGAGGGATGCAGGACAAGGTGCAGTAGTGTTGGAGGTTGTTCCGCCACCACGCCTCCAAAATGCTACTACTGGTTGTGACACACCTCTCTCCTCCACCCCCTCCTCTTCTTCTTCCTCCATGTCCTCTTCGAGTGCTCTGTCCTCGGAACCAGCGGTGCTCCGTAGGCGTACAAGGGGCTACGCGAGTACGCAGGCAAAGTGATGCCATGCCGTGCTTGCGCTGGTGTGTTTGGGGGACAGGAGCCACACTGGGCCAGAGGTTCTGGCAGCTCTGCAAGGGCAGGCCGAGAGGTGGTTGACGCCACGCCAGCTTAAGCCAGGAATGGTCGTTTCTGACAATGGCACCAACCTCCTCTCCGCCCTGCGACAGGGGCAGCTCACCCATGTGCCCTGTATGGCTCACGTCCTCAACCTGGTGGTGCAGCGGTTCTTGGGCAGGTTCCCAGGCTTACAGGATGTCCTGAGGCAGGCCAGGAAAGTCTGTGTGCATTTCCGCCGATCTTATAATGCCAGTGCTCGGCTGACTGAGCTGCAAAAGGAGCTGAACCTGCCCAAGAACCGCCTAATATGTGACATGCCCACCAGGTGGAACTCAACGTTGGCCATGCTGCAGCGACTGCACACGCAGCAGAGGGCCATCAATGAGTACCTTTGCGACTACGGCACCAGGACAGGGTCAGGGGAGCTTGGCTTTTTTCTCCACGCCAGTGGAGCATGATCAGGGATGCATGCACTGTCCTCTCACCATTTGAGGAGGCCACGAGGATGGTGAGCAGTGACAGTGCATGCATCAGTGACACTGTACCTCTTGTCCACCTGTTGGAGCATACGCTGCGTGGGATAATGGACAGGGCACTTGAGGCAGAACAGAGGCAGGAAGAGGAGGACTTCCTTGCCTCTCAAGGCCCCCTTTATCCAGACAGTGTTCCTTCTGTCCCACCCATCACACAGGAAGAGGATGAGGATGAGGAGGAGGAGGAGGAGGAGGATTGTGTGAGCATGGAGGTGGAGCCTGGCACTCAGCATCAGCAGCAGCAGTCTTTTAGGGATGATGTACAGTCCCAACAAACCAGTGGACTTGTACGTGGCTGGGAGGAGGTGGCTGGCGATCATGTCATCCTCAGTGACCCAGAAGACTCCGGACCGAATGCCTCAGCTAACCTACGCTGCATGGCCTCCCTGATCCTGCAAAGCCTGCGGAAGGATCCTCGTGTTCTTCGGATCAAGGAGAGGGACCATTACTGGCTGGCCACTCTCCTTGATCCACGGTACAAGGGTAAGGTTGCGGACCTTATCTTGCCGTCGCAGAGGGAGCAGAGGATGAGACATCTCAGGGAGGCCTTGCAGAAAGGTCTGTGCAACGCGTTCCCAGAAACTGGGAGGTTACAAACTCCTGGTCCTGGACGACGAGTTGCTGAGGCTTCGGTCAGTAGCAGAAGGAGCGGTGGGGAAGGTGGACGTCTGACCGATGCGTTCAGACAATTTTTTAGTCCGCAGCCCCAAGGTATGATCGGTTCCAGCAACCATCGCCAGCGTCTGATATACATGGTGCAGGAATACCTAGGGGCAAGGTCAGACTTGGACACCTTTCCCACCGAAAATCCTCTGGCTTACTGGGTCCTGAGGATGGATCACTGGCCAGAGCTTGCACAGTATGCAATTCAGCTACTGGCCTGTCCTGCATCCAGCGTTCTTTCCGAACGCACATTCAGTGCTGCTGGAGGATTTGTCACCGATCATAGGGTGCGCCTGTCCACCGACTCGGTTGATCGACTGACCTTCATAAAAATGAATCAGTCTTGGATCACCACCAGCTACCAGACACCTGAAGCGGATATAACGGAATAATTTATAATGTCACATCCCTTCAAGACTGCCTATGCTGATGCTGAGTGACTGTCCTGTTATGTTCACTGACTATCCTCTTCCTCCTCCTCAATGATCCATGCCACCACACCAGTGCCTAAGGTACAATTGTTCAGCCCCTGTATAACAGGGGCGTGTAATTACAATTTTTTAAAAAGATGCTTCGCAACAGGTGTGACTGCTGTGCTCCAAGTACAGTATCTGTGAGGGGTTGCAGTGTTGTGGCACCAGCACCAGTGCCTAAGGCACAATTTTTCAGCCCCTGTTGGGGCGTGTAATTACAATTTTTAGGCAATGCTTTGCAACAGGTCTCATTGCTGTGCTCAGAGTACAGTATCTGTGAGGGGTTGCAGTGTTGTGGCACCAGCACCAGTGCCTAAGGCACAATTTTTCAGCCCCTGTATAACAGGGGCGTGTAATTACAATTTTTTAAAAAGATGCTTCGCAACAGGTGTGACTGCTGTGCTCCAAGTACAGTATCTGTGAGGGGTTGCAGTGTTGTGGCACCAGCACCAGTGCCTAAGGCACAATTTTTCAGCCCCTGTATAACAGGGGCGTGTAATTACAATTTTTTAAAAAGATGCTTCGCAACAGGTGTGACTGCTGTGCTCCAAGTACAGTATCTGTGAGGGGTTGCAGTGTTGTGGCACCAGCACCAATGCCTAAGGCACAATTTTTCAGCCCCTGTTTAACAGGGGCGTGTAATTACAAATCTTGATCTAATAGTTCACAGCAGGGCCCATTCCTGCGCCCACCAAGAGTAACTATGAGGGCCTACAGTCTTGTGGCAACACCGTCCACCACCACCACCACCACCAAAGGCCCAATTTTTCTGCCCTGTTCAACAGGTGCATGCAATTACAAATCTTGATCTAATAACTCACAGCAGGGCCCATTCCTGCACCCACCAAGAGTAACTGTGAGGGCTTACAGTCTTGTGGCAACACCGTCCACCACCACCACCACCACCACCACCAAAGGCCCAATTTTTCTGCCCTGTTCAACAGGTACATGCAATTACAAATCTTGATCTAATAACTCACAGCAGGGCCCATTCCTGTGCCCACCAGTCTTGTGGCTACACCAACATCTAATAGGGCAAATTTCTGCAGAGTATATACGGCAGGCCCCTACTTTCAAACATCCAACTTACAAACGACTCCTACTTGCAAACGGCAAGAGAAAACAGGAAGTGAGAGGAAATCTACCCCTAGGAAGGGAAATTCTATCCTGTTAGATTTAATTTGGGAAAAAGGTATCTCCTCTCTACTGATGCTTTATCACCAATCCTTGTTTCAATTAAAACCCCACTTTTCCAAAAACATTTGTCATTGGGACGGAAAGTGAGGTGACATGTTCTGAACAGATGTGCAAAGACAGCAAATGTTACAGGGGTGATAACCCCTCCCTATGTTCTCCAAAAAGCTTAAAAATAGATTTTTTTGGGATGGAGCTACACTTCATAATGTACCTGTTCAGATTCTACTTAAGAACAAACCTACAGTCCGTGTCTTGTTTGCACCACCTATATACTGCTGTTCAGAGTATATAGGGTTGTAGGTATAGGGTTTATTTTGGGTGCGGGGTCCCCCTTAATATCCATACAAGACCCAAAGGGGCTGGGGTGGGGGGGGGTGATGGGGTAGCCATGCCATTTTCTCAAGGATTTTCAGCCATATGGCGGCCAGGACAAGACATGACATTAAAGCCGCAAGTGGTTTTAAATGGCTTCTTTTTTTCCTTTACAAATGTCATTTTGTGCAAGGACAGTTCTAAACACGGGAAACACATGCCACTTCACAGGCATACTTTAGACACCCCCCAGGTACCATATTTAAAGGAAAATTTCACTTTTTTTTTTTCACTTTATGCATCATTAAAATGACTGCTCCCGAAAAAACGTTAGTTTTTAAAATTTCTTTTTGCATTGATATATGTCCCCTGGGGCAGGACCCGGGTCCCCAAACCTGTTTTATGACATTAACATGCATATTGGCCGTTGTAATTAGCAATTTTGATTTCGAACGTTCGCGTCCATTATAACGAATAGGGTTCGAAAATTTGCGCGAACTTTCGGTCCGTTCGAAGGTTCTGGTGCGAACCGAACCCGGGGGTGTTCGGCTCATCCCTAGTTGGGACCAACAGAAATCTATAAAGGCCAATCAAGGATGCATTGTACTTGCACACATGGAAGGAGTTAATTCAAGAACCAAGCACATTGATGTGAAGTTCCACTTTCCTAGGGATCTTCAGGAGCAAGGTCTTCTTGAGTTACTTTATTGCCCAACCGAGGATATGACAGCGGACATCCTTACAAAGCCCGTGACCGCTGAAAGACATTCAAGGCTTACAAAGAAGATGGGTTTAACAGACTAAGCCTTAGTTGTTGAGAAGGGGTGTTGGGCATACAACAAACCTTCAGCTTAGCCTATTGACTGCAGTTCAGAAAAAGTACACAAGATGTCGCTAATGCTCAGTGATATGCTATGCTATGTATTTTTCTATGATGTGTTGTATTTCCTGTACATAGTGATGTACTTGTTGGTTTCTTTTTCCTGTCTGTGTTCTTCTTACCATGTGAAGTGACATCTTTGCTAGTGGGGTTATGTTCCAATAAAGAAGCCAGTTCCTGTTACTCCACAACGTCTGATCTGAATTGACTCCGCTGCACCTATCAATCGTACTTTGCAACACTTTGTTCGTTTTTCATGTCTAAGGTTTCCAACAATTTGATGTCCATAGTCTGGGCACAGGTTACTTTAAATCTCCCACTGTCTATGCTGCTCATTTCAAGGCAACTCCCTACCTAAAGACTATGCAAGAAGCCAACACTCTCAGGAGGATCAAACTCCCAGTCCATCACTGTGCTTCATAGTTCCACCTGTCGACCCCTACATTGCTATAGCACAGGGATGTCTACTCACAATCATGGCATCACCTTCGTTTAGGGTTCACAGGTCTAAGCTGGGGTGTCAGGTAAGTATAGTTCATAGAGAGGGGGGGATTCCGGTGCTCCTAGCGATGTGATGCCTATAAAGTTAATGTAATAGTGGCTTTAATGGCACATCTAAGTCAGTCTATATATTTGGAAGCAAAAGGAAGCAGCCATCCTCAGAGGGTGTCCATAACCTCTGTCAACAAGAAGTGTAAGAAAAGAGGGGGGGGGAGCCAACTGAGTTGATCATACTATTCTTAAAAATGTCAGTATAGTGTGTAAACTTACAGGTTTACTGGGTGGTGGTGTCCATCGAGGATGGGGGACCTACTGTGACTTGTAGTCCCTCCACTCATCTACCCAGCTGAATACTACTACTTCATTCTACATGTGAGTGAATATTACTATTAATAAATGTTGCATTGATATCTATCTCAGAGGCGCCTCTCTCCTTGTTTTTTTAGTTTGGTAAATGCAACAACATACCCGCACATACCACTGTAAATGCATGTGTTGGGGTTCCTATGCCCGAAAACATTAATTGCACTACACGTGTTGCATATTGCCGAGCACGCCAGAGTGAGAGCAATACGTCTAGGGCCATTATTCATTGTTAGCTCTAAACTGATGACCTGTAGGGGCTTTTAAAGTGTCGCCTATGAAAAATAGAGGTGACCGAAGCTTGTCAATGTTTTAAGAGCGCATATAATTTTAATGCTTGACATCCTGGATATCTTTTTACTCAGCGAAACCTCACTGCTCTCCCAGCCTTTTCTCGGCCGCCCAGCTGGGCTATTCCTGGAGCCCGCGGCCGCCCACTCAGCCTCTTTGCAGCCGCCCATTCAGTTCACGGCATGGCTGGGGGGGCAGAGACTGGAGGTCAGCTGACTGGTGAGGAATGTGAAGTGGGAGGGGTTGAAGGAGACCCTCTCTCCTGATTTCTGCATAGGTGTCACTGCTACGAGACACCACAAAGTCGGAGACACAGTGAAGCCATAGACAGTGAATAACACTACCTGTGATTATAGTTGCCATTAAACGTCCCCACTACAGTTCTCAGATCAGAAGATGACCTTGAACAAGAGCACCTAAGTTGGCTGATCAGAACTCCCTCCAGTATTGCCACTCATCCCACCCCCCACCAGCACTGCCACTCATCCCATTCCCCCCACCCTCCCACCAAGTAGTAATAGAAGGAATGAAAATAGAGAAAACATGGAAGGGAGAGGAAACGAGGGGAAAAAACAAAGAAAAAGGGAGAGAAAGAATAAGAGAAAGAACAAGAAAGATGGCTAGAGAGAGGGATGGGGGGGGGGGGGAAACAAGAAATTAGAATAGAGAGAGATAAAAGGGAAAGAAAGGAGAACATCCTAAAATGTACCATAAGGGGTTTTAATATCATACAAGTGGAAGGGACTCAGGGAGCGCTAAATGTCCGTGGGTTAGGGGCGCAAATTACTGGTCTTGCCTTGGGTGCTAGCAAGCCACGCTATGAAAATAATTTTACTGTTAGGGGTCCCCACAACTTGGGAAATTTTATCAAGGGGTCACGGCACTAGAAAGGTTGAGAACCACTGATCTAGGGAGTCTGTTTTCAGAAAATATATAATGTTTTGGGGGTTTTACGTAATCTTCAGGCCTAAAATTTTTCTTTTAACCACCTCCCGCCATATAGACAAATGACAGCGGGCGGGGTGTGTTCTCGTTTATGGAGTCGTCCCACTCTTGCCACACTTGCACGCCCTTGGGAGTGCGCAGTGCGGCGATCGGCAGCATGCTGTGTCCCTGGGACACAGCGCATCACTGGTCCCGTAAAGAGCGGAAGATGCGGCTCTTTATCACATGTAAACAAGGAAATGCCGTTTATCAGCTTTCCTCTCCTCACACTGACAGAGTGTGAGGAGAAGAGAGCTGATGAGCAGGGATGAGCCGAACACCCCCCTGTTCGGTTCGCACCAGAACCTGCGAACAGACAAAATGTTCGTGTAAACTTTAGAACCCTATTAAATACAATGGACTCGAACGTTCGAAATCTAAAGTGTTAATTATAAAGGCTTATATGCAAGTTATTGTCCTAAAAAGTGTTTGGGGACCTGGGTCCTGCCCCAGGGGACATGTATCAATGCAAAAAGAAGTTTTAAAAACGGCCGTTTTTTCGGGAGCAGTGATTTTAATAATGCTTAAAATGAAAAAATAAAAGTGAAATATTCCTTTAAATTTCGTACCTGGGGGGTGTGTATGATATGCATGTGAAGTGGCGCATGTTTCCCGTGCTTAGAACTGTCCCTGCAAAAAATGTCATTTTTGAAAGAAAAAAATGCATTTAAAACTGACTCGCGGCTATTAATGAATTGTCGGCTCCCGGCAATACATACAAAAGTCATTGATAAAAAAAAAAAAAAAAAGCGTGGGGGTTCCCCAGAATTCAATTACCAGGCCCTTCAGATCTTGCATGGATTTTAAGGGGAACTCCACCCCAAGTTTAAAAAAAAAATGGCGTGGAGTCCCCCTAAAAATCCATACCAGACCCCTTATCCGAGCACGCAACCTGGCCGGCCGCAGGGGAAAAGGGGGGGACGAGAGAGCGGCCCCCCCCTCCCTCCTGAACCGTACCAAGCCACATGCCCTCAACATGGGGAGGATGTCCCCATGTTGATGGGGACAAGGGCCTCATCCCCACAACCCTTGCCCGGTGGTTGTGGGGGTCTGCGGGCGGGGGGCTTATCGGAATCTGGAAGACCCCTTTAACAAAGGGGACCCCCAGATCCCGGCCCCCCCCTATGTGAATTGGTAAGGGGTACATTGTACCCCTACCATTTCACGAAGAAAGCGTAAAAAAATGTTTAAAAAAACACACAAACACCTTGAAAAAGTCCTTTATTTACAAAAAATAAATAAATAAACATTCCAGCGGTGAAATCCAGTGTCCCGCGGCGATCCCGATGTCCAGCGCTGTCCTTCATTGGTTGTGCCTGAGCGGACCTGATGGGGAACTCCCTCTCAGTATTTTAAATGTATAGACCCGCCCCTTCTAAAGTTCCCCATCAGGTCCGCTCAGCGGGCGAGATGCAGAACATGAGAAGGGGCGGGTCTATACATGTATTACCAAAGTGAGAGCAGTTCCCCATCAGGTCCGCCCCCTCGGTATGTCAGACCCGCCTACGTCATTGGCTTGAGCGGGGAACTTCCTTCATTATGTAAATTTAAATTACACAGTGAAGGAAGTTCCCCGCTCAAGCCAATGACGTAGGCGGGTCCGACATACCGAGGAGGCGGACCTGATGGGGAACTGCTCTCACTTTGGTAATACATGTATAGACCCGCCCCTTCTCATGTTCCGCATCTGGTCCGCTGAGTGGACCTGATGGGGAACTTTAGAAGGGGCGGGTCTATACATTTAAAATACTGAGAGGGAGTTCCCCATCAGGTCCGCTCAGGCACAACCAATGACGGACAGCGCTGGACATCGGGATCGCCGCGGGACACTGGATTTCACCGCTGGAATGGGTTTTTTTTTTTTTTTTTTTTTTAATAAAGGACTTTTTCAACGTGTTTGTGTGTTTTTTTAAACAATTTTTTACGCTTTCTTCGTGAAATGGTAGGGGTACAATGTACCCCTTACCAATTCACATAGGGGGGGGGGCCGGGATCTGGGGGTCCTCTTTGTTAAAGGGGTCTTCCAGATTCCGATAAGCCCCCCGCCCGCAGACCCCCACAACCACCGGGCAAGGGTTGTGGGGATGAGGCCCTTGTCCCCATCAACATGGGGACATCCTCCCCATGTTGAGGGCATGTGGCTTGGTACGGTTCAGGAGGGAGGGGGGGCCGCTCTCTCGTCCCCCCCTTTTCCCCTGCGGCCGGCCAGGTTGCGTGCTCGGATAAGGGGTCTGGTATGGATTTTTAGGGGGACTCCACGCCATTTTTTTTTTAATTTGGGGTGGAGTTCCCCTTAAAATCCATGCCAGATCTGAAGGGCCTGGAATGGATATTTGGGGGAACCCCACGTCAATTTTTTTTTATTTGCGGCGGGGTTCCCCTTAATATCCATTCCAGACCTGAAGGGCCTGGTAATTGAATTCTGGGGAACCCCCACGCTTTTTTTTTTTTTTTATCAATGACTTTTGTATGTATTGCCGGGAGCCGACAATTCATTAATAGCCGCGAGTCAGTTTTAAATGCATTTTTTTCTTTCAAAAATGACACTTTTTGCAGGGACAGTTCTAAGCACGGGAAACATGCGCCACTTTACATGCATATCATACACACCCCCCAGGTACGAAATTTAAAGGAATATTTCACTTTTATTTTTTCATTTTAAGCATTATTAAAATCACTGCTCCCGAAAAAACGGCCGTTTTTAAAACTTCTTTTTGCATTGATACATGTCCCCTGGGGCAGGACCCGGGTCCCCAAACCCTTTTTAGGACAATAACTTGCATATTAGCCTTTATAATTAGCACTTTAGATTTCTCCCATAGATTTTTCGAATTTGCCGGGAACACCCCAATTTGTTCGCTGTTCGGCGAACGGGCGAACAGGCAATGTTCGAGTCGAACATGAGTTCGACTCGAACTCGAAGCTCATCCCTACTGATGAGCAGCATTTCCTTTAAGGGGAGACCTGCACAGATCATCAGGGGAGGAATCATCCGGGCCCTGATGATCAAAGCAGACCTAAAAGTGCCCAGCAGTGATGCCAGTCAGTGCTCATCAGTGATGCCAATCAGTGCCGCCTATCAGTTCCCATCAGTGATGCCAATCAGTGCCCATCAGTGTTGCCAATCAGTGCTGTCTTTCAGTGCCCATCAGTGCCTGCTCATCAGTGCCGCCAATCAGTCCCCATCAGTGCAGCCTATCCGTGCCGCCTATCAGTGAACATAAGTGCCACCTATCAGTGCCCATCGGTGCTGCATATCAGTCCCGCCTATCAATGCCCATCAGTGCTGAATATTACTGCCTCCTCATCAGTGCCACCTCATCAGTGCCCTTCAGTGTGGCCTCATCAGTGCCCTTCAGTGCGGCCTCATCAGTGCCCTTCAGTGCAGCCTTATCAGCGCACATCAATGAAGGAGAAAAACTAAGAAAAACGTTTTTGTTTTTCAAAATTTTTGGTCTTTTTTCATTTTTCTAGCAAAAAATAAAAACTCCACTGTTGATTAAACACCACCAAAAGAAAGCTATATCTGCCTCAAAAAAATGATAACAATTTATTTGGGTCGTTAATCAATCGTTGCATGACCGCGCAATTGTCATTCAAAATGTGACAGCGCTGAAAGCTAATAAAAATGACCTGGGCAGGAAGGGGGTAAAAGTGGCCAGTATTGAAGCGGTTAAATATTGGTGCAAAAAAAAGAAAGCAAAAATGGATCTGGTAGCGAAAACAGTGGTTACATTGTATACATGTGCTGATGTGCATTAAATGGCGCCAAAGAGAGATATAAAAGTGAAATATGGAGGGGAGGAGAAGAAGAGAGTCGGCTTGAAAATACATAAATGATGTCTGAAAACCGCACTGCTTACACCTATTTGTACTTAACTGATATCTTGCTGTAAGTTTTCCTCAGGACGAAATCCTGCGTCTGTTTTTTTGGAATTTGTGACGTGTAGTTATCTACAAGACATAAGATGGTGAAGAGAAGTGATTGGTTTTGCTGCTCTCATTCCCCCCGTTCATCGCACACCATCAGCTGCTTTTTGATTTCATGACTCATTGGAAAGGGACAAACATGTTGACGCTCCATCGGCTCCATTTGTTGCGCATCGTGACATGACAAAGCAGCTGATTGGACTTGGTGCCAACAGGCTTCCTGAACACAAATGCCGGAGCAGGCCTGTATCTTCACCAGGCTCGGCTAATCGCTGGACAGCTCGGGGTTCTGTGCCAGACATTACACACTGGTGTGTTAATGTGTAGAAGCTTAGGCGCCAGGGCTTAATAGATACTTGTAGCTTCACAATCCACACGTTCATTTACAGAAGGCATCTTGTGGGAGGGGTGGTAGGGGGGGTGATGATATATTTTCAGTTAGTGTTCATATTTCAGCCATTATTGCTTTGCTCTTGTCACATTTAAAAAAACTAAGTTTCATTTACATATTGGCAGGTTTTCTCTGTAGTGGCGGTCTGCCAGGCAATGTAATCAGTAAATGTGCTAAATGACCATTGTGAGAGAATACGTTAAATGATAAACCATCTGTAGCGTGTATTGTTTCTTGGGTTGTATGTGACCTGCCAGGTGACATACCCATTTTCAATGAACCGCTATGTAAAGAGGATAGGATTGTACTATATAAAATGCAACATTTTGATGGGGTAGAAAGCAGAGAAGACGACCAATCAAATGAGTGAGCACCAGCTGTCCTCGTGTACACATATACAGTGTGTAATTAGAAACAAAGTATTAGTATTTTTTGGGGGGGATTTTGGTTTTTGAAATTTGTGCATATAAATACTGTGTTTCCCTCGAAAATAAGACCTGCCCCAAAAATAAGACCTAGCATTATTTTCCAGGAGGGCTGCAATATAAGCCCTACCCCAAAAATAAGTCCTAGTTTAAAATGCTTGTAAAATCCTATAATCCACTCTATTAAAGTAGTATATAATGTACAATGTGTGTGTTTCTGTAATATAATTGTGGGGAAGAGAGCTCCGGTGGGTCACAGAAGCGCAGAGCGGCGCTATAACAAAAGGTATTTGGCACAATTATATTACAGAAACGCACACATTGTACATTATATACTACTGTAATAGAGTGCATGATAGGATTTTACAAGCAAGAGAAAACAGTATATTACATGGTAAGACCTACCCCCAAAAATAAGCCCTACTGTGACTTTTGTTGCCAAAATTATTATAAGACCCGGGCTTTTTTTTCAGGGAAACAAGGTATTGGGTATTGGCTCAAAAGTAGTGCACTTTCCAGTGAGTTCACGCCAGTCAGGACTCTACCTCAGAGGCTTGGCTTTCCACTTTTATTTAAAATCTACAAAATTGGGCTTGGGCTTGCAGGGAGAGGCTGCGGCTTGTGGGGTTGGACAGTCTGGTTAAGGGGGTAGCTCAAAGGCAGCTAGACCCCTTAGCTGGAGACAGCAGAGGAATCCATTATTTACCTACAATGAAAAAGAAGAATAGTTTCTACAGAACAGTGATGGCGAACCTTGGCACCCCAAATGTTTTGGAACTACATTTGCCATGATGCTCACGCACTCTGCATTGCAGTTGAGCATCATGGGAAATGTAGTTCCAAAACACCTGGGGTACCAAAGTTCTCCATCACTGCTATAGAAGAAAGCCCTGTACACACGGGCGAGAATCCCGTCAAAAAAAAAACATTGGTTTTCCAGACGGGATTCCTGGCAAGTTTTTCTTGCCAAGCCCTGTGTACACACGCACATTCAAAAGAACCGCCGTTCTTTTAAATGGCAAGAACGCGGTGACGTCATGGACTACGATGAGCATGCGCTCGTCACATTCGATGCCGTCGCCACCATCTTGCTTCACCCTACACTACCCTTGTAAGCTACCGCGCATGCATCAAAGTCTCAAAGAGTATGTGCGGGCTTACCTGGGGACAGGTAAGCTTGTAGCCTCGTACACATGCATGGTTTTCTCGTCGGGAAACAGGCCGCCGAGAATCCCGACGAGAAAATAGAGAGCTGGTTCTCTATTTTTCTTGTCGAGGTTCCCGGCAGTTTTCCCTCGACGAGAAAGCATACACACAAATGGTTTTCTCTGCAAAAGGCTCAACCAGCAGTTTTCTTGCCGAGAAAACCGGTCGTGTGTACGAGGCTTTATTCTACCAACATGTGAATTTGAATGAACTATGTAAGTTAATAAAAAAGTTATGCCCTTTCGGAACAACCCTCATATTTGTGTGGTATTGCACAATTGTATAGCGCCATGTAATTTACAATACATTTCTTTTTTATTTTACCTTTTGTTTGTGGTGTGAAGTTTGTTTTAGAGCACAGTTTTTTTGTGGGTTTTGTATTTTTATTAAAATTTCATTGTTTGGCAAATTTTCATTGCCGACAGGTTGTCTTTAACTCGCAGTGACATGTGACGCGTCCTTATTAAATTTCCAGCAGTCTTTTCACAGAGTGGTTAACTGTCACTGCGCCTGGCGGTTAACTACTACTTATTCTATCAGCAAACACAGCGATCCCACAGCACACAAAGCGGCAAGGCTCTAATACAAAACAGTGGTTTACCACAACTGAGAGAGCTTTGTCTAGTGAGGAAATGCCATGAGATGCAGACCTTTGATTCTGCTCTCAGATGATTTTCCATTAGGAAATAAAGAAGGTAATTGCTATCAGTGAAGACATGTGTTTGGCGCTGTAATTAGTTGCAGAATGGGAAAGCAGTGAAGCCCTATGGAACTTGTCCTCTTCTACCTTGTAAAGTCGTTTTCTGTTTAGTATTTTCTTCCTCGCAGACTGCACAATCCCCTGTGGTCACGGGTCTAATAAGAAGCAGATGGGTGTCAAGATCTACCTGTGTGTGAGAGAGGGGGAATAAGCATCTAAAACCGGATTATATGGTGAGCCGCAATAAAAAATAGAAATGGCCTAAATTGGAGGTGTTATGTTTAGTTTTGACTAGGGTAGGGAAGGATTAAAGCCTCGGTCCTTTCACTTCCTGTTCTGAAGATGCAACAGGCATTGGGAGTTCCCCTCTTAGACAGTTGTCACCAAAACAGGTGTCCTCTTTGGAAGACTAAAGCTGGCCATACACTAGTAGATTTTCAAACAAATTTTCTTAGGAACATTCTGTAGCGACCTCACCTCTCACTCCCTCTTTCTCTTCTCGGTCAATGGCTCTCGTCTAGGGGACCAGGGAGGAGAGTGTGGCGCACCACCAGCTTGTATCCTCTTGTGTGCAGATGTGAGAGCTATAACCTTTTACCTTCGGGCCTGTGTCCCTGTCCAGAGCCAAAACTTCCCTTGAGGATGACTCCCACCCTCCACGCAGGTGGAGGTAGGACCCTTTAGCTCCCAGAAAGTTAAGTTCAACACCACTGAAAGTCCAACACTTATTTATTCTTCAGAGCAATAAATAGTCCTTTGAGAGCGACTGGTCAGACACAGAACATTTCAGAACAAAGTGGGAAGGAGGTCCAGGCACAATCCTATCAATGAAACTAAACTGTTAGGATTTCACAACAGTTATGGCGCACAGTCGCTGCCACCGACCGTGAGGTTGGTCCCTGCCATGAACCAGGTGAAATAAGGTCCCTGCCACAGACCATGATTGTTGGGTCTCTGCCATCGACCTGATTCACGTTGGGTCCCTGCCACAGACCATGAAACATAGACTGCCTTCAATAAGTTGCGACCCCTGTCAGGGAGAAGACATCCATCCGGACGGTCACCAGAGGCCCCACCGTCACCAAATTGCTGCAATGGGTCTTCGGTAAGGGTAACCTCTCTGGTCCCCCTCGTCCTAGATTCGGGTTCCCTCACTCGGTGGACCCCTAGGAATTCTCGATCCCTCGCGGGACCCAGTCGAAGGTTCTGGGCCCCAGGCCTCCTCAAGTAGTACCTCACCCCAGGTGCCCTTGGCCTGGGATGGCATTCAATCCCCTACACCCAGGCCAAGGGCACCTGGGTGCGGAAAAACCGTAACAGCAGCCCCAGGCTGAAGGTGCCTGGGACTCGGACCCCATGTGCAAGATGGCCTCCCCTTTTATACCCCCTCCCGCCGTACCACCGCCGAGAGGGGACACAAAAAGGCACAACCTTACAACGATGGTTCAATCCCAGTCTATGGCGACAGCGCCACCTATAGACTGCAGGGAACTAGGCACCATTGATCTCCTCCACAGGAAAATATAGTCCATAGACCCTAACAATTGTGTATCTGAGCCTGATTACACTCAGACACCTGCCCCCTAAATGTAACACCCCGCTACACTTCAAACAAAGATTTGTACAAAAATTCTGATGACTTGATAAATGCTGCTTAAAACTACAGTGGAACCTCGGATTACGAGCATAATCCGTTCCAGGAGAATGCTCGTAATCCCAAGTACTCACACATCAAAGCGAAGTCAATGAAAGCGAAAATAAATTGTTCCGCATTGACTTCAATGGTATGCAATACCACATGCAGCCAGAGGTGGGGGGGGCGCCGGAGAGCATCGGAAACAGCTGAAAAGGCCCGAGGACACCTCGGCAAACCTCGGAAAGAATTTGTTCCCGAGATTTGCCGAGGTCAGCTGTGCTGTCCTCAGGCCTTTCCATGCATTTCCGAACGGGGCCGATCGGCTGCAATCGGCAACGTTCGGCTCTGCACGGCTCCAGCGCCCCCCCCACCTCAGGCCAAAAGCGGTACTGCACACTGCTTTGGCCTGAATCGTGCTCGTGTTGCGAGACAACACTCGCAAACCGAGTTACGATTTTTTAAAATACAGTGCTCGTATTGCGAAACACTCGTTAACCGCGTTACTCGCAATACGAGGTTCCACTGTACTTCAAAACTTTGTTTGCTTTTAACATTCGATTTTGGATCCAATGGACTTTTCCGTACGAAAAAAAAACACATACCCTGTTAGAAGTTTGTTCATTAGAGAAACATTTTCCATACTGCTCCTTCAATATTCTCGCCACTGTGGTCGAAAAAGAACATTGATTATATATTTTATATATATATAAATATATATATATATATATATATATATATATATATATATATATATATATATATATATGTCTATTTCCCAAAGACATCCTCTGGATATGACACTGAGCATGTGCACTCAACTTCCTTGGTCGACCATGGCGAGGCCTGTTCTGAGTGGAACCTGTCCTGTTAAACCGCTGTATGGTCTTGGCCACTATGCTGCAGCTCAGTTTCAGGGTCTTGGAAATCTTATTATAGCCTAGGCCATCTTTATGTAGAGCAACAATTCTTTTTTTTAGATCCTCAAAGAGTTCTTTGCCATGAGGTGCCATGTTGAACTTCCAGTGACCAGTATGAGAGATTGAGAGCAATAACACAAAATTTAACACACCTGCTCCCCATTCACACCTGAGACCTTGTAACACTAATGAGTCACATGACACCGGGGAGGGAAAATAGCTAATTGGGCCCAATTTGAACATTTTCACTTAAGGGTGTACTCACTTTTGTTGCCAGCGGTTTAGACATTAATGGCTGTGTGTTGAGTTATTCTGAGGGGACAGCGAATTTAGACTGTTAAACAAGCTGTACACTCACTTCTTTACATTGTAGCAAAGTGGCATTTCTTCAGTGTTGTTACGTGAAAAGATATAATAAAATATTTACAAAAATGTGAGGGGTGTACTCACTTTTGTGAAAACTGTATATGCACCCAAGTGTTCTCAAAGAGCTGAGCTCTGTTATATTTAAGCCATTTCAAAAATGATATATAGAATTATATATTATACAGCATATATATATATATATATATATATATATATATATATATATATATATATATACAGTGGGTACGGAAAGTATTCAGCCCCCCTTACATTTTTCACTCTTTGTTATATTGCAGCCATTTGCTAAAATCCTTTAAGTTAATTTTTTTCCCTCATTAATGTACACACAGCACCCCATATTGACAGAAAAACACAGAATTGTTGACATTTTTGCAGATTTATTAAAAAAGAAAACTGAAATATCACATGGTCCTAAGTATTCAGACCCTATGCTCAGTATTTAGTAGAAGCACCCTTTTGATTTAATAAAGCCATGAGTCTTTTTGGGAACGATGCAACAAGTTTTTCACACCTGGATTTGGGGATCCTCTGCCATTCCTCCTTGCAGATCCTCTCCAGTTCTGTCAGGTTGGATGGTAAACGTTGGTGGACGGCCATTTTTAGGTCTCTCCAGAGATGCTCAATTGGGTTTAAGTCAGGGCTCTGGCTGGGCCATTCAAGAACAGTCATGGAGTTGTTGTGAAGCCACTCCTTCGTTATTTTAGCTGTGTGCTTAGGGTCATTGTCTTGTTGGAAGGTAAACCTTCGGCCCAGTCTGAGGTCCTGAGCACTCTGGAGAAGGTTTTCATCCAGGATATCCCTGTACTTGGCCACATTCATCTTTCCCTCAATTTCAACCAGTCGTCCTGTCCCTGCAGCTGAAAAACACCCCCACAGCATGATGCTGCCACCACCATGCTTCACTGTTGGGACTGTATTGGACAGGTGATGAGCAGTGCCTGGTTTTCTCCACACATACCACTTAGAATTAAGGCCAAAAGGTTCTATCTTGGTCTCATCAGACCAGAGAATCTTTTTTCTCACCATCTTGTAGTCCTTCAGGTGTTTTTTAGCAATCTCCATGCGGGCTTTCATGTGTCTTCCACTGAGGAGAGGCTTCCGTCGGGCCACTCTGCCATAAAGCCCCGACTGGTGGAGGGCTGCAGTGATGGTTGACTTTCTACAACTTTCTCCCATCTCCCGACTGCATCTCTGGAGCTCAGCCACTGTGATCTTTGGGTTCTTCTTTACCTCTCTCACCAAGGCTCTTCTCCCCCAATAGCTCAGTTTGGCCGGACGGCCAGCTCTAGGAAGGGTTCTGGTCGTCCCAAACTTCTTCCATTTAAGGATTATGGAGGCCACTGTGCTCTTAGGAACCTTAAGTGCAGCAGAAACTTTTTTGTAGCCTTGGCCAGATCTGTGCCTTGCCACAATTCTGTCTCTGAGCTCTTCAGGCAGTTCCTTTGACCTCATGATTCTCATTTGCTCTGACATGCACTGTGAGCTGTAAGGTCTTATATAGACAGCTGTGTGGCTTTCCTAATCAAGTCCAATCAGTATAATCAAACACAGCTGGACTCAAATGAAGGTGTAGAACCATCTCAAGGATGATCAGAAGAAATGGACAGCACCTGAGTTAAATATATGAGTGTCATAGCAAAGGGTCTGAACACTTAGGACCATGTGATATTTCAGTTTTTCGTTTTTATAAAATCTGAAAAAATGTCAACAATTCTGTGTTTTTCTGTCAATATGGGGTGCTGTGTGTACAATAATGAGGAAAAAAATGAACTTAAATGATTTTAGAAAATGGCTGCAATATAATGTAGCGGCCTCCTCGCTCCCCTCTTTTCACACGCTCGTCTGTCTCTTGTCTAGGGGTACCTTAGAGGGGAGGGAGCGGGGACACTACGCCTGGCCTTTACCACAGATGTCAGTGCAGTATAAGAAAAGTTATTTTCTTTTACCTTCGGGTCAGTGCCGTGCACCTGGATCCTCCACCAAGAGTCACATTGAACAATGTCTGTTAGGAAATGAGCCCCACACCATTAAAGTTCAACACTCCTTTATTCTTCTCGAATGAACACAATCAGTTTAACTCCCTTGTAGAAACAGAACAGAAAAGGAGGTGTGGATGTGAGTAGGCCCAGACACAATGTATTCTCCACTTTCCTCCCTGAAAGTGAGTTGTGGTCTCCGAGCGAGGGAGGATTTCCTTCCAGGCGGTCTCCGACGAGAGACTCACCCGTCACTGGCAATATGCTGCACCAGGTCTTCGAGTGAGGAGCTCCCCCCGGTCCATTACGCCTACCGGATTCGGGTACCCAATCCCTGAATACCCTAGGATCTCCTTCCCTCGCGGAACTCAGTGTTGGGCACTGAGCTCCAGACCTCCATCCGAGTACCTCACCCCAGGCTAAAGGTGCCTGAGATGGAACACGACCTCCGGCTGTCATCCAGGCCTAGGCCGCCTAGAGGACCGACACGAACCAGCGTCCACAGGCTGAAGGTGCCCTGGACTCCCACCCCCTGACAAAGATGGCCGGCCCCTTTATACCCTCTCCCAGCAAGCACCATACCGCTGCCGAGAGAGGACAAAAAGGAGGCACAGCACACAGCAATGGTTCAACCCCAGCCCAGGGCGACAGCGCCACCCACTGGGCTGCAGGGAATTACACATCACTGATGTCTCTGCCAAGTTCAAAATTACACCCGGGAAAGTACATACCCGCTACACTAACAAAGAGTGAAAAATTTAAGGGGGTCTGAATACTTTCCGTACCCACTTTATATATATATATTTTTCATTTTTAAAGTAGATGTTAAGATTAAACCTGCTGCCATCCCCATTCTAAACCCTATACTAACAACCCTGTTAAAGAAAGATGTGTATGTTACCTAATCTAAGGGCGCTTCAGTCCAGTCACCTGGTGGGCTCCCAGTGCTGGCTTCAGGGAAGAGGAGGAACAGCGAACAACAGATGCCCCATAGTAAGTCTATGGGTGATTTCACCACCCAGGCTATGCAGCCGCTGTCACTGCTCTCTCCTCCCCCCTGAAGCCGGCCGATGGGGAGATTATGTGATCAGACTTGAGCGCCCTTACATTAGGTAAGTATACACATCTTTCCTCTACATGGTAGTTAGTAGAGGGCTTAGAATGGGGTGGGAGCTGGTTTAAGCTTAGTTAGCTTTTGGTGGAACTTCTACTTTAATTCTAACTACTGTTACTTTTTATATTCTATTTAAATATTATTTATATATTCATTAATAATTGTTTTAGACTTTTGTAGCAATTTATTTTTCTGTCTTCTTCCCATATTTCTTATCTGTACCTGACTTCCTAATTTTGAGTTGTATGTAGCATCCCCCCATATAGGCTATTTTGGTTTGGTTAGGCAAATTTAGTTCTTCGCTCTCCTGTAATCAGCAGAGCAGCTCGTATGAGTTAAATGAGCAGCCTGAAAATGTATGCAGTTCCAGCCAATCCCTGGGGAGGTGTGCCCAGATGGCGGATGGGGGGTGTATACATAGTTTGGAGCCTCAGAAAGTAGTGTTGTTCCCCAGGAGGAGAGGTTCCTATCCAGAAGGGAAGCTGAAGATCCTGACTGTCTCATTGAGGTCCCATCTGTACATTGCTGGGGGGAGGGGGGGGCTATACTGCTGCTAATTATTTGAGAGCTGGAAGAGGGGTTTCACTAAGGATCCAGTCTGGAGGCTCCACATGATGTCCTGTACCACTTACATACTATTTCAATAAGAAAGGGATATGGAAAGGAAATGCTAATTTAAGACACCTCAATGTACATATGAAACTGTAGATCATAGTAAACTCAAAAATGAGATCAGTAAATTTGAAACCTATAAATAAGACCATCATTGATATTAATTAACATTTTTGCTTCTAATCTATCTATTTACAATATATTTAATTTAATACCTTCTAGTTCATTTCTTTGTTTTCAAATAAGTGATTTGCCCATACCCAGGTGCTGCTGTGTCTTATGCTTGTACGGACGCCCAGGGCAGTTATTGTGTGGGTTCTTAATCAATGTGCCCTATTATGCCTGCCCTTTATTTGGGTCTTGTTTCCAGCCTTTCCATCATTGCCCAGCCTTTTTGCCCATCTGGCTGATGTCTGGTAACTAGTTCCCACACGTCATGTCTATTTCCACCTTGTTTTCCCTTTGTTTCAGTGCTGTTTTTTTTAGCTACTGGCAAAGGGAACATTCTAAAATGGCGTTTATCGCTGCCTACATGATCTCGTCAGCGTGCGCCGCTGATGTCGGGTTTCACGCATGCACACTGACATCCCCACTTTGCGTCTGTGGCTCAGCGGTGACGTCAGACGCCGCTGCGCTGGACGGAGATTTAAACGGCGTTATAATCCAGGATCCTCTGTCATTTCCACGGAGGTTGGTATAGGATACACACCTCCGCCTTCGATCGCTCCTGGATTACCTCACCACTTCCACCAACAAGGTAACTCTCTGAATTATGTTTGATACCTTTCTGGATGCTTACTCAACCAGAACTATTTTTTCTACACTGCCCTCTGAAATTTCTGTTTGTACTCATTCCATGCAGGTTTTCCTAGTGTGGATTTGCCTTAATGGGGAATGGGACACCCTGCTTCTCTATTTTGGTTACTTGATTGAACCTTTGAGAAACATCAAAAGATTTTTTCTTTTTGAACTATTTTCATCCTACTTCATTGATTCTACCCTTTTCTTTTTTTTTTTTTGTTTACAAAAGTTTTTATTTGGAAGACAGAAAAATTACATATTTCAGTACAGAGCAAGACATTAGGTTCAGTGATACAGAGTCATACAAGAGATAAACTAAAATATGGCATTGATAATGAGTCTATCAACAATTAGCATTGACAATAAAAGAGAGATTATTGGACAGGGGAAAGGGTGCCAGATTCACAAAACCTGTAAGGGGTAACCAAGAAACCTGTTTCAAGCAGTGGCCTTTTTCATCTATATGAGCAGGTATTATTGTATTTTGGCCTATATAAGCCATGTATATTATAAGTACCTATTCTATATACCATTCCTCATAAAATCCTTTCCTTATCTGTAGGTTATAGATATTCTTTTGTCCCCGTTTACAAGCATCACAGAGGCTTACCACCACCTGGGTTGGAATTGCATTACACTGCACTCCTCATTAGAGTGTTTTTTTTTAAATACTTAATTGTCTCACATTCTGTGAAAGACATTTCATGCAGTATCAGGTAAGCTACCTAATGCATCATCTGCTCCCAATTTTGAAAACTAAGTTTCTATGTCCTTTTCATTGATTGTATTATATACTTATTTGACTAAAACTGCATATTCATTTTTGTCTATGCCAATATTCAACATTATTGTATTTTAATGTTTTACATGAGTATTAATTTATTTCCCTTTGTTTTGCGTTCAGCATAATAGATGCCATGGTTAAACTCCTGAAGAAGCTCTTCTGAGCGAAACATGTAGAGTACACTGGCACCATCTGTTGTAATGCTGTTTATAGGAGACAATTGACAAATGATTTGTAATGTACTCGTGTTTTTAATCTATTCTTTGTAATAAAAGTTTTTTTCTAAAATTGTATTTTGTTCAATCAGTGTATATCTGGTTGTGCACTCATTTGACACCTTAAAAGTCCCGGGGCTGTGACCTCATACCCCTTACTTGTATCATACTATTTCAATACTGTATACAGATATT
Source organism: Rana muscosa (assembly GCA_029206835.1). Lineage (NCBI taxonomy): Eukaryota > Metazoa > Chordata > Amphibia > Anura > Ranidae > Rana > Rana muscosa. The sequence goes on along the minus strand of CM055117.1, from coordinate 69,795,782 downwards.
TATTATGTTATTTATTATTATGCTATTTGTTGCCCCCCTTATGATGAGCGACACTATAAACCCCCAAAACGAATTGGTCTTTTATGACATAAAAAGCTGAATAAAATTGAATCTGGACTCTAAAGATGCAAAAAAAAAGAGAGAAACCCTCCAAATAAAGAAAAAAAAGAGTAGATTGGTATTCAATTTTTGCTTAAGCAGCTCAATTTGTGAATTACCCCCCTGGCACTCCAGCAAAGGTGTTAGGTTCTGGCGGAGTAGATAGCCTGTCCCATGTATACACTTTTATTGGGATGTCAAATTGAGGGTGGGGGAACCAGTGTTCTAAAGTAAATTTGCAAGACTTCACTAAGGAGACAATTGTCTTTCTTTGGTTAGAAAAAGTTCACTTTTTGAACTCATTAGCCTTTTTAAGCTTTTTAAAATCCTGCCTGTGAACAAACACTACAAGGTGTCCTCAAATATCTAGGTACCTCTCCACTGTGCATTCTGATCTTGGGTGCTCTGTGTTCCTATGCCCTCAACTTATACCACGTTGGTCACTTAGGCTGGCCATACATGGTCAAATTTCGAAGGAATTTTCATTTGAAAATCATAAATTTTGTGCGTTTTGTGATCCGATGGCGCCACTATTGATTTCGAAATTTGACCAACCAAGCCTTCAATTTCACCTCATGTTGTTACAGAAAATAATTTTAGTGGCTGAGAATCTTCTTTTCTTTCTGGGAATTTTCTTTTCTTGCACTCATGCGCATTTCTTTTTCGATTACATTTTTCACACAATTCTCCCATCATTGATTAGAAAATCATTTGTTTTTAAAAAAAATTCCAACATGCCCGATTACTCAAATTCAACGGCCGCACGAAAATCAGCTGTTGCTGCAGCCCACTAATGGTGTGAAATTCAAACGAAAATTCTTAGATAAGATTTTCTAAAGAAAACTCTTTCGAAATTCGACCCATGAATGGCCGGCTTAAGACCCTCTAATATACAGTAGATCACTGACCCACAAGGTGATCTCATTGGATAGTGGGATGATAGGTAGGTGAGGGTAGCTTTAGGGGTGGAGCTTAGTCTGAAATCTGAGAAGATGATTAGGTTAGATTAGGGGTGACAACTGAAGTCTTCCAGCTGTTGCAGAACTACAAGTCCCATAGTGCCTCTGCCTCTGATAGTCATGCTTGTAACTGTCAGTCTTGTAATGCCTCACGGGACCTCTAGTTTCACAACAGCTGGAGGACCACAGTTGACCACCACTGCCTTATATAATATTTTAACTTGTGGCACTTTAAAAGTTTTAACCACTTGCCGACCGCCTCCTGTACATTTACGTCAGCAGAATGGCACGGACAGGCACATCAACGTACCTGTACGTCCCCTTTAAGTGCCTGTCCGTGTGGTTGCGCGTGCGCCACTGGCGGCGCGCTCGCGACCCTGCCGCCATCCTTGTGAGTTGGACTGCGGGTCCCCGGACTCGATCGCCGCGGGGATACCCGCGATCGTCTCACGGAGGTATAGAGTGGGGAGCTGCTTGTATAAACAAGCATCTCCCCGCTCTGACTAGTGACAATGACACTGATCTCGGCTCCGTGTACTCGGAGCGGAGATCAGTGTCATGCGACACACAGCCCATCCCCCCTACAGTTAGAAACACTATGCAGGGAACACTTAACCCCTACAGCGCCACCTAGTGGTTAACCCATTTACTGCCAGTGTCATTTTCACAGTAAACAGTGCATTTTTATAGCACTGATCGCTGTGAAAATGACAATGGTCCCAAAAATGTGTCAAAAGTGTCCGATGTGTCCGCCATAATGTTGCAGTCATGAAAAAAATCACTGATCGCTGCCATTACTAGTAAAAAAAACAAAATGTAATAAAAATGCCATAAAACTATCCCCTATTTTGTAGACACTATAACTTTTGCGCAAACCAATCAATAAACGCTGATTGCGATTTTTTTTTACCAAAAATATGTAGAAGAATACGTATCGGCCTAAACTAACGGAAAAAAACATTTTTTATATATTTTTTGGGGAAATTTATTATAACAAAAAGTAAAAAATATTGCATTTTTTTCAAAATTGTCGCTCTATTTTTGTTTATAGCGCAAAAAATAAAAACCGCAGAGGTGATAAAATACCACCAAAAGAAAGATCTATTTGTGGGAAAAAAAGGTCGTCAATTTTGTTTGGGAGCCACGTGGCACGCCCGTGCAATTGTCAGTTAAAGCGACGCAGTGCCGAATCGCAAAAAGGGGCCTGGTCTTTAACCAGCCAAAATGGTCCGGGGCTTAAGTGGTTAAATGACTGACAGGTCCGCATTATAGCGGAACTAAAATCCCTAAATACACACTTCTGCTCCAGCAATGTGTCTTCCATGAGCGCCATTGCACTGACATCTTCTCCCTGGCTTCTTCAGCGCACGGGGTCTTCAACTATCTTGATTGGCCAGTACAGGATGACATTACTTCCCTGAATGCACACAGACAGTTCATTTACCCCGAAACTGCCAAGAATGTACTTTTTAAATGTATTTTGTTATATATCAGAAAAAGAAAAAAATTATTTGATTTAAAAAAATAAAAATTGTTATATCTGCTTGAAGTAAAAAAGAATTACCTATTGTACAGGTTAGAAAATCAAAGCTGTCCTGTGTGCTCTGCTCACTTCTTGCGTTATCTCAAGGAGAGTAATTAGCCCTCCCAGTTCTTATCTTAGGACTATTGAATGATTTGTGAAAAATAGGATGAGGAATTTGTTTGAGTAGCAAGCAAAAGACAACAGGGCAGGGCTAACACCACTCAGTCCACAACAATGCTGTGTGTTGTCAGCCCACATCAGTAGCTGAGTTCATTTATGACAAATCAACAGCTTTTTCTATTACTTGGTTTACCCCCCTTCCTGACCAGGCCATTTTTTTGCGATACAGCACTGTGTTATTTTAACTGACAATTGTGCAGTCGTGTGACGCTGTACCCAAATAAAATTTATGAGTTTTTTTCCCCCTATAAATAGAGCTTTCTTTTGTTGGTATTTGATCACCTCTGCGGTTTTTTTTTTTTGCGCTATAAACAAAAAAAGACGCAAAAAATTTTGAGAAAAAAAAAATGTACTTTATGCTATAAAACATATCCAATAAAAAATGTAAAAAAATCGAATTTCTTCATCAATTTAGGCCAACATGTATTCTGCTACATATTTTTGGTAAAACAAAATCCAAATAACCATATATTGATTGGTTTACGCAAAAGTTATAGCCTCTACAAACTATGGGCAAGATTTATGGAATTTTTTTTTTTTTTACTTGTAATGGCGGCGATCAGTGATTTTTAGCGGGATTGCAGCAGACAAATCTGACACTAATACCTTGTACACACGATCGGATTTCTGATGGAATAAAATACGAATTTTCCGTCGGAATTCCGATGAAGGTGACTTCCATCAGTCTTGCATACACACTATCAGACTAAATTCCGACCGTCCAAAAAGCGGTGACGTAAAACACTACGATGAGCCGAGAAAAATGAAGTTCAATGCTTCCGAGCATGCGTCGACTTGATTCTGAGCATGCGTGGATTTTTCATCTGAAAAATTTAAAACATGTTCTATTTTTTTACTCCGATGGGGCCCACACATGATCGGAGTTTCCGATGAAACAAGTCCATCGGATTTTATTCCATCGGAAATCCGATCATGTGTACAATGCATAAGTGACACTTTTTGGGGACCAGTGACACCATTACTTTGATCAGTGCTTAAAAAAATATACACTCACTGTACTAATGACACGGGCAGGGAAGGGGTTAACACCAGGAGCGATCAAAGGGTTACATGTGTTTCCTGGGAGTGCTTTTTAACTGGGTGGGGGAGGTGCTTTGACTGGGGAAGTCAGAAATCCGTGTTCCTGCTTAGCAGAAACACAAGATCTCCATCTTCCCCTCTGACAGACTGGCGATCTGCCTTGTTTACATAGGCAGACTACCATTCTTCCTCTTGGGAATGATCGCTGGGTGCCAGCGAACACTGGGTCTGCCGGACCTGCTGATTGGCTTCCGCTGTGTCCAATCACAGTGGAAGCAGGTCGCCGGCGGTGAGCATGCGTGCCCCAGACCCGGAAATCAAAATGACGTACAGGTACATAATTTCACACTGAAGGGCCACCGTGCTGCAGTACATGTATGTGGGGTGGTCCAGAAGCGGTTAAAATATTTTTGGACATTTTTAAATATTTTAATTATTTATTAAAATTTAATATTTTTATCTAAGTAAATATTAAATATTTGTAAATATATACTATTTGTATTGTTAAAGTAATTTCTATTTTCTGTTTCCTTTAAATAATAAACAATAGGTCCCCCGCTGGCGCTCTGGGCTCCTCAATCCTGCCGAATTTCCTCATAACATGCCGCTTTCTATGGGGGCACTTGTGTTCTGTGTGTCCTTTGACACACAGAGCATGGCTCGGCTCCGCCCCCTACTCTTTCCTTACTGGCTGTAATAGAGCCAATGGCTTCCACTGCTGCCTCTCTATCCAATGAAGAGTGAGAGAATTAAGCTAGCTGCTGCTCTTGTGCACTTTGTCGAGATCAGATTTAGATAAGCATTTAGGGGGTCTGGGGGAGGGAGCTGCATGCAGAAGGCTTTTTACTTTAATGCATAGACTGCATTAAGGTAAAAAAACATTGTACCTTTAGAACAACATTAACAACATTAAAGAGATATTAAAGCCTTGGGTTTTATTTTTTTAAATAACAAACATGTTATACTTACCTGCTCTGTACAATTGTTTGCCCAGATCCTCCTCTTCTCAGGTCCCTCACTGATGCTCCTGGCCCCTCCCTCTGGCCGGGTGCCCCACAGCAAGCAGCTTGCTGTGAGGCACCCAAGTAAGCACGCTCCCAAGCCGCAGCTTTGTGTTTCAATTCACGCTTGGCCCGGGCCCCTCCGTCTCCTGATTGTCTCACTGGCTGTGATTGACAACAGCAAGAGCCAGAGGCTCCCACTGCTGCCATAAGCCAATCAGGAGTGCGAGTCCCTGGAAAGGTAAGGCTCTCGTGGACATCGCTGGATCAAGAGGGGGCTAGGTAAGTATTAGGGGGGGGGGGGCTGCTGCACACAAAAGGTAAAAAAAAACTTGTGCCTTTAAAGTCACTTTAAATATTGTGCATGTGTAGATGAACTTTGCTTAAAGAGGTGTTCTGCCCCCAACAATTTTTTTTTAAAAATCAGACTTTTATAATTAGGACACTTGCCTGTCCTGGAATCCAGCGATGTCGGCACCCTAGCCGACGTGTCTATCGGCTCTCGGGTGCGGCTGCCGCCACTGCCCTTTCTGAATGGCCTGGTGGCGGGGGAAGGAGGAGGGGGCCAAACTTCCAGGGGTCCTAGCCGCATCTCACCGCAGCCAGGTCTCCCGTAAGTGGGGGTGGGTACCTGTCAAAACCAGGTATCCGTTCCCCCCTCCCCCCCAAAAGGTGCCAAATGTGGGGGGGGGGGGAGAAGCAGGTAAGTGGAGCACCGCTTTAAATTCCCAATTTTCGCAGAAATTTTGATCATCCCTACCACCAGGGACATGGAGTCAGGGGAGGCAGGTGAGATTAACAAAAATAAGATAAAAAATACCACCCCCCCTAAAAAAAATAATCAAGCTTTGAGGGTCGTAGCTCGGTGACCTGAGGGGGGGGGGGTAGCTGAAGTCCTACCCCACCACTGGTTAGAATTATTTGGAGATCCTGCCACCTATAGTTCTGGAGATACGGGGCTTCTTGTGCAGCCTGTCAGAAGCTACATACAGAGCCAGTTTAAATACAAGCTGACACTCTGTTTGCAGCAGACTGAGAGGATGAGCTCACAGTGCCTCTCCTCACTTCTTGTCAGAGGCACTGAGCTCAATGGGTAGCTTGGAGTCTTGGACCAATGGTAAAGCTGTCCAATAAAAATGCTGCAGTGGAGGCTGTCCTCACACTGCAGTGTCATAGAAGGGGCATGTGTCTAAAAGACCAATTTTCCCTTCCAGCCCAGCCCTCTTAACTAGAAGGAAAAAGCATGGGTTTATGTGTATAAGATTTACCCACAATCCCATGTTTTTCTCACACAGTTAAGAGGGAGAATCAGAATGTGCTGCTGCTGAAAAGGTCTAAGCTAAATCATAAAGTATATTATGCTATATGTTATAAGATAATAATTTATAATTTATCTATTTACTGTGAAATTACTGGTTGGAAGTTATAACTTCAAACTTCAGTAATTTGTCTGTTAAGCCACCTGTTTGAGTACAGATTTTGCACACAGGTCCCAGAAGGCAGCTGGGGAAAAGGAGGAAGGCTCGCCGCAGAAGAGGAAATTACGTACTTCGCCACGGCCTGGCTAGGACAGAAGTACACATTTTACTTCTTAAAAGGTAGGAAAGAAAAAAATATATATAAATATATCCAAAAACGAGGGTTGGAGGGGTAGTCTTTAGTTTAAGACCACCTTGTAAAGTTGAGTGGAACTCTGCTTTAACCACTTGCCACCCAAGCCAATTATGACACTTCTCTCCTACATGTAAAACATCATAATTTTTTGCTAGAAAATTACTCAGAACCTCCAAACATTTTAAATATTTTTTTAGCAGACACCCTAGGGCAGGGGTAGGCAACCTCGGCCCTCCAGCTGTGGTGAAATTACAAGTCCCATGAGACATTGCAAGTCCCTAACAATCACAGGCATGACGCCTAGAGGCAGAGGCATGATGGGATATGTAGTTTCTTTTACAAATGTTTTATTGTCAGAAAAACCAACAGTACAGGTTTACAATAGGATGATACAACATATGGTAGACATTTCAGATCAGAGCCAAAAGACCTCCGCACACAGAAAGGAAGCATGAGCCATGATCTCGTGCAAGACTCAAATGCGAAGGTCTGCGGAACCGGATTGCCAAGTAAAAGTCGAGCAATAACCTTCCAAGGTGGCCTGGAAGCCACAAGATATTTACAATGACCGTAATGAGCAATCGACTCTTCCAAGCAAATGATCATGATCTAAAATCATCTCATTGGGGTTAACGCCCTATCTATTGATGGACTAAATGAGGCACTATAGTTAACGTAACAGTAAAAGTGTAAACATGACCATATCAACTAGAGGTGTCGAATTTATTCACTGCATCGGTGCATCGCGATTCGGATGTCCCCGATGTGGCACCGATGCATGCAAACATAATAATCGATGTCTAGCCCCGCCCCTCCCGGGAGAGAGCTCCGTGCAGCTGTTACCTAATTTCTTATTTTTGTATATGCCGCGCTCATGTAACTGCACGGCCCGCCTCTCTCCTCTCACGTCTCACGTCTTTCCTGGCGTCAGCCACGCCCACTGACTGTAGCTATCAGATCAGAGGCGCGGCGGGGCTGACGCCAGGAGAGACGTGAGACGTGAGAGCAGAGAGGCGGGCCGTGCAGTTACATGAGCGCGGCATATACAAAAACAAGAAATTAGGTAACAGCTGCACGGAGCTCTCCCTGCTGACGTGAGAACACCGGTGGCTGGAATGGAGATCGGGGGATGGTGAGCAGGCAGATCGCCCTTTTCATTACAAGGCTGCCATGGTCAGAGGGACAGAAATGACCCAAGTAAGTTCCCAGAAATAAAAACACAAATGCCTGCTCCTATTCCCAGTATGATGCTGGGGTGATGCACACTGTGTGTATTGCTTTCTCTTACAAGTTGACCATCTGTCAGGTTGTGTCACAATCACCATTCAGCTGATCTACATAACCCAACACAAGTCCATATGATAGAAGTGTCTTCTATGTGCCTTCATCACACCACAACTCTGCATTATTGTCCGCAGTCTCTGATCATCTCCTGTAGCATGTCCGCGGTCTCTGATCATCTCCTGTAGCATGTCAGCAGTCTCTGATCAGGGGTAGGGGGTCCACAGGGTTTGCGCGAGAGGAGTCCTACATCGATAATAATGCAGTGTCAAACCTGGAAGGGCGATAATATGTAATCCAAGGTTGCCAAACTTTGAGAAACTTGTCATGCGTATCAGAGAGGACAGACGTCAACTTCTCATTAACCATGACATCATTCAGACGATTTTTGACCGCCTCAAAGCTAAGTGTGGGGGTTTTCTATGCCCTCGCAATTGTCAACTTAGTTAAGGTAAAAAGATGTTGAGCTAGCTGCTGTTCTGGACATAGTAATTCAACAATAGGCTTACCAAGGAGAGCTTCATAAGGGTCCCGTTTAAGATTAGTCTGAAACAGGTTGCGAAGAAGGGTATAGACTCTGACCCACAGTCTGCATGCCCGCGGGCATGACCACCAAATATGTGCCATGGAACCCTCCTGGGAGCATCCCCGGAAACAGAGCGGGGAGTAAGTTGGGATAAAGCGGGCCAATCTAGCCGGTGTGTAGTACCGTCTATACAACACTTTATAGGCATTTTACAGAATTGAGACATTACATGAGCACTTGGATAGAGCTATGGTCATTGCCTGCCAGTCTTCAGGGTCCAATTGCTTCCCCAAATCTTTCTCCTATTGAAGATGATAGGGCCTTAATGGAAGTCTCTTTGTGGATATTGCAGTCAAATATATCAACGATATCAGGCCAGGGAATAGGGTCTGGCTCTACAAAGGCTCTCAAAGGGAGTCAGAGTATAAGGGGTAGGTTGAAATTTAATAAGACTTTGAAGAAAATTACGAAGTTGTAAATAGCTGTAGTGCTGTCGTAAGGGGATACCATGTGAAGTGTGTAAAGCATCAAATGTCAAAATTCTAGTAGGCGTGAACAGTGAATGAACATCTGTGAACCCGTTCGCAGTCCACCATGAGAATTGGGTTGGGTTATCACGACCTGGAGGGAATAATGGGCAGTGTAAGAGTCGCAGAAGTGGAAGATGGGGAGAAATCAGTCCCATAATCGCAAGGAATAGGCCAAACAGGGCCCTATACCCGCCGAGCGGTGCGCGGGAGGGAGCCAGGGCAAAGAGGAGATAGGAACAGGATCAGAGCCAATTGTAGCCCAGAGCGGGAGCTGGTACATCTCGTGAAGGTGTGAAAGTGGGGCAATGTTAGCCGCTATATAGTAGGTCCGTAGATCAGGGGCCGAAAGACCGCCGTTAATTCGCTTAGCGTATAAAATCTGTTTGCTAATTCGGGGGCAGGTTGATCCCCAGATAAATTGCAAAATCTTGCGTTGGTATATACAGAGGATATGTGAAGGGACCATAATTGGCAAAACACAAAAATAATATAGTAGTTTCGGGAGATAGGACATACGAATAGCTGTTATCCTGCCAAACCAAGACAGGGGCAAATGGGACCAGGACAAGAGCATATCTGATAGCTTTTTGAGCAAAGGTGGATGGTTAGCTTGGTACAATCCCGAATACGCGGGGGTAAGGCAGATTCCCAAGTAAGGCAGAGAGGAGACCCACTGGAAGGGAAAAGCCGACTGTAGATCCGTTAACAACCTAGATGAGAGGTTGACCGATAGAGCTTTAGACTTGGAGGAGTTAACTCGGAGCCCTGAAAGGGAAGCAAAGGTATCCAATAGGGATTGTAAGTTTGGTAAAGAAATTCTAGGGGAGGTTAAAGTCAGAAGGATGTCGTCGGCAAATAAAGAAATTTTATGGGGACAGCCCACAACTTCAATGCCCGTATATCCGGATGTGAACGAATCGCCTCCGCCAAAAGGGGTTCCAGAGCTAGTACAAAAAGGAGAGGTGAAAGTGGACATCCCTGACGGGTGCCCCTCTTGATATTAAAGAGAGGAGCTTCAAATCCATAATACCTAATTTTTGCCCGAGGGGAATCATATAGGACTGACATCCATTGTATAAATGAGGACCCAAAACCATAGTGATGAAGAACTGACATGAGCTAAGGCCACGACAAAGTGTCAAAGGCCTTATTCACATCCAGAGACAAGAGCGTCGATTCCAACGATCGGGTATGGGCTATTTGTTGGAGTTGCAATATATGCCGAATAGCGTCTCCCGCCTGTCTCTGAGGTATAAAACCGAATTGATTCTTCTTAATTAACCGAGGGAGAAAAGAATTCAGGCGATTTGCCAGAATTTTGGTCAAGATTTTCATATCAACGTTTATTAGGGAGATGGGCCTAAAATTGGCCCAGGAGGAGTGGTCGCGGTCCGGCTTAGGGATAATCACTATATTTGCGGTTAAGAGGTCCGAGGTAAAGGAATGACCATTTTTAACAGAGTTATACATGGCTGTTAAATGTGGAGCTACCACGGCAGCCAGCTTCCTGTAGTAAAGCGCTATGTAGCCATTCGGCCCCGGTCGCTTTCCCACCTTAAGTTCCTTAATACCTTGGAGGACCTCCGAAACCTGTATATCCCGATCCATAAGGAAGACATGCGCCTCTGTCAGGGTTGGGAGCGGGGGGGGACTGAGAAAATGATTATTATCCTGTTCGTCAACCTGCTCCGGGGCCGAGTACAATTTTGTGAGGCGGAAACGGAACTCCTCCAATATGCGCATTGGATTACCCGTGACAACATTTTGTTGGTTGCGCAGGGTGATGGGAGTAAATTTAGGAGCGAAAGTCCAGAGCCTATTAGCCAACATTTGATTCGGTTTGTTCGCCCTAGCAAACCACCTCTGGCAGGACCAGGGATTTGTAGTTTCAGCACAGTAGGAGTGCTGAGGTTGCCTAACCCTGCCCTAGGGAATAAAAAGATGGTCAATGCAACTTTTTATGTTACACGGTATTTGCGCAGCTATTTTTCAAACGTGTTTTATTCGGAAAAAAACTGTTTCATGAATATAAAAAAAAAAAAAACATTAAATTTAGCCCAATTTTTTTGTATACTATGAAAGATGTTACGCCGAGTAAATAGATAGCTAACATGTCACGCTTTAAACACTTGTGGAATGGCGCCAAACTTCAGTACCTAAAAATCTCCATAGGTGACGCTTTAACATTCTTTACAGGTTACCAGTTTAGAGTTACAGAGGAGGTGTATGTAACCAGTGTGTATCTGGCTCTGATATAGCCAGTGCCTCACCAGCCACTGACCTCACCGCACGTCCCTACCTACCACTTATCTCAGGAGGAATCAACAAACTTTTTAAACAGGTTTTCTAGTTGGTCTCATCGATGTTCCCCCTGAGCACTGTCAAATAACGGTGTCTCGTGGATACGAGATTGCTGCCCCGTTCAACCAAAAGCCAAACTTGGCGACTCTTATCTTCTATCCTTGGGGACCTGAGTGTTTTTTGTGACTTTCCCCAAGTACAAAAACTAATTTTCTAAGTGTTGGGTTTTGGAAGTGTGTTCCTGGGAATGAGTTCTATCTGAGTGGTTGGCCAGTTATTAACCCTTCCACTTGCGGATGAATCACTTCTAGTGTTTCGTCACCCCAGGCATGGAAAGCCCCTAAATCTCTCTCTATTACTTATGAATGTATCTTGTAACAGAAGTGAGAGGAGCCAGTGATTACATGAGCCCGTGACTCACTCTCACCAGGTTCTTTAACATTAAACACTGTAATTGCTTATTACAGGCAACTAAGAGTTCATGGAAAGTTGGGGGGGGGTTACTATTTAGTAGTACAAACTAACAAGAATTATGTTTTAAAGGGATGAGAAAAACTAATGCCGCGTACACACGGCCGTTTTTCCCGTCGAAAAAAAACCACATTTTTCCCATTCAACGAGAAAAACGATAGTCTGTGGGCTTTCTGTCGTTTTTTTCAACGAGAAAAACGGCATTAAAAACGACGAGAAAAATTAGAACATGTTCTAATTTTTCTCGTCGTTTTTTTCGCGGCAGTGTTTCCCATAGGGAAACACTGCCGCGGAGCCCACACACGGTCGTTTTTTTCGACCAAAAAAAAAAATGACATTTAAAACGGCCGTGTGTGAGGGGAACAAGCTGTTCCTCGTTTTTAACGTCGATTTTCTTGACGGTGTTTTCACCGTCGAAAAAATTGATCGTGTGTGTACGCGGCATAAGGGTTATTGCTTTCCCAAAATTTGGGTAAAAAATTGGGCATTTTAGCAAAATGCTTTGGGGCCTTTGGAGAAAGTGAAATGAAAATAAACCCGAACAATGAAGTTCTCTTCTGTTTTTTGTTCCTTTTTGGTCTGTTAAATATTATACATTGAAAGTGTTTTGTAATATCTGTTTAACAAGTGAAAAAATACCCGTTATTCCTTCCAGAAACCCAAAGCAGTCCTCCAGAGTCTAATTTTAAACAATGCTAAGAGGAAAGGACTACAGAACACGTTCCCCTTTTTTTCGGAAGAAGAGGAGGAAGAGGAGCAGAGAATGTGTTCTGTGGTTCTAACAAACTTCCTGTCATAGGACGACAACACTGCTCCTCCATAGATATGGTATGATGAGTAAGCTTTATCACCCTGAGACAGGAAGTATGTCACTGGCAGGATCTCCAGGTGAAAATACAGGAGAAAAAGCCTAAACAGAGAAATGAATGCAGCCATCACATCACAGTACTATTGAATCCATGAAGGCAAAAAAACTTGAGCCGTTAGAACCATTTTAAGGTGTTTTGTAAGGGTTCAATGGGCTTTGAATGGCTATTGAGGATCAGAGGAGCTCTTTTCAACATGACATTAGATACTAAAAAACAGGGGAACCTTTACGTTCCTTACAAATGAACAAAAATGGCCAGATCACCAGTTGAAAACAGAGGGGAAAAAAGCCCAAAAAAAGAAAACGAATGCAGCCACAACATCTAATAATTGGTAAACAGCAATTATATCTTAAGTTTTAGGTTTAATTCCGCTTTAATTTGTTTAAATTGTGTTCATTGGTTCCTGGCCAGCCTTTGGGCGTATGTCTCTCATCGATCTGGGTGGACATCATGACGTCCTCCTTGATTAGCGGGCCCGCGATCTGTCACCAGTTGCGTCCACTGGAACCGCTTCCGGTACCATGTGACTGCTGTAACTCTTCACAGCAGGTCACATAATAGTTGTAAACAATTGATGGCTTCCTTTTGCTAGCTGTGACTGGACACATGGATCACATGTTACAGACTGGGTCATCACAATAATTTTTTTTTTTAATTTCTTCACTTTGCAAAAAAAACTATGACATAAAATGACAACTTCAAAAAAACTCACCATGTCTCTTACATTACATCTTGTATACCTTGGCCTTTCTACATTTCAAAAAGGGGGTAATTTGGGGGGTATTTGTACTCTCCTGACATGTTTCAGCCTCAAGAAATGAGATAGGGTGCAGTACATCAGGCGTGATCAATTTTCAGATACATACCATAGTCTTTGGACTCTAAAACTTTCCTACAAACTAAATAATATACACTGTTTTGGGTTATTTTCACCAAGGAAATGTAGCAGAATACATTTTGGCCTAAATTCATGAAAAAATAATATTTATTTGCAAAATTGTATAACAGAAACAAAAATAAACAATTTTTTTCTTCAAAAATGTCTGTCTTTTTTCATTTATTTAGCAAAAAATAAAAAACAGTGGTGATTAAATACCACCAGAAGAAAGCTCTATTTGTGTGAACAAAATAATAAAAATGTCATTTGGGTACAGTGTTGCATGACCGTGCAATTGTCATTCAAAGTGTGACAGCGCTGAAAGCTGAAAATTGACCTGGGCAGGAAGGGGGTAAAAGTGCCCAGTATTTAAATGGTTAATATTTTTATTACTGTTTTACAGTGGCAGCTGTTATTGCTATGCCATTGTTGATCAACAAAGCCATGTAAACACCAGCACTGGTGTCAGCACAGAAATGCTGTTCACTTGGCTTTGTTAGGAAACAAAACCCTATGTGATTTTTATTTCAAGGGAATTTTCACCTGAGAAGGCCACGTGTTAAAATTTGCATGAATCACTTCTGACAGTCTATGCCAACACCAAGCAATCCTTGGAGACAGCCCAGGCACCCCCATCCCCATCACACAGCTGGTGATTGACAGCTTCAGCTATCCATGTTTCTCTACGAGACTGTGTAGAGGTGGGAGGGGGCGGTCCATTTTCTGCACTCAGGTCTCAGATTACACTATGCTCGCTGCTCTATGATGTGCAGTGTGTGACTACAGATCCCTGCCCCCTGCCTCCTGAAGCTCAGAAATGTTGTGTAAATGTGTACTGTAGGAGGCTGCAGAGGAAAGAGAGCTGCAGATAAACAGGTACAACCTGTTCACAAGGACTTTAAATACCTTTAAATTACTCCACTCCCTCCATGATACCAAAATATAATATATTTTTTCTGTACTTACAGCAATTTTAAAAGGATAAATAGGGGAATGTATTGCGGAGATGTGCTAAATTTTCTATATGGATCATTGATGTGCTTATACAAGGCTATCCATTCTTAAACACCTCTTCTTAAGTAAATAAATAAAGTTAATTTCCGTTACAAAGAAATGTGTCAGCAAACGCGCACGTAAAAAAAAAAAAAGAAAAATACGTGACCAACGTGATCAAGAACAAACATTCAAAGAAAAAGCTGCACAGCTCATGGCAGCCAGCGGAAACAGGGGACATCTGCCAATTTTATGTCACTGCAGACACTTGTGAGGACTAAAATCGGTAAATTGGGGAAAAGTGCTGATCCTGTGTGCATTTCAGAGATCCTGAGAGAGATTAAGCAGATCCACTTCCCTCTGAGGTTATTTTTACCAATACTCAGGGCTGGACAGGAGATGTGAAAAACGCTGAGATGAGGAAAAATTAGGTACCGCCTGGCCCCGGGCAGCTGGATCCACGCCTGGCCAACACAAATAATCCAGACATTGACACACGGAGTAAAGTAACTCTTTAACTGGTGTGTTTTGCTCTGTTTATTTTATAACTAAGCATCTGCTGGTCAGGGGATTTCTTTTACCAATTCTTGTTTATTTTAATGGGAAGAAAAGAAAAAAAAAGTTGTGGGTTTTTCACACTAAAACGATCGGCACGTTGGGGTAAATGTACTGCAAAGTCATGCCCAGTTCCTACAAAGCGTTCCTTTATTGTCTTGTGCAGAGCAGTGACATGACAAAGGCATTGAGTAGATTTAGGGTCTACCTTTGATAAGCAGGTTACCTCCAAAAAATCATACATACGTAAAATTATAAAATTTAGGAGCCATTCCTTATCTCAGCAGGCCATATGGATCTCGATTTTCTCTTGTTCAGCCCACAATAGATTCCTCCACCCATGCTAATAGTGTGATTCTCCACTGCTGGCTATGATAATCAGGCAGCTATGGCACCCTAGGCTGCCTAAATACAATGGTGCGTGCTGCCAAACAGTAACTGAATAATAATGCAGGCACTGCTTGGCTGACAATTTTCCACCAGGGTTAGTTGGTTTATAAATGGTGGTGCTTGTAGGGCTACCCATGGCTCAAATGGTGGTGTCTAAATTTCAGCAGATTTAGCAAGAATTAGACAAAATGATTGCTCTCCATGGCCAGAGAGAGAGACGTCGTTGATGGAGGTGGCTCAATTTCTGCTGATTCAGAACGTTGTCTATAGAAATTCAAGTCATTTTTGCCCAGCCTAAAGCTGGCTATACACTAGTAGAATTTTAGTTTTTCCCAAAAAAATACCACATGAACAGTTAAAATTTATTTTAGAGAAATATTTTCAACCCTGCTCCCTTGAATTTTCGTATCACTATGGTTCAAAATGAATGTTGATTTGATCCAAACAACCATTAGAAAATTGAATGTTTTGAAAACAAAAACAAAATTCCACTTGTGTATGGCCAAGGAGGACATTACTTCCAGTATCGGATGACATTACTTTCAATGCTTTCCTTGTATGGATGACACTACTTACAATATTGGATGATATTACTTCCAAAGTTCTCCTTGTATGGCCAAGGCTGACATGACTTCCAGTATCGGATGATAATACTTCCAAAGTTCTCCATGTATGGCCAAGGATGACATTACTTCCAGTATCGGATGACATTACTTCCAAGGTTCTCCATGTATGGCCAAGGATGACATTACTTTCAAAGATATCCATCCATGTATGGCCAAGGATGACATTACTTCAAGTATCGGATGACATTACTTCCAAAGTTCTCCATGTATGGCCAAGGATGACATTACTTCCAGTATCGAATGACATTACTTCCAAAGTTCTCCATGTATGGCCAATGATGACATTACTTCAAGTATCGGATGATAATACTTCCAAAGTTCTCCATGTATGGCCAAGGATGACATTACTTCCAGTATCGGATGACATTACTTCCAATGCTTTCCTTGTATGGATGACACTACTTACAATATTGGATGATATTACTTCCAAAGTTCTCCATGTATGGCCAAGGCTGACATGACTTCCAGTATCGGATGATAATACTTCCAAAGTTCTCCATGTATGGCCAAGGATGACATTACTTCCAGTATCGGATGACATTACTTCCAAGGTTCTCCATGTATGGCCAAGGATGACATTACTTCCAAAGATATTCATCCATGTATGGCCAAGGATGACATTACTTCCAGTATCGGATGACATTACTTCCAGTATCGGATGACATTACTTCCAAAGTTCTCCATGTATGGCCAAGGATGACATTACATCCAGTATCGAATGACATTACTTCCAAGGTTCTCCATGTATGGCCAATGATGACATTACTTCAAGTATCGGATGATAATACTTCCAAAGTTCTCCATGTATGGCCAAGGATGACATTACTTTCAGTATCGGATGACATTACTTCCAATGCTTTCCTTGTATGGATGACACTACTTCCAATATTGGATGATATTACTTCCAAAGTTCTCCTTGTATGGCCAAGGCTGACATGACTTCCAGTATCGGATGATAATACTTCCAAAGTTCTCCATGTATGGCCAAGGATGACATTACTTCCAGTATCGGATGACATTACTTCCAAGGTTCTCCATGTATGGCCAAGGATGACATTACTTCCAAAGATATTCATCCATGTATGGCCAAGGATGACATTACTTCCAGTATCGGATGACATTACTTCCAGTATCGGATGACATTACTTCCAAAGTTCTCCATGTATGGCCAAGGATGACATTACATCCAGTATCGAATGACATTACTTCCAAGGTTCTCCATGTATGGCCAATGATGACATTACTTCAAGTATCGGATGATAATACTTCCAAAGTTCTCCATGTATGGCCAAGGATGACATTACTTTCAGTATCGGATGACATTACTTCCAATGCTTTCCTTGTATGGATGACACTACTTCCAATATTGGATGATATTACTTCCAAAGTTCTCCTTGTATGGCCAAGGCTGACATGACTTTCAGTATCGGATGATAATCTTTCCAAAGTTCTCCATGTATGGCCAAGGATGACATTACTTCCAGTATCGGATGACATTACTTCCAAAATATCCATGTATTGCCAAGGATGACATTACTTCCAGTATCGGATGATATTACTTACAATGTTCTCCTTGTATGGCCAAGGATGACATTACTTCCAGTATCAGATGACATTACTTCCAAGGTTCTCCATGTATGGCCAAGGATGACATTACTTCAAGTATCGGATGACATTACTTCCAAAGTTCTCCATGTATGGCCAAGGATGACATTACTTCCAGTATCGAATGACATTACTTCCAAAGTTCTCCATGTATGGCCAATGATGACATTACTTCAAGTATCGGATGATAATACTTCCAAAGTTCTCCATGTATGGCCAAGGCTGACATGACTTCCAGTATCGGATGATAATACTTCCAAAGTTCTCCATGTATGGCCAAGGATGACATTACTTCCAGTATCGGATGACATTACTTCCAAGGTTCTCCATGTATGGTCAAGGATGACATTACTTCCAAAGATATCCATCCATGTATGGCCAAGGATGACATTACTTCCAGTATCGGATGACATTACTTCCAAAGTTCTCCATGCATGGACAAGGATGACATTACTTCCAGTATCGAATGACATTACTTCCAAGGTTTTCCATGTATGGCCAATGATGACATTACTTCAAGTATCGGATGATAATACTTCCAAAGTTCTCCATGTATGGCCAAGGATGACATTACTTCCAGTATCGAATGACATTACTTCCAAGGTTCTCCATGTATGGCCAAGGATGACCGTACTTCCCTTACTGGGTATACACCACTAGTATTGTTTTTGAAAGTTTTTGTTTTTGAAACATGCCGCCTGGAGGGGTATTCGTTTTCGGAGGAGGAGAGGAGTCAGAGTCCAGGTTCGTGGCGCATGGCCCTCCAGGCCATGGGGCCACGTGTGCACCAGTCCCAGGCACCTTTAGTCCTGGGGCTGCATCTTCAACATTGGGCCCAGCACTTTAAGCTTGAGCCCGCTATGAGGAGGAGAAGTCCCAGGGTGTCCCTCGCGAGGGTGCCCGCTTCTAAGAAGAGGAGGCTGGGGAAGGACCTTTCTGACGGACCGGTGAGAGTTCACAGTGAAGGAAGGGGCCCGGTAACTCTCTGGAGGAATTCTTCTATCCACCAAGGGCCTAGTAACGTGCTGCTGCTGGCACCTGTCCTTAAGTACCCAAAAAGCTGAGAGGTTTGGGGTCTGATAGATTCTGTGGCAGAGAGTCTCCCGATCGCATCTAGGAAAATAACCTGATAAAACGTCCGAGCATCACTTTGGCTGCTAGGATCCACTTTGTAGGAGACTATCCGGGTGAGCTAAACCTACTCTGGGATAGAGTAGAGATTGTGATATCCATTTGTGCCTGGACTGACCTCCCAAACCTTGCTGTCCTGGCTCTCTTCCACCCTTTTCCTATCTGCTGAACATTGAAAAAATAAACTCAACGTTGGAGTTTAGAGTGGTGTGGACATTGGAATTACTGGGGGGGGGGGGAAACAGAGACTTGTCCCTATATGCTAGGAGACGAGAACCAACTGATGGAGGAACCTAGCTGTGGGACCCAAATACATAACACCGCTTAACCTCCTCATCCAGGAGGGTACGGGCATATAGTACGGTGTGCCTTTTTCCTGCAAGTGAGCCAAAGCAAGGGAAAAGTGTTCGTGTGGTACAGTAGGATACTCCAAGTTAACTATTCACAGGTGAGGACAGCTCTCTCTATAATACTGTGGAAGCAGATGATCTTCTGAACCATACAGGGTCTGTATGGAAGAATAAGTCCCTCTGTAGCAGAAAAGACTCAGTGGACCTTGTCAGTGGACACTAGCCAGTGTCTCCTTGTCACTGGTCTTGCTGCCCTCTTCAGAACAATGGGTATCCTTGGAACTGAAAAAAAGTTGGGGGGAAATCGCGCTAACCCGTGACCAAAACACTATAACAGTGATGGGATAAAAATAACCAATGAATCACACAAAAATCAAATTAAAAACTAACGAGTGAAACGATCAAAAAAATTTATATAAAAAATAAACTAAAGATATATAGTGTACTGTGATCTACACCAATTTCTCCTTACCAGCTATGCACGACCCCCTGTGACAGAGGGTCAACAGATTCATGTGGTGGCTCCCTCTAGCATCTAGTTGGAGGGGAGATTTAAGGTCGGAGCGCTGGGAATTTTGTGTGCTGTGTGCTGCGGTGATTCGTGGGAGAAACTGCCTGATTTCTGCATATATTGACCCTATGTCACGGGGGGTCGTGCATAGCTGGTAAGGAGAAATCCTGCTATTTGGTGGTGGAACCTCACAGATGAATGTGGACACAGCATTTTATATGATTTCTACACGGAGCACTGGTGTTATCTATTTGGATTTCATTTAAGGATTCTTTTTGATGGACTATTATATAATTGGTGTAGATCACAGTACACTATATATCTTTAGTTTATTTTTTATATAAATTTTTTTGATCATTTCACTCATTAGTTTTTAATTTGATTTTTGTGTGATTCATTGGTTATTTTTATCCCATCACTGTTATAGTGTTTTGGTCACGGGTTAGCGCGATTTTCCCCCAACTTTTTTTCCTTTTTTGCTATCATGTATGGTAGTACACATTTTAAATCGCAGCTCCCAACATTCACTAAGCTACCAGTGTGAATATTTGGGGCTTTTTTCTTCTATTTAGCTTATTCAGCGCAGTTTTACATCTTTTTTCTCATCCTTGGAACTGAAACATATAGAAAAGAAAGGAGGGCGCACCAACCTTGTGCATTACCAAAGATAAAATTTATTAAAAGGTAAAACCGCAATGATCATACTCACATACAGACATGATATAAAAGCTTGTCAATGCAACAGCAAATAGAAGCGTGTCTCTAAAATCTGCAACGCAGATCGGATGTTACGGAGGACCAGATGGCATCGCAAAGCAGCCTACGCATTTCGAGGGAGAACCTCTTCCTCAGAGCCAAAGTGATGCTGACTTCTAGGACCAGAGGGAGATTTCAGCAACATACACAGTCTAAAGGATCCCTTCAGGGTCTGTACTGACAAAATGTCCAGGGACAGCTGGTAGCCTCCTTCCAACTTCCAAGGCACACTTTATAGCAGTGACACACGACAGATCCATAGACTTTCTCCCTTAGTCAGCTTGCACAGTAACCCTGGGTTGTAGCTTGCAGACTTCAGGCCCTCAGATCTGCAATCTGAGGCCGCATGGCCTTCCATGCTGGGCAGAGGCAGCCACCTCCTCCCCTCCAGAACCTCTCTCTCCTTAGAGGTGGGCTGGACTGGAACCCTAAGCCCATGTGCTCTTGCAATATAAACACATTCACCCAACATGCAATGGGACACCTACCCTGCTAATTGGCCAAGGCTGTATCTACATCCATGCTTTCACATGCTGGGTCTCCTCCCACTGTCCAATATGATTCATTACAATTTGATCAGTGTGAAATCTCCAAGACTGCATGAATCAGCATCAGGGCACACTGAGCAGACCTCACTCATCAATCGCTGCTCTCTGTAAAGCAGACAGCACCTAAATTTGCCTGTCTGCTTCCAGTGGTGGCTGGTGCTCAAAACTTTTTGGGGGGCACAAAAAAACTGAAAAATACTGGAAAAAACCCCCTCAAATGCAGCCACTTGTGCCCATCAATTGCAGCCATTGTGCCCATCAAATGCAGCCACTTGTGCCCATCATATGCAGCCACTTGTGCCCATCAATTGCAGCCAATTGTGCCCATCAAATGCTGCCACTTGTGCCCAATCAAATGCCGCCACTTGTGCCCATCATATGCAGCCACTTGTGCTCATCAATTACAGCCACTTGTGCCCATCAAATGCAGCCACTTGTGCCCATCATATGCAGCCACTTATGCCCATCATATGCAGTCACTAGTGCCCATCATATGCAGCCACTTGTGCCAAACAAATGCTGCCACTTCCTATGCAGCCACTTGTACCATCATATGCCGCCACTTGTGCCCATTAAATGCAGCTACTTGTGCCCATCATTTGCAGCTACTTGTACCCATCAAATGCCACCACTTGTGCCCCATCAAATGCAGCCACTTGTGCCCATCAAATGCAGCCACTTGTGCCATCATATGCAGCCACTTTTGCCTATCAAATGCAACCGAGAAAAAAGGAGAAAATACTGCGCTAAACCAAAAACAATGTGCATGCAAGCTGCCAACACTCAAACAAACAAAGTGTACAGGAATGGTAAATAAAAATAGTGTGGCGCTCAAAACAATAAAATGATACTAGGTAAATGGCTACTTAAAGCAATAAAAACAACAGTGCTCTAATAACACAATTATGAATGTGAGTCCGCTACAAGGGTATTCAAATGAATTGTCCTCCTTGCGAACTGTGTGATATACCGTGAAGGTACAACGTGAAAAAAGGAGTACAGTCCCAAATATCAAAATGTATGTGATCATGGATGTCCTTCAATGGATGACCTTCCCACAATGCAGACTGACAGAGGGACTTCAATGCAAATGATGAATCAAACAAGGAGAAGACACTAGTTGTTATAGATGGGTACTCTTACCGCTGATGGTGGACCCACCTACCGTACGGCAGTGGGTCTTGCAGGCTTAATGGTCACCAAGACCAAACGGGATATAGCTGGATGTCCTGGGTCCTCACTTGAACTCCAACCGGATGATGGAAAGGTAGCTCAAACGATGGATGATTCTCACATGGGCCAGGTTCCACAGCAATCCGCGAAAAATATAAAGATGGAAGAAAAACCAAAAAGACTCCAGATGGTGCAGGTCAATAAAAACCGATTGCCGGAATTTTATTAAATAAAAATATATTTTGTCCAACAATCATGCAGACAAATAAAAAGTGATCACGAAATAAAAATTTATGTATTCAAAGCAATATGGGGTGCAGCGTCAGCAAGCCCTACGTGTTTCGACTACTACAGTCTTCAACAGGGGCATGGCGCTGTACCCCCCATATTGCCAACATTTATAAGAATTTCACATACTCTGACACACCCCGGAAGGGGTGGAGTCAAAACAGGAAATGACACAAGGTCTCACAATCTCAATACATAATTTCATAATATGCAACTGAAACACATAAGCTATATGTATCAATTCAATAAAGCATTGGATAACCTGTATATTAAACATATTATACATCAACAAATAAATGTACCTCCATAACCTAAATCTAAATGTGAGGATAGGGATCTAATCATGACACCTGTATGGAACTTACCCTAATGAGGGCACCGCCCATTGTGATCTTCTCATTATCTAGATAGTCTATATAGAATGAGTTCCCAAGTTCACCACAGTATGAACCAAATACCACAGGATGTCATGATCCCACCTGACCAAAATCGTCACTGGGGACACCCTCATATATAGCACTGGGGACACCTCGGCATCTCCCAGAATACAATCTATATGTTGTACTGCTAAATCTAGTGCACTATGTGCAGTACCTCCATATTACCCCCTCTGGCGCTAAATCAGAGTCCCACTGGCACTTCCCCTTGCAGTAACATCAACAGATGTTTGCTGCAAATGTCTATGGGGACACCAGAGACGCTACGTGGCCGCGCTATGTCCGCGCGCGCATCCCGCGCATGCGCGCGCCGACGTTGTGGTCATGTGATCGCATAATGCATCACATGATACCGGCCAGTGTGAATGTATGTAGAAAGAGACAAGCTTCACGTCTCGCAGGGGGGTTAAAGTAGTGCAACTGTCCGATGCGCCCTCTAGTGGGGATTAAACAAAATACATATTCAAAATAGATGTTGTATAGACGGTAGCAGGTGCTGATATAAATAAAGCCCGAAAGCGCCTAGCTAACCCTCTTATACACATGTAAAATAATGGTTACAATTAGAAAAATTTATTTTTCCATGTGTTTATCCATAATTATTCATCAAGCAATTACCTGATGAAGGATAAATCTATCTCACGTCTTAATTAATGATGATACACTCAACGATTAGAGATAAATCTGATGATGGTAAACCAATAATTGAATGTAACCCCAAATACTAGTATTACAAGGAATTTAGTAACAATAGAAAAAAAAAAGGGGGGGGGGAAGGGGAAAAAAAGGGGAGGGGCAAAGAATCTATGCAAGGGCAGAAAAAATATACGTAAATATACTTATTCTTTCACCCGAGTCGCCTATCAAGGTGCACGCGGGGGATACCTGCCTCAAGTTCACCTTTCCCCAAATATGGATACACGAGCCCAGGTGCCTCACGCCCGATTGATGAAACAGTTGAGATCCCACTCAACGTTCATACCATGGGGTGAGTAACACCTGAGCTCGTGTATCCAATAAGTCTCCAATCTCGAGACACCCCGTAGGGAGGAATCTCCACTCCAATGGGGAACGAACCTATCAATCACTTGGAACTGGGTGCCCCTAGGGTCCTTTGCATGATGTTCTAAATAATGTCGTGACACCGTATGTTTGTCACATCCCTTACGTATTTTAGCCAGATGTTCATTGACCCGAATGGAAAAATTACGTATAGTGCGCCCCACGTACTGAAGTTTGCACGGGCATGTGATGAGGTACACGATAAATCTGGTGACGCAGGTAGTAAATTGTGACATAGTATAACTGCGTCCCGTGACACTGGAGCTAAATGTGTCTATTTTGCGTCTCCCCAACACATTAACCATGCAAACATTACATTTTCGACAGGGATAATATCCATTAGCTTCCGGAAAGAAGGAGATCCTTTTGGGAGGGTCTATTATATTAGGGGCCACCTCCCCCTGAATGGAGCGTGCACCCCTAAAAATTAAGCCAGCCCGCTCAGGCAGGGAAGGGCCCAAAGTTCTATCGCTTTGTAGGACCTTCCAATGTCTATTTAGGATTTTCTTAATTTCCTTATGTTGGGTGGAATAGGATGTGAAGAAAGACCATCTAAATCTATCCTCTTTAGCTTTCGCCTGTTTTTCAATAAGGAGGGATGGTCTTTCCATTGCCAATACAGAAGCAATGTCTGCATTCAACTGGACTGCTGAGTAGCCCCTATCAATGAATCTAGCCTTCAAAATCTGAGATTGAACCAAAAAGTCCTGTTCTCGGGTACAGTTCCTCCTCAAGCGGAGGAACTGTCCTCGAGGAACAGACTTCAACCATTGTTCGTGGTGGCAGCTATCGACGGGGATATAGCCATTTCTGTCCGTTGGTTTAAAATATGTTTTAAATTCCAAACGGTCATTGGCAACTATAATTTCTAAATCTAGGAAATGTATCGACAAGGAGCTGGCCTCGTATGTTAATGTGATACCACGGTCATTAACATTAAGAGTCCTCATAAAGGTATCCAGTGATTCTCTCGTGCCCTTCCATAGGAGGAGGATGTTGTCTATATATCTAGCCCACAGGACCAATTCAGGTCTGTTGAGGGCATAGACGACATCCTCCTCCCACTGGGCCATGAAGAGGTTGGCAAGACTGGGGGCATATTTAGCCCCCATTGCCACACCCCTAATTTGGGAGAAGAATGTTCCCTGGAACCAAAAGTAATTATGCCTGGTGGCAAAGTTGAGCAACTCCATAATAAAGTTCCTCTGTAATAAAGGCAGTGGGGAGTCTCTGGAAAGAAACAACTCCACTGCCCCCAAACCCAATTGATGTGGTATGCAGGTGTATAATGAGGCCACATCTGCAGTAACAAGAATCAAATCTCCATGGTGCCGAACTTTCTCAAGTAAATTGATAGTATCCTTCGTATCTTTTAGATAAGAGGGTATCGATTTCACCAAAGGCTGTAGAAAGAAATCGATGTACTTTCCAATGCGTGAAGTGACCGAGTCAATCCCGCTGACGATAGGTCGCCCTGGGGGATTGACTGGGTCCTTATGTACCTTTGGGAGGTAATAAATCACAGGAATACGTGGTGCAAGAGGCACCAGGTATTCCTGTTCTTTCTTATTAAGAACGTTGAGAGAAAAACCCTCGTTGACAATATCAACGAGGGCCTTCTTGTATTTCAATGTAGGATCCCCAGGTAGAGGATGATATGTCGCTCGGTCTGCCAGGAGCCTATTCATCTCATTAACATAGTTTATCTTATCTAGTACTACTATTCCACCTCCTTTGTCCGCAGGGCGGACAATGAGATTTTTATTACTGCATAAAGTTTTTAAACCTGTAGCAATAATAGGATCCTGGTGGACTTTTTTGGTGGGCAATTCATCAAGATCTTTCAATACCAAAGTACGAAAAACGTTAATGGAAGGAGCTGAGCTCACTGGAGGATTGAACAAAGAGGGATTAGAAAGCCCTGAACGTACACTAGTAAACTGATTCCCTGATTGTGTAGAGGGAATAGGTATTGAAGGCATAATAGACACCTCATCTTTCTTTTGGGCATCAGTTGATGGAAGTGCTAAAAAATGCCTTTGAATGTTTAATTTTCTTATAAACTTTTGAAAATCGATAAAGGTGGAAAATTTGTTCAGTTTGCGCGGGGGAACAAACTTTAGACCTTTATCTAATACAGATTGTTCTTGAGGAGTGAGAACTGTAGAACTTAAGTTAAAAATACCCGCACCTAATTTACCCTTGGTCTTTTTGCGCTGGATGCGCCGCCCCCCCCTTGAGCCTCGTTTGTACTTGGGCTTCTGGGGGTGTGGAAAGTGGGCTTGTGAAAACCCTGGTGTTGTGGTAGGCCAGGGTGATTGTAACTATGACCATATATTGGTCTATGTGGTTCCTCGCCCCACCCAGGGTTTGAGTAGGAGTCGTAATACGGGTCATACGGGCCTTCGCCCTGTGGTAGAGTATAACGGTTCTGGATAG
Organism: Rana muscosa; assembly: GCA_029206835.1. Taxonomy (NCBI): domain Eukaryota; kingdom Metazoa; phylum Chordata; class Amphibia; order Anura; family Ranidae; genus Rana; species Rana muscosa. Next base: position 69,769,644 of record CM055117.1, on the reverse strand, counting down.
GTATAGGTATACCCTGTGTATAATTCGTATTAGAACCAGATCCATTATCCCTCCAAGGTAAGGGAATTCTCCCTGATGGATCTCTTGGATACATATGACCCCTATCACCTTGTCCATAACCTCTACCCCGTTGAGGGTGACCTCTACCTCGGGGTACAGAATTATATCTACCTCGGCCTGGTTCTTGAGGAGCCAAGGCTGGTGTATGTTTATTGTTCTTGGGTGTATGTGTACCACCCTTATTGTTCTGACCTCCTCGTAGAGATGTGGAGGGAGGTTCATAGACAAGAGTCCTATCAATAATTACATCAACTGGCTCAGAAAGATCCATGTTAAGATTATTTTCAGGGTTGTTTGTCTGGTTGGCCAGTTTTTTCTGCCAGCCAAAAACTAAATTTCCCTTATAGTCACCTATATCTCGGTTGTACTTTTTTTGTTTCTTATTCCTCTGATCTTTCTCCTCCTTTTCAAGGATGGTTTTAAGAGCAGAGGAAAGGGATACATAGTCAGGGGGATTTCTTTATCTAATGCGGACATCCTGACCACTTTTTCTCAATCAAAAAATTGAGAAGTTGTAGACCCGCATCATTAAAGTAATTAGCCCAGAGGATCATGTCTGACTCTCCCTGTTGTGGGGAGACATCCCACCTGAGACCTCTGGGTACCATCTTCTCCTTGATATATTGCTCAAGAAACTCAGTGTCCCATTGAAGATGTAATTCTGAGATCATTGCGTTCTTGAGCCTAGCAAAGAGACCACTTATTTCTGAGTCGGCATTATGGATGGTAAAAACTCCCTGTGTGTTAAAGGACCTTGAGGCCCTGTATTCAAAAACATCCATTTGTCCACAAAAAGGAGAAAATATATATAGTGAGCAGCAGTAAATAATATGTCAAGCAATATAACTGAGAAAAAAGGAGAAAATACTGCGCTAAACCAAAAACAATGTGCATGCAAGCTGCCAACACTCAAACAAACAAAGTGTACAGGAATGGTAAATAAAAATAGTGTGGCGCTCAAAACAATAAAATGATACTAGGTAAATGGCTACTTAAAGCAATAAAAACAACAGTGCTCTAATAACACAATTATGAATGTGAGTCCGCTACAAGGGTATTCAAAATATATTTTTATTTAATAAAATTCCGGCAATCGGTTTTTATTGACCTGCACCATCTGGAGTCTTTTTGGTTTTTCTTCCATCTTTATATTTTTCGCGGATTGCTGTGGAACCTGGCCCATGTGAGAATCATCCATCGTTTGAGCTACCTTTCCATCATCCGGTTGGAGTTCAAGTGAGGACCCAGGACATCCAGCTATATCCCGTTTGGTCTTGGTGACCATTAAGCCTGCAAGACCCACTGCCGTACGGTAGGTGGGTCCACCATCAGCGGTAAGAGTACCCATCTATAACAACTAGTGTCTTCTCCTTGTTTGATTCATCATTTGCATTGAAGTCCCTCTGTCAGTCTGCATTGTGGGAAGGTCATCCATTGAAGGACATCCATGATCACATACATTTTGATATTTGGGACTGTATTCCTTTTTTCACGTTGTACCTTCACGGTATATCACACAGTTCGCAAGGAGGACAATTCATTTGAATACCCTTGTAGCGGACTCACATTCATAATTGTGTTATTAGAGCACTGTTGTTTTTATTGCTTTAAGTAGCCATTTACCTAGTATCATTTTATTGTTTTGAGCGCCACACTATTTTTATTTATCAAATGCAACCACCTGCACCCATCATATGCCGCCACTTGTGCCCATCAAATGCTGCCACTTGTGCTTATCAAATGCCACCACCTGTGCCCATCAATTGCAGCTATTGGGCCCATCAAATGCAGCCACTTGTGCCCATCATATGCAGCCACTTGTGCCCATCAATTGCAACCACTTGTGCCCATCAAATGCAGCCACGTGTGCCCATCATATGCAGCCATGTGTGCCCATCATATGCAGCCACTTATGCCCATCAAATGCTGCCACTTGTGCCCAATAAAATGCCGCCACTTGTGCCCATCATATGCAACCACTTGTGCCCATCAATTGCAGCCACTGTGCCCATCATATGCAGCCACTTGTGCCATCATATGCCGCCACTTGTGCCCATCAAATGCCACCACTTGTGCCATCATATGCAGCCACTTGTGCCCATCAAATGCAGCCATCTGCACCCATCATATGCCGCCACTTGTGCCCATCAAATGCTGCCACTTGTGCCCATCAAATGCCGCCACCTGTGCCCATCAAATGCCTCCACTTGTGCCCATTAAATGCTGATACTTGTGCCCATCAAATGCACCCACTTAGTGGTGGGTCAGGCAGCAGGTGATGGCGGCAAGCTGTGGGACAGCTTGTGTGTCCTCCATGCTTTCCCCTCCTCTGTTCTTCCCTTCTACTAGATGTTCAATCGGAGCGCCTCTGCCTTCAGCTTATCAGGTGGCGGGTATTAAACCCGCGCTTCCTGACTGGCAGGGAGGCGGTTCAGTGTTAGAAAAGCAAATATTATTTTGCTTTTCTAACACATTTGGGTGGACTGCGAGCGCAATGCTTTGCACCACGAGTCCACCTTTTTCGAAACCTATTAGAGCCTATGGTTCAATCAAAATACACTGCCGCTGTAATTCAGGCGCCCGGCGTCCGAAAAGGGGCCGGATGCCTGAATAACGGGTGGTGGCGGTGGCCATGGATAGATTCATCTATGCATGAACCAATCCATTACTCATAGAGGGAGTGGCGTGACAGAGGGGGCGGCGTCTGTGTGCCCTTAATGGACGGGCCGCCCCTGTTTGCTTCTCTGTGAAGCAGAAAAGCCAAAAACTATATACACTCTCTAGCACCTACCTAGGAGGGTGCTCCAAATACTATCCAATAATAGAAAAGTTTTTGTCTTGACATGCTTTATCAATTTCACCTGCATATCTATCATAATAGCGTAAAAAGATTTTAGAAACAATTTAAAGCTGAAGTTTTGGTACAGTACTTACATTACTATATTGTCAAGAGTATTGTCTTTACACGCACATGAACTTTAATGGCATCCCAGTCTTAGTCCGTAGGGTTCAATATTGAGTTGGCCCACCCTTTGCAGCTATAACAGCTTCAACACTTCTGGGAAGGCTGTCCACAAGGTTTAGGAGTGAGTCTATGGGAATGTAGGCAGCAGCCAGCGCTCATAGCAAGCGGCAACAACGGCAGCATCAAGCACTCCTAATGGTCACTAAACCGGACTTCCTATATACCAGTGCAGGTACTGATCTGTAGCCTTGGACTTCCTCAGGACCCTTTTTCTGGGCTAACGGCCAACAGAGCCACTCGGTTTGCCCAGAACCTTTCAACATCAGCCGTAAGGTTCAAGGCAAATATGGACCCATAGGAACAGACTTGGTTAACCCAGCTCAAACACCAAGGCGTCCAATAGTAATGTACGCATCTCTTTGATTTACTGATTGTAATAGAGCTGAATACCAGGACCAAAGACTGGTCCCGTACTGTCCAAGTCCTCCTGTTGCCTTAAAATTGTCATGTTCCACAATGAACTACTGACACTTGAACAATAACTATATGGATGGATTTCCAAATCCAAATTATGTCAGCAATTTTCAGATGAACTATTTCTCATCAAACCAGCATCTATTGCAGCATTAAACAAATTTATTAAGGACAACGCCTTAATAAGGGGATCCCCATGGTTGACGTACTTCATGTAATATACCATCAAGGTCATATGTACCGATTCAACCAGATTGCAGGTTCCCTTTAACAACACGGTTTCCCTGCCCTACCTTCCTCCCCCCACTCCATCAGGTTCAGCCCCTTGTTATTAGCACCCATTTGGCCTTATTTAGGGAATCCACATACTAGTGTAGCGGGGGTTTACATTTAGGGGGATACACCTGGGTGGTAGTATGACCCAGGTGTGTATAAATCATGAAAGGATTTAGACCATTGTTAATTCGTGGAGGACTTGGTGGTGTGTTGTTCTCCTTGGCCTGTGGGTGGCGGGGTTCCCACAGGTCTAAGGTAGATTCACTCCTGCAGTGCTGGCCTTTTTGTCCCCTGCCAGCGATGGTACGGCGAGGGCAGGGAACCCGCCGTGGCGTCGCGGGAGGAGATAAAGGGGGGAGACGCCCTCACCACGAGGTCTTTTTCCTGCATCGCGCGCCCAGGCACCTTCGGCCTGGGTGCGGGCGGTTCGGAGTTCTGGCCCAGGCGCCCTAGGCCTGGTCGGAGCGGAGTTGGCGTCCATCCCAGGCACCTTCAGCCTGGGGTGGGGTACTAAACTGAAGGCCTGGGGCCCAGTGACTTCGACTGGGTCCCGCAAGGGCGGAGGAGTCCGAGGGTCCCTGAGGTGGATGGGGCCCATGTCTGAGGTGAGGAGGCTGGGGAGGTCACCCGTCCGAAGAGTCCGGAGCAGCATCAACCCGGTGACGGATGGGCCTCCGGTAACTCCCTTGGAGGGACATCTTCCCCCTGACAGGGGCCACAACGCAGCGAAGGTACTCCTATTTGCATTCTATTGAGTCACTGGTAGAGACTCACAAGTTCCAAGTTCTGTCTAGCCAAGGCTATAGTAACCGCTGGTGAAACCACAGTGGTTTAGCGTACAATTAGGATAGTGCCTCGACCTGCTCACCCCACCGTATTGAACTGTTATTGGGTCTCAACCAGTTGGCTGGCAAAGAACTGTTTGATTGTGAGTGTGACAATAAAACTAGTGTTGGACCCTAATCGGTGTGTGGTACTCTGGTTAATGGGAGCAAAGGGAGGTGTCAGCACAGCAAGACTTGGTCATTACCTGAAACGCACAGGCCCGAGGAAAATAACTGGTACTGGCCTTCACCTCACTCACTGCCATGGGGAGGACATGAGCCGTAGCGCATCTTACTCTCACATACAACATACCCCTAGACAAAACGGATAGAGTGAGGGCGCTACACTAGTAAGCGGATTCAATTGCCCTATATCCTTTAGAGGAGGGTAACCAATTAATTATATTATTTGGGCTGCATATCACATAAGGCTGAACCACACGTCCGGACTAGTGATGAGCCGAACACCCCCGGGTTCGGTTCGCACCAGAACCCGCGAACGGACCGAAAGTTTGCACGAACTTTAGAACCCTATTAAATACAATGGATGCGAACGTTCGAAATCTAAAGTGCTAATTATAACGACTATTATGCATGTTATTGTCCTAAAAAGGGTTTGGAAACCCGGGTTCTGCACCAGGGGACATGTATCAATGCAAAAAGAAGTTTTAAAAACGGCCGTTTTTCGGGAGCAGTCATTTTAATGATGCATAAAGTGAAAAAAAAAAGTCAAATATTCCTTTAAATATCGTATCTGGGGGGGTGTCTAAAGTATGCCACGTGTTTCCTGTGTTTAGAACTGTCCCTGCACAAAATTACATTTCTAAAGGAAAAAAAGCCATTTAAAACTGCTTGCGGCTTTAAGGTAATGTCTGGTCCCGGTAATATGGATGAAAATCTTTAAGAAAAATGGCATAGCTACCCCATCACACCCCCCCCCCCCACCCCAGCCCATTACCAGCCCCTTTGGGTCTTGTATGGATATTAAGGGGAAGCCTGCACACAAAATAAAAAAGGCCCTATATACTCTAAACAGCCGTATACAGGCGGTGCATACAAGACAGGGACTGTAGGTTTGTTCTTATGTAGAATCTGTTTGTAATTTTGAACAGGTACATTGTTTAAGTGTAGCTCCAGGCAAAAAATCTATTTTTAAGCTTTTTGGAAAACATAGGGAAGGGTTATTACCCCTGTAACATTTGTTTTGCTGTCTGTGCAGTGTGCACCTGTTCAGAACAGTTCACCTCACTTTCCGTCCTAATGACAAATGTTTTTTGAAAATTTGGGGTTTTTATTGAAACAAGAATTGGTGATAAAGCATCAGTGGAGAGGAGACACTTTTTTCCCCATATTAACTCTTACAGGAGAGAATTTGCCTTCCTAGGGGTAGATTTCCTCTCACTTCCTGTTGTATCCTTCCGTTTGCAAGGAGGAGTCGTTTGTAAGTTGGATGTTTGAAAGTAGGGGCCTGCCGTATATACTCAGCTGAAATTTGCCCCTTACATGTTGGTGTTGCCACAACACTGTGAGCCCTCACAGTTACTCTTGGTGGGCGCATGAATAGGCCCTGCTGTGAATTATTAGATCAAGAATTGTAATTACATGCCCCTGTTAAACAGGGGCAGAAAAATTGGGCCTTAGGCACTGGTGCCACAACACTGCAACCCCTCACAGATACTGTACTTGGAGCACAGCAATGAGCCCTGTTGCAAAGTATTGCATCAAAAATTGTAATTACACGCCCCTGTTAAACAGGGGCTGAAAAATTTGGCCTTAGCCACTGGTGCTGGTGCCACGACACTGCAACCTCTCCCAGATACTCTAGTTGGAGTGCAGGAATGAGCCCTGCTGCAAAGCATTGCATAAACAATTGTAATAACACGCCCCTGTTAAACAGGGGCTGAAAAATTGGGCCTTAGCCACTGGTGCTGGTGCCACGACACTGCAACCTCTCCCAGATACTCTAGTTGGAGTGCAGGAATGAGCCCTGCTGCAAAGCATTGCATAAAAAATTGTAATTACATGCCCCTGTTAAACAGGGGCTGAAAAATTGGGCCTTAGCCACTGGTGGCGGCACCCAGAAACAAAAATGTTCTTCCAAGCTATCATCATCAATCGGATCATTGAGGAGGAGGAGGATAGTCAGTCAACATAACAGGACAGTCTCTCAGCATCAGCATCAGTCTTGAAGGGATGTGACATTTGAAAATAAATTAGTCTGTTATATCAGCTTCAGGTGTTTGGTAGCTGGTGGTGATCCAAGACTGGTTCATCTTTATGAAGGTCAGTCGATCAACCGAGTCGGTGGACAGGCGCACCCTGTGATCCGTGACAAATCCTCCAGCAGCACTGAATGTGCGTTCTGAAAGAACGCTGGATGCAGGACAGGCCAGTAGCTCAAATGCATACTGTGCAAGCTCTGGCCAGTGATCCATCCTCAAGACCCAGTAAGCCAGAGGATTTTCGGTGGGGAAGGTGTCCAAGTCTGACCTTGCCCCTAGGTATTCCTGCACCATGTATATCAGACGCTGGCGATGGTTGCTGGAACCGATCATACCTTGGGGCTGCGGACTAAAGAATTGTCTGAACGCATCGGTCAGACGGCCACCTTCCCCACCGCTCCTTCTTTGACTGACCGAAGCCTCAGCAACTCGTTGTCCAGGACCAGGAGTTTGTAACTTCCCAGTCTCTGGGAACGCGTTGCACAGACCTTTCTGCAAGGCCTCCCGGAATTGTCTCATCCTCTGCTCCCTCTGCGACGGTAAGATAAGGTCCGCAACCTTACCCTTGTACCGTGGATCAAGGAGAGTGGCCAGCCAGTAATGGTCCCTCTCCTTGATCCGAAGAATACGAGGATCCTTCCGCAGACTTTGCAGGATCAGGGAGGCCATGCAGCGTAGGTTAGCTGAGGCATTCAGTCCGGAGTCCTCTGGGTCACTAAGGACGACATGATCCGCAGCCACCTCCTCCCAGCCACGTACAAGTCCACTGGTTTCTTGGGACTGTAAATCATCCCTAAAAGACTGCTGCTGATGATGCTGAGTGCCAGGCTCCACCTCCATGCTGACACAATCCTCCTCCTCCTCTTCCTGTGCGATGGGTGGGACAGAAGGAACACTGTCTGGGTAAAGGGGGCCTTGAGAGGCAAGGAAGTCCTCCTCTTCCTGCCTCTGTTCTGCCTCAAGTGCCCTGTCCATTATTCCACGCAGCGTATGTTCCAACAGGTGGACAAGAGGTACAGTGTCACTGATGCATGCACTGTCACTGCTCACCATCCTCGTGGCCTCCTCAAATGGTGCCAGGACAGTGCATGCATCCCTGATCATGCCCCACTGGCGTAGGGAAAAAAAAAAAGCTCCCCTGACCATGTCCTGGTGCCGTAGTCACCCAGGTACTCATTGATGGCCCTCTGCTGCGTGTGCAGCCGCTGCAGCATGGCCAACGTTGAGTTCCACCTGGTGGGCATGTCACATATAAGGCGGTTCTTGGGCAGGTACAACTCCTTTTGCAGCTCAGCCAGGCGAGCACTGGCATTATAAGATCTGCGGAAATGCACACAGACTTTCCTGGCCTGCCTCAGGACATCCTGTAAGCCCGGGTACCTGCCCAAGAACCGCTGCACCACCAGGTTAAGGACGTGAGCCACACAGGGCACATGGGTCAGTTGTCCCTGTCGGAGGGCGGAGAGGAGGTTGGTGCCATTGTCGCAAACCACCATTCCTGGCTTAAGCTGGCGTGGCGTCAACCACCTCTCGGCCTTCCCCTGCAGAGCAGACAGAACCTCTGCCCCAGTGTGGCTCCTGTCCCCCAAACACACCAGCGCAAGCACGGCATGGCATATTTTTGCCTGCGTACTTGGTAGCCCCTTGAACGCCTACGGAGCAGCGCTGGTTCCGAGGACAAAGCACAGGAAGAGGCCATGGAGGAAGAAGAAGAGGAGGGGGTGGAGGAGAGAGGTGTGTCACAACCAGTAGTAGCATTTTGGAGGCGTGGCGGCGGAACAACCTCCAACACTACTGCACCCTGTCCTGCATTCTTCCCAGCTGCCAAAAGAGTGACCCAAAGGGCCGTGAAAGAAAGGTAACATCCCTGTCCATGCCTGCTGGACCATGAGTCAGCGGTAATATGCACCTTACCGCTGACCGCCCTGTCCAGCGAGGCCAAGACATTGCCTTCCACATGCCGGTAGAGAGCCGAAATCGCCTTCCGTGAGAAAAGTGGCGTTTGGGAACCTGCCACTGAGGAACCGCACATTGCACAAATTCACGGAAGGGGGCCGAGTCTACCAACTGAAAAGGCAGCAGTTGAAGCGCTAGCAATTTAGCCAAGCTAGCATTCAACCGCTGGGCATGTGGATGGCTGGGAGTGATCTTCTTTCGACGGTCCAGCAGCTGGGGCAGGGAAATTTGCCTGCTAGAATCAGACGTCGGTGTACTGCTAGCAGAGTTCCCGCAAGTACTTGGCTGTGACACACCTAATTCTACACCTTCATTCCTCTCAGTGCAGGTTTCAGAGAGGACTGAAGGTATAGTGGGGTTGGAGATCCCAGCTGATGCGGTGCAAGGAGAGGTCTGCTTTGTTCTTTGGTGTGGGTCTTTAAGGTAGGCTTGCCAACGAGCTGCATGGCAGGTAGTGATGAGCCGAACACCCCCGGGTTCGGTTCGCACCAGAACCCGCGAACGGACCGAAAGTTCGTACGAACATTAGAACCCTATTAAATACAATGGATGCGAACGTTCGAATTCTAAAGTGCTAATTATAACAACTATTATGCATGTTATTGTCCTAAAAAGGGTTTGGGAACCCGGGTTCTGCACCAGGGGACATGTATCAATGCAAAAAGAAGTTTTAAAAACGGTCGTTTTTCGGGAGCAGTCATTTTAATGATGCATAAAGTGAAAAAAAAAAAGTCAAATATTCCTTTAAATATCGTACCTGGGGGGTGTCTAAAGTATGCCTGTGAAGTGCCACGTGTTTCCCGTGTTTAGAACTGTCCCTGCACAAAATGACACTTCTAAAGGAAAAAAAAGCCATTTAAAACTGCTTGCGGCTTTAATGTAATGTCTGGTCCCGGTAATATGGATGAAAATCTTTAAGAAAAATGGCATAGCTACCCCATGACCCCCCCCCCCCCCTACCCCAGCCCATTACCAGCCCCTTTGGGTCTTGTATGGATATTAAGGGGAACCCCGCACATAAAATAAAAAAGGCCCTATATACTCTGAACAGCCGTATACAGGCGGTGCATACAAGACAGGGACTGTAGGTTTGTTCTCATGTAGAATCTGTTTGTAATTTTGAACAGGTACATTGTTTAAGTGTAGCTCCAGCCCAAAAATCTATTTTTAAACTTTTTGGAAAACATAGGTAAGGGTTATCACCCCTGTAACATTTGTTTTGCTGTCTGTGCCCCTGTTTAGAACATTTCACCTCACTTTCCGTCTCAATGACAACTGTTTTTGAAATGTGGTGTTTTTCTTGAAACAAGGATTGGTGATAAAGCATCAGTACAGAGGAGACACCTTTCTCCCATATTAATTCTTACAGGAGAGAATTTTCCTTCCAAGGGGTAGATTTCCTCTCACTTCCTGTTGTCTTCTTGCGTTTGCAAGTAGGAGTCGTTTGTAAGTTGGATGTTTGAAAGTAGGGACCTGCCGTATATACTCTGCAGAAATAGGCCCCTTAGTTGTTGGTGTTGGCACAACACTGTAAGCACTCACAGTTACTCTTGGTTGGTGCTGGAACGCCCTGCTGTCAACTATTATATCAGGAATTGTAATTACATATAATTGTTGAACAGTGGTAGTAAAAATTGGGCCTTTGATGGTGGTGCTGGTGCCACAACACTGTAAGCCAGGACAGTTACTCTTGGTGGGTGCAGCAATGGGCCCTGCTGTGAATTATTAGATCAAGAATTGTAATTGCATGCCCCTGTTGAACAGGGGCTGAAAAATTGGGCCTTTCGTGGTGGTGGTGGTGGTGGTGGTGTTGCCACAACACTGTAAGCCCTCAGAGTTACTCTTGGTGGGTGCAGGAATGGGCCCTGCTGTGAATTATTAGATCAAGAATTGTAATTACATGCCCCTTTTGAACTGGGGCTGAAAAATTGGGCCTTTCGTGGTGGTGGTGGTGGTGGCGTTGCCACAACACTGTAAGCCCTCAGAGTTACTCTTGGTGGGTGCAGGAATGGGCCCTGCTGTGAATTATTAGATCAAGAATTGTAATTGCATGCCCCTGTTGAACAGGGGCTGAAAAATTGGGCCTTAGGCACTGGTGGCACAACACTACAACCCCTCACAGATACTGTACTTGGAGCACAGCAATGAGCCCTGTTGCAAAGTATTGCTTCAAAAATTGTAATGACACGCCCCTGTTAAACAGGGGCTGAAAAATTGGGCCTTAGGCACTGGTGCCACAACACTCCAACCCCTCACAGATACTGTACTTGGAGCACAGCAATGAGCCCTATGGCAAATTATTGCTAAAAAAATTGTAATTACACGCCCCTGTAAAACAGGGGCTGAAAAATTGGGCCTTAGCCACTGGTGGCGGCACCCATAAACAAAAATGATCTTCCAAGCTATCATCATCAATCGTATCATTGAGGACTCGGAGGAGGAGGATAGCCAGTCAACATAACAGCACAGGCACTCAGCATCAGCATCAGTCTTGAAGGGATGTGACATGTTAAAATCAATTAGTCTGTTATATCAGCATCAGGTGTGTGGTAGCTGGTGGTGATCCAAGACTGGTTCATCTTGATGAAAGTCAGTCGATCAACCGAGTCGGTGGACAGGCGCACCCTGTGATCCGTGACAAATCCTCCAGCAGCACTGAATGTGCGTTCCGAAAGAACGCTGGATGCAGGACAGGCCAGTAGCTCAATTGCATACTGTGCAAGCTCTGGCCAGTGATCCATCCTCAAGACCCAGTAAGCCAGAGGATTTTCGGTGGGGAAGGTGTCCAAGTCTGACCTTGCCCCTAGATATTCCTGCACCATGTTTATCAGACGCTGGCGATGGTTGCTGGAACCGATCATACTTTGGGGCTGCGGACTAAAGAATTGTCTGAACGCATCGGTCAGACGGCCACCTTCCCCACCGCTCCTTCTTTGACTGGCCGAAGCCTCAGCAACTCGTTGTCCAGGACCAGGAGTTTGTAACCTCCCAGTCTCTGGGAACGCGTTGCACAGACCTTTCTGCAAGGCCTCCCGGAGTTGTCTCATCCTCTGCTCCCTCTGCGACGGTAACATAAGGTCCGCAACCTTACCCTTGTACCGTGGATCAAGGAGAGTGGCCAGCCAGTAATGGTCCCTCTCCTTGATCCGAAGAATACGAGGATCCTTCCGCAGACTTTGCAGGATCAGGGAGGCCATGCAGCGTAGGTTTGCTGAGGCATTCGCTCCGGAGTCCTCTGGGTCACTAAGGACGACATGATCCGCAGCCACCTCCTCCCAGCCACGTACAAGTCCACTGGTTTCTTGGGACTGTAAATCATCCCTAAAAGACTGCTGCTGATGATGCTGAGTGCCAGCCTCCACCTCCATGCTGACACAATCCTCCTCCTCCTCCTCCTCCTCCTCCTCCTCTTCCTGTGCGATGGGTGGGACAGAAGGAACACTGTCTGGGTAAAGGGGGCCTTGAGAGGCAAGGAAGTCCTCCTCTTCCTGCCTCTGTTCTGCCTCAAGTGCCCTGTCCATTATTCCACGCAGCGTGTGCTCCAACAGGTGGACAAGAGGTACAGTGTCACTGATGCATGCACTGTCACTGCTCACCATCCTCGTGGCCTCCTCAAATGGTGCCAGGACAGTGCATGCATCCCTGATCATGCCCCACTGGCGTGGAGAAAAAAAACCAAGCTCCCCTGACCCTGTCCTGGTGCCGTAGTCGCACAGGTACTCATTGATGGCCCTCTGCTGCGTGTGCAGCCGCTGCAGCATGGCCAACGTTGAGTTCCACCTGGTGGGCATGTCACATATAAGGCGGTTCTTGGGCAGGTTCAACTCCTTTTGCAGCTCAGCCAGGCGAGCACTGGCATTATAAGATCTGCGGAAATGCACACAGACCTTCCTGGCCTGCCTCAGGACATCCTGTAAGCCCGGGTACCTGCCCAAGAACCGCTGCACCACCAGGTTAAGGACGTGAGCCACACAGGGCACATGGGTCAGTTGTCCCTGTCGGAGGGCGGAGAGGAGGTTGGTGCCATTGTCGCAAACCACCATTCCTGGCTTAAGCTGGCGTGGCGTCAACCACCTCTCGGCCTGGCCCTGCAGAGCAGACAGGACCTCTGCCCCAGTGTGGCTTCTGTCCCCCAAACACACCAGCGCAAGCATGGCATGGCATCTTTTTGCCTGCGTACTTGCGTAGCCCCTTGAACGCCTACGGAGCACCGCTGGTTCCGAGGACAAACCACAGGAAGAGGCCATGGAGGAAGAAGAAGAGGAGGGGGTGGAGGAGAGAGGTGTGTCACAACCAGTAGTAGCATTTTGGAGGCGTGGCGGTGGAACAACCTCCAACACTACTGCACCTTGTCCTGCATCCTTCCCAGCTGCCAAAAGAGTGACCCAATGGGCCGTGAAAGAAAGGTAACGTCCCTGTCCATGCCTGCTGGACCATGAGTCAGCGGTAATATGCACCTTACCGCTCACTGCCCTGTCCAGCGAGGCCAAGACATTGCCTTCCACATGCCGGTAGAGAGCCGGAATAGCCTTCCGTGAGAAAAAGTGGCGTTTGGGAACCTGCCACTGAGGAACCGCACATTGCACAAACTCACGGAAGGGGGCCGAGTCTACCAACTGAAAAGGCAGCAGTTGAAGCGCTAGCAATTTAGCCAAGCTAGCATTCAACCGCTGGGCATGTGGATGGCTGGGAGTGAACTTCTTTCGACGGTCCAGCAGCTGGGGCAGGGAAATTTGCCTGCTAGAATCGGACGTCGGTGTACTGCTAGCAGAGTGGCCGCAAGTACTTGGCTGTGACACACCTAATTCTACACCTTCATTCCTCTCAGTGCATGTTTCAGAGAGGACTGAAGTTATAGTGGGGTTGGAGATCCCAGCTGATGCGGTGCAAGGAGAGGTCCGCTTTGTTCTTTGGTGTGGGTCTTTGAGGTAGGCTTGCCAACGAGCTGCATGGCAGGTCAACATATGTCTGGTCAGGCATGTGGTACCCAAGCGGCTGATGTTTTGGCCACGCGATATACGCTTGAGACATATGTTGCAAACAGCAGCTGTGCGATCTGATGCACTAGCCTCAAAAAAGGCCCACACCAAAGAACTTTTTGAATGACGGGCAGAGGCAGCGCCCTGCACAGACGGAGCTCTGCGGTGTGATTCCGTCGGTGTACTGCCCTTACGCTGGCCACCAAAGGGCATCCTGCCTCGTTGGAGATGTGCCTCCTCCTCATCCTCCTCCTCCTCCTCTCTCCTATTAGGCACCCACGTGGAGTCAGTGACCTCATCATCCCCTCCCTCCTCATCACTGGAGCCAATCTGGCAGTATGCTGCAGCTGCTGGAACATGACTGCCAGATTGGTGTCCTTCTTGAGCATCCCCTCTGTCTGCTCTCACGCTACTGCCTTCCTGTAGCTGGGTTTCATCATCAGACCCTTCGAAACGCTGGGCATCCTCCTGGAGCATGTACCCAACACTGTGCTCAAACAGTTTGGGGGACTCCTCAGGAGGAGGACATGGTGGGTCTAGGGAAGGAGTGACTGATGATGAGTCTGACATTGATACCAGGGAAGAGGACGCTTTGGCAGCTGCTTTTCCAGTACCCTGAGCCTGGGTGAGAGAGGATGAGGAGGAGGAGGAGGGCTTGGTCATCCACTCTACCAAGTCTTCGGCATGATGTGGCTCAACATGTCCAGCTGCCGAAAAGAAGGACAAGCGTGTCCCATGGCCATGTGCTGATGACAATGCACCGCGTCCACGACCAGCACTGTTGCCCCCAGACACAGAGCCTGCTTGCCCTCTTTTATTGCCTCCTGACTGTCTGCCTCTCCTTGTTTGCCTTCCAGACATTCTAATAGATGGCCTGCAGGGAGATGGGAAAAAAGCAATAAGGGCTACCTTCAGGTGTCCTTCTCTGTCCCTTTACTTAAGGATTTCTAAATATGATGATTGCTTTTGCACAGAATAGCACAACGACAATTTCCCAGACTGTCCAAAAAACAAGGATTTCAAAGATGGTTGATGAGGAATGCTTTAGCACACTATAGCACAAGGAGAATTTCCCTCACTGTCCTTCCCTGTCCCTAGAAACAAGGATTATCACAGTGAAAGAAACTGACACTCTTCCTACCTATAGTTTTCTGTCCCTAGAAAAAATGTTTTTTTAAAGCACACTATAGCACAAGGAGAATTTCCCTCACTGTCCTTCCCTGTCCCTAGAAACAAGGATTCGCACAGTAAAACACACTGACACTCTCCCTACCTATAGTTTTCTGTCCCTAGAAAAAATGTTTTTTTAAAGCACACTATAGCACAAGGAGAATTTCCCTCACTGTCCTTCCCTGTCCCTAGAAACAAGGATTCGCACAGTAAAACACACTGACACTCTCCCTACCTATAGTTTTCTGTCCCTAGAAAAAATGTTTTTTTAAAGCACACTATAGCACAAGGAGAATTTCCCTCACTGTCCTTCCCTGTCCCTAGAAACAAGGATTATCACAGTGAAAGAAACTGACACTCTTCCTACCTATAGTTTTCTGTCCCTAGAAAAAATGTTTTTTTAAAGCACACTATAGCACAAGGAGAATTTCCCTCACTGTCCTTCCCTGTCCCTAGAAACAAGGATTATCACAGTGAAAGAAACTGACACTCTTCCTACCTATAGTTTTCTGTCCCTAGAAAAAATGTTTTTTTAAAGCACACTATAGCACAAGGAGAATTTCCCTCACTGTCCTTCCCTGTCCCTAGAAACAAGGATTATCACAGTGAAAGAAACTGACACTCTTCCTACCTATAGTTTTCTGTCCCTAGAAAAAATGTTTTTTTAAAGCACACTATAGCACAAGGAGAATTTCCCTCACTGTCCTTCCCTGTCCCTAGAAACAAGGATTATCACAGTGAAAGAAACTGACACTCTTCCTACCTATAGTTTTCTGTCCCTAGAAAAAATGTTTTTTTAAAGCACACTATAGCACAAGGAGAATTTCCCTCACTGTCCTTCCCTGTCCCTAGAAACAAGGATTATCACAGTGAAAGAAACTGACACTCTTCCTACCTATAGTTTTCTGTCCCTAGAAAAAATGTTTTTTTAAAGCACACTATAGCACAAGGAGAATTTCCCTCACTGTCCTTCCCTGTCCCTAGAAACAAGGATTATCACAGTGAAAGAAACTGACACTCATCCTACCTATATTTTTCTGTCCCTAGAAAAAATGTTTTTTTAAAGCACACTATAGCACAAGGAGAATTTCCCTCACTGTCCTTCCCTGTCCCTAGAAACAAGGATTCGCACAGTAAAACACACTGACACTCTCCCTACCTATAGTTTTCTGTCCCTAGAAAAAATGTTTTTTTAAAGCACACTATAGCACAAGGAGAATTTCCCTCACTGTCCTTCCCTGTCCCTAGAAACAAGGATTATCACAGTGAAAGAAACTGACACTCTTCCTACCTATATTTTTCTGTCCCTAGAAAAAATTTTTTTTTAAAGCACACTATAGCACAAGGAGAATTTCCCTCACTGTCCTTCCCTGTCCCTAGAAACAAGGATTATCACAGTGAAAGAAACTGACACTCTTCCTACCTATAGTTTTCTGTCCCTAGAAAAAATGTTTTTTTAAAGCACACTATAGCACAAGGAGAATTTCCCTCACTGTCCTTCCCTGTCCCTAGAAACAAGGATTATCACAGTGAAAGAAACTGACACTCTTCCTACCTATAGTTTTCTGTCCCTAGAAAAAATGTTTTTTTAAAGCACACTATAGCACAAGGAGAATTTCCCTCACTGTCCTTCCCTGTCCCTAGAAACAAGGATTATCACAGTGAAAGAAACTGACACTCTTCCTACCTATAGTTTTCTGTCCCTAGAAAAAATGTTTTTTTAAAGCACACTATAGCACAAGGAGAATTTCCCTCACTGTCCTTCCCTGTCCCTAGAAACAAGGATTATCACAGTGAAAGAAACTGACACTCTTCCTACCTATAGTTTTCTGTCCCTAGAAAAAATGTTTTTTTAAAGCACACTATAGCACAAGGAGAATTTCCCTCACTGTCCTTCCCTGTCCCTAGAAACAAGGATTATCACAGTGAAAGAAACTGACACTCTTCCTACCTATAGTTTTCTGTCCCTAGAAAAAATGTTTTTTTAAAGCACACTATAGCACAAGGAGAATTTCCCTCACTGTCCTTCCCTGTCCCTAGAAACAAGGATTATCACAGTGAAAGAAACTGACACTCTTCCTACCTATATTTTTCTGTCCCTAGAAAAAATGTTTTTTTAAAGCACACTATAGCACAAGGAGAATTTCCCTCACTGTCCTTCCCTGTCCCTAGAAACAAGGATTCGCACAGTAAAACACACTGACACTCTCCCTACCTATAGTTTTCTGTCCCTAGAAAAAATGTTTTTTTAAAGCACACTATAGCACAAGGAGAATTTCCCTCACTGTCCTTCCCTGTCCCTAGAAACAAGGATTCGCACAGTAAAACACACTGACACTCTCCCTACCTATAGTTTTCTGTCCCTAGAAAAAATGTTTTTTTAAAGCACACTATAGCACAAGGAGAATTTCCCTCACTGTCCTTCCCTGTCCCTAGAAACAAGGATTCGCACAGTAAAACACACTGACACTCTCCCTACCTATAGTTTTCTGTCCCTAGAAAAAATGTTTTTTTAAAGCACACTATAGCACAAGGAGAATTTCCCTCACTGTCCTTCCCTGTCCCTAGAAACAAGGATTCGCACAGTAAAACACACTGACACTCTCCCTACCTATAGTTTTCTGTCCCTAGAAAAAATGTTTTTTTAAAGCACACTATAGCACAAGGAGAATTCCCTCACTGTCCTTCCCTGTCCCTAGAAACAAGGATTCACACAGTAAAACACACTGACACTCTCCCTACCTATCCTTCTCTTTCCCTAAACTAAAGGAATCCAGGTTAAGCAAGAAAAAATAAATGTCACTGTCCCTGCCTATGCTTCTCTTTCCCTGCTCCGGAACACACTACACTAGGCCGCCGTGCTGGCGGCCTTTTATAGTGTGGGGCGTGTACTAAACACCCTCAGCAATAATTGGCCACAGGCATCCTGCCTGTGGCCAATCATTGCTCTCCTCGCTGCCGGCGCTGTGATTGGCCAAGCATGCGGGGTCACAGTGCATGCTTGGCCAATCACAGCGCCTGGATGACACTGCGATGGCGTAGTGCATTGTGGGCCGTTCGCGTCACTCGAATTTGGCGCGAACGGCCCAAATCGTTCGATCTTCGTCGAATGATCGAACAGCCGATGTTCGAGTCGAACGTATGTTCGACTCGAACACGAAGCTCATCCTTAATGGCAGGTCAACATATGTCTGGTCAAGCATGTGGTGCCCAAGCGGGTGATGTTTTGGCCACGCGATATACGCTTGAGACATATGTTGCAAACAGCAGCTGTGCGATCTGATGCACTCGACTCAAAAAAGGCCCACACCAAAGAACTTTTTGAATAACGGGCAGAGGCAGCGCCCTGCTCAGGCAGAGCTCTGCGGTGTGATTCCATCGGTGTGCTGCCCTTACGCTGGTCCCCCGAGGGCATCCTGCCTCGTTGGAGATGTGCCTCCTCCTCATCCTCCTCCTCCTCTCTCCTATTAGGCACCCACGTGGAGTCAGTGACCTCATCATCCCCTCCCTCCTCATCACTGGAGCCAATCTGGCAGTATGCTGCAGCTGCTGGAACATGACTGCCAGATTGGTGTCCTTCTTGAGCATCCCCTCTCTCTGCTCTCACGCTACTGCCTTCCTTTAGCTGGGTATCATCATCAGACCCTTTGAAACGCTGGGCATCCTCCTGGAGCATGTACCCAACACTGTGCTCAAACAGTTCGGGGGACTCCTCAGGAGGACATGGTTGGTCTAGGGAAGGAGTGACTGATGATGACATTGATACCAGGGAATAGGACGCTTTGGCAGCTGCTTTGCCAGTACCCTGAGCCTGGGTGAGAGAGGATGAGGAGGATGAGGAGGGCTTGGTCATCCACTCTACCAAGTCTTCGGCATGATGCGGCTCAACACATCCAGCTGCTGAAAAGAAGGACAAGCGTGTCCCATGGCCACGTGCTGATGGCGATGCACCGCGTCCACGACCAGCACTGTTGTCTCTAGACACAGAGCCTGCTTGCCCTCTTTTATTGGCTCCTGACTGTCTGCCTCTCCTTGTTTGCCTTCCAGACATTCTAATGGCCTGCAGGGAGATGGGAAAACCAGCAATAAGGCCTAGCTTCAGGAGTATATTTTGCAGGAATCACACTACGCCTGCTGTAAGTGCTGCAAATGCCTGTTGGTGTAACACACCAGGAAAACACAGCAATACAGGCTAACTTCAGGTGTAATATGATCAGGAGGCACACTCCGCCTGCTGTAAGTGCTGCAAATGCCTGTTGGTGTAACACCAGGAAAACACAGCAATACAGGCTAACTTCAGGTGTATAATGTGCAGGAGGCACACTCCGCCCGCTGTAAGTGCTGCAAATGCCTGTTGGTGTAACACACCAGGAAAACACAGCAATACGGGCTAACTTCAGGTGTATAATGTGCAGGAGGCACAATCCGCCCGCTGTAAGTGCTGCAAATGTCTGTTGGTGTAACACACCAGGAAAACACAGCAATACGGGCTAACTTCAGGTGTATAATGTGCAGGAGGCACACTCCGCCCGCTGTAAGTGCTGCAAATGCCTGTTGGTGTAACACACCAGGAAAACACAGCAATACGGGCTAACTTCAGGTGTATAATGTGCAGGAGGCACACTCCGCCCGCTGTAAGTGCTGCAAATGCCTGTTGGTGTACCACACCAGGAAAACACAGCAATACGGGCTAACTTCAGGTGTATAATGTGCAGGAGGCACACTCTGCCCGCTGTAAGTGCTGCAAATGCCTGTTGGTGTAACACACCAGGAAAACACAGCAATACAGCACAGCAACTTCAGGTGTATAATGTGCAGGAGGCTTAGCAACAATGACACTGACACTGTCCCCTGCCTATCCTTCTCTCTCCCTACACACAAGGTTTATCAAAGAATATGACACTGACCCTCTCCCTGCCTATCCTTCTCTCTCCCTGCACACAAGGTTTAGCAAAGAATGTGACACTGACACTGTCCCCTGCCTATCCTTCTCTCTCCCTGCACACAAGGTTTAGCAAAGAATATGACACTGACACTCTCCCTGCCTATCCTTCTCTCTCCCTACACACAAGTTTGAGGTACAAATAGCACTGACACTGTTCCTGCCTATGTAACTCTTTCCCTGCGCCGGAACACACTACACAAGGCCACCGCGCTGGCGGCCTTTTATAGTGTGGGGCGTGTGCTAAACCCCCTGAGCTATAATTGGCCACAGGCAACCTGCCTGAGGCCAATTATGGCTCTCCTAGCTGCCGGCGCTGTGATTGGCCAAGCATGCGGGGTCACAGTGCATGCTTGGCCAATCACAGCGCCGGGATTGCACTGCGATGGTGCAGTGTATTGTGGGCCGTTCGCGTCACTCGAATTTGGCGCAAACGGCCCAAATCGTTCGATGTTCGCCGAACGGTCAAACAGTCGATGTTCGAGTCGAACTTATGTTCGACTCGAACACCGAGCTCATCCCTAGTCCGGACCAGTGTATTGTTATATGTATAGTCTTTGTATGCCTTGTTTGTCAATTGATGTCCTCCATTAGTTAACTTACGCATTGTAATGCTAGTTTCCTTTTGGGTACCTATACTGCACTTTAACTATTTAAATGTAAAAATGTTTACAGGAATTAATAATTAAAACATTTTTATTATTCCCGCATTTCGATCATTTTTTGTTGCAAACGTAACCCCTTTTTGCCTGTCCTATAACAGGCTGATCCCCCTTCCCCTTGCACCTTCTTTCTATGGGAATGTTTGACCATTCTTCCAGAAAAGCATTTGTGAGAAGGTCTGGCTCGCAGTCTTCGCTCTAATTCATCTCAAAGGTGTTCTATCGTATTGAGATCAGGACTCTGTGCAGGCCAGTCAAGTTCCTCAACCCCTTACTCACTCATCCATGTCTTTTTTGGACCTTGCTTTGTGCACTGGTCCAAATCATTTGGTGGAGGGGGGATTATAGTGTGGGGTTGTTTTTCAGGGGTTGGGCTTGGCCCCTTAGTTCCAGTGAAGGGAACTCTTAAGGTGTCAGCATACCAAGACATTTTGGACAATTTCATGCTCCCTACTTTGTAGGAACAGTTTGGGGATGGCCCCTTCCTGTTTCAACATGACTGCACACCAGTGCACAAAGCAAGATCCATAAAGACATGGATGAGCAAGTTTGGGGAGCAGGAACTTGTCTTTTAATCCTATTAACTTGTCTTTTATACAGTAATCAGTGCATTTTTATAGCACTGATCGCTGTTTAAATGTCACTGGTCCCAAAAAAGTGTCAAAAGTGTCCGATCTGTCCGCCCCAATGTCGCAGTCCCGCTAAAAATCGGTGACCCCCGCCATTACTAGTAAAAATAAATAAAAAAATGCCATAAATATATCCCCTATATTGTAGACGCAAATCAATCAATATACGCTTATTGCGATTTTCTTTTACCAAATATATGTAGAAGAATACATATTGTCCTAAACTGATGAAGAAATTCGTTTTTTTCGTTTTTTGGGATATTTATTATAGCAAAAAGTAAAAAATATTGTTTTGTTTTTTTTTCAAAATTGTCGCTCTTTTTTTGTTTATAGTGCAAAAAAAAAACTGCAGAGGCGATCAAATGCCACCAAAAGAAAGCTTTTTGTGGGAAAAAAAAGACATAAAATTTTGTTTGGGTACAGCGTCGCACGACCGCACAATTGTCAGTTAAAGCGACGCAGTGCCGTATCGCAAAAAATGGCCTGGTCATTAAGGGGGTAAATCTTCCAGTCTGTAATGTAAGTGGTTAAGTGGCTACATTTCTTTTGTAGTTCTTCATGTGAGAGAAGCTTATAAAACAGGAAGACAAGATGTGACAGGTGACACTCAATCATTTTACAGTCTATCGGAGGGAATGGAGCTGGCCCGTTCTCGTTATGCCATCAATCTGTATATTTGGAACACATTAGAGCATGTTGCAATTCGGAAAACCACAAGTAAACATTTGTAAAACATTTTTGTTGGGTTATTTAGCACACTCTCTCATCTAATCAGAGAGTCCACTGTGTATCCTGCTAAGAAAAAGAAAAAAAAAGTTTTAAAAATGACTTGCTGACAACTGCAAGGGGACATTCTGACGAATCAGATTTTACACTGAGTAAGCGCAGCTGTTGAAGCCTTTTTTTTTTTTTTAATCCACCTACTCAGTCATTATTAACGGTATGAGTTACTCTGAGTTGTAAATACAATCTGGATTATCCGTCAGGCCCCTGTCACAAGGGATCCAAGAGTTTTTTTTCTTCAGAAGATTAGTAAATACTACAGAAGACGTTTCGATACACGCAGCCCCCTAGAGATCGGCTTGGAGACATTTGAACGTTTCCTAGGCTTTGTCAGATTGACAAAAAACATTTCTTCAATTTTCTTTAATGCGCTGCGCGGCTGTTACATGTCACTTGCTGGTAAATGCACACTGAAGTCTTTGATATACGCTCAGATGTATAAGAGGGTCGATTGGCCGGATTTAATCACATGATGCTTAATTGCCAGTTGGGAGATGTAGATGCCCTTAAACAACCTTTAGGATGAATTAGGATTTTACTGCCTTCGAAGTTCCGGTGTAAATTTTTTTTTTAGCAGGCTTTGGCGTAAGAAAAGAATTTACATTAAAATGAATCTATGATTACACATTAACATACGATGACAGACAGCACACGGGGACTTTTCATAAGCAGCACACATAATACTTAATATGCGAAAAATACCTCCAGGAACATATGAGAAACACCCATTCGTTTACTAATTCACTTCCTTAAAAGTCATGAATTAATTTTTAAAGTGAATCACAAGTTAGACTTTGGCTGTTAATCATTAATGTGGTGATTTCTAGACTTGTGCACAACGGAAAAATTCGGTTAGTTTCGGTTCGTTTCTTTTCGGTCCTGTTGATTCGTAATCATTCGTAATTTTGCTAGACGGGATTTTTCGTTTTCGGACTAATTCGTATTTTCGCAAGCGACATTTTTCGTAGAATTTTTAGTTGATTTATAATTCGTACTTTCGGTAGAGTACATTGTTTTTCGTTGATTCTGGACACAACTCCTACTTTCGTAACTTTTTTTGGGTTCGTTGATTCGGAATTTTCCGTGTCTCTCTCACGACGACGCTGCCTATTATGCCTAATGTGCTTCGAATGGATTTGTACTTTTCTAAATACATAGCGGTTATTTGTAACGATTCGAAATCTCGTATTTTACTTTCGTTTTTTACATGCGGCTATAGCCTCCGCCCCTGTACACCATTTTGAGAGGGTTCAGCAGGGTGAGGGAGAAGCAGAGAGCAGAGCAGAGTGTTATTGTGCTTCGAATGGATTAGAAATCTCGTATTTTACTTTCGTTTTTTACATGCGGCTATAGCCTCCGCCCCTGTACACCATTTTGAGAGGGAGTTCAGCACGGTGAGGGAGAAGCAGAGAGCAGAGCAGAGTGAGTGTTATTGTGCTTCGTATGGATTCGTACATTCGTAACTTTTTCATAACGAATTATGCCGAAGACATTCGGGCATTCGCTATTTGCGGTATAATTTATTTCGGATTCGGTCTTATTCGTAATTGCTTTGTTCGGAAATTCGAATGCTTCCGAATGTCCGAAAGTTGCTAAATTCGGACGAATTTCGATTCGTTACGAAACGAATTGCACAAGCCTAGTGATTTCCACTCCAGTCCATTCCAGTATACAATGCCTTGAAAAAGTATTCATACCCCTTGAAATTTTCCACATTTTGTCAGGTTTACAACCAGAAACGTAAATGTATTTTATTAGGATTTAATGTGATAGACCAACACAAAGTGGCATATAATTGTGAAGTGGAAGGAAAATGACAAATGGTTTTTAAAGGTTTATACAAATTAACCACTTAACAACCACCTGCCGACAAATAACGTTGACAAGGTGGTTGCTTAACTCTGGGAGGACGTTATATAACGTCCTCCCAGAATCGCGCTCCCGCGCGCCCCCTGGGGCGCGCACACGGGAAACTCCGAGACCGCCGGGTCCAGAGGACCCGGCGGATCACGAATCACGGTAAATCGCCGCTGATGGCGGCCGTTTACCACGTGATCGCTCCGTCGAATGACGGAGCAATCACTTGTAAACAGACCGGCGTCATTTGATGACGCCGGTTCCTCCCTCCCCTCTCTGTACCGATCGGTACAGTGTGAGAGGGGAGGGGGAGGGAGCGGATGGCAGCAGCAGCTCTGTGGGCTGGATCTGTGACAATTGCAGTCACAGATCCAGCCATCCATCCATCCCTGCTCAGCCATCCCTGTGCAATACTCTGCAATACACCCTGCCAATACTCTGCAATACACCCTGCCAATACTCTGCAAAATACCCTGCGCAATACTCTGCAAAATACTCTGCAATACCCTGGTGCAATACTCTGCAATACCCTGGTGCAATACTCTGCAATACCTTGGTGCAATACTCTGCAATACCCTGGTGCAATACTCTGCAATACCCTGCAAAATACTCTGCAATACCCTGCAAAATACTCTGCAATACCCTGCGCAATACTCTGCAATACCCTGCGCAATACTCTGCAATACCCTGCGCAATACTCTGCAATACCCTGCAATACCCTGTGCAATACCCCGTGCAATACCCTGCCATAGTCCGCAATACTCCGCAATGCCCGGCAATACTCCGCAATGCCCAGCAATACTCTGCAATGCCCAGCAATACTCCGCAATGCCCAGCAGCTACAGGCATCATTCAGATATCAGCTTTTTCAGCCGGCGATTCCCTACACCATAAGAACAATCATAGCGGCTGTTCCGCTGCTTGATCATTCTTACGGGAGGCGAGAGGGGATGTCCCCTTACCCCCCGCCGCCCTCCGGTGCTTCTACCGACTCACCGCTACGATCAAAGCCAGGATTGTTGTTTTTTTTTTTGTTTTTTTTCAGGCTTCCCAGCCTAGAGGTGAGATGTGGGGTCTTATTGACCCCATATCTCACTGTAAAGAGGACCTGTCATGCCATATTCCTATTACAAGGGATGTTTACGTTCCTTGTAATAGGTATAAAAGTGATCAAAAAAAATTTTGGGGCGGAAAAACATGTCAAACTAAAATAAATAAAGTAAAATGAACAATAAAATTTTTTTTTTTTTTTTAAAGCTCCCCTGTCCCCGTGAGCTCGCATACAGAAGCGAACGCATACGTAAGTCCCGCCCACATATGAAAACGGTTTTCAAACCACACATGTGAGGTATCTCTGCGAACGTTAGAGCGAGAGCAATCATTTTGGCCCTAGACCTCCTCTGTAACTCAAAACATGTAACCAGTAAAAATATTTAAAGCGTCGCCTATGGGGATTTTTTAAGTAGCGAAGTTTGGCGCCATTCCACGAGTGTGTGCAATTTTTAAGGGTGACATGTTAGGTATCTATTTACTTGGCGTAACTTCATCTTTCACATTATGCAAAAACATTGGGCTAACTTTACTGTTTTTTTTTTTTTTTTAAGCACAAAACATTTTTTTTCCGTAAAAAACGCGTTAAAATAATTGCTGTGCAAATATCGTGCGAGATAAAAAGTTGCAACAACCACCATTATATTCTCTAAGGTCTTTGCTAAAAAAATATATATATATATAATGTTTTGGGGTTCTATGTAATTTTCTAGCAAACAAATGATGATTTTTACATGTAGGAGAGAAATGTCAGAATTGGCCTGGGTGCTCCAGAACGCCTGAAGGTGCTCCCTGCATGTTGGGCCTTTCTATGTGGCCACGCTGTGTAAAAGTCTCACACATGTGGTATCGCCATACTCGGGAGTAATAGCAGAATGTATTTTGGGGTGTAATTTGTGGAATGCATATGCTGTGTGTGAGAAATAACCTGCTAATATGACAATTTTGTGAAAAAAAAAAAAAAGAAAAAAAAATCTTGATTTTGCAAAGAATTGTGGGAAAAAATGACAACTTCAAAAAACTCACAATGCCTCTTTCTGAATACCTTGGAATGTCTTCTTTCCAAAAAGGGGTCATTTGGGGGGTATTTGTACTTTTCTGGCATGTTAGGGTCTCAAGAAATGAGATAGGCCGTCAGTACTTCAGGTGTGATCAATTTTCAGATATTGGCACCATAGCTTGTGGACTCTATAACTTTCACAAAGACCAAATAATATCCACCAATTTGTACTTATTTTTACCAAAGATATGTAGCAGTATAAATTCTGGCCAAAATTTATGAAGAAAAAATAGTAATTTGCAAAATTTTATAACAGAAACGAAAAAAAAATCATTTTTTTTACAAAATTTTCAGTCTTTTTCCTCTTATAGCGCAAAAAATAAAAAACCCAACAGTGATTAAATACCACCAAAAGAAAGCTCTATTTGTGTGAAAAAAAGGACAAAAAATTCATATGGGTACAGTGTTGTATGACTGAGTAATTGTCATTCAAAATGTGAGAGCACCGAAAGCTGAAAATTGGTCTGGTTATTAAGGGGGTTTAAGTGCCCAGTGGTCAAGTGGTTAATATCTGAAAAGTGTGACGTGCATTTGTATTCAGCCCCCTTTACTCTGATACCCCTAACTAAAATCTCAGTGGAACCAATTGCCTTCGAAAGTCACCTAATTAGTAAATAGAGTCCCACAGTGTGTAATTTAACCTCAGTATAAATACAGCTGTTCTGTGAAGCCCTCAGAGGTTTGTTAGAGAACCTTTGTGAACAAATAGCATCATGAAGGCCAAGAAACACACCAGACAGATCAGGGATAAAGTTGTGGAGAAGTTTCAAGCAGGGTTAGGTTATAAAAAAAATATTCCAAGCTTTGAACATCTTACGGAGCGCTGTTCAATTAGTATTGACACAGGGGGGCTGAATAAAAATGCACGCCACACTTTTCACATATTTATTTGTAATAAAATTTGAAAAACATTTATCATTTTCCTTCCACTTCACAATTTTGTGCCACTTTGTGTTGGTTTATCACATAAAATCCCAATAAAATACATTTACGTTTTTGGTTGCAACATGACAAAATGTGTAAAATTTGAAGGGGTATGAATACTTTTTCAAAGCACTGTATGTCACTAGGCCACATAGGCCATGGCCCAGGGTGTCATCGCTGTTGTGGACAGCACTGAACCCAAGGTTACAAAGTGCTCTGCATTCCAGAAGGCTGTAATTCAGTTTCAGGACACCCTACAGAATAACAGAAAGCTGTGCTGCCCAGCCATCTGCAGTAAAAGACACCCCATGCCCCCTGCAGTAAAATAAGCACCCAGTACCCTGCAGTAAAATTTCCTCCCAGCACCATGTAATGATATGTGCTCCCCAACACCCTGCAGTAAAATGTGACCTCCCCTTAACCCCTTCCAGTAAAACATACCCCCCAGTCCCCTGTAGTAAACCATAGCCCCCTGTAGTAAAATGTGTCCCCCAGTACCCTGCAGAAAAATTTCCTCCCAGCCCTCTGTAGTGATATGTGCCCCCCAATACGCTGCAGTAAAATATGACCCCCCCCCTCAACCCCCTGCAGTAAAATGTGACCTCCCCAGTCCCCTGTAGTAAAACATAGCCCCCAGCAGTAAAATGTGTCCGCCAGCCCCCCTGCAGTAAAATGTGCCCCCCAGTACCCTGCAGTAAAATTTCCTCTCAGCCCCCTGTAGTGATATGTGGCCCCAACACCCTGCAGAAAATATGACCCTCAACCCCCTGCAGTACAATATTACCTCTCCTTAACCCCCTCCAGTAAAACGTACCCCCAGTCCCCTGTAGTAAAATATAGCCCCCTGCAGTAAAATGTACCTCTCCAGCCCCTTGCAGTAAAATGTGTCCCCCCAGCCCTCTTAAAGTAAAAGCGTACCCCTCCAGCCATCTGCAGTAAAACGTGTTCCTTCAGCCACCTGTAGAAAAACATGCACCCCAGCCCCCTGCAGTAAATTATGCCCCCTCAGGCCCTGTAGTAAAACTCCCCCCCCCCACAGTCCCCTGCTGCAGTAAAACATGCTCCCAGGTCTTGTAGTAATACTCCCCCCAGCCCTCTGCAGCAAAACGTGCCCCCCCAGCCCCCTGCAGTAAAAGATGCCACCAGGTCCTGTAGTGAAACTCATCCCCCCCCCCCCCAGCTCTCTGCAGCAAAACGGGCACCCCAGCCCCCTGCAGTAAATTATGCCCCCTCAGGTCCTGTAGTAAAACTCCCCCAGCCTGCTGCAGAAAAACATGCCACCAGGTCCTGTAGTGAAACTCCCCCCCCCCCCCCCCCAGCTCTCTGCAGCAAAATGTGCCCCCCTGATGTAAAACATGTCCACCAGCCTTCTGCAGCAAAACGTGCCCCATGCAGTAAAATATGCCCCACCCCAGCCCATTGTAATAAAACTTCCCCTGTAGCCACTTGCTGTAAAATGTAACCCCCCAACCATCTGCAGTAAAATGTGCCCCCAGTCCTCTGCGTTAAAATGTGATCCCTGTAGAAAACATATGCCTCTCAGGCCCTCTGCAGTAAAATGTATCCCCTGAGCCCCTTGCAGGAAAATGTGCCCTCCACCCCTCTGCAGTTAAATGTGCCCCAAGCCCTCTCCAAAGCCTCCTGTAGATTCCTCCCAAACCTGTCTAGTGCCCTAGAGCTCCAATCAGTGACCCCCAGCACACTCCAACCCTAGAGCTCCCCAACTTCCATCTAAATCCTGAGACCCCTGAATATGTATAGTCTGCAGGAGCCTGTGCATTGCACTCGCAATCCTTTGATCGCAGTTGAAATTCTTTGCAGGCTCCAATTAAAAAAAAAAAAGAATAAATGCACTTTTTTTTTTTTTGGAATATTAATTCATTTATTATTATTTTTAAAAGTAAAACATGCTGTCAGCACATATGCATGTGACCAGTGGCAGCCCGTTCATACGGGGTGCAGGGGTGCCACCCCCTAATCCATGCGCCCGGCCCCTAGGCCTACATGCAGGGCGCCGGATGCATAGATTCCAATGGGATTTTTTTTTTTTTTAGAAGCACATGATTGGAGCCTGAGGCTCTAATTGGCTTAAAAAAAGGGTAGGCTCAGGGCGCAAAGCACTGTGCCCTGAGCCCGCCCAGTTGTGTGACAATAGCGAATTAATATTCCCTATTGTCTTCCTTATTCTCCTCCTGGCCAATCAGGAAGCAGGTCCTGAGACCTCTCACCCAATTGCCTGAGAGGAGAAGCGATCCTATTGGCCGCCGAGGGGGAGGAGGGAGGAGACATACGGGGAAGCCGCCATGAAGCCCAGCAGGAGAAGACACAGGGTGAAGCCGCTGCCCGGAGGAAGCGCTGCCTGCGACCTAGATGGGGTAAGTGTGGAGCTGGTTAGTGACCAACCGAACAACCGGGGGGGGGGGCCTGTGACCCGCCCGAGGGAGGGGGTTTCACATGGATTGTTTGCCACCCCCCAAAATATATACCAACAGCCCCCACTGCATTCCACAGATCCTGATCCGCCCCTCCCTCTCCCAGTCTATGTGCTGATGTACAGTGGATCACACCAGCTGCCTTTAGAAATATACTGACTCTTGCGGTGTTCCTTATATCTGCTTGAGGTTCTGCGTTAAGCAATGGAGAGTTCACTGCATCATGCATCTAAAATGTTTTTTAACTGCAAAATACATGATTTTCATGGAGGGATCTGAGAATTTGTGAAATCCTGGCACGTGTGGATTATATATAGATTATACACACAGGCTTGTAAATGGCAAACACATGGATCCATTCCTCCGCATAATGTGGGACATAAACTACAAACTAGAGATCCTTGCCACCTGCTGGTAATGTTCGGTAAGCATCACATTCCATCCCAAGATATACCTGTGTGTGCAGATATTAAAGTGGAACTACACTGCATATGAGCACCACAAACCAAAGACACTATTTACTTTATTTTTAAAATCCAAAGAAAACTCACCTATCCATCTATGTCTCCATGCTTTTTTTTTTTTTTACTGAGAAATCACTTTGAAAAACACCCCACTAGCATTTCTGGTTGTGGCCATCTTAAAGTGGAGTTCCTGACAAAATATGACTTTTAAGATAAAAATACCCCTAAAATACTCATGCCTCCTGCAATGTAACAAAGGTATGCTGTAAACTATGCCCAGTTTTCTATCTGTGCAGCATCGTTTTCTTACTTTGTGAAGTTCCTGCACAGGGCGGCCATCTTTAGTGTGGGCATCTGAA
The DNA here is from genome assembly GCA_029206835.1 of Rana muscosa. Classification (NCBI taxonomy): domain Eukaryota; kingdom Metazoa; phylum Chordata; class Amphibia; order Anura; family Ranidae; genus Rana; species Rana muscosa. Next base: position 69,739,556 of record CM055117.1, on the reverse strand, counting down.
GATACCCTGTCCTTCTTCTTGGATTCTGTGCATGCTGGCTACCCAGCATGCACCTGCCGATCTTGCGCATGTGCAGTGTGGTGCAATTTTGGTCAGCTTGGCATGGCCAACAGAACAGAAAAAGCAAAAAACTGTCAATTCTTTTTAAGGATGGACATTAGTGCTGCATGGTGAGGAGTGAAAAATGTGGGTGGAACTCCACTTTAAGCAAGGGCAGTTGATCCATATAGCATTTACTTCCTGGAATCCATCTGCCCTTGGCTCAGACATGCAGGAAAGAGGGTGTGCTTAGCTGAAAAAAAACCTCCTCCTCTCCTGAAGACTCCTGGGATGTATGATATCATTTGCCTAGGCCAAAAAACAGCAAGTAACTGAAAAAATTTGAAAAAAGTTTAAAAAAGTAAATATACTATACATTCTTATCAATTTACTAATACTAGCAGCATAAGGATTAAAAATAGTCAATGCCGATTAACCACTTGCCGACCGGCTCACGTCGATATACTGTACGTCGGCAAAGTGGCACGGGTGCGTAAAACAACGTACCCTTCATCGGCAGAGTGACGCAGCAGGAGCGTGCCCCGCAGATCCCGCAAACTCGATGTCCACCGGTGGACTGCATTCTTGGCATGGAGAGGCAGAACGGGAAGATGCCTCTGTGAACAAGGCATTTCCCTGTTCTGCCTAGCAACATGACAGGGATCTACTGCTCCCAGTGATCAGAAACAGTGATCTCTGTCATGTTCTAGTGAGCCAATCCCCCCCTACAGTTAGAACACGCTGAGGGAACACACTTAACCCCTTGATCGCTCCCTAGTGTTTAACTTCCCTGCCAGTGACATTTACACAGTAATCAGTGCATTTTTATAGCACTGATCGCTGTATAAATGTCAGTGGTCCCAAAATAGTGTCAAAAGTGTCCGATGTGTCCGCCATAATCACGATAAAAATTGCAGATCACCGCCATTACTAATAAAAAAATATATATAATAATAAAAATGCCATAAATCTATTCCCTTTTTGTAGACATGATAACCTTTGTGCAAACCAATCAATATACGCTTATTGCGATTTTTTTTTTACCAAAAATATGTAGAAGAAAACATATTGGCCTAAAATGAGGAAAAAATTGTTTTTTTATATCTTTTTTTTGGGGATATTTATGTAGCGATACCCCCAAACTAAGGGAGCCGCTGGTTTGCTTTTGGGCCCTGTACACAGCACAGCCAACCCCCGGCAATCTACTCAGCCCTTCTCTGGCACAGCTAGTCTAGGGGTGGTATTTCTATATAACTCTATAACAGTTTGCACACAATCCCACAATACCTTTCTTCAAGTGATAAAAAATATATATAGGGACTCCAACACCAGATTTGAGAAAAGGTAAAAGATTTACTTGTCGATAAAAGGGGGTTAACAATTAAGATTACATATAACACATGCATGCAGAGCCCTGCAGTAATACTAACAGTAGTTAATGATAATGCGCAATTAGTTCTAACACACACCAACATATAGCTTGGGTCCTTGATAGCAATATGGCGCCCAACAGTACTATCAACTCCCAGTCAGGCCTGACTCAGTTAAAGCTCAGTCTCTAGAGAAGGAATCTTCGCATGCCAGATGATCGGTGGTGCACATACAGGAACAATATTTGTAATCCAACAAGGTCTAAGGTAATGGAACAACTCCCCGGAGACTATGGGACTCAGTCCTCAAACTAGTCTCCTGACAGGAAAAGGGAACTATCACCCGATGGGCCAAGGCAGTCTATAGGCCTAGTAAAGTACTCAAGTATGGTTGTGAGCAGGTGCTCTCTCACCCCTCCAGACTCTATCCCAGTCCGGGACTCCCACCGCTGTGTCTTCACACACAGGATCTGCCACCGCCTGATCTCCGGTTCACTGACGTCCCTCAAACAGGTAGATGTCTGTCGCCGCACAGGCTCCGCAGCGAGGTGGAAGGCTCTCAGGCCTTGCACTCACAGCAGGTCCGCACAGGAAGTCCTCTTGCCAGCCGTGCGGTGTTCAAAGAGGCCGGGCTGAGCCTCGCCCTCCCCTTTAATACCCCACCCATGAGTCTCTGCGGCAGTCCAATGCACCCTGGGTGCCAAACGGGGTTCTGGGTAACGTAGTCCATGGGGCCTCAACGGAGACCCCGCTACATTTATTATAGCAAAAAGTAATAAATATTGTGTTTTTTTTTCAAAATTGTCACTCTTTTTTTGTTTATAGCACAAAAAATAAAAACCGCAGGTGATCAAATACCACCAAAAGAAAGCTCTATTTGTGGGGGAAAAAATTATCAAAATGTATTTTGGTACATCGTCGCATGACTGCACAATTCTCATTCAAAGTGTGACAGCGCTGAAAGCTGAAAATTGGCCTGGGCAGGAGGGGGTGAAAATGCCCGGTATGGAAGTGGTTAAAGAGGAGTTTTGGTAAAATATTGGCTAGCAGCCAGGCCTGGGTTGAATCTGGGTCAGTTGTGAGTTACTCAGGGAGGCTGGATGACTCATTAAGCAGCACATCTGTTACCTACTTGCTGGAACCTTGGAGAAGCTTGGAGAAGAATGGGTGGGAGGTTAGGAGGGACTGCTTGGAGCATTGAGTAGGGCCCCAGCCAATCCCCAGCAGGTTGGCTGGCAGGGGGTGGGCACCTCTTAAATATTCATGAGGTCATCATCTGGGGTCAAGATGATGTCCTAGGAGACAAAACGCGTCGGGAGGACTCCATTGTTGCCACATTCTTTGCAAAGCGCTTTTATATCAACTTAAATGTAAGTGTTTCCACCACATAAAATTTTGATTTATATACAGAGTTACGCTATGTGGCTGTTTCTTTTCTCTATTACATGATACTTACCTGCTCATATTGATTGGGATATTCCCGGACCACTACTGCATATGAGGTTATCTGCTAAGAGGTCATCTTTCTTCTGCGGTTTCTCTCTCCCTGTTGATGTTTGGCCATTTCCAGCACAACAATTTGCAGCATACAGATTGTCCAGGTTCCATCGTGGTTCCACCACACCAAGCCCGTTTGACCCACTGAACATATGTTCCTCTGGGTTCAAACTATCTGGTAAGCTCCTTACCTATTGGTGGTTGTTCTCTTCATCTTCCCACCGTCACTTTTCCTTCAAAGTCTTCACCCACTTTTGAATTTCACCATTGCCTTCAGTTTTGAATTACTTTAGGACACTCAGTTGCACAAGTTTTCACTTGTATTTCGCATATAGACATTTTGTATATATGAGGACTTCTTACTGTTCTTACTTAATATTTGAGTGTCTTTTTTTATATTGCACCATTTTTATATACTCATTTGAGTGCGTCATGCATTCTTGTTCATTTTTTTGATTAGCGCTACACTTTTTGTTTCCACGCTTTTTACTATTTGTCTACTTGTTGTGTTAGCAGCTTATCCAGAGGGCAGCGCGGAATTATTTTGTATGAGGCTTCTCTGAAGAGAAAACTGTTCAGGGATCGCCTAAAAGTGGATAGATTTGGAGATAGTCTGACAGATTGGGGTAGGGAATTCCAGAGGATGGGAGAGCCTCAGGAGAAGTCCTGGAGGTGACTATGGGAGAAGGTGATGAGGGAGCTAAAGAGCAGGAGGTCTTGGGAGGAACAAAGAGGACGATTAGGTTGGTTTTTGGAGACAAGGCTAGCTGGGGGCAGAGTTGTGGATGGCTTTGTAAGGTATTGTTAGTGTTTTGAATTTAGTTTGTTGGGTGAGTGTCAGAGAAGGGTGGCAGACACTGAATGGTTTGTAAGGTGGATGAGTCTAGCAGCAGCGTTTATGATGGACTGAAGGTGGGATAGACTATGTAAAGGTAAGTCAATGAGGAGGGAGTTGCAGTATCCGAGGCGAGAGATGATCAGGGAGTGACCCAGGAGCTGTGTAGTTTCATTGGTTAGGAAAGGACATAGTTTGGAGATGTTAAGGAGGTTGAGGCGGCAAGCTTTGGAAGGGGATTGGATGTGGGGCTGTAAGGAGAGTTCGGAGTCCAGGATAACACCTAGTACCCTGGCATGCAGGGATAGGTGGATGGTTTTGCCATTGCTCTTGACAGAGAAGTTAGGGAAAGAGGCACGTCGGGGAGGAAATATTATGAGCTCCATTTTGGACAAGTTGAGTTTGAGGAAGTGGTGTGACATCCATACAGATATGTCTGTTACTAAATTAGTGATGCCTGAGGAGAATGATGGAGTGATCTAAGGGGTGGAGAGATAGATTTTGGTGTCATCAGCATAGAAATGATATTGGAAGCCATGAGAGGCTATCAGCTGACCAAGGTGAGGATAAAAGATGAGGTTGTGTTGATTAAATAAATACCGAACATGTCAAACATGCCTTATGTCCTTCTACAATCACTGGCACCATCTAAAAGAAGACATCAGAGGTCTATTAGACCCCGGATGTTACCTCTGGGCCGCAAAGAAGCTGATCAAGCACAGATGGTGCTTTACCAACACCTTCCTCGGCCACAGCAGCCAGGAAATTACAGCACCGAACCTAGAAATGATGTCATTTTGTTGCTTCTGCATTCATTCTTCGGAGGAGATCTCCCTCTGCTATCACGGCCATCACTCATCATACCCATACCAAGTTTTCTGTACAAAAAAGCATTTCCTCTCTGTGTGGAAGCAGAGATTTCTCTGCAAAGGTTCCAAAATGTCCCCCCATGAGTATGCCCAAAAATTCTCCAATCAGCAGGGATCATGAGATTTGCTTATTGCAGAGCCTTGGGTGTCACTCAGCAAGGGTCATGTCTGACCTCTGTAGAGAGACTGCTGATTCTTTATAAAGAAGAGAACGGTAATGCCCCGTACACACGGTCGGACTTTTGCCCGGCCAAAAAATAAAAAATCGTAATTCCGACAGAATTCCATCGGAGTAAATGAGAACATGTTCTCTATCTAAACTCCAATGGAATTCCTTGGAATTTCCGATGGAAAAAGTCAGATGGGACACACACATGGTGGGAATATCTGACTTTTTCCATCGGAAATTCCAATCGTGTGTACAAGGCTTTAGACTTTGCACTTGAACTAAAAGTTCAGTTGGCCATTTATCATTATAACACTTCACAAATATGTAAAGTGTAATTAGCACAGATGTTTATTAAATTCATATTTTCAGTAAAATAAATAAATAAATAAAGTTAATTTTAGTGAACACAAACACAATACATTACCCAGTTTATGGTAAAATATAAAAGATGAGGTTGTGTTGATTAAAGGGGTTGTAAAGGTACAATTTTTTTTTTCCTAAATAGCTTCCTTTACCTTAGCGCAGTCCTCCTTCACTTACCTCATCCTTCGATTTTTCTTTTAAATGTACTTATTTCTTCTGAGAATTCCTCACTTCCTGTTCTTCTGTCTGTAACTCCACACAGTAATGCAAGGCTTTCTCCCTGGTGTGGAGGGTCGTGCTCGCCCCCTCCCTTGGACTACAGGAGAGTCAGGACGCTCTCTACTAGTGATGAGCCGAACACCCCCGGGTTCGGTTCGCACCAGAACCCGCGAACGGACCGAAAGTTCGTACGAACATTAGAACCCTATTAAATACAATGGATGCGAACGTTCGAATTCTAAAGTGCTAATTATAACAACTATTATGCATGTTATTGTCCTAAAAAGGGTTTGGGAACCCGGGTTCTGCACCAGGGGACATGTATCAATGCAAAAAGAAGTTTTAAAAACGGTCGTTTTTCGGGAGCAGTCATTTTAATGATGCATAAAGTGAAAAAAAAAAAGTCAAATATTCCTTTAAATATCGTACCTGGGGGGTGTCTAAAGTATGCCTGTGAAGTGCCACGTGTTTCCCGTGTTTAGAACTGTCCCTGCACAAAATGACACTTCTAAAGGAAAAAAAAGCCATTTAAAACTGCTTGCGGCTTTAATGTAATGTCTGGTCCCGGTAATATGGATGAAAATCTTTAAGAAAAATGGCATAGCTACCCCATGACCCCCCCCCCCCTACCCCAGCCCATTACCAGCCCCTTTGGGTCTTGTATGGATATTAAGGGGAACCCCGCACATAAAATAAAAAAGGCCCTATATACTCTGAACAGCCGTATACAGGCGGTGCATACAAGACAGGGACTGTAGGTTTGTTCTTATGTAGAATCTGTTTGTAATTTTGAACAGGTACATTGTTTAAGTGTAGCTCCAGCCCAAAAATCTATTTTTAAACTTTTTGGAAAACATAGTGTGAGGGGGTTAGCTCGGCAGCGGGTGTGTGTGACCCCCGGGATGGGCTCCCCAGACAAAAACAGGCCGAGCAAACGGAGGTTGTGGTTTTCAAAATCAAAAAGGTGCGGTTTATTTTCTATTTACAGTGACAAAACACAGCAAAGCAAAAGAAACATAACCAAAATAAATCCTGGTCAAGTTGACCTCTGACTAAACATACAGGTTTCCTAACTAACAACTGGGATCAGCCTAGTGCTGTCCTAGTCCCTAAGTCCCTGGTTTTAAATGTCCAAGCAAATAGCCACACAGGCTTTTTCTCACCGCACAGGGGTTTACTCTCCCTAGACAGTCCACACAGGTCTGGTTCCAGGCATGAGCTAACATCTAATGAAGCTGGGAGTTCTTATAGAGGCCTAAATGAGCTGACAAGCTTCAGCTGGTCTCATCAACTCCCTGTCTGCACGACGCCCAGCCCTCTCCCTAGAGGTATGAGTCATCCATGAGCCCACTAGCCTTATACAACTCTCCACCTAGTTGTATAAGTCGGCGTAAAGCCTGAATCTGGGCGAAATATATCTACCCCCTTGGATGCAACCAGGTGACTTTACCTTCCTGCTGTCACATACCCCCCCCTCTTGTTTTAACCTCGGGGTTGGAACACCAGCAATCAGGCATTCATGTACTCGAGACAAAGCATCCACATTCCCCATTTGAACGCCAGGGCGATGCTTTACTGTGAAGTTGAATTCCTGGAGGGCCAGGAACCACCTATTCACTCTTCTATTTGTTTCCTTGTTTTGAGCCATCCACTTTAACGGAGCGTGATCCGTAACCATGTCAAAGTGCCTACCTAGCAGGTAGTACCGAAGGGAATCTAGAGCCCACTTCACCGCTAAACACTCCTTTTCAACGGTGGCGTAATTTACCTCATGGGACTTCAACTTCCTGCTGAGGTAAATGACTGGGTGCTCTTCCCCGTTCCAGACCTGGGACAATACTGCTCCTAACCCCACATCTGACGCATCACTTTGTACGACAAAGTCTTTAGAGAAGTCGGGTGAGTACAACACTGGCTGGCTACATAAGGCTTGTTTCAAGAATTGGACTGCTGCCTCAGCCTCGGGGGTCCATTTAATCATGACCGACCCTTTCCCCTTCGTCAGGTTGGTTAGGGGCACAGCCTTAGAAGCAAAGTGGGGAATGAATCGCCGATAATACCCAGCGATTCCCAGAAAGGCTCGTACCTGCTTCTTGCTGTTGGGACGTGGCCAACTCTGGATGGCCTCGACTTTGTTGAGTTGGGGTTTTATTACTCCCCTCCCAATGGTGTACCCAAGATATTTGGCCTCCTCCTGCCCAATGGTACACTTCTTGGGGTTAGCCGTAAACCCCGCTTCCCGAACAGAGTCCAGGACTGCTTGCACTTTTGGCAGATGTGAGGCCCAATCTGTGCTATGGACAATTACGTCATCCAGGTAAGCCGCAGCATACTTCCGATGGGGCCTCAGCATCTGGTCCATTTTCCGCTGGAATGTGGCCGGCGCATTCTGTAACCCGAACGGCATTCTTTTATATTGGAACGCCCCGTCTGGGGTTACAAATGCGGTTTTCTCTTTGGCCGACTTGGCCAGGGGGATTTGCCAATACCCTTTTGTGAGGTCAAGAGTCGTCATGTATCGGGCTGTTCCCAGCCGGTCGATCAACTCATCTATACGTGGCATGGGGTAGGTGTCAAATTTTGTAACTTTGTTCAACTGACGAAAATCGTTACAAAATCGCCAGCTCCCATCCGGTTTAGGCACCAACACGATGGGACTAGACCAATCACTTTGGGACTCCTCTATCACCCCTAAGTTCAGCATTTTCTGTACTTCCTCCCGTATTGCCTCCCGTCGAGCCTCTGGGATCCGATAGGGTTTTAACTTCACCCTTTCACCGGGCGGGGTAATGATGTCATGCTCTACCCCAGATGTTTGTCCCGGCAGCTCAGAGAATACCTCCTTGTTGCGAAGCACAAACTCCTTAACCTCCTGTTGTTGGGGTTGTGACAAGGTGGCTGCTATTCCAACCTCAGGAATCACGCAACCAGTTTGAGCTGGTGACCAAGTGTCTGCGACTAGGGACTCTCTATCCCTCCAGGCTTTCAACAGATTAACGTGATAGATCTGTTCGGGCTTTCGCCTTCCTGGTTGTCTGACCTTGTAATTCACTTCGCTCACTTTTTCCATTATCTCGTAGGGGCCTTGCCATTTGGCAAGGAATTTACTTTCAACCGTAGGGACAAGTACCAATATCCTATCCCCCGGGGAAAAGGTACAGGTCTTGGCTCCACGGTTGTACACTCTCTGCTGTGCCAACTGCGCTTGGGCCAAATGTTCCTTCACGATGGGCATTACCTGTGCAATTCGATCTTGCATCAGGGCGACATGCTCAATCACACTCCTGTGGGGAGAACTCTCACTTTCCCAAGTTTCCTTGGCAATATCCAACAGCCCTCTTGGGTGTCTCCCATACAGTAACTCAAAGGGGGAGAATCCCGTAGAGGATTGGGGCACCTCCCTAATAGCAAACATCAAATAAGGAAGTAAACAGTCCCAATCCTTTCCATCTCTATCCACCACTTTCTTCAACATTTGTTTTAGGGTTTTGTTGAATCTTTCAACCAGCCCATCGGTTTGGGGGTGATACACAGACGTACGCAATTGCGTCACTTTGAACAATTTACACAGCTCTTTCATAACCCGGGACATAAAGGGTGTACCTTGGTCCGTAAGCAGTTCTTTACAAATACCCACCCGGCTAAAAACAAGAGATAGCTCTTTGGCTATGGTTTTGGCCGAGGTATTTCGGAGAGGGATCGCTTCTGGATAACGGGTGGCATAGTCCATTATAACTAATATGTACTGGTGCCCCCTAGCGGACTTGATTATAGGACCTACCAAATCCATGGCGATCCTCTCAAACGGGACCTCAATGATGGGTAGAGGGACCAGCGGGCTACGGAAATGTGGCATCGGGGCCAACCTCTGACACACAGGGCAGGAGGAACAATAATTTTCTACGTCCTTCATCACCCCCGGCCAATAGAATCTCTGTAATACCCTCTCTCGGGTTTTCTCTGTCCCCAGATGACCTCCAAGAATGTGCCCATGGGCCAACTCCAACACCAACTTCCTGTAAGGTTTGGGCACCACAAGCTGCTCAACGGTTTCTTCTGCCCTTTTTGCCACCCGATACAGTAGGTCCTTCTCTACGCTGAAGTATGGGTAAGTGCAGGTATTATCTGGGTTCACTAACTCGCCATCTATTTTCACTACGTTTTCCCGTGCCTTTATTAGGGCGGGGTCTTTCAACTGTTCTGTGGCAAAGTTTTCCCTGTGAACCTCAAGATCAGAAAACTCCACAGACGGTAGGTTTTCGTCTGAGGAGGTGGGCTCCTCTCCAGTTTCTTGAGTCTCCCCTGCCAATACTGATAAGGAAAATTCCGGAGAGTCCTCACCACTCTCAGGGGAGTTCTGGCTATCACATTCCTGGTACATAGGGGCACCAGTGAGGGGCTCAGGATCATCCCACAGTTCCCAGAACTTCGGAAAATCCCTTCCCACAATGGCGTCATGCGGTAACTGAGATACTAAGCCCACTGGATGAGAGAGGGTACCTTTGGGGGTCTCGAAACACACTGTAGTCACTGGATACTCTCGGGTGTCCCAATGCACACAAATAACAGCTACCTTGCTATTCCCAGAGACCTCTGTTTTAACTAACTCAGCCTTTATCAGGGTCACAAGGCTACCTGAATCCAGCAATACCACAACATTTCTACCATTAACACACATTTTGCATAAATGTTTCTCAGTTCCTCGAATGGCAGTGCATGCGACTGTCGCACACAGCGACTGACGTCTGCCCGTCAGAAAGTCACACTGCATGGGTTCCTCCACAACCGGGCAATTGGCTGCAATATGTCCCGCTTGCCGGCAGCGGTAGCAAACGATCCTTCTTGCCGCCTCTTGAGCCGCTGATTTCCCAGGCTGTTCTCGCCAAACTTGGGGTAGAGCTCCCACCCTCTCACTCTCTCCACCCTCACCCCTTGGAATCCTCTTATCCGCCCCTGGGGATGGTCTGGTCTTAGGGTGGAAAGTCCGAGTGTCTCTGGAAGAGGCCGTCAGGTTCTCTGTAGCCAAGTATTTCTCCACACGATCCACAAGACCATCGGCCGTCTCTGGGTCTCCATGGCTTACCCACTTTTGGATGGCAGTAGGAAGAGCTCTCAAAAACCGATCCATTACAACACGTTCCACAATCTTTGGTGCGGACAAAGTCTCTGGCTGTAGCCACTTTCTGCTCAGGTGAATGAGATCATACATTTGAGACCTGGGGGGTTTTCCAAGCTGGAAAGTCCAGTTATGCACACGCTGAGCCCGGACAGCCTGGGTGACACCCAGCCTTGCCAAAATTTCAGCTTTTAGCATCACATAGTCTTTTGCTTGGTTAGGCTCTAGGTCATAGTAAGCTTTCTGCGATTCACCAGTTAACAGAGGAGCCACCAGTCCAGCCCACTGCTCCTCAGGCCACTTTTCTCTTTCAGCGGTCCTTTCAAATGTGGTCAAAAATACCTCTGGATCATCCTCTCCAGTCATTTTTGTCAATAAACGACTCACCCCAAAGGACGCGTTATTAGTGGGACGGCTTTCCTCACTGGTCTGCGGACGTTGCTGCATTACTGCTTCCATTTGTTGTAGTCTCTGCTCTTGCTTCTGTAACAGGTCTATGAAGCGGGCCTCAGATTGCTGCTGGGCTTGTTGCTGAGCTTCCAGACTCTGTTGGTGAGCTTGCTGCTGGGCTGCAAGGCTCTGTTGATGAGCTTGCTGCTGGGCTGCAAGGCTCCTTTGCAAACCTGCATTTGTCTGCTGTTGATTGGCATTTGCTAGAGCCAGCTGTTTCAGTATCTCCTCCATGCTGGCTTAAAAAAAAACTGCCACTGGTTCTCCACCAACTGTGAGGGGGTTAGCTCGGCAGCGGGTGTGTGTGACCCCCGGGATGGGCTCCCCAGACAAAAACAGGCCCAGCAAACGGAGGTTGTGGTTTTCAAAATCAAAAAGGTGCGGTTTATTTTCTATTTACAGTGACAAAACACAGCAAAGCAAAAGAAACATAACCAAAATAAATCCTGGTCAAGTTGACCTCTGACTAAACATACAGGTTTCCTAACTAACAACTGGGATCAGCCTAGTGCTGTCCTAGTCCCTAAGTCCCTGGTTTTAAATGTCCAAGCAAATAGCCACACAGGCTTTTTCTCACCGCACAGGGGTTTACTCTCCCTAGACAGTCCACACAGGTCTGGTTCCAGGCATGAGCTAACATCTAATGAAGCTGGGAGTTCTTATAGAGGCCTAAATGAGCTGACAAGCTTCAGCTGGTCTCATCAACTCCCTGTCTGCACGACGCCCAGCCCTCTCCCTAGAGGTATGAGTCATCCATGAGCCCACTAGCCTTATACAACTCTCCACCTAGTTGTATAAGTCGGCGTAAAGCCTGAATCTGGGCGAAATATATCTACCCCCCTGGATGCAACCAGGTGACTTTACCTTCCTGCTGTCACAATAGGTAAGGGTTATCACCCCTGTAACATTTGTTTTGCTGTCTGTGCCCCTGTTCAGAACATTTCACCTCACTTTCCGTCCCAATGACAACTGTTTTTGAAATGTGGTGTTTTTCTTGAAACAAGGATTGCTGATAAAGCATCAGTACAGAGGAGACACCTTTCTCCCATATTAATTCTTACAGGAGAGAATTTTCCTTCCTAGGGGTAGATTTCCTCTCACTTCCTGTTGTCTTCTTGCGTTTGCAAGTAGGAGTCGTTTGTAAGTTGGATGTTTGAAAGTAGGGACCTGCCGTAGATACTCTGCAGAAATAGGCCCCTTAGTTGTTGGTGTTGGCACAACACTGTAAGCACTCACAGTTACTCTTGGTTGGTGCTGGAACGCCCTGCTGTCAACTATTATATCAGGAATTGTAATTACATATAATTGTTGAACAGTGGTAGTAAAAATTGGGCCTTTGATGGTGGTGCTGGTGCCACAACACTGTAAGCCCTGACAGTTACTCTTGGTGGGTGCAGCAATGGGCCCTGCTGTGAATTATTAGATCAAGAATTGTAATTGCATGCCCCTGTTGAACAGGGGCTGAAAAATTGGGCCTTTGGTGGTGGTGGTGGTGTTGACACAACACTGTAAGCCCTCAGAGTTACTCTTGGTGGGTGCAGGAATGGGCCCTGCTGTGAATTATTAGATCAAGAATTGTAATTACATGCCCCTGTTGAACAGGGGCTGAAAAATTGGGCCTTAGGCACTGGTGGCACAACACTACAACCCCTCACAGATACTGTACTTGGAGCACAGCAATGAGCCCTGTTGCAAAGTATTGCTTCAAAAATTGTAATGACACGCCCCTGTTAAACAGGGGCTGAAAAATTGGGCCTTAGGCACTGGTGCCACAACACTCCAACCCCTCACAGATACTGTACTTGGAGCACAGCAATGAGCCCTATGGCAAATTATTGCTAAAAAAATTGTAATTACACGCCCCTGTAAAACAGGGGCTGAAAAATTGGGCCTTAGCCACTGGTGGCGGCACCCATAAACAAAAATGATCTTCCAAGCTATCATCATCAATCGTATCATTGAGGACTCGGAGGAGGAGGATAGCCAGTCAACATAACAGCACAGACACTCAGCATCAGCATCAGTCTTGAAGGGATGTGACATGTTAAAATCAATTAGTCTGTTATATCAGCATCAGGTGTGTGGTAGCTGGTGGTGATCCAAGACTGGTTCATCTTGATGAAAGTCAGTCGATCAACCGAGTCGGTGGACAGGCGCACCCTGTGATCCGTGACAAATCCTCCAGCAGCACTGAATGTGCGTTCCGAAAGAACGCTGGATGCAGGACAGGCCAGTAGCTCAATTGCATACTGTGCAAGCTCTGGCCAGTGATCCATCCTCAAGACCCAGTAAGCCAGAGGATTTTCGGTGGGGAAGGTGTCCAAGTCTGACCTTGCCCCTAGATATTCCTGCACCATGTTTATCAGACGCTGGCGATGGTTGCTGGAACCAATCATACTTTGGGGCTGCGGACTAAAGAATTGTCTGAACGCATCGGTCAGACGGCCACCTTCCCCACCGCTCCTTCTTTGACTGGCCGAAGCCTCAGCAACTCGTTGTCCTGGACCAGGAGTTTGTAACCTCCCAGTCTCTGGGAACGCGTTGAACAGACCTTTCTGCAAGGCCTCCCGGAGTTGTCTCATCCTCTGCTCCCTCTGCGACGGTAACATAAGGTCCGCAACCTTACCCTTGTACCGTGGATCAAGGAGAGTGGCCAGCCAGTAATGGTCCCTCTCCTTGATCCGAAGAATACGAGGATCCTTCCGCAGACTTTGCAGGATCAGGGAGGCCATGCAGCGTAGGTTTGCTGAGGCATTCGCTCCGGAGTCCTCTGGGTCACTAAGGACGACATGATCCGCAGTCACCTCCTCCCAGCCACGTACAAGTCCACTGGTTTCTTGGGACTGTAAATCATCCCTAAAAGACTGCTGCTGATGATGCTGAGTGCCAGCCTCCACCTCCATGCTGACACAATCCTCCTCCTCCTCCTCCTCCTCCTCCTCTTCCTCTTCCTGTGCGATGGGTGGGACAGAAGGAACACTGTCTGGGTAAAGGGGGCCTTGAGAGGCAAGGAAGTCCTCCTCTTCCTGCCTCTGTTCTGCCTCAAGTGCCCTGTCCATTATTCCACGCAGCGTGTGCTCCAACAGGTGGACAAGAGGTACAGTGTCACTGATGCATGCACTGTCACTGCTCACCATCCTCGTGGCCTCCTCAAATGGTGCCAGGACAGTGCATGCATCCCTGATCATGCCCCACTGGCGTGGAGAAAAAAAACCAAGCTCCCCTGACCCTGTCCTGGTGCCGTAGTCGCACAGGTACTCATTGATGGCCCTCTGCTGCGTGTGCAGCCGCTGCAGCATGGCCAACGTTGAGTTCCACCTGGTGGGCATGTCACATATAAGGCGGTTCTTGGGCAGGTTCAACTCCTTTTGCAGCTCAGCCAGGCGAGCACTGGCATTATAAGATCTGCGGAAATGCACACAGACTTTCCTGGCCTGCCTCAGGACATCCTGTAAGCCCGGGTACCTGCCCAAGAACCGCTGCACCACCAGGTTAAGGACGTGAGCCACACAGGGCACATGGGTCAGTTGTCCCTGTCGGAGGGCGGAGAGGAGGTTGGTGCCATTGTCGCAAACCACCATTCCTGGCTTAAGCTGGCGTGGCGTCAACCACCTCTCGGCCTGGCCCTGCAGAGCAGACAGGACCTCTGCCCCAGTGTGGCTTCTGTCCCCCAAACACACCAGCGCAAGCACGGCATGGCATCTTTTTGCCTGCGTACTTGCGTAGCCCCGTGAACGGCTACGGAGCACCGCTGGTTCATAGGACAAACCACAGGAAGAGTCCATGGAGGAAGAAGAAGATGAGGGGGTGGAGGAGAGAGGTGTGTCACAACCAGTAGTAGCATTTTGGAGGCGTGGCGGTGGGACAACCTCCAACACTACTGCACCTTGTCCTGCATCCTTCCCAGCTGCCAAAAGAGTGACCCAATGGGCCGTGAAAGAAAGGTAACGTCCCTGTCCATGCCTGCTGGACCATGAGTCAGCGGTAATATGCACCTTACCGCTGACCGCCCTGTCCAGCGAGGCCAAGACATTGCCTTCCACATGCCGGTAGAGAGCCGGAATAGCCTTCCGTGAGAAAAAGTGGCGTTTGGGAACCTGCCACTGAGGAACCGCACATTGCACAAACTCACGGAAGGGGGCCGAGTCTACCAACTGAAAAGGCAGCAGTTGAAGCGCTAGCAATTTAGCCAAGCTAGCATTCAACCGCTGGGCATGTGGATGGCTGGGAGTGAACTTCTTTCGACGGTCCAGCAGCTGGGGCAGGGAAATTTGCCTGCTAGAATCGGACATCGGTGTACTGCTAGCAGAGTGGCCGCAAGTACTTGGCTGTGACACACCTAATTCTACACCTTCATTCCTCTCAGTGCATGTTTCAGAGAGGACTGAAGTTATAGTGGGGTTGGAAATCCCAGCTGATGCGGTGCAAGGAGAGGTCCGCTTTGTTCTTTGGTGTGGGTCTTTGAGGTAGGCTTGCCAACGAGCTGCATGGCAGGTCAACATATGTCTGGTCAGGCATGTGGCCGCCCAAGCGGCTGATGTTTTGGCCACGCGATATACGCTTGAGACATATGTTGCAAACAGCAGCTGTGCGATCTGATGCACTAGCCTCAAAAAAGGCCCACACCAAGGAACTTTTTGAATGACGGGCAGAGGCAGCGCCCTGCACAGGCGGAGCTCTGCGGTGTGATTCCGTCGGTGTACTGCCCTTACGCTGGCCACCAAAGGGCATCCTGTCTCGTTGGAGATGTGCCTCCTCCTCATCCTCCTCCTCCTCTCTCCTATTAGGCACCCACGTGGAGTCAGTGACCTCATCATCCCCTCCCTCCTCATCACTGGAGCCAATCTGGCAGTATGCTGCAGCTGCTGGAACATGACTGCCAGATTGGTGTCCTTCTTGAGCATCCCCTCTGTCTGCTCTCACCCTACTGCCTTCCTGTAGCTGGGTTTCATCATCAGACCCTTCGAAACGCTGGGCATCCTCCTGGAGCATGTACCCAACACTGTGCTCAAACAGTTCGGGGGACTCCTCAGGAGGAGGACATGGTGGGTCTAGGGAAGGAGTGACTGATGATGAGTCTGACATTGATACCAGGGAAGAGGACGCTTTGGCAGCTGCTTTTCCAGTACCCTGAGCCTGGGTGAGAGAGGATGAGGAGGAGGGCTTGGTCATCCACTCTACCAAGTCTTCGGCATGATGTGGCTCAACATGTCCAGCTGCGGAAAAGAAGGACAAGCGTGTCCCATGGCCATGTGCTGATGACAATGCACCGCGTCCACGACCAGCACTGTTGCCCCCAGACACAGAGCCTGCTTGCCCTCTTTTATTGCCTCCTGACTGTCTGCCTCTCCTTGTTTGCCTTCCAGACATTCTAATAGATGGCCTGCAGGGAGATGGGAAAAAAGCAATAAGGGCTACCTTCAGGTGTCCTTCTCTGTCCCTTGAAACAAGGACTTGCACAGTGAAAGAAACTGACACTCTCCCTACCTACAGTTTTCTGTCCCTAGAAAAAATGTTTTTTTTAAGCACAATATAGCACAAGGAGAATTCACTCACTGTCCTTCCAGGTCCCTAGAAACAAGGACTTGCACAGTGAAAGAAACTGACACTCTCCCTACCTACAGTTTTCTGTCCCTAGAAAAAATGTTTTTTTTAAGCACAATATAGCACAAGGAGAATTCACTCACTGTCCTTCCAGGTCCCTAGAAACAAGGACTTGCACAGTGAAAGAAACTGACACTCTCCCTACCTACAGTTTTCTGCCCCTAGAAAAAATGTTTTTTTTAAGCACAATATAGCACAAGGAGAATTCACTCACTGTCCTTCCAGGTCCCTGGAAACAAGGACTTGCACAGTGAAAGAAACTGACACTCTCCCTACCTACAGTTTTCTGTCCCTAGAAAAAATGTTTTTTTTAAGCACAATATAGCACAAGGAGAATTCACTCACTGTCCTTCCAGGTCCCTAGAAACAAGGACTTGCACAGTGAAAGAAACTGACACTCTCCCTACCTACAGTTTTCTGTTCCTAGAAAAAATGTTTTTTTTAAGCACAATATAGCACAAGGAGAATTCACTCACTGTCCTTCCAGGTCCCTAGAAACAAGGACTTGCACAGTGAAAGAAACTGACACTCTCCCTACCTACAGTTTTCTGTCCCTAGAAAAAATGTTTTTTTTAAGCACACTATAGCACAAGGAGAATTCACTCACTGTCCTTCCCAGTCCCTAGAAACAAGGACTTGCACAGTGAAAGAAACTGACACTCTCCCTACCTACAGTTTTCTGTCCCTAGAAAAAATGTTTTTTTTAAGCACAATATAGCACAAGGAGAATTCACTCACTGTCCTTCCAGGTCCCTGGAAACAAGGACTTGCACAGTGAAAGAAACTGACACTCTCCCTACCTACAGTTTTCTGTCCCTAGAAAAAATGTTTTTTTTAAGCACAATATAGCACAAGGAGAATTCACTCACTGTCCTTCCAGGTCCCTAGAAACAAGGACTTACACAGTGAAAGAAACTGACACTCTCCCTACCTACAGTTTTCTGTCCCTAGAAAAAATGTTTTTTTTAAGCACAATATAGCACAAGGAGAATTCACTCACTGTCCTTCCAGGTCCCTAGAAACAAGGACTTGCACAGTGAAAGAAACTGACACTCTCCCTACCTACAGTTTTCTGTCCCTAGAAAAAATGTTTTTTTTAAGCACAATATAGCACAAGGAGAATTCACTCACTGTCCTTCCAGGTCCCTAGAAACAAGGACTTGCACAGTGAAAGAAACTGACACTCTCCCTACCTACAGTTTTCTGTCCCTAGAAAAAATGTTTTTTTTAAGCACAATATAGCACAAGGAGAATTCACTCACTGTCCTTCCAGGTCCCTAGAAACAAGGACTTGCACAGTGAAAGAAACTGAGGCCTCGTACACACGGCCGAGATTCTCGTTGAAAAAAACATGTCGTTTTTTTCGACGAGATTCTTGGACAAGAAACTTGTCCCGGCCGAGTGTACACACGCTCGTTTCAAAGAACCCGCGGTTCTTTGAAAGGAGCGTACGCGGTGACGTCATCGACTACGTCGAGCATGCGCTCGTCACATTCGATGCCGTCGCCGCCATCTTGGTATACCCTACGTATGCCTAGGAAGCTACCGCGCATGCGTCGAATTCATTTCGAACATGCGTGGGCTTCGGGGAGGACAGGTAAGTGTACACACACTCACTTTTCTCGTCGAGAAACATGCCGAGGAGAATCTCGACGAGAAAATAGAGAGCAGGTTCTCTATTTTCTCGTCGAGGTTTCTTGTCGGTTTTCTCGACGAGAAACCCGATAGCAGCGTACACACGACCGATTTACTCGGCAAGACCTCTCTGCCAGCAAGTTTCTTGCTGGTTCTTGCCGAGAAAATCGGTCGTGTGTACGAGGCCTCACACTCTCCCTACCTACAGTTTTCTGTCCCTAGAAAAAATGTTTTTTTTAAGCACAATATAGCACAAGGAGAATTCACTCACTGTCCTTCCAGGTCCCTGGAAACAAGGACTTGCACAGTGAAAGAAACTGACACTCTCCCTACCTACAGTTTTCTGTCCCTAGAAAAAATGTTTTTTTTAAGCACAATATAGCACAAGGAGAATTCACTCACTGTCCTTCCAGGTCCCTAGAAACAAGGACTTACACAGTGAAAGAAACTGACACTCTCCCTACCTACAGTTTTCTGTCCCTAGAAAAAATGTTTTTTTTAAGCACAATATAGCACAAGGAGAATTCACTCACTGTCCTTCCAGGTCCCTAGAAACAAGGACTTGCACAGTGAAAGAAACTGACACTCTCCCTACCTACAGTTTTCTGTCCCTAGAAAAAATGTTTTTTTTAAGCACAATATAGCACAAGGAGAATTCACTCACTGTCCTTCCAGGTCCCTAGAAACAAGGACTTGCACAGTGAAAGAAACTGACACTCTCCCTACCTACAGTTTTCTGTCCCTAGAAAAAATGTTTTTTTTAAGCACAATATAGCACAAGGAGAATTCACTCACTGTCCTTCCAGGTCCCTAGAAACAAGGACTTGCACAGTGAAAGAAACTGACACTCTCCCTACCTACAGTTTTCTGTCCCTAGAAAAAATGTTTGTTTTAAGCACAATATAGCACAAGGAGAATTCACTCACTGTCCTTCCAGGTCCCTAGAAACAAGGACTTGCACAGTGAAAGAAACTGACACTCTCCCTACCTACAGTTTTCTGTCCCTAGAAAAAATGTTTTTTTTAAGCACAATATAGCACAAGGAGAATTCACTCACTGTCCTTCCAGGTCCCTAGAAACAAGGACTTACACAGTGAAAGAAACTGACACTCTCCCTACCTACAGTTTTCTGTCCCTAGAAAAAATGTTTTTTTTAAGCACAATATAGCACAAGGAGAATTCACTCACTGTCCTTCCAGGTCCCTAGAAACAAGGACTTGCACAGTGAAAGAAACTGACACTCTCCCTACCTACAGTTTTCTGTCCCTAGAAAAAATGTTTTTTTTAAGCACAATATAGCACAAGGAGAATTCACTCACTGTCCTTCCAGGTCCCTAGAAACAAGGACTTGCACAGTGAAAGAAACTGACACTCTCCCTACCTACAGTTTTCTGTCCCTAGAGAAAATGTTTTTTTTAAGCACAATATAGCACAAGGAGAATTCACTCACTGTCCTTCCAGGTCCCTAGAAACAAGGACTTGCACAGTGAAAGAAACTGACACTCTCCCTACCTACAGTTTTCTGTCCCTAGAAAAAATGTTTTTTTTAAGCACAATATAGCACAAGGAGAATTCACTCACTGTCCTTCCAGGTCCCTAGAAACAAGGACTTGCACAGTGAAAGAAACTGACACTCTCCCTACCTACAGTTTTCTGTCCCTAGAAAAAATGTTTTTTTTAAGCACACTATAGCACAAGGAGAATTCACTCACTGTCCTTCCCAGTCCCTAGAAACAAGGACTTGCACAGTGAAAGAAACTGACACTCTCCCTACCTACAGTTTTCTGTCCCTAGAAAAAATGTTTTTTTTAAGCACAATATAGCACAAGGAGAATTCACTCACTGTCCTTCCAGGTCCCTGGAAACAAGGACTTGCACAGTGAAAGAAACTGACACTCTCCCTACCTACAGTTTTCTGTCCCTAGAAAAAATGTTTTTTTTAAGCACAATATAGCACAAGGAGAATTCACTCACTGTCCTTCCAGGTACCTAGAAACAAGGACTTACACAGTGAAAGAAACTGACACTCTCCCTACCTACAGTTTTCTGTCCCTAGAAAAAATGTTTTTTTTTTTTGCACAATATAGCACAAGGAGAATTCACTCACTGTCCTTCCAGGTCCCTGGAAACAAGGACTTGCACAG
Source organism: Rana muscosa (assembly GCA_029206835.1). Lineage (NCBI taxonomy): Eukaryota > Metazoa > Chordata > Amphibia > Anura > Ranidae > Rana > Rana muscosa. The sequence continues at coordinate 69,719,246 of CM055117.1, read as the reverse complement.
TGAAAGAAACTGACACTCTCCCTACCTACAGTTTTCTGTCCCTAGAAAAAATGTTTTTTTTAAGCACAATATAGCACAAGGAGAATTCACTCACTGTCCTTCCAGGTCCCTAGAAACAAGGACTTACACAGTGAAAGAAACTGACACTCTCCCTACCTACAGTTTTCTGTCCCTAGAAAAAATGTTTTTTTTAAGCACAATATAGCACAAGGAGAATTCACTCACTGTCCTTCCAGGTCCCTAGAAACAAGGACTTGCACAGTGAAAGAAACTGACACTCTCCCTACCTACAGTTTTCTGTCCCTAGAAAAAATGTTTTTTTTAAGCACAATATAGCACAAGGAGAATTCACTCACTGTCCTTCCAGGTCCCTAGAAACAAGGACTTACACAGTGAAAGAAACTGACACTCTCCCTACCTACAGTTTTCTGTCCCTAGAAAAAATGTTTTTTTTAAGCACACTATAGCACAAGCACAAAACACACTGACACTCTCCCTACCTATCCTTCTCTTTCCCTAAACTAAAGGAATCCAGGTTAAGCAAGAAAGAAATAAAAGTCACTGTCCCTGCCTATGCTGCTCTATCCCTGCTCCGGAACACACTACACTAGGCCACCGTGCTGGCGGCCTTTTATAGTGTGGGGCGTGTACTAAACACCCTCAGCAATAATTGGCCACAGGCATCCTGCCTGTGGCCAATCATTGCTCTCCTCGCTGCCGGCGCTGTGATTGGCCAAGCATGCGGGGTCACAGTGCATGCTTGGCCAATCACAGCGCCTGGATGACACTGCGATGGCGTAGTGCATTGTGGGCCGTTCGCGTCACTCGAATTTGGCGCGAACGGCCCAAATCGTTCGATCTTCGTCGAACGATCGAACAGCCGATGTTCGAGTCGAACGTATGTTCGATTCGAACACGAAGCTCATCCCTACTCTCTACATTGCAGATAGAGAAAGGAGCTGTGTGTTAGTGGGCATCCTGTCTCTCCTGTAGTCCAAGGGAGGGGGCGAGCATGACCCTCCACACCAGGGAGAAAGCCTTGCATTACTGTGTGGAGTTACAGACAGAAGAACAGGAAGTGAGGATTTCTCAGAAGAAATAAGTACATTTAAAATAAGGTGACCAGATTTTTAAAATGAAATCCGGGGACATATTTAATTTTTTTACTAGTAATGGCGGCAATCATCGACTCTCTGCCCGTCGCTGCTGCCGCCTGCCTCACAGCCTGTCAAGTCTTACTCTCCGGGCCCCGGCTACTACTGGGTGGGAAGCGGAGGAAGATCACTCCACCAGATAAGCAGGCAGGCGGCTGGCCGGGACTTGAGCCAAGGCAGAAGAACATGCAAGCGGAGCTGAATGGGCACCCGAAACTGAAGAAATATTCCCTCCGCTCCGACCAGCACATGATCATCAGAAAGGGGCACAGATAATGGAAAAAAATACACCCCCCTAAGCTAGTAGGTGCGGTGGTGCGGGGGTGTGTAAGTCATATTTTTTTTTAAATTCTGCACTGAAATTGCCCCAGCCCCTGTTCAAATTCAATCCGGGGACAGTGTCCTCAATCCGGGGACTGTCCCCTGAAACCGAGGATGTCTGGTCACCCTAATTTAAAAGCAAAATGGAAGGATGAGGTAAGTGAAGGAGGACTGCACTAAGGTAAAGGAAGCTGTTTAGGAAAAAAAAAATTGTACCTTTACAACCCCTTTAACCACTTAAGCCCCGGATCATTTTGGCTAGTTAATGACCAGGCCCCTTTTTGCAATTCTTGCACTGCGTCACTTTAACTGACAATTTAGCGGTTCGTGCGACGTGGCTCCCAAACAAAATTGACGTCCTTTTTTCCCCATAAATAGAGCTTTCTTTTGGTGATATTTGATCACCTCTGCGGTTTTTATTTTTTGCGCTATAAACAAAAACAGAGCGTCAATTTTGAAAAAAATTCAATATTTTTAACATTTTGCTATTATAAATATCCCCCAAAAATATATAAAAAAACTATTTTTTTCCTCAGTTTAGGCCGATACGTATTCTTCTACATATTTTTGGTAAAAAAAAACACAATCGGCGTTTATTGATTGGTTTGCGCAAAAATTATAGCGTTTACAAAATAGGGGATAGTTTTATGGCATTTTTATATTTTTAATTTTTTTTTACTAGTAATGGCGGCGATCAGTGTTTTTTTTTCATGATTTTGACATTATGGCGGACACATCGGACACTTTTGACACATTTTTGGGACCATTGTCATTTTTACAGCGATCAGTGCTATAAAAATACACTGGTTACCGTAAAAATGACACTGGCAGTGAAGGGGTTAACCACTAGGGGCGCTGAAGGGGTTAAGTGTGCCTAAGGGAGTGATTACTACTGTTAGGGGGCGTAGTTACGACTGACACATCACTGATCTCCGCTCTGACTACACAGAGCGGAGATCGGTGACATTGTCAGTAGGCGAGCGGGGAGATGTTGTGCTTACACTAACATCTCCCAGCTCCATCCCTCTGTGAGACGATCGCGGGGATCCCCGCGGCGATCGAGTCGGCGGGACCCGCGGTCCGACTCACGGGGAAGGTAGCGGGGTCGCGAGAGTGCCACCGGCGGCGCGTGACCCCCACGTCGGGCAGTTAAAGGGGACGTACAGGTACGTTGATGTGCCTGTACGTGCCATTCTGCCGACGTATATCTACTGGAGGGGGTCCTTAAGTGGTTAAATACAGTAGATACTGAACATGTCAAACATGCCTAATATATCCTGCGACAAACTTTGTTACCCTCTTGTCCGACCTCTGCAGAGAGACCGCTGCTTCTTTATAATAAAAAGAACTGTAAGACTTTGCACTTGAACTAAGAGTTCAGTTGGTAATTTATTACCATTTGACTTCACACATATGTGATGTGTAAATGTATTGACATTTCAGAACTGGGGACTTGATAAATAGATCACTTGTATCTGTAAAGGTTCCTAGTAAGGAGGTCATTCTCTTTTTTTCTCCCAGAATCCTTTGGCAGTGGAAAAATGAGAATAACCAAAGTCTGTATGAGCTGTGGAAACCCCTCTGCAAACATTCTCCATCTCACCACATTTTCAGATGACCTTATGTTTTTCCAACGTAAAGTTAACTTTGTGAGTAAGTCAGAGTTACAGACTCACCAAATAAAGTTTGCAGATGTGTGGTGTGGGATGCAATGCATATGTTCTGTGATAAGACACTACCATCTGAGTTGGTGGGTTTCTGGTGAATCCTTATGTGGAGTTATTATTGCAGTGTACCATACATACATACTGTATTTATTCTAGTGGGGTGGGCAAACTTTAACTCTTTGGTTAATGGATCAAAGCTAGTTTCATTGACATAAGTTATGGAATGTAGTGAGAGTGAAACAAAGAACCATGTGTATTTATCAGTGGTAGTCAACTTGCAAGATGCAGCGGGCCTTAAGTTAGGGTGACTAGACATCCCCGGTTTCCGGGGACAGTCCCCGGATTGAGGACACTGTCCCCGGACCAAGTCTGTCCCCGGTTTTGTCCCAGGATTGGATTGGAACAGGGGCTGGGGCAATTTCAAAGACAATCAGTGCAGAATTAATAAAAAATAAATCTGAATTACACCCCCCCGCTCCGCCGCTCCTACTAGCTTAGGGGGGTGTATTTTTTTCCATTATCTGTGCCCCTTTCTGATGATCATGTGCTGGTCGGAGTGGAGGGAATATTTCTTCAGTTTTGGGTGCATCCCCATTCAGCTCCACTCACATGTTCTTCTGCCTTGGCTCAAGTCCCGGCCAGCCGCATGCCTGCTTATCTCCTTGTCTTCCCTGGCAGAGTGATCTTCCTCCGCTCCCCACCCAGTAGTAGCCGGGGCCCAGAGAGTGAGACTTGACAGGCTGTGAGGCGGGCGGCGACGGGCAGAGAGTCGCTGATTGCCGCCATTACTACCGTGTTTCCCCGAAAATAAGCCCGGGTCTCATAATTTTGGCAACAAAAGACACAGTAGGGCTTATTTTCGGGGTAGGTCTTACAATGTAATGTGCGGTCTTCTCTCCCGTCTCTCTCCTTGCCTGACAGGAATCCCCAGTGTGAACTGAGTTAAAATGCTTGTAAAATCCTATAATCCACTCTATTACAGTATTATATAATGTACAACGTGTGTGTTTCTGTAATATAATTGTGCCAAATACCTTCGTTATAGAGCTGATCTGCGCTTCTGTGACCCGCCGGAGCTCTCTACCCTGCAATTATATTACAGAAACACACACATTGTACATTATATACTTCTGTGATAGAGTGGGTTATAGGATTTTACAAGCATTCTAAACTAGGGCTTATTTTCGGGGTAGGGCTTATATTGCAACCCTCCTGGAAAAAAACGCTAGGTCTTATTTTTGGCGTAGGTCTTATTTTCAGGGAAACACAGTAGTAAAAAAATAAAATATGTCCCCGGATTTCATTTAAAAAATCTGGTCACCTTACCTTAAGTACAATCCCTGCCATCATCAAAAGGCCTCAAATATTATTCACTGTACAGTGCCTTGAAAAAGTATTCATACCCCTTAAAATTTTCCACATTTTGTCATGTTACAACCAAAAATTAAAATGTATTGTATTGAGACTTAATGTGATAGACCAACACGAAGTGGCACATAATTTTGAAGTGGAAGGAAAATGATAAATGGTTTACAACATTATTCCTTTATATTGGCTTTTGACATTTACAAATGCAGCCATTTAGAAATTGGATGAAAGGATTAGCACTGGGAATCACTTTTTGAAAGATAAATACTTAATTTTATATACAGCTATATAGTTCAGACCGAAATGAGGGACACATGAGGAGAGAAGAGGGACAGAGAGACTTTGTTCCAAATCGGGAACAGTCCATTCGAAATCAGGGACAGTTGGGAGTTATGCTATGTTTGTGCTCCCTACAACCCTCTTAAAAATGACTGTTTCCAAATACCCAGTCCGTGTCTCAAAGACGATGCAGGGCTGTGCTGTAATGTTGTTTTGGGCATTGGATCCTGTGTGAGAACTCACATAGATATGTAGTGCATCGCAATAAGTTAGCCATTGGGTGATATACATGTCCAGAGTAGTGATGAGCCGAACACCCCCGGGTTCGGTTCGCACCAGAACCCGCGAACGGACCGAAAGTTCGTACGAACATTAGAACCCTATTAAATACAATGGATGCGAACGTTCGAATTCTAAAGTGCTAATTATAACAACTATTATGCATGTTATTGTCCTAAAAAGGGTTTGGGAACCCGGGTTCTGCACCAGGGGACATGTATCAATGCAAAAAGAAGTTTTAAAAACGGTCGTTTTTCGGGAGCAGTCATTTTAATGATGCATAAAGTGAAAAAAAAAAGTCAAATATTCCTTTAAATATCGTACCTGGGGGGTGTCTAAAGTATGCCTGTGAAGTGCCACGTGTTTCCCGTGTTTAGAACTGTCCCTGCACAAAATGACACTTCTAAAGGAAAAAAAAGCCATTTAAAACTGCTTGCGGCTTTAATGTAATGTCTGGTCCCGGTAATATGGATGAAAATCTTTAAGAAAAATGGCATAGCTACCCCATGACCCCCCCCCCTACCCCAGCCCATTACCAGCCCCTTTGGGTCTTGTATGGATATTAAGGGGAACCCCGCACATTAAATAAAAAAGGCCCTATATACTCTGAACAGCCGTATACAGGCGGTGCATACAAGACAGGGACTGTAGGTTTGTTCTTATGTAGAATCTGTTTGTAATTTTGAACAGGTACATTGTTGAAGTGTAGCTCCAGCCCAAAAATCTATTTTTAAACTTTTTGGAAAACATAGGTAAGGGTTATCACCCCTGTAACATTTGTTTTGCTGTCTGTGCCCCTGTTCAGAACATTTCACCTCACTTTCCGTCCCAATGTCAACTGTTTTTGAAATGTGGTGTTTTTCTTGAAACAAGGATTGCTGATAAAGCATCAGTACAGAGGAGACACCTTTCTCCCATATTTATTCTTACAGGAGAGAATTTTCCTTCCTAGGGGTAGATTTCCTCTCACTTCCTGTTGTCTTCTTGCGTTTGCAAGTAGGAGTCGTTTGTAAGTTGGATGTTTGAAAGTAGGGACCTGCCGTATATACTCTGCAGAAATAGGCCCCTTAGTTGTTGGTGTTGGCACAACACTGTAAGCACTCACAGTTACTCTTGGTTGGTGCTGGAACGCCCTGCTGTCAACTATTATATCAGGAATTTTAATTACATATAATTGTTGAACAGTGGTAGTAAAAATTGGGGCTTTGATGGTGGTGCTGGTGCCACAACACTGTAAGCCCTGACAGTTACTCTTGGTGGGTGCAGCAATGGGCCCTGCTGTGAATTATTAGATCAAGAATTGTAATTGCATGCCCCTGTTGAACAGGGGCTGAAAAATTGGGCCTTTCGTGGTGGTGGTGGTGGTGGTGGTGTTGCCACAACACTGTAAGCCCTCAGAGTTACTCTTGGTGGGTGCAGCAATGGGCCCTGCTGTGAATTATTAGATCAAGAATTGTAATTACATGCCCCTTTTGAACAGGGGCTGAAAAATTGGGCCTTTCGTGGTGGTGGTGGTGGTGGCGTTGCCACAACACTGTAAGCCCTCAGAGTTACTCTTGGTGGGTGCAGCAATGGGCCCTGCTGTGAATTATTAGATCAAGAATTGTAATTACATGCCCCTTTTGAACAGGGGCTGAAAAATTGGGCCTTTCGTGGTGGTGGTGGTGGTGGCGTTGCCACAACACTGTAAGCCCTCAGAGTTACTCTTGGTGGGTGCAGCAATGGGCCCTGCTGTGAATTATTAGATCAAGAATTGTAATTACATGCCCCTTTTGAACAGGGGCTGAAAAATTGGGCCTTTCGTGGTGGTGGTGGTGGTGGCGTTGCCACAACACTGTAAGCCCTCAGAGTTACTCTTGGTGGGTGCAGCAATGGGCCCTGCTGTGAATTATTACATCAAGAATTGTAATTGCATGCCCCTGTTGAACAGGGGCTGAAAAATTGGGCCTTAGGCACTGGTGGCACAACACTACAACCCCTCACAGATACTGTACTTGGAGCACAGCAATGAGCCCTGTTGCAAAGTATTGCTTCAAAAATTGTAATGACACGCCCCTGTTAAACAGGGGCTGAAAAATTGGGCCTTAGGCACTGGTGGCACAACACTACAACCCCTCACAGATACTGTACTTGGAGCACAGCAATGAGCCCTGTTGCAAAGTATTGCTTCAAAAATTGTAATGACACGCCCCTGTTAAACAGGGGCTGAAAAATTGGGCCTTAGGCACTGGTGCCACAACACTCCAACCCCTCACAGATACTGTACTTGGAGCACAGCAATGAGCCCTATGGCAAATTATTGCTAAAAAAATTGTAATTACACGCCCCTGTAAAACAGGGGCTGAAAAATTGGGCCTTAGCCACTGGTGGCGGCACCCATAAACAAAAATGATCTTCCAAGCTATCATCATCAATCGTATCATTGAGGACTCGGAGGAGGAGGATAGCCAGTCAACATAACAGCACAGGCACTCAGCATCAGCATCAGTCTTGAAGGGATGTGACATGTTAAAATCAATTAGTCTGTTATATCAGCATCAGGTGTGTGGTAGCTGGTGGTGATCCAAGACTGGTTCATCTTGATGAAAGTCAGTCGATCAACCGAGTCGGTGGACAGGCGCACCCTGTGATCCGTGACAAATCCTCCAGCAGCACTGAATGTGCGTTCCGAAAGAACGCTGGATGCAGGACAGGCCAGTAGCTCAATTGCATACTGTGCAAGCTCTGGCCAGTGATCCATCCTCAAGACCCAGTAAGCCAGAGGATTTTCGGTGGGGAAGGTGTCCAAGTCTGACCTTGCCCCTAGATATTCCTGCACCATGTTTATCAGACGCTGGCGATGGTTGCTGGAACCGATCATACTTTGGGGCTGCGGACTAAAGAATTGTCTGAACGCATCGGTCAGACGGCCACCTTCCCCACCGCTCCTTCTTTGACTGGCCGAAGCCTCAGCAACTCGTTGTCCAGGACCAGGAGTTTGTAACCTCCCAGTCTCTGGGAACGCGTTGCACAGACCTTTCTGCAAGGCCTCCCGGAGTTGTCTCATCCTCTGCTCCCTCTGCGACGGTAACATAAGGTCCGCAATCTTACCCTTGTACCGTGGATCAAGGAGAGTGGCCAGCCAGTAATGGTCCCTCTCCTTGATCCGAAGAATACGAGGATCCTTCCGCAGACTTTGCAGGATCAGGGAGGCCATGCAGCGTAGGTTTGCTGAGGCATTCGCTCCGGAGTCCTCTGGGTCACTAAGGACGACATGATCCGCAGTCACCTCCTCCCAGCCACGTACAAGTCCACTGGTTTCTTGGGACTGTAAATCATCCCTAAAAGACTGCTGCTGATGATGCTGAGTGCCAGCCTCCACCTCCATGCTGACACAATCCTCCTCCTCCTCCTCCTCCTCCTCCTCCTCCTCTTCCTGTGCGATGGGTGGGACAGAAGGAACACTGTCTGGGTAAAGGGGGCCTTGAGAGGCAAGGAAGTCCTCCTCTTCCTGCCTCTGTTCTGCCTCAAGTGCCCTGTCCATTATTCCACGCAGCGTGTGCTCCAACAGGTGGACAAGAGGTACAGTGTCACTGATGCATGCACTGTCACTGCTCACCATCCTCGTGGCCTCCTCAAATGGTGCCAGGACAGTGCATGCATCCCTGATCATGCCCCACTGGCGTGGAGAAAAAAAACCAAGCTCCCCTGACCCTGTCCTGGTGCCGTAGTCGCACAGGTACTCATTGATGGCCCTCTGCTGCGTGTGCAGCCGCTGCAGCATGGCCAACGTTGAGTTCCACCTGGTGGGCATGTCACATATAAGGCGGTTCTTGGGCAGGTTCAACTCCTTTTGCAGCTCAGCCAGGCGAGCACTGGCATTATAAGATCTGCGGAAATGCACACAGACTTTCCTGGCCTGCCTCAGGACATCCTGTAAGCCCGGGTACCTGCCCAAGAACCGCTGCACCACCAGGTTAAGGACGTGAGCCACACAGGGCACATGGGTCAGTTGTCCCTGTCGAAGGGCGGAGAGGAGGTTGGTGCCATTGTCGCAAACCACCATTCCTGGCTTAAGCTGGCGTGGCGTCAACCACCTCTCGGCCTGGCCCTGCAGAGCAGACAGGACCTCTGCCCCAGTGTGGCTTCTGTCCCCCAAACACACCAGCGCAAGCACGGCATGGCATCTTTTTGCCTGCGTACTTGCGTAGCCCCGTGAACGGCTACGGAGCACCGCTGGTTCATAGGACAAACCACAGGAAGAGGCCATGGAGGAAGAAGAAGAGGAGGGGGTGGAGGAGAGAGGTGTGTCACAACCAGTAGTAGCATTTTGGAGGCGTGGCGGTGGGACAACCTCCAACACTACTGCACCTTGTCCTGCATCCTTCCCAGCTGCCAAAAGAGTGACCCAATGGGCCGTGAAAGAAAGGTAACGTCCCTGTCCATGCCTGCTGGACCATGAGTCAGCGGTAATATGCACCTTACCGCTGACCGCCCTGTCCAGCGAGGCCAAGACATTGCCTTCCACATGCCGGTAGAGAGCCGGAATAGCCTTCCGTGAGAAAAAGTGGCGTTTGGGAACCTGCCACTGAGGAACCGCACATTGCACAAACTCACGGAAGGGGGCCGAGTCTACCAACTGAAAAGGCAGCAGTTGAAGCGCTAGCAATTTAGCCAAGCTAGCATTCAACCGCTGGGCATGTGGATGGCTGGGAGTGAACTTCTTTCGACGGTCCAGCAGCTGGGGCAGGGAAATTTGCCTGCTAGAATCGGACGTCGGTGTACTGCTAGCAGAGTGGCCGCAAGTACTTGGCTGTGACACACCTAATTCTACACCTTCATTCCTCTCAGTGCATGTTTCAGAGAGGACTGAAGTTATAGTGGGGTTGGAGATCCCAGCTGATGCGGTGCAAGGAGAGGTCCGCTTTGTTCTTTGGTGTGGGTCTTTGAGGTAGGCTTGCCAACGAGCTGCATGGCAGGTCAACATATGTCTGGTCAGGCATGTGGTACCCAAGCGGCTGATGTTTTGGCCACGCGATATACGCTTGAGACATATGTTGCAAACAGCAGCTGTGCGATCTGATGCACTAGCCTCAAAAAAGGCCCACACCAAGGAACTTTTTGAATGACGGGCAGAGGCAGCGCCCTGCACAGGCGGAGCTCTGCGGTGTGATTCCGTCGGTGTACTGCCCTTACGCTGGCCACCAAAGGGCATCCTGCCTCGTTGGAGATGTGCCTCCTCCTCATCCTCCTCCTCCTCCTCTCTCCTATTAGGCACCCACGTGGAGTCAGTGACCTCATCATCCCCTCCCTCCTCATCACTGGAGCCAATCTGGCAGTATGCTGCAGCTGCTGGAACATGACTGACTGTCCAAAAAACAAGGATTTCAAAGATGGTTGATGAGGAATGCTTTAGCACACTATAGCACAAGGAGAATTCCCCTCACTTTCCTTCTTTGTCCCTAGAAACAAGGACTCGCACAGTGAAAGAAACTGACACTCTCCCTACCTAGAGTTTTCTGTCCCTAGAAAAAATGTTTTTTTAAAGCACACTATAGCACAAGGAGAATTCACTCACTGTCCTTCCCTGTCCCTAGAAACAAGGACTTGCACAGTGAAAGAAACTGACACTCTCCCTACCTAGAGTTTTCTGTCCCTAGAAAAAATGTTTTTTTAAAGCACACTATAGCACAAGGAGAATTCACTCACTGTCCTTCCCTGTCCCTAGAAACAAGGACTTGCACAGTGAAAGAAACTGACACTCTCCCTACCTAGAGTTTTCTGTCCCTAGAAAAAATGTTTTTTTAAAGCACACTATAGCACAAGGAGAATTCACTCACTGTCCTTCCCTGTCCCTAGAAACAAGGACTTGCACAGTGAAAGAAACTGACACTCTCCCTACCTAGAGTTTTCTGTCCCTAGAAAAAATGTTTTTTTAAAGCACACTATAGCACAAGGAGAATTCACTCACTGTCCTTCCCTGTCCCTAGAAACAAGGACTTGCACAGTGAAAGAAACTGACACTCTCCCTACCTAGAGTTTTCTGTCCCTAGAAAAAATGTTTTTTTAAAGCACACTATAGCACAAGGAGAATTCACTCACTGTCCTTCCCTGTCCCTAGAAACAAGGACTTGCACAGTGAAAGAAACTGACACTCTCCCTACCTAGAGTTTTCTGTCCCTAGAAAAAATGTTTTTTTAAAGCACACTATAGCACAAGGAGAATTCACTCACTGTCCTTCCCTGTCCCTAGAAACAAGGACTTGCACAGTGAAAGAAACTGACACTCTCCCTACCTAGAGTTTTCTGTCCCTAGAAAAAATGTTTTTTTAAAGCACACTATAGCACAAGGAGAATTCACTCACTGTCCTTCCCTGTCCCTAGAAACAAGGACTTGCACAGTGAAAGAAACTGACACTCTCCCTACCTAGAGTTTTCTGTCCCTAGAAAAAATGTTTTTTTAAAGCACACTATAGCACAAGGAGAATTCACTCACTGTCCTTCCCTGTCCCTAGAAACAAGGACTTGCACAGTGAAAGAAACTGACACTCTCCCTACCTAGAGTTTTCTGTCCCTAGAAAAAATGTTTTTTTAAAGCACACTATAGCACAAGGAGAATTCACTCACTGTCCTTCCCTGTCCCTAGAAACAAGGACTTGCACAGTGAAAGAAACTGACACTCTCCCTACCTAGAGTTTTCTGTCCCTAGAAAAAATGTTTTTTTAAAGCACACTATAGCACAAGGAGAATTCACTCACTGTCCTTCCCTGTCCCTAGAAACAAGGACTTGCACAGTGAAAGAAACTGACACTCTCCCTACCTAGAGTTTTCTGTCCCTAGAAAATTTTTTTTTTAAAGCACACTATAGCACAAGGAGAATTCACTCACTGTCCTTCCCTGTCCCTAGAAACAAGGACTTGCACAGTGAAAGAAACTGACACTCTCCCTACCTAGAGTTTTCTGTCCCTAGAAAAAATGTTTTTTTAAAGCACACTATAGCACAAGGAGAATTCACTCACTGTCCTTCCCTGTCCCTAGAAACAAGGACTTGCACAGTGAAAGAAACTGACACTCTCCCTACCTAGAGTTTTCTGTCCCTAGAAAAAATGTTTTTTTAAAGCACACTATAGCACAAGGAGAATTCACTCACTGTCCTTCCCTGTCCCTAGAAACAAGGACTTGCACAGTGAAAGAAACTGACACTCTCCCTACCTAGAGTTTTCTGTCCCTAGAAAAAATGTTTTTTTAAAGCACACTATAGCACAAGGAGAATTCACTCACTGTCCTTCCCTGTCCCTAGAAACAAGGACTTGCACAGTGAAAGAAACTGACACTCTCCCTACCTAGAGTTTTCTGTCCCTAGAAAAAATGTTTTTTTAAAGCACACTATAGCACAAGGAGAATTCACTCACTGTCCTTCCCTGTCCCTAGAAACAAGGACTTGCACAGTGAAAGAAACTGACACTCTCCCTACCTAGAGTTTTCTGTCCCTAGAAAAAATGTTTTTTTAAAGCACACTATAGCACAAGGAGAATTCACTCACTGTCCTTCCCTGTCCCTAGAAACAAGGGCTTGCACAGTGAAAGAAACTGACACTCTCCCTACCTAGAGTTTTCTGTCCCTAGAAAAAATGTTTTTTTAAAGCACACTATAGCACAAGGAGAATTCACTCACTGTCCTTCCCTGTCCCTAGAAACAAGGACTCGAACAGTAAAACACACTGACACTCTCCCTACCTATCCTTCTCTTTCCCTAAACTAAAGGAATCCAGGTTAAGCAAGAAAGAAATAAATGTCACTGTCCCTGCCTATGCTGCTCTTTCCCTGCTCCGGAACACACTACACTAGGCCGCCGTGCTGGCGGCCTTTTATAGTGTGGGGCGTGTACTAAACACCCTCAGCAATAATTGGCCACAGGCATCCTGCCTGTGGCCAATCATTGCTCTCCTCGCTGCCGGCGCTGTGATTGGCCAAGCATGCGGGGTCACAGTGCATGCTTGGCCAATCACAGCGCCTGGATGACACTGCGATGGCGTAGTGCATTGTGGGCCGTTCGCGTCACTCGAATTTGGCGCGAACGGCCCAAATCGTTCGATCGTCGTCGAACGATCGAACAGCCGATGTTCGAGTCGAACGTATGTTCGACTCGAACACGAAGCTCATCCCTAGTCCAGAGCTGTGGTCCATCAGCCATGGTCCCTGTTTGTGAAGACCTATTTGGGTATACGGTATGCACATTGTGGATGGCGAAACCACAATGAGACCTATACCCCACAGTGGTGTTGCGGGGGTTAAAATCAGTGGCTGCCCTTGTCACAGGCATTCTCCAAAAGTGCTATGTTCACCCTTTCTGCCCCTGTGTCCTATCATAGCACCCGTACTCCATTAATGGCACCCATACTATAGGTTCCCACAATGGAGAAAGTGCAGAGAAGGGCAACCAAACTGATAAGAGGCATGGAGGAGCTCAGCTATGAGGAAAGATTAGAGGAACTGAATTTATTCTCTCTTGAGAAGAGGAGATTAAGGGGGGATCAACATGTACAAATATATAAGGGGTCCATATAGTGAACTTGGTGTTGAGTTATTCACTTTACGGTCAACACAAAGGACAAGGGGGCACTCTTTACGTCTAGAGGAAAAGAGATTTCATCTCCAAATGCGGAAAGGTTTCTTCACAGTAAGAGCTGTGAAAATGTGGAATAGACTCCCTGCAGAGGTGGTTCTGGCCAGCTCAGTAGATTGCTTTAGGAAAGGCCTGGATACTTTCCTAAATGTACATAATATAACTGGGTACTGACATTTATAGGTAAATTTGATCCGGGGAATATCCGACTGCCTCTCGGGGAATCAGAAAGGAATTTTTTCCCTGCTGGAGCAAATTGGATCATGCTCTGCTGGGGTTTTTTGCCTTCCTCTGGATCAACTGTGGGTATAGAATTGGGTATATGGGATTGTACGATATTTTTTTTTTTTTTTTTTTATGGTTGAACTGGATGGACTTGTGTCTTTTTTTCAACCTGACTATGTAACTGTAACTATGTAACTATGTAACAATGCAAAGCATCCCTTTATTGGGGAATGCAGACCTTTCATACTGTCCAACATCATTTAAACAACATACAACGTGTTCTAGGTACACAAATCTCTCCAGTGTGTTGTAAATGTTGTAACGTCACTAAACATTTGGCGAAACCAAAACAATCATGGATGAATCATAGCTAAACATATAGTGCAATGGCGGGCCACACACAGCGAAGACTTTCATCCCACAATTTATGTGATCATAGAATGGTAAGAGAATCTGTATTGGACGTTTAGATTATACATACGTAAATTTTGTTTCGTTTTGAGAGTCAGCATGACCTAATTAGTCTATCAAGTATGTATGAAATAAAGCACAACACAATTTTGGATTGTTGTAGATCACAGAACATTTTGTTAAAGCAAGGATGTGGATCTGAGTCATTACCAGTGTTTGTATCTAGTGACGGTCAACATGCTTCATATACTGTAGGGGGCCTCAAGTGTGGCCCCTGACATCATAAAAGGATGACACATGATATCTGTGTATGTTGCCAAAGTAGATGTTCAGAGACTTGACATACACTTTATTGTCAAAAGTATTGGGACACCAGCCTTTACATGAACTTTAATGGCATCCCTGGAACTAAGGGGCCAAGACCAACCCTTGAAAAACAACCCCACACCATAATCCCACTCCGCCAAATGATTTGGACCAGTGCACAAAGCAAGGTCCATAAAGACATGGATGAGCAAGTTTGGGGTGGAGGAACTTGATTTGGCCTGAACAGAGTCCATGACCTCAACCTGATAAAACACCTTTGGGATGAATTAGAGTGGAGACTGGGAGCCAGGCCTTCTCATCCAACATCAGTGTCTGACCTCTGCACTTCTGAAAGAATGATCATCCATTCCCATAGACACTCTCCTAAACCTTGTGGACAGCCATCCCAGAAAAGTTGTAGCCGTTATAGCTGCAAAGGGTGGGCCAACTCAATATTGAACCCTACGGACTAAGACTGGGATGCCAGTAAAGTTCATGTGCGTGTAAAGGCAGGTGCCCCAATACTTTTAACAATGTAGTGTACTGTACAGTGGATGGTCAGAGACTTGATATGCTATAGTAGATGGTCAGAGACTTGACATTCTACAGACCATATGTCAAACATCTGGCCCGCCAGGCCATTTCATGCAGCCCTCGCACCTCTCCTGCAGCTATCACACCCCCTTATCTCTGCCCCCACCTCAGCAGTCGGGAGCAGAGAGGAGGACAGAACTCCTCTGCCAGATCCTATAGAGCCGCAGAGAGGCTCGTCTCTGCCCGTTCCAACCTCAGTAGTCAGTAGCAGAGAAGTGAACAGAACTCCTCTTGCAGACCTCTCTGTGCAGCCGCAGCACCTCATCTCCTCCTCCTCTTCTGGTCTCAGCTTTCAGCAGATTCCAGCAGCTGACTACAGCCCTCTTCTGGTCCTCCTCCAGACCCCGCACTTTCTGCTTCCCAGCTCCATCCTCAGATTCTTCCCAGCAGCAGCACAAAGTAAGGGGGGTGTACTGTGATGTAGTGAAGAACTCTTGACTTCTGATGGTGGTGGGGCTCTTGACATCTGATGTAAGTGGATGGTAAAGGGCTCTGGACATCTGCATATAAATATTATGAAAAATGAACAGTTCTATGGCAGTTGAAAAGGAGGGTCACACAACGCTGGTATCATGCATAAGAAACTTTATTGGAGACTGCTCAGACCAGGGTTTCTCAACTCCAGTCCTTAAAGGGGTTGTAAAGGTTCATTTTTTATTTTCTAAATAGGTTACTTTAAGCAAGTGCATTGTTAGTTCACTTACCTTCGATTTCCCTTCTAAATTTTTTTTTTCTTTGTCTGAATTTCTCACTTCCTGTTCCTCCTCAGTAAGCTTGCCCCCATCATCCGAGCCATTCTGGCTGGGGGTTAGTCAGCGTGCTCGCCCCCTCCCTTGGGACTACATCCCTGCAGGGAGATGCTGTGAACGTTCACAGGATGTAGTCCCAAAGGAGGGGGCGAGCATGCTGACTAACCCCCAGCGAGATTGGCTCGGATGATGGGGGCAAGCTTACAGTAAGTGAGAAATTCAGACAAAGAAAAAAAACATTTAGAAGGGAAATCGAAGGAAAAGGTAAGTAAACCAACAATGCACTAGCTTAAAGGAACCTATTTAGAAAATAAAAAACAAACCTTTACAACCCCTTCAAGGCTCCCGAACAGGTCAAGTTTTCAGTATTTCCCTGCAGATGAAGTGTGGAAATTACTAAGGCAGTGAAACTGATCAAATCACCTGTGCAAAATAATGGAAAGCCTGAAAACATGACCTGTTGGGGTGCTTGAGGACTGGAGTTGAGAAACACTGGCTCAGACAGAACACCATGGCAGTAGCGTGTTCTGTCTGAGCAGTCTCCAATAAAGTTTCTTGTGGACGATATCAGCAGTGTGTGATCCTCCTTTTCAAACTTGCATCATCTGCTACAGGAGTGTGAGTGAGCTCCATGCCGGTCTGCACCTGTCCTTCACAGCTTAAAGTAGATGTAAACCTGATTCATGAAATTTGACCTTGGCACGTCTACCTCTAGTGTTTTAGTGAATTAACCACAGGATGCTATACATGTCCAGGGCCACAGTCAATCAGCATTGGATCTGTATGTAAAGACCTCTTTGGGCATATGCACATCGCGGAGGGCAAAAACCACAATGGGGCCTATACTCCCGCAGTGGTGCTGCTGGGGTCTAAATTAGGGTGACCAGACATCCCCGGTTTCAGGGGACAGTCCCCGGATTGAGGACACTGTCCCCGGACCAAGTCTGTCCCCGGTTTTGTCCCCGGATTGGATTTGAACAGGGGCTGGGGCAATATCAAAGACAGTCAGTGCAGAATAAAAAAAAAATCTGAATTGCACACCCCTGCTCCGCTCCTCCTCCTAGCTTAAGGGGGTGTGTATTTTTTTCATTATCTGTGCCCCTCTCTGATGATCAGGTGCTGGTCGGAGCGGAGGGAATATTTCTTCAGTTTCGGGCGCATGCCCATTCAGCTCCACTCGCATGTTCTTCTGCCTTGGCTCAAGTCCCGGCCAGCCGCCTGCCTGCTTATCTCCTTGCCTTCCCTGGCGGAGTGATATTATTCCGCTCCCCCCCCCCAGTAGTAGCTGGGGCCCAGAGGGTAAGACTTGACAGGCTGTGAGGCGGGCGGCGACGGGTAGAGAGTCGCTGATTGCCGCCATTACTAGTAAAAATAACAAAATGTCCCCGGATTTCATTTAAAAAATCTGGTCACCTTAGTCAAAATGGTCTTTGTTTTTGGAACAAATTTGTTCCATTCTCTAACAGTGAGTGAGGTCAAATTGATGATGATTTTCTACCATAGTAATGAGAAAAATTGAAGGAGAGGAATGGAAAATATTTATTGTATGAACAAAATTCTAATGCCGCGTACACACGATCGATTTTTTCGACGGTGAAAACACCGTCAAGAAAATCGACGTTAAAAACGAGGAACAGCTTGTTCCCCCCACACACGGCCGTTTTAAATGTCATTTTTTTTTTGGTCGAAAAAAACGACCGTGTGTGGGCTCCGCGGCAGTGTTTCCCTATGGGAAACACTGCCGCGGAAAACATGTCGGAAAAAACGACGAGAAAAATTAGAACATGTTCTAATTTTTCTCGTCGTTTTTAATGACGTTTTTCTCGTCGAAAAAAACGGCAGAAAGCCCACAGACGATTGTTTTTCTCGTCGAAAGGAAAAAATGTCCGTGTGTACGCGGCATAACTGTGAATGTGGTTTTCGTTTGGGGAAAATTGCACATATTGTAATACTCATGTTCTAGGCATAAAAGAAATCCATTTAATGTGTCTAGAATTCCATTCAAGTAGCAGGTCTGAACAAAATGTTAAACTAAATTAATTGATTCGATGGCCAGATCTAATGCTCTGACAAACAAATTTTCAGTAAGTTTAGAACGACTCATGTGATTGGACATGTAATTGCCATCATCCCATATAACATATGAAAAAATGTAAGAACCTCTATTTGGGGCTTTTTAAGGCAATGAAAATAATTTGTATTCTTAAAAAATTTATTTATTTAATAAACATTTGTAGAAAAAAATTCATTCATTAAAGTTTCAACATATATAATATCTTGAAACTTTAATGAATTTTATTTTACAAATGTTTATTAAAAAAAAGATTTTTTTAAGAATACAAATTCTTTTCATTGCCTTACAAATCCCCAAATAGAGGTTCTTACATTTTTTCAACAATTTTTCAGTGACCAAATGACATTCTGCTGGTGTATGACCAGCTTAAGTGGACTCATGACATCACGGACCAGGCCGAAGACCCCTAAAGAAAGGTATTTATGCAGTTTTTTTGTGATAAAAAGGGTATGAGGTGCTCCAAGGAAGGGGGAACGACAGATTTGGGGGGGGGGGGAAGGAGGACGGAGGGCTCTGGCTTTCAAGTGTAGCACACGGATCTTTTTTCCCCTCTTACCTTCTCAAGCAGGGGGATAAGACACACCATGCCACATGCCCGTGTCCTCTAGATTTTAAAGGTCAGGCGATGTTACATACTTGGGTCCCGCAGTTAGTAATTCCCTTCTTCTGGTTCTCCCCTCTATGTTTATAGAGGCGAGTCTCTATATGAGGTCAATGAGGTCAATGTCCACACAGCATATCAACTCCAACATGAGTTTATTTTATCTTGCTTCCAGGAACCAGAGAGTTGAAGTGAGAAAAAGGTTAGCAGATAGAAGTGGATTCAGGCACACTCTTGGCTTCATCGCCACTCGATCCCGAGTGGGTACAGCTCACCCGAATAGTCACTCAATAGCACTAGCAGCCGGCGCGATGCTGGAACAATGGCTCAGTCCCATCCAAGGACCAAGTCAAGGAGATCCCTCCTGAACTTTCAACACTCCGCAGAGGCAGTCTGCGAAGTGAGGAATCCTTCCCTCCGACAGGTCACCAGGCCTTTCTCGAGTCAGCAATACTTTATTACTCGCCCTCTTGTTATGGGATCGATCCTCCCCTGGTTTCCTCTGTGTCAGAGCGGTTACCCTCACGCGGGTTCCTTGGGACTCCTCTTCGGTTGTAGACCCAGTTAAAGGTACTGGGCCTACCTGGAACTCTGTAGCCTCAGGCTGAAGGTGCCCGAGACTCCTCGAATAAAGATGGGGCGCCCCCCCTCTGAGGGGTAGCTCCCTCCGGGCAGTGCCCGGAATTAATTGGCTCTCCGGGCATGGGCCCCGGGAATTGGCTCTCCGGGCATGGGCCCCGGGAATTGGCTCTCCGTGTAATGGCGTCTGCCCCTTATATATCCTCTCCCAACATACACAGCAGGCCAAAACCGCCCACCAACGGTAGCCGAGAAAGGACATCCAATACCTACTCCATCACCTGCGGTTCAACCCCGGGTATAGGTGACAACACCACCTATACGCCCAAAGGGGAACTGCACGCCAGGCGACACAGCAGTAAGGCAGAGTCCAAAATAATCAAAAGACCCGAGCCAACTATTGCTCTGGTCACCCCTAAATGTAGGTATAGCGGGATTAAATTTGGGGACCCCGCTACACAAGTATTATTATAATTATTTATATTAGTTTCTTATGTTAGTTTCTTATATTTTCCTATTAATATTATTATAATAATTATTATTAATATTATGTCCTTTTTTTTTTGTATTATTACTATTATTATTATTATTATTTTTACTATTACTATTACAGAGTAGTAGTAGTAGTAGTATTATAGCGCCAACAGTTTGCTCATTGCTTGTCAAAATAAAATGGGACAGTACAGTTACAATACAATTCAAGAAATGATAGTTAGAAGGGCCCTGCTCATGAGAGCTTACAGTCCAATGGTATGTCAGGACAACTGTCTGGGGTTCTAGTCTTTCCCTGCTCAATAAATAAAAGCATTGTTATTGCTTTCTGTATTCCCGCAATTTTATAATGTGAACCTAGCGTAATTCCGTGTACACACGGTCGGAATTTCCGTCGGAAAAACCTTGGATGTTTTTTTCCGACAGAATTCCGTTCAAGGTTGGCTTGCATACACACGGTCACGCAAGTTCTCGGAACTTTCGACCGTTAAGAACGCTGTGACATACCACACTATGACGAGCCGAGAAAATGAAGTTCAATGCTTCCGAGCATGCGTCAAATTGTTTCCGAGCATGCGTAGGAATTTTGCATGTCGGAATTACATACAGACGAACGGAATTTCCGACAAGAACTTTTTCCATCGGAAAAATAGAGAACATGCTCTCAATCTTTTGCTGGCGAAAATTCCGATAGCAAAAGTCCAATAGAGCATACACACGGTCGGAATTTCCGACCAAAAGCTTACATCTGACTTTTGCTGTCGGAATTTCCGATCGCGTGTACGCGGCATTAGTGAGGAAAATCACTCCAACAGAGCCACAGATAGCAGTAAAAACCTGCCAGGGGTTCTAATCTTTCTTCACTCTATTTAAAACTGAAAAAGTTATGGTTTGACTTTACTTTAAGAGAGACTAAAAATAACTGGACAAAAAAAAAAAAACTACAGTTAAAAAATGTGCTTCAAAACTCTTCAAAAGAGCAGAAATCTAATATAAACACACGTGTAACAAAAACCAGTCGTCGGTGTAAGCACTAAGCCCCTTGTTTGTATTGCTTGACTCGTCTCTGACAATGTGTGTCTGGATGGTGGTGGTTAAGTAGTCTAGACACCAATGATAATATGACCTAGTAATGCTAGGTTCCCCCGGCTTCCTCATTGTTTCCATTTCTGCCTACAGAATGTTTCCTAGACCCGTGTAACATCTACATGTGGTGTCTACATCTCCATACACGTTACTTAGAGTGGAATTCCTACATCGGTGCTGCTGCTACGTGGGAGCTGCCTGTAGGACATCTGCAAGATACACATCCCAGACAGGTACACCGGTGCTGTACATTCTCATGTATTATTCCCTTCAAGCCTGTTCTCTTTTTTTTTTAGAAAAGCATTGCGTTAAAGAAAACCGTTATATGTATTTCTGACTTGTACTTTTTCATTCTTAAACTTTATATTTCCTGGCTGTCTATGGCCATGGCTTCTATACAATATACGCAGTTCCCCTGATGGTTGTCAACAACACCTCCTATAACCTTGTGGAATACAAAGGGATTGTCCAAAGTCCAAAGGCCTTACAGCAAGCTTCAGCCCTTTCCAAGTTGGCACCAACGCTTCTTCCCAACTATTACTGCAATAAACAAATGTCCAGTTCGAACTTGCCTGGCAAGTGCTTTACTGAACCGTCGACTCATTATCATCCAAATTGCTGTCAACCATCATATGGATACACTTCCCGCTCAGAAGGGTTGCATGCTAGCATTCTAATGTGTTTCCCCGAAAATAAGACCTACCCCGAAAATAAGACCTAGCGTTATTTTCCAGGAGGGCTGCAATATAAGCCCTACTCTGAAAATAAGCCCTAGTTTAAAATGTTTGTAAAATCCTATGTAACGGCAGCTCCTCACACTCCCCTTTTGGTCTCGTCTTTCTCTTGTCTAGGGGTATCTTAGAGGGGAGGGAGCGGGGACACTACGCCTAGCTTCCACCACAGATGTTAGTGCGGTGTAAGCAACAGTTCTGTATTACCTTTGGGTCAGTGTTGTGCACCTGGATCCTCCCTCCAAGAGTCACCACGAACCATGTCTGTCAGGAAATGAGCTCCACACCATTAACCACTTAACGACCGCTCACTGTATATATACGTCGGCACAATGGCACCGGCAGACACAATCACGTACAGTGTACGTGATTGCCTTTGTACAGTTGGGGGGTCCGATCGGACCCCCCTTCTGTACAGTGAGCGGTCGGAATTCGTTGGGGAGCGATCCGACATGAGGGGACGGCCGTTCAATTCCGGCCACCCCCCCGCGATCGCTCCCGGCGAATGGAAATGCCCCCTCTGTCTGTCGAATGTTTACACAGACAGAGGAAGCAGGAGGAAGTGATGTCATCTCCTGTGAGGCGCTCACATATACCGAGCACCGTACAAGAGAAGACATCAAGGTTAGTACACAAACACTACACTAACACCAGCACACATAGGCACATAAATCGCCCCCCCAGATCACCCCCCAGCCCCCCAGTCACAGTGTCACTGATTGCAGTGACCATTTATTTACTGATCACTGCAATCAGTGACATTTGTGACTGTAAAAGTGTCACTACATTTAGTTTTAGGTCCAGTGTAGCCCCCTAACCCCCCCTAATAAAGGTTTAACCCATTGATCACCCCCCAGATAACCCTTTCACCCCCTAGCACCGCCGTCGCTAAGCGATCATTTTTCTGATCGATGTCTTAGCGTCGGTGATGCAGATCGGTAGCCAGTAATTTTTTTTAGGTTCGCTGCAGGTTTTTATAGCGTCAGGTACCCCCATAAATGATCTAATAAAGGTTTACCCCCTTGATCGCCCCCCAGGTAACCCTTTCACCCCCTTTCACCACTGTCGCTAAGCGATAATTTTTCTGATCGCTGTCTTAGCGTCGGTGATGCAGATCGGTAGCCAGTAATTTTTTTTAGGTTTGCCGCAGGTTTTTATAGCGTCAGGTACCCCCATAAATTATCTAATAAAGGTTTAACCCCCTTGATCGCCCCCCAGGTAACCCTTTCACCCCCTATCACCACTGTCGCTAAGCGATAATTTTTCTGATCGCTGTCTTAGCGTCGGTGATGCAGATCGGTAGCCAGTATTTTTTTTTTAGGTTCGCCGCAGGTTTTTATAGCGTCAGGTACCCCCATAAATTATCTAATAAAGGTTTAACCCCCTTGATCGCCCCCCAGGTAACCCTTTCACCCCCTATCACCAATGTCGCTAAGCGATCATTTTTCTGATCGCTGTCTTGGCGTCGGTGATGCAGATCGGTAGCCAGTAATTTTTTTTAGGTTCGCCGCAGGTTTTTATAGCGTCAGGTACCCCCATATATTATCTAATAAAGGTTTTAACCCCCTAATTGCCCCTAGTTAACCCTTTCACCAGTGATCATCATATAAGTGTTACGGGTGACGCTGGTTAGTTAGTTTGCTTTTTATAGTGTCAGGGCACCCGCCGTATATAACCCAATAAAGGTTTAACCCCCTGATCGCCCGGCGGGTGATATCAATTAGGTTTTAGCATCAGAGAGGGTCTGCGTCACACCCCAGGCAGCGTCAGGTTAGTGCCAGTAACGCTAACACCCACGCGTGAAGCATACACCCCCCTTAGTGGTATAGTATCTGAACAGATCAATATCTGATCTGATCAGATCTATACTAGCGTCCCCAGCAGTTTAGGGTTCCCAAAAACGCAGTGTTAGCGGGATCAGCCCAGATACCTGCTAGCACCTGCGTTTTGCCCCTCCGTCCAGCCCAGGCCACCCAAGTGCAGTATCGATCGATCACTGTCACTTACAAAACACAACACACATAACTGCAGCGTTCGCAGAGACAGGCCTGATCCCTGCGACTCCAGTGCTGTAGGAGGTGATTTCACCACCACAGTTAAAAAAAAAAGCAAATATGCCGAAGCATTGGGGCAGCAGGGGCGGAGGAGTGATTTTGCTCCTAATGCCGCGTACATACGGTCGAAATTCCGACAGAGGCTTGCCCGTGGAAAAGTCCGACCATGTGTGTGCGGCATAACTTTTTTGCGGGAGGATGCCCCCATGCTTCGGCATATATAAATGGTGCATGTATGCCCATCATTAGAAGTGGGTGGATGAAGGGCGGTATTCTAATGGTGGGCATACCCACCGATCAATCTCTTTTTTCGTTCAGCCACCTGGCTGCATGAAAAAAAAAGATTACAATACATGTCCAACAAGGACCAGCAACGTACTGGTATGTTGCTGGACTTTGATTGGTTATACCAGATTGATGCCTGTGGGTTTAGGTATCATCTTGGTATCATTCTTTTCAGCCAGGTAAAAGCAATCCTAGTGGCTAATTAGCCTCTGGACTGCTTTTACAAGCAGTGGGAGGGAATGCCCCCCCCCCCGGATATAAAAAGCGCCATTGGGAAATTGGGAAAGCATTTTATCACACCGATCTTGGTGTGGTCAGATGCTTTGAGGGCAGAGGAAAGATCTAGGGTCTAGACCCCAGTTTTTTCAAAAAAAGAGTACCTGTCACTACCTATTGCTATCATAGGGGATATTTACATTCCCTGAGATAACAATAAAAATTATAAAAAAAAAAAAAAATATGGAAGGAACAATTTAAAAATAAAATAAAAAAGCAAAATTAATAATAAAAAAAAAAGCACCCCTGTCCTGCCCTGCTCTTGCCCAATGGCGAACGCAAGCGTCGGTCTGGCGTCATATGTAAACAGCAATTGCACCATGCATGTGAGGTATCACCGCGAAGGTCAGATCGAGGGCAGTAATTTTAGCAGTAGACCTCCTCTGTAAATCTAACGGGGTAACCTGTAAAGGCTTTTAAAGGCTTTTAAAAATGTATGTAGTTTGTCGCCAATGAGCGTTTGTGCGAAATTTTAAAGCATGTCGTGTTTGGTATCTATGTACTCGGCCTAAGATCATCTTTTTTATTTCATCAAACATTTGGGCAATATAGTGTGTTTTAGTGCATTAAAATTTAAAAAAGTGTATTTTTTCCCCAAAAAATGCGTTTGAAAAATCACTGCGCAAATACTGTGTAGAAAAAAAAATGCAACACCCACCATTTTATTCTGTAGGGCCTTTGCTTTAAAAATATATATAATGTTTGGGGGTTCAACATAATTTTCTTGCAAAAAAAAATATGTTTTCATGTAAACAAAAAGTGTCAAAAAGGGCTTTGTCTTCAAGTGGTTAGAAGAGTGGATGTAAGCTTCCTAATGTTGTGTATAAAATGCCAGAACAGTTCAAAACCCCCCAAAATGACCCCATTTTGGAAAGTAGACACCCCAAGCTATATACTGAGAGGCATGTCGAGTCCATGGAATATTTTATATGTTGACACAAGTTGCGGAAAAAAGAAAAAAAATTTTTGCACAAAGTTGTCACTAAATGATATATTGCTCAAACATGCCATGGGCATATGTGGAATTACACCCCAAAATACATTCTGTTGCTTCTCCTGAGTACGGGGATACCACATGTGTGAGACTTTTTGGGAGCCTAGCCGCGTACGGGACCCCAAAAACCAATCACCGCCTTCAGGCTTTCTAAGGGTGTAAATTTTTGATTTCACTTCTCACTGCCTATCACAGTTTTGGAGGCCATGGAATGCCCAGATGGCACAAACCCCCCCAAATGACCCCATTTTGGAAAGTAGACACCCCAAGCTATTTGCTGAGAGGTATTGTGAGTATTTTGCAGATCTCGCTTTTTGTCACAAAGTTTTGAAAATTGAAAAAAAAAAGAAAAAAAAAATGTTCTTTCTTCATTTTCAAAAACAAATGAGAGCTGTAAAATAGTCACCATGCCTCTCAGCAAACAGCTTGGGGTGTCTACTTTCCAAAATGGGGTCATTTGGGGGGTTTTGTGCTATTTTGACATTTTATGGCCTTCGAAACTGTGATAGGTAGTGAGGAGTCAAATCAAAAATTTGTGCCTAGAAATCCTGAAGGCGGTGATTGGTTTCCGGGGTCCCGTACGCAGCTAGGCTCCTAAAAAGTCCCACACATGTGGTATCCCCGTACTCAGGAGAAGCAGCAAAATTTATTTTGGGGTGCAATTCCACATATAACCATGGCATGTGTGAGCAATATATAATTTAGTGACAACTTTTTGTATTTTTTTTTTTTTTTTTTTGTCGTTATTCAATCACTTGGGACAAAAAAAAAATATTCAATGGGCTCAACAGGCCTCTCAGCAATTTCCTTGGGGTGTCTACTTTCTAAAATGGGGTCATTTGGGGGGGGGGTTTTGTGCTATTTTGGCATTTTATGGCCTTCAAAACTGTGATAGGTAGTGAGGAGTGAAATCAAAAATTTGCGCCCTTAGAAATCCTGAAGGCGGTGCTTGGTTTTCGGGGTCCCGTACTGCCCTGCCATTTTAGCACCTCAAGAATTGAGATAGGCAGTCATAAATTTAAAGCTGTGTAAATTCCAGAAAATGTACCCTAGTTTGTAAACGCTATAACTTTTGCGCAAACCAATAAATATACGCTTATTGACATTTTTTTTTACTAAAGACATGTGACTGAATACATTTTGGCCTAAATGTATGACTAAAATTGAGTTTATTCGATTTTTCTTATAACAAAAAGTAGAAAATAACATTTTTTTTCAAAATTTTCGGTCTTTTTCCGTTTATATCGCAAAAAATAAAAATCGCAGAGGCAATCAAATACCATTAAAAGAAAGCTCTATTTGTGGGAAGAAAAGGACGCAAATTTCGTTTGGGTACAACATTGCATGTCCGCACAATTTACAGTTAAAGCAGCGCAGTGCAAAATTCTGAATTCACCTCTGGTCCTTTAGCTACCAAATGGTCCGGGGCTTAAGTGGTTAAAGTTCAACACTCCTTTATTCTCCTTGTCTGAACACAAATAGTTGAACTCCCTTGATAGAACAGAACAGGAAAGGAGGTGTGGATGCAAACAGGCCCAGACACAATGTAAGCTGCCACTTCCCTTCCTAGAAGTGGTGTCCTGGTCTCTGCACGAGGGTAGATTTCCTTTCAGGTGGTCTCCGACGAGAGACTCACTTGTCACCGGCAATATGCTGCACCGGGTCTTCAAATGAGGAGCTCCCCCCGGTCCATTGCGCCTTCCGGATTCGAGTACCCAATCCCTGGGTACCCTAGGATCTCCTTCCCTCGCGGAACCCAGTGCTGGGCACTGAGCCCCGGACCTCCATCCTAGCACCTCACCCCAGGCCCAAGGCGCCTGGGATGGAACCCGACCTCCGCTGTCCTCTAGGCCCAAGCCACCCAGAGGAGCAACACGACCCACCGTCCGCAAGCTGAAGGTGCCTGGGACGTCAACCCCGTGACAAAGATGGATGGCCCCCTTTATACCCTCTCCCAGCAAGCACGGCGGGTTCCCCGCCCCACCATACCTCTGCCGAGGGAGGACAAAAAGGAGGACGGCACACAGCAATGATTCAACCCCAGCCCAAGACGACAGCGCCACCCACTGGGCTGCAGGGAATTACACATCACTGATGTCTCTGCCAAATTCAAAATTACACCCGGGAAAGTACATACCCGCTACACCTATAATCCACTCTATTACAGTAGTATATAATGTACAATGTGTGTGTTTCTGTAATATAATTGCGGGGAAGAGAGCTCCGGCAGGTCACAAAAGTGCACAGTGGCGCTATACCGAAGGTATTTGGCACAATTATATTACAGAAACACACACATTGTACATTATATACTACTGTAATAGAGTGAATTATAGGATTTTACAAGCATTTTAACTCAGTTCACACTGGGGATTCCTGTCAGGCAGGGAGAGAGAGGGGGAGAGAAGACATCACATTACATGGTAAGACCTACCCCGAAAATAAGCCCTACTGTGTCTTTTGTTGCCAAAATTAATATAAGACCCGGGCTTATTTTCGGGGAAACACGGTACGTACTCAAAGATGTCCTCTTTCACACCAACATCCTAAAAGGACAGTAACAGCACCAATAGAGCCCACTGTGGGGAGACACCCATGGTAATCCTACCACCTTCCGCTAGGTTTACCATATGCCTTCTCCTTCTAACTCCTCCTCTCTGGACAGGAGTTCAGACCACACCAAATAGGGAACAGGGCAGTACCATACTAAAAAGGATCCTAAGGCCTTACAGCAAGCTTCAGCTCTTCCGAGTTGGGCACCACCACTTCCCAAATCCCTCTCCAATAAATGAATGTTCATTTGGAGCATGCCTTTCAAGTGCTTTACTGAACCATAAACTCATTATCATCCAAATTGTGGTCAACTATCATATGACTACCCTTCTTGCGTAGAGGGGTTGCATGCTAGCATTCTATGTCCTCCAAGACGTCCTCTTTCACTCCAACATTCTAAAAGGACAGTACCGCCCCCAATAGAGCCAACAGAGGGGACAAACCCATGGTAATCCTACCACCACTCGTTAGGTGACTTCATGGCTTCCCTTCCCATATGCATCTCTTTCTAACTCTTTTTATATTTTCTTTCCGTGGCAGAAAAGTCCTGCTCACACCAAAAAAGGAACAGGGTGGTACCATACTAAAATGGATCCTAACCCCTGCTTACAACCTTCTGCCATTACTGACATGGGAAAAGCATGCAGCGTAGACAAAACTCCTTGGAATCTATTGAAGCCACTGGATTGGCATGACAGCCTGACAACTAGCATTTTCAGAAGGAGAGGTCACCAGTGGCAGCCTTCTCTGTGTAGAAATGTCTGTCCATCACAGGGGTAACATACTGTGGTAATACCAGTTGGTGCTACAGTAGGTATCATGTAGAAGCCTAATGTCTGTACTTGTTTGCTAAAGTAGATGCAAACACCAACTGACTGAAATTTGGTTTGATAAATCACAGTGTATTGCCTCCTCTTGCATGCTCTTTGCACCACTTACCATGTACATGCACTCCAGGGATGGTTACATAGAAGTCCTCAGTGCAGGAATGCTGATGGCCCAAAGTAGTCTCCATCGGAAGCCTGTGTGAGAGGGAGACTATGAAGGAGCACAAGTCAGGGACAGGGACAGAGGGGTTGATTTACTAAAGATACATAGACTGTGCACTTTGCAAAGTGCAGTTGCTTCAGATCTTAGTAAATGAGCATAAGCTCCACTGACTTCCATCGTCCAATCACGTGGAAGGATAAATGCTGTTATTTATTTTTTTGTTTTGTTTTTTCCTTGGTCGTGATTGGGTATTCTTTGCTAAGTGAAGCTTTACCTCATTTACTAAATCCTGGAGCAACTGCGCTTGCAGAGTGCAACTGCACTTTGCAAAGTGTACAGTCTATTTGCCTTTAGTAAATCAACCCCAGAGTGTTTACAAATTACCCCACCTGTCAGAGATAGGAATACATTATAGTGTAGCCCTTAAAAGGTGGGAGCAGCCCAGCCTAGGCATTTTTACAGTTGTGCGTCTACTCTCCACAGGGATTTTGAAGAGTAGAACTATGATTGGCCGCATCAGCGGCTGGACTTTAGCCCTGCCTGCCAGGACGAAGAGGTAGATGGAATTGGCCGCCTCTGCACATGGAAATTTAGCTGCCTAGAAGAACGGGCATGCAGCAAGAGTGAACCCCATGGACTTTAATCAGGAGAGGGGCACATGCACGCTGTCAGCTGGAGGGGGAGACTCACACGGACCACCTGAGGTAGAGTGTTCCACTTGGACCACCAAAGACCCAGTACGAGAGAGAAAGCAGGCAAAGAAGGGGAGAGGTGCAAAATCCATTTAACCTACGCACTAGGGACATTATGGCCTACATCTCATCTACCAACATCCAGCCTGCAGGAGGACATCCTTCTGACATCGGAGCGGTTGTTGTGCAGAACTTTGCCTACACCAGTTTGGGGACACTTTTTTCCTTACAGGGACCTCCTCACATACTGTAACCATGTGAGATGTGCTAAAGAACAGACGTATACAGCCTTGGCTGGAGTGAACAGCAGTGGAAAATGGGCTTTGTTCATTTATGATAAGTCCCCATTCCATGATATAGAAGATTTATGATCCTTGCATGGAATCACCCCTGTTCACAAGCAAGTGGAGATTAATATAGGCAGACACTATGAAAAGTGGTATTATATCTCCATAAACCTAAAGGCATCTGATATCCCAGAGGAAGCGATTTATTAATAAATCTAGAAACGCGTTGGGTGTACGATGCCCATGCAAACCATCTGCTGAATATCAAAACTCTACATAGAGATATGTAACATTGTAAAAGTATCAACCTCATGTGTATTGATCTGTATAATGCATTTCCGGACAGAATATGGCCCTGTGTGAATCTTAACCACTTGCTTACTGGGCACTTAACCACTTCAACACCGGGATTTTTTTACCACATCAATACCTATTCTGGCACTTCTCTCCTACATGTACAAATCATCATTCTTTTGCTAGAAAATTACTCAGAACCCCCAAACATTATATATGTTTTTTTAGCAGACACCTTAGGGAATAAAATGACGGTCATTGCAACTTTTTTTCTTGCACGGTATTTGCGCAATCATTTTTCAAACGCCTTTTTTTTGGAAAAAAATGGTTTCATGAATTAAAAAATAACAAAACAGTAAAGTTAGCCCAATTTTTTGGGAAAATATGAAAGATTATGTTATGCCGAGTAAATAGATACCTAACATGTCATGCTTTAAAATTGCGCACACTCATGGAATGGCGCCAAACTTCAGTACTTAAAAATCTCCATAGGCGACGCTTTAATTTTTTTTACAGGTTACCAGGTTAGAGTTACAGAGGAGGTCTAGTGCTATAATTGTTGCACGCACTCTAACGCACGCGGCGATACCTCTCATCTGTGGTTTGAACGGCGTTTACATATGTGGGCTGGACTTACATGTGCGTTCACTTCTGATCGCAAGCTACCGTGGACAGGGGCGTTTTAAATTTTTTTTTTTTTTTATTATTTTTTTTTTTATTTTACTTATTTTATTTATTTTTTACACTTATTTTACTTTTTTTTACTTTTTTTTATCACTTTTATTACTATTACAAGGAATGTAAACATCCCTTGTAATAGGAATGTGTGTGACAGATCCTCTTTATGGAGAGATGCGGGGTCAATAAGACCCCATATCTCTCCTCCAGGCTGGAAAGCATGAGATCGTGAATTTTTTTTCACTGATCTCATACTTACTAGCTGCAATGGCGGCTTTGTTTACATCTAAGGACCCGGGCCTGACGTCATCACATCGCGCCCGGGCCTCCGACGTTCATAGAGATGACTGGTGACCATCTGGTCACCAGTCATCTCTATGCTCGTCACGTGACCCACCACCGGCGCCGGACGATTCTCTCCGGGCCCCCGATGGCACGGGAGAGCCCGGAGAAGCACCGGATGGCGGCAGGAGGGGGGGGGGTGGCCCCTCCCGCTGCCTATAAGAACGATCAAGCGGTGGAACCGCCGCTATGATCATTCTTATGGTGCGCAGAATCGCCGGCACAAGAAAACGATATCTGAATGATGCCTCTAGCTGCAGGCATCATTCAGATATACCCCCTCAAAGCCGAGGATGTCATATGACGTCCACCCAGGATGGGAGATCCCATCTGTGGACGTCATATGACTATGGGCGGTAGGGAAGTGGTTAAACCCCCCTCCTGCCCAGACCAATTTTCAGCTTTCAGCGCTGATGCACTTTAAATGACAATTGCGCGGTCATACAACGCTGTACCCAAATTACATTTTTATAATTTTTTTCCCCACAAATAGAGCTTTCTTTTGATGGTATTTGATAACCTCTGCGGTTTTTATTTTTTGTTAAAAAAAAAGAAAAAGACTGATTTAAAAAAAAATATATATATATTTTTTTTATATTTTGTTATAAAATTTTGTAAACAGGTAATTTTTCTCCTTCATTGATGTACGCTGATGAGGCTGCACTGATGGGCACTGATGGGCTGCACTGATGGGCACCGATGGGCTGCACTGATGGGCACCGATAAGGCGGCACTGGTGGGCACCGATAAGGCGGCACTGGTGGGCACCGATAAGGCGGCACTGGTGGTCACTGATAGGCGGCACTGCTGGGCACTGATAGACGGCACTGAGAGGTGGTACTGATGGGTGGCACTGAAGGGCATTGATAGGTGGCCCTGAGATGGGGCACTAATAGGTGGCATTGATAGGTGGCACTGATAGGTGGCAGTGATGGGCACTGATAGGTGGCAGTGATGGGCATTGATGGGTGGCAATAATGGGCACTGGTAGGTTACACTGATAATCAGCATTGCTAGGTGGCACTGATGAGGTACTGATTGGTGGCACTTGTGGGCATTGATAGGTGGCACTTGTGGGCATTGATAGGTGGCACTTGTGGGCATTGATAGGTGACACTGTGGGCACTGGCAGGTAGCATTTATTATTATAATGGCAGGCACTGGCAGCTGGCACTGATGAGGCACATCTGCCTCCTTCCTCTTCGGAACCGATGTCCCTTGTGAAAGAGCCGCAATCGCCTTTTTTTCCTCCTCACGCTGTCAGCGTGAGGAGAAAAAAAAACGATTGCCAATTCTTAGTTTACATCACGTGATCAGCTGTCATTGGCTGACAGCTGATCACGTGGTAAGAGGTCGGGATTGGCCCCTTACTCAGATCGGTGATCACCCGAGTCTCAGTGACTCGGGTGATCACAGCGCGCGCCGCGAGCGCCCTGCAGGGGCGCGCCGCGAGCGCCCTGCAGGGGCGTGCCGCGAGCGCGCGAAGGGGAGGCCGTCTATTGACGGCCTCCCGGATTTTCAGGTCCGCGCTGAAGCCGTCATTTGGCTATAGCGCGGGCCTCAAGTAGTTAAATAAGGCTATGTAATTTTAGAAATGTTGTAATAATTTTTTTTTACACAAATAGAGCTTTCTTTTGGTGGTATTTAATCACCACTGGATAAAAAAATGAAAATTTTTGAAAAAACAAAACAGTTTTATAGTTTGTTATAAAGATTTGCAAACAGGTAATGTTTCTCCTTTATTGATGTGCGCTGATGAGGCTGCACTGATGGGCACTGATAAGACGGCACTGGTGGGCACTGATGAGCAGGCAATGGTGGACACTGAGAGGTAGCACTGATGGGTGGCACAGATTGGTGGCACTGATGGGCGGCACTGAAGTGCACTGATAGGTGGCTCTGATGGGTGGCGCTGATGGGCACTGCTAGGTGACACTGATAGGCAGAACTGATAGGTGGCACTGATGATGAGGCACTGATTGACAGCACTGATGAGCATTGATAGGTGGCACAGGTGGGCACTGGTAGGTGGGCACTGATTGGCTGCATTGCTTTGCACAGGCAGTGGTTGGATAGGGTCTAGTGGTGCGTTGTTAGGCCACAGACACAAGCGTTTTTTTAGCAGGAGTTTCTCTTTAGCCCATCCAGTATACAGAAGATCGGTGATCAAACACTGAGATAAGTAGACTAACAATGGAGAATCTGTTCTAGCGATTTATGGAGGTGTTCGTCATTCCGCAGTGTCTGTTGGTACCGGAGAGAGTAAATATGTTATAAATCAAGTGATGTGTCAGAATGTGGTTTTGCAGAATTATAATGTAAATGTTTAATGCTCTCACAATGATGTGCACTGATTAGCCGGGAGAACAGAGGAATTCAGAGCACGATGAAGGCGGCACACAACCACAAGAATGAATTACTCTATCTGTGTTCTTGTATACATTTTTACAGCAACCACTGGAAATCCTACAAAGACTCAGAACTACAGGCCCACGTGGACTCGTGTTTTATGTTCCCTAATTTCAGGGATAGTTAACCCCAGATTTACTGATTTAGAACTGCTGGGGATAGACCTGGATTTAGAGAATGTTGCCTTTAACTGGAAAACTTGTGAGGAGGAAGGATTTTTATTGCAGAAGAGACACTCTTTAGAATCGAGTTGCTCCTCCACACAACAGTAGCATTGGTAGCTAAGACACGCTTAAGGACTAGTTACTAAGATGCACAACAGCATTGGTTGCTAAGATGCGCAACCACATTGGTTACTAAGACATACAGCAGCATTGGTTACTAAGATGCACAGCAGCATTGGTTGATAAGATGCACAGCAGCATTGGTTACTAAGATACACAGCAGCATTCATTGCTGAGACACACAGCAGCATTGGTTGCTAAGATACACAGCCGCATTGGTTGCTGAGACATTGTCAGGTCACCTAAGGCCAGGTGACAGATGCACACCATTGGGGACAGGAGTGCCAAGGCTAAGGTAGTAGACCCTACGGCTGACTGCTGCAGAAGGAGCTCTGGGTGGTTCAGGAAAGCAGGTCCTCTGGAGCACCAACACGGATCCCACTGGGAGCTAGAGCATAAGATTCCCCAGGGCCCGGAGTCTAAGAGCCAGCAGGGGTTTACCAGGGCCCCTGATGGTGGGGATGGACTTCGCTGCAACTGGCTCCAGGTCCCGGCCCCAAGGGTCTCCCAGCTCACGCTCACAGTAGGCTACAGGAGGATAGAGAGGAAGCAGCAGATCGGGACAACAAGGTATAGTCAGGAGCAGGGCCGTTTGAAGGAATTTGCAAAATGGACATGGAGGCCCCCCCCCCTGCACTCACGCAAAGCCTACAGGAACCACAGCATAGCGATACAGTTTATCCTGGCAGGAGAGGACACACAAACACATCCTAGCAGGGCAGGGAGGGTTCATGCTGGGGCTGGAAATCATGTGACCCCCCCCAAAAGTGAAGAACTACAGGTCCCATCATGAACCCCTCAGAGCTGACTACTGCTCCTGTCCTGCCCAGTGCCCACATAAGGGTGGTCACTGGGCAGGACTGGAGCAGGAGTCAGCTCTGAGGGGTCCATGCTGGGACCTGTAGTTCTTCACTTTTGGGGGGGTCCGGGGGGGGTCACATGATTTCAAGTCCCAGCATGAACCCTCCCTGCCCTGCTAGGATGTGTTTGTGTGTCCTGAGGGGTTCAGCTGGGACCTGTAGTTCTTCAATTTTGGGGGGGGGGGGTCACATGATTTTAAGTCCCAGCATGAACCCTCCCTGCTCTGCTAGGATGTGTTTGTGTGTCCTGAGGGGTTCATGCTGGGATCTGTAGTTCTTCACTTTTGGGGGGGGGAGTCACATGATTTCAAGTCCCACAATGAACCCTCCCTGCCCTGCTAGGATGTGTTTGTGTGTCCTATCCTGGCAGGGCAGGGAGGGTTCATGCTGGGACTGGAAATCATGTGACCCCCCCCCAAAAGTGAAAAACTACAGGTCCCAGCATGAACCCCTCAGAGCTGACTACTGCTCCAGTCCTGCCCAGTGCAGTGCCCACCCCTTATGATGTGTTGGTCAGTGCTGTGCTGACAATGGTGAGTGAGCAATGCTTACTTGCCTGCTTTCTACAGCTGGCTGAAATCTGTCTCACTCTGTCACGTCTTTCTGTGTTCTTCAGACTTCAGCACAGCAGCATGCCACTGCCTGAGTGCCTGGCTGAGTGGCTGGACAGTGTGCCTCGAGGACAGAGCGGGAGGAGGAGGAGGGTGGACTCGGAGGCGGAGCTAGCTAGAAGATCTTTCCTCCGCTGCCTGTGATAGGCACAACTCTGCCTCTCTCCTGCTCTGCTAGTGACGTCACTGGTTGCTACAAGCCAAGCGGGCGTCACGTAGCAACCAGCAGAGACAGTGCCAGCTAGATAGGCTAGGGGGGTCCACAGCCACTGTCAGATCGATAGTGCATTTGATTTAGATCGACCCAGGGCAGAATTTGGAAATCCAGGACAGTGACAGGCAGCAGGCAGGCATCCTAGGCTGGGGCCCCAGGCCAGCTCGGGGCCCCAGGCAATTGCTTGTTTTGCCTGTCCTGTTCCGACAGCCCTGGTCAGGAGATAAGCCAAGAGTTCGGGGCAACAAACAGGCAGGGATAGTCAAAGAACACGCCAGAGGTCGGGATATGAAGCAGACAGACAGTCAAGAACAATCCAAGGTTGGTAAACAGAATCAGACGTAGAGCACATGGCAAGACACACACGGGGAGCTAAACACACACAATAATGCTCGGGCAAGGCAGGCTTGAACAGCACGGTGTTAAATAGTGTATTCTGTAGAGGCAAGGGTGGAGCCACGCTGAGGGAAGATTACTTAACCACACAGGCGTGAGAGTGCAGGCCCTAAGGCTGATACACAGACCAGAGGTAAGCAGACAGACAGGGCATGAAAGTATTACTGCAGATTCATGACAGACATACAGTAGCATTGGTTACTAA
The DNA here is from genome assembly GCA_029206835.1 of Rana muscosa. NCBI lineage: Eukaryota > Metazoa > Chordata > Amphibia > Anura > Ranidae > Rana > Rana muscosa. The sequence continues at coordinate 69,683,303 of CM055117.1, read as the reverse complement.
GATGCACAGCAGCATTTGTTGCTGAGACACACAGCAGCATTGGTTGCTGAGACACACAGCAGCATTGGTTGCTGAGACACACAGTGGAATTGATTGCTAAAAAAGCAAGGCAGCATTGGCTGCTAAGGTGCACAGCAGCATTGGTTGCAAAGATGGACAAAAGCAATGGTTACTAAGACGCACAACAGCATTGGTTGCTAAGACGCACATCAGCATTGGTTGCTAAGATGCACAGTGGAATTAGTTGCAATGCTGCACAACGCATAGGTTGCTAAGACAGGCCGTACATTATCGAATTTCGATCTATGTATAGTCAGCTTTAGACACACAGCAGCATTGGTTGCTAAGAAACACAGCAGCATTGGTTGCTAAGGCATTGTGCAACCAACAGCATCGTAACAACCAATGGCTCATCCTGGGCCCCATTCAGCTGCCAGTGGGAGATTCCTGTCACTTTCCAAATATGAGAAAATGCACAGTATAGAAAGGTTCCCCACATGGGATGGTATCATTATGTATTACACAACATAATGTTACACAGGATTGTGTGGTGAGCCGCTGCCACTATATATGACAATATTATCTTTTGACAATTGCTTCTTCTCTTTATTGCTGAAGTCATTTTCACTTTAATTTTGGTTTGTGGTTTCCCAAGTGAAACTTCATCTACTTAAAGTAAACCTAACAAAGAGCTTGTTTGATTTTCTCCCTTTAGTCTTTTAAACATACAGTATAACTGAATATTAAAACCTAATAAAAAGAGTTAAAAAAACAAACAAAAAACAAACAAACATATAACTGAATGTGTTTTTTTATATTTACTAAATAATGCCCTTTGATCCTGCCAAAAATCCAGGGAGAATAGAACTTCCAGTGTTATCTACATTAGTCTTATTAGCCTTGACCAATGAATTTTACTAATTAGTGTGTTACACTGTTTGGACTGATCATTGTGTGAGTGTGACCTATCATATGGTCACTTGTGTGACTTGGCTTATGGTTTTTGCTCACTTGTTATTTAGCGCTCCACTTTTACTTTTATCACTATTATTGCAAATTGTCTGTTTGTCGTGTTAGCTGCTGGTTTACATTTATTGGTTTAAGTGCGGTATTATACCAATATATATTTAGTATATGTTATGTCACGCCTGAATGTAAAAGAGAAACCGATGTGTTCTGTATATGATATATAAATGTCATTGGCTTCAGGGCTGTCTTAATGAGAGGGCACACCTGGGCACTGCCCAGGGGCCCCAGCTGCATGGGGGGCCCCTGCACTTTCCCCAAAGCAGCTGGTCCTTAAGTCCACGCTGCCCAGAAATTGGGGGCCCCATGATGGCACTGAGAGTGATGGATACACAGGGAAGGCAGGCTAGCAGCAGTGCGCCGTGCTGTGAAGAACGATACCTATTATTTCACAGCCAGCAGGGAGGGGTAGGGCGGGAGCGCCAGTGATGCTCTGACCCCGCCCCATGCAGCTTGAATGCTTGGGACTCGAAGGCTGCAGGGTAGGAGCTGGAGTGGGAGCTGCTGAGTCGGCGGCACTGAGAGCCTTGGAAGTAGCATTGTGGATGGTGTCATGGTGAGCCCAGCTGTCCAGCACTGTTTGCACCGAAAGGCTTGGAATGCTCGGAGGGATGATCCCTCCTCCGCGCCTCCTTCTGCCTGCTTGATTGGTAGGGATGAGCTTCGAGTTCGAGTCGAACGTGAGTTTGACTCGAACATCAGCTGTTCGCTCGTTCACCGAATTTCGAACATTATGGGTCGTTCGCGCCAAATTCGAGCGGCGCGTCACGGCCCATAATGCGCTACGTCATCGCAGTGCATTGCTGGCTGATGATTGGCCAAGCATGCACTATGACCCGCATGCTTTGGCCAATCACAGCGCCGTCAGCACAGAGAGCTATAATTGGCCAAAGCCAGGGTGCCTTTGGCCAATCATGGCTCAGGGGGACTAAGTACATGCCCCACAGTATATAAGGCCGCCTGCGCGTCGGCCTTGTGTAGTGTGTTGCAGCGTTCTGAGAGAAGCTGGGTCAACAACGGTAATTCAAGATAGCAGGAACAGGAACTCAGGAACACACACAGGAAGGTTGAAGATCATGCAGCAGTTATTGACTGCTGCAGCAGGCTTTAAATAGGCCGCTGGGTGCCTAGGGTCACTCACGTATTGCGTGCATTCTGGCGCACGCGTATGCGCACTGGAGAATGTAGATTCCTGACCGTTCTTGCCCGTGTGTGCGCATGCATGCGCATAGCGTTTGTTGATCCGCGATTCTGCTGAACATGGAGAGACCTGCCAGTCCTTCTGCTGATAGTTCCCTGACAGGCACCAACCTCCTCTCCGCCCTCCAACAGGGACACCTGACCCATGTGCCTTGTTTGGCTCACGTCCTTAACTTGGTGGTGCAGCGGTTCTTGTGCAGGTATCCGGGCTTACAGGATCTCCTGAGGCAGGCCAGGAAAGTCTGTGTGCATTTCCGCCGGTCATATAATGCTAGTGCTCGGCTGGCTGACCTCCAAAAGGAATACAACCTGCCCAAGAACCGCCTAATCTGTGACATGCCCACCAGGTGGAACTCAACGTTGGCCATGCTGCAACGGCTGCACATGCAGCAGAGGGCCATCAATAAGTACCTGTGCGACTATGGCACCAGGACAGGGTCAGGGGAGCTTGGCTTTTTTTCGCCACGCCAGTGGCTCATTATGAAGAATGCATGCACTGTCATGTCACCATTTGAGGAGGCCACGAGGATGGTGAGCAGTGACAGTGCATGCATCAGTGATACTGTCCCCCTTGTGTACCTGTTGGAGCACACGCTGCGTGGAATAATGGACAGGGCACTTGAGGCAGAACAGAGGGAGGAAGAGGAGGACTTCCTTACCTCTCAAGGCCCCCTTTATCCAAACAGTGTTCCTGCGGGCCCGCCGATCACACAGGAAGAGGAGGAGGAGGAGGATTTTGTCAGCATGGAGGTGGAGCCTAGCACTCAGCATCAGCAGCAGTCTTCAAGGGATCCTTTTAAGTCCCCAGAAACCCATAGACTTGTACAGGGCTGGGAGGAGGTGGCTGCGGATCATGTCGTCCTTAGTGACCCAGAGGACTCCGGACCGAGTGCCTCAGCAAACCTATGCTGCACGGCCTCCCTGATCCTGCAAAGCCTGCGAAAGGACCCTCGGATTTGTGTGATAAAGGAGAGGGATCATTACTGGCTGGCAACCCTTCTTGATCCACGTTACAAGGGTAAGGTTGCGGAACTTATCCTGCCGTCACAGAGGGAGCAGAGGATGAAACATCTTCGGGAGGCCTTGCAGAAAGGTTTGTGCAATGCGTTTCCAGAGCCTGGGAGGTTACAATTTCCTGGTCCTGGTCCTGGACAATGTGTTGCTGAGGCTTCGGTCAGTCACAGAAGGAGCGGTGAAGAAGATGGCCGTCTGACTGATGCGTTCAGACAATTTTTTAGTCCGCAGCCCCAAGGTCTGATTGGTTCCAGCAACCATCGCCAGCGTCTGATTTACATGGTTCAGAAATACCTAGGGGCAAGATCAGACTTGGAGACCTTTCCAACCGACAATCCTCTGGGTTACTGGGTCTTGAGGATGGATCACTGGCCAGAGCTTGCACAGTATGCAATTGAGCTACTGGCCTGTCCTGCATCCAGTCTTCTTTCGGAACGGACATTAAGTGCTGCTGGAGGCTCTGTAACCGATCACAGGGTGCGCCTGTCCACCAACTCGATCGATCGGCTCACCTTCATAAAAATTAATCAGTCTTGGATCACCAGCTACCAAGCACCTGATGCTGATGTAACCGAATAATTTTTTTATGAATGTGAGATCCCTTCAAGACTGCCTATGCTGATGCTGAGTGACTATCCTGTTATGCTGAGTGACTATCCTCTTCCTCCTCAATGTTCATGTTGATAGCTTGTAAGAACATTTTTGGTTCTGGGCACCACCACCAGTGGCCAAGGCCCAATTTTTCTGCCCCTGTTTAATAGGGGCGTGTAATTACAATTTTTGCTGTAATACTTTGCAGCAGGGCTCATTCCTGCGCTCCAACTAGAGTATCTGTGAGGGGTTGCAGTGTTGTGGCAGCAACACCAGTGCCTAAGGCCCAATTTTTCTGCCCCTGTTTAACAGGGGCATGTAATTACAATTTTTGCTGTAATACTTTGCAGCAGGGCTAATTTCTGCGCTCCAACTAGAGTATCAGTGAGGGGTTGCAGTGTTGTGGCACCAGCACCAGTGCCTAAGGCCCAATTTTTCTGCCCCTGTTTAAGAGGGGCGTGTAATTACAATTTTTGATCTAATATTTCATAGCAGGGCCCGTTCCAGTGCCCACCAAGAGTAACTGTGAGGACTTACAGTGTTGTGGCACCAGCACCACCACCACCACCACCAAAGGCCCAATTTTTCTACCACTGTTCAACAGTGGCATGTAATTACAATACTTGTTATAATAGTTCACAGCAGGGCCTGTTCCAGCGCCCACCAAGAGTAACTGTGAGGGCTTACAGTTATCTGGTACCACCAACACCTAAGGCCCAATTTTCTGCAGAGTATATAGGGCAGGCCGTATAGTATATACAGGCAATCCCCTACTTTCAAACATCCGACTTACGAACGACTCCTACTTACAAACGGAGGGAGACAACAGGAAGTGAGAGGAAATCTACCCCTGGGAAGGGAAATTCTCTCCAGTAAGAGTTAATTTGGGAAAAAAGTGTCTTCACTGATGCTTTATCACCAATCCTTGTTTCCCTAAAAAAAACAAATTTTCAAAATCCAATTGTCATTGGGCCAGAAAGTGAGGTGAAATCTTCTGAACAGGGGCACAGACAGCAAAACAAATGTTACAGGGGTGATAACCCTTCCCTATGTTATCCAAAAAGCTTAAAAATAGATTTTTTGGCTGGAGCTACACTTACAAAATGTACCTGTTCCAAATTACAAACAGATTCAACTGAAGAACAAACCTACAGTCCCTGTCTTTCTTGGGACCACCTGTATACTGCTGTTAAGAAGAGTATATAGGGCCTGGGGGCCCCACGCCTTTTCTTTTTTAAATTTGGGTGCAGGGTTCCCCTTAATATCCATACAAGACCCAAAGGGCCTGGTAATGAGCTGGGGGGGAGGGGGGGAACCCATGCCATTTTTCTCAATAATTTTCATCTATATTGCCGGGCCCCAACATTACATTAAAGCCGCAAGCAGTTTTAAATTACTTTTATTCCTTTAGAAATGTCATTTTGTGCAGGGACTGTTCTAAACACGGGAAACACGTGCCCCCTTTTGGCATACTATAGACACGCCCCAGGTACTACATTTAAAGGAATATTTCACTTTTATTTTTTCACTTTAAGCGTCATTAACCACTTAAGCCCCAGACCATTTTGTAGCTAAAGTACCAGGCCACTTTTTTGCGATTCGGCACTGCGTTGCTTTAACTGACAATTGCGCGGTCGTGCGACGTGGCTCCCAAACAAAATTGGCGTCCTTTTTTTCACACAAATAGAGCTTTCCTTTGGTGGTATTTGATCACCTCTGCAGTTAAAAAATTTTGCGCTATAAACAAAAATAGAGCGACAATTTTGAAAAAAAATCAATATTTTTTACTTAAATAATAAATACCCCCAAAAAATATATAAAAAAACATTTTTTTTTCCTCAGTTTAGCCCGATACGTATTCTTCTACATATTTTTGGTAAAAAAAAATCGCAATAAGCGTTTATTGATTGGTTTGCGCAAAAGTTATAGCGTCTACAAAATAGGGGATAGTTTTATGGCATTTTTATTAATATTTTTTTACTAGTAATGGCGGCTATCAGTGATTTTTATTGTGACTGCGACATTATGGCGGACACATCGGACACTTTTGACACTATTTTGGGACCATTGTCATTTTTAGGCCCCTTTCACACTGGGGCGGGCAGGTGCGGTGGCGGTATAGCAGCGCGATTTTCAGCGCTGCTATACTGTCGTTCTTACCGCGGTATGCGGTCGCTAGGGGTAGGGGGGTTAATTTAACCCCCGCTAGCGGCCAAAAAAGGGTTAATACCGCCCGCAAACTAGCGGCTAGCAGGACTTTTGGAGCGGTCCTGCTAGCGCACCGCTTCAGTGTGAAAGCCTTCGGGCTTTCACATTGAAGGCACAGGGCAGGATTTTTTCATGCGGTATAACAGCGCTATTATTAGCGCTAAACCGCATGAAAAACGCCCCAGTGTGAAAGGGGCCTTACAGTGATCAGTGCTATAAAAATGCATGACATGTTAAGGACCGATCCTCCGCTCCGACTTACCCTCTATATATCTTACCCACCCCTTGTACCAATCCTCATAAATAACGACTGACAAGGTTGTGGAGTAAAATTGGCCTTCCGGCCTATTTATTTAACAACTTTTACATGAAATAAATAACCATTTAAATAACCGTTTAAATAACATTTTAACACTTACAATACCCCTAGTGGTCTTATAGACCACCAACTCCCAACTTGGGCACTGGGACTAACATATCCCTTAGGCCTCCAGTTGCAAGACACCGACTCGGAGGCGGTACACCTGGCCGCAGTGCCCTACCATTTTCCCCCCTTCCTGGTTAACCCTTGTTGACCGGAAGGTACTCAATAACCCCATACCACGTATGGGTACCACCTTTTTCTCCAGAACTTCCACTTTACCTCCTCTTCCAGCAACAAAACACCGCCACCACCAACTAAACATTACCCATAACCCTCACACCTCTCCTACCCCTCACACAGGGAGGGTGGGTGGGAAGTTTTTTGCCTCGTGAGTGATGGAGGAAGTGAGAAAACGTCACTTCCTCCCTGCTGAACTGTGCTCCCCCTCCCCTTTCACCCCACGGCCACCCCCTTTCCTTAAAGGGACCACAGCCCTATTAGGCTGCTGCCTGTCCCACCTGTCATGCCGTCCCTACGCTCATTTCATTTTTTGTCTTTGCTCCAGGACTCTCTTGACATGTTAAGGACCGATCCTCCGCTCCGACTTACCCTCTATATATCTTACCCACCCCTTGTACCAATCCTCATAAATAACGACTGACAAGGTTGTGGAGTAAAATTGGCCTTCCGGCCTATTTATTTACCAACTTTTACATGAAATAAATAACCATTTAAATAACCGTTTAAATAACATTTTAACACTTACAATACCCCTAGTGGTCTTATAGACCACCAACTCCCAACTTGGGCACTGGGACTAACATATCCCTTAGGCCTCCAGTCGCAAGACACCGACTCGGAGGCGGTACACCTGGCCGCAGTGCCCTACCATTTTCCCCCCTTCCTGGTTAACCCTTGTTGACCGGAAGGTACTCAATAACCCCATACCACGTATGGGTACCACCTTTTTCTCCAGAACTTCCACTTTACCTCCTCTTCCAGCAAAAAAACACCGCCACAGCTCGCAAGGGGTAAAGCCTTACCCTTGCGTGCAACCCCACACCCTCAGGGCCCGCTGAATTCCCTCCTGCAAACCCAGGTTCCACAGGTCAATGCCCACTGCATTCAGGCTGTCTCCCCTTAGGTACCTCCAAGTATCGACTTCCAACTCTCGGTGGCGCACCACGAGGCCACCATTCCTCATAAAAAAATCTCCCCACTTCTTTGTTAACTTTAATCCGGGCCTTATTAACTTTTTCCACCGACCATGCCCAACGCCAAGACGTCCTGCCCACCATATCCGAGCAAACCACCACCATACCCGGGTATGCTGTGCGCAATCTTATAAAATCTAATTTTATATCCCGTATCAGTTGGTGCATAGATCTGGCCCCCATGTCGTTACCTCCCGCATGCAGCACCAGTATATCCGGTGCCCTCTCCCGACCTGCGAACCTCTGAATTTCTGGCATAACCCCACTCCACGTCATGCCCGGCACCCCGATCCAATGGACCTGGGCTTCTCGAAGGGGAATCCCCAACTGCCTTCCATTGGGCCGAACATCAGCCCGTCTTGCCCCCCAGAACACGTACGAGTGACCCAGAATCCAAACTAGTATGGGTTCACCACCTGAAAAAACATGGAAATAAAACAAAACAACGATTTATTGGCACGTACAGTCCATACACCCCCCATTCCACACACGGCCCCCAACCCAATGCACCCTACTCCTGTAACAGCTGTGGGCGAATATAAAGTCGAAACCTATCAGACTCCCACCTCCCAATCCTCCTGACTGCGTCCGCCTCCAGTCCTACCTAGCCGCCTCTGTAGCTGCCCCAATGCGGAAGGAGTGAGAAGCATAACCCTTCGGGTCATACCCCACTGCCACCAAACATTTTTTGAACACTGCTATGAATTGAAACCTAGACAGCGCTGACCCATCCTGGTGCATCAGAAAAGAACCCTTGAGTCCCGGACGCATGGAACAAAAGGATTCCATCGCCCGTACAGGACAGATTGACGCCTCAGGGATGCGAAACAACTGAAGCCGCATACCTTTTCCAACTTGATCCGTTTTGGACCTACTCACCCATATCCCCACCAAGTCTCCCGAACACTCCACATCCCGGTCCAACAAGCCCCCCGGCGCCCGTCTGGAAGAACTGACCAGCTCTCCTACCCTTAGGGCCCCAAAAAAGGCAAGCGCGAATGCTGCCCGGAACAACTGACACTCATATTCCGAACTGCACACGGAATGTAAATGCAGGAACAATTTCTGCAACATTACGAACGAGACCGGCCTGCGGCTATCAGCCGCCCTCCGGCCTTTCCTGTACCCCTTCACTGCCTGTTTCACCCAAAAGTCTTTTGTATGGTCCCTGCAACCATGCCATTTGAACAGGAAAGCCAAACCCGCTAGTGTGCGGTCCACCGCGGACACAGAAACGCCTCGCTCCATTTTCAACGTAAGAAAATAAATCAAAGCCACTCCCGCTTCACCCCCCACCGGGGAAACTTCCAGTCCCTGAACAAATGACCTCCATTCCTGCCAAACCTTAGCATAGGCTTTCCACGTGGCCCCACTCACCGACCGTTTAATCCACTGTGCTGCGCTGTCAAAGCAATGTCCCACATCCAGCCGGGACAAGTAACCCCGCGCTGCTCCGCTGCTGGTGCCAACTCCCGAAACCTGTCCCACTGAAAACGAGACAAAGCGTCAGCCATAGTGTTCTCTATGCCCGGAAGATGTACTGCGTAAACAAATACATTCAAATGCAAGCAGCGCAAAACCAAATGTCTCAGCAAACGCACCACTGGTTGTGACGCGGCCGACACGCGATTCACTACCTGAACCACTCCCATGTTGTCGCAGTTTAGGCGTACCTTGAGATTCCGAAAGGAATCCCCCCAAAGTTCAAACGCCACCACAATTGGGAAAAGTTCCAATAGTACCAGGTTCTTCAGGAACCCCGCTTCCTCCCACTCCTTTGGCCATGGAGCCGCGCTCCATTTACCCTGACAGAACGCCCCATACCCCGTGGAGCCAGCCGCATCCGTAAACAAGTCTAGATCGAAATTGCTAACAGGCCCAGCCATCCACAAAGCCCGCCCGTTGAAGGATTCCAAGAATCCATGCCACACTTCCAAATCCTCGCGAAGCTCTCTCGTTAGGCTTAAAAAATGAGTAGGAACCCGCACCCCTGCTGTCGCAGCCGACAGCCTGCGGCTAAAGACCCTGCCCATAGGCATTATCCTGCAGGCGAAACACAACTTACCCAACAGTGACTGCATCTGACGCAGCTGAATCTTGCGCCGGCCGATAACACCACGCACTTCCGCCTTCAACGCTTCCAGCTTATCCCCTGGCAGTCGGCATTCCATCTTCACAGAATCTAGCTCTATGCCCAGAAAAACTAAGGACGACGTGGGGCCCTCCGTCTTCTCGGGGGCCAACGGGACCCCAAAACGATCGGCCACGTATTGCAACGTCCCCAGCAGGACACTGCAAACGGTAGACCCCGGGGGGCCCACACACAAAAAATCATCCAGATAATGGATGATCAAACTGATCCCCGACACATCCCGTACCACCCATTCTAGGAACGAACTAAACGTCTCAAAGAGCGCGCAAGAGATGGAGCAACCCATGGGCAAACAACGGTCCACGTAATAAGCGCCCTCCCACATGCAGCCCAAGAAACGAAAGCTGTCCGGGTGTACCGGTAGCAACCGAAAAGCCGATTGGACATCAGCTTTGGCCAACAGCGCTCCCCGTCCACACCTGCGCACCCATGCCACTGCCACCTCGAAGGAGGTGTACGATACCGTGCAGTCCTCCGGCGCCAGAGCATCATTAACCGACCCACCCTTCGGAAAGGAAAGGTGATGAATTAATCGAAATTTTTGAGGTTCCCTCTTGGGGACAACCCCCAAGGGAGAAAACACCAAATCAGGCATGGGCGCATCCGTGAACAGTCCAGCCATGCGCCCTAATTGTACTTCCTTAGCCACCTTCTCAGAAACCACCAAGGGGTGGAGCATGGCGGAACGGAGGTTCTTGGCTGCCGGGGGAACTGCAAAAGGCGCACAAGGGATCCTGAAACCACTGGTGAAACCCTCCTCCAACAACAGAGCCGCACACCTGTCGGGATACTTATTGAGAAAGGGGAGCATCCTTTCCACCCGAATTGGCGTCGTTCCCTTTTCCCGCAGAATCTCCGGGGCGACCCTTGCCTCGCTTGAAGCATTTGGCAAAGGCATGACTACCCCCACATCCTGAACACACATGCTTGAAGCGACAGCTTGTTCCGTACTTGCACGTGCCTTCGTTGAACTGCCAGCAGTAGCCCCACCTTTTTTCGGTCGGTTGTCCTGAGGCTGCAGCACCTCCGACCCCCCCCTGAAAAAACTGATTGGAGGCCCGCGACGCTGTCATCAGCCGCATCCACAAGTTAATGTCCTTGTGATCCCATCGCATTCCAGGTCTCATGGCCATCCTCTGCCGGAACTGTTCGTCATACCTCAACCAAGCTACGCCACCATACGTCCTGTACGCTTCGCTAACCGCCTCCAAATAAATGAACAGCCCAGAACAATGTTCCGGGGCTTTCTCCCCTATCACGCAAGCCATGATCGCAAATGCTTGCAACCAATTGGTGAATGTACGAGGTATAAGACGATAACGCCTCTTTTCTTCATCCTCCTTCTTGCTCTCCTCCGGCCTCAACCTATCCAGGTTGAATTTGTCCAAGGGGTGCAACGTGAATATCTCCACATACTCACCCTTCCACAGCTTTTCTCTGACTTCCGGCTTGAGGTGAACTCCTAACGGTGCCTCAAAACAAATGTACATCTCGTTCATAGCAGCATCCGCCAGCCTGATCACCTCCTTGTTCTTCTCCCCCGCAACAACTTGCCCACTTGCCGTGGCGGTCCCCCCTTCCAATGGGGCCTGCACCTCCCCTGAAACCTCCCCCACCTGTACGCCCGGGACCAACGTAGCCGCTGTAGGCCCCGCTACCTGATACGAACCCCCTGTTTGCCCCCACGCCGCCGCGGGCGACGCCGTGTCACCCCCGCCCGGCTTAAAACGCCTGACCAACTCCTCTAACCCAGACCACAAATCCAGTGTCCCCCCTGCTGCCCTCCGCCTCGGCGGGTAAGCACTCGCCCCAGGTGCCGCGTCTAAACCCCCCCCCAACACCACCGTGACCCAGTAAATCCTGCAATAGAGAACAAATAACAGAAGAGTTAGACTTACCGGGCTGCCCAGGACTGGGTCCACCAGCCGCAGAACTGTTCTCCATCGAAGCCCGTTGTCCCGAGTCCTCGCCACCGCCTGACCCGGACAGCTCCCCCTCCGACCTGTCGTCATCCGATTCTGCCGACACAAGCGCTGGCTGCACACCGTGCGGACGCGACCCGCGTGGCAAGGGCTGTCGTGGCTGTGCATCACGCCCTCTTGATCCTGGCACACCCGACCCACTCGCGACCTCCACCGACGGACTGCGGGTCCGCCCCCCGGCACGGGTGTCATCCGCTCGACTCCCATCCCTCACTCTTATCGCCGAACCCCTCACCGATCGTCCCGCTGCCACTGCCGGACCCCTGACCGCCACCGACTCCCGGCCACTGGCCCGCGAACTGGATCCTCCACGCTGGGCCGCACGGCTGTTCCGGGCATCCCCCGCAGCCTCGGCCGCGATGTCACCGCATCTCCGATGCGCGGGAGGGGGAGGGGCAAGAGGGCCACTCGTCTCCCCCACCGCCGAACTCCGTCCACGGCGCGGATTCCTCCCGGCCCCCCCGCCAACACCGGCTGCGTGCGGCAAGGGGATGCAGCCGGAGGGCCCATGTCGGGTCTCCGGACGGAAGTCGCCATACTCGGGGATGCGTCTGGACTGTACCGCTCAGGCGGCCTGGACCGCCTAGCGCGCGCTGGATCGCCCCCCCCCCCCCGGCGGGCGCCGCCGCCCGCTTGACTAAAACTGCAGCCACCTGGTCCTGCAGCCACTCTGCCCCCTGCGTGGCCACCGCGGCCCGCAATTGCTCCAATAGTTCGGCCACAGCAGCCATAGCTCAGGCAGTGAAGTTTTTTGCCTCGTGAGTGATGGAGGAAGTGAGAAAACGTCACTTCCTCCCTGCTGAACTGTGCTCCCCCTCCCCTTTCACCCCACGGCCACCCCCCTTTCCTTAAAGGGACCACAGCCCTATTAGGCTGCTGCCTGTCCCACCTGTCATGCCGTCCCTACGCTCATTTCATTTTTGTCTTTGCTCCAGGACTCTCTCTGATTACTGTGAAAATGACACTGGCAGTGAAGGGGTTAACCTGTAGGGGGCGCTGAAGGGGTTAAGTGTGACCTAATGTGTTATTCTAACTGTAGGGGGACGTGGCTTGGCGTGTGAAGTCACTGATCGTCGTTCCCTATGACAGGGAACAGACGATCACTGACATGCCACTGTGAAGAACGGGGAAAGGTTTGTTTACACTTACCTCTGCCCGTTCTTCAGCTCTGTGACCCGATCGCGGGACACCGGCGGCGATCGGGTCCGCGGGTCCCGCGGGCGTGGTCATGGAGCTTCGGACCGGGTCGCGAGCGCGCCATTGATACATGTCCCCTGGGGCAGGACCGGGTCCCCAAACCCTTTTTAGGACAATAACTTGCATATTAGCCTTTAAATTTCACACTTTTGATTTCTCACGTTTGAGTCCCATAGACTTTATCGGTGTTCGAAATTTTGCATGAACTTTCGGTCCGTTCGCATGTTATGGATGCGAACCGAACCGGGGGGTGTTCGGCTCATCCATATTGATTGGTATAGGTGAGTGTAGTGCTGGAGGTGGGCACAGAGTCAAAAGTTTACATGCACTGTATCTCCACTGGAAAAGGGGGTACTACATGGATGGAATAATGGTGCTGGAGGATATCAAGGGTGTATGGGGAAAAACAATGCTGAGGGGGCATCTGGGATGTATAGGGGGTAGCAATGCTTGGGGTAGCTTGGGTGGCTATAGTGCTAGAGGTATCAGGGATGTAGAGAGGCCACAGTGTAGGGGGTATCAGGGATGTAGTGGGGTCACATTACAAGGGGTATCTTATGGTATATGGTTACAGTGCTGGGGGGAATATCTAGGGTGTAGAGGGGTCAGAGTGCTGGGGGGATATCTAGGGTTTAGAGGGGTCAGAGTGCTGGGGGGATATCTGGGATGTAGATGGGTCAGAATGCTGGGGGGATATCTGGGGTGTAGAGTGGTCAGAGTGCTGGGGGGATGTCTGGGGTGTAGAGGGGTCACAGTGCTGGGGGGATATCTAGGGAGTAGAGGGGTCAACTCCCTCCAAAGGTTTTCTATGGGGTTGAGATCTGGAGACTGGCTAGGCCATGCCAGGACCTTGAAATGCTTCTTACAAAGCCACTCCTTCGTTGCCCGGGCGGTGTGGTTGGGATCATTGTCATGCTGAAAGACCCAACCACGTTTTATCTTCAATGCCCTTGCAGATGGGAGGATTTTTGCACTCAGCATCTCATGATACATGGCCCCATTCATTCTTTCATGTACACGATGTACATGATGTTGCCACCCCCATGCTTCACAGTAGGTATGGTGTTCTTTGGTTGCAACTCAGCATTCTCTCTCCTCCAAACACGACGAGTTGTGTTTCTAACAAACAGTTCTACTTTGGTTTCATCTGACCATATGACATTTTCCCAATCCTCTTCTGGATCATCCAAATGCTCTCTAGCAAACCTCAGACGGGCCCGGATATGTACTGGCTTAAGCAGGGGAACATGTCTGTCACTGCAGGATCTGAGTCCCTGGCGGCGTAGTATGCTACTAATGGTAGCCTTTGTTACGTTGGTCCCAGCTCTCTGCAGGTCATTCACTAGGTCCCCCTGTGTGGTTCTGGGATTTTTGCTCAGCGTTCTTGTGATCATTTTGACTCCACGGGGTGAGATCTTGCGTGGAGCCCCAGATCGAGGGAGATTATCAGTGCTCTTGTATGTCTTCCATTTTCTAATTATTGCTCCCACAGTTGATTTCTTCACACCAAGCTGCTTGCCTATTGCAGACTCAGTCTTCCCAGCCTGCAGGTCTACAATTTTGTTTCTGGTGTCCTTCAACAGCTCTTTGGTCTTCACCATAGTGGAGTTTGGAGTGTGACTGTTTGAGGTTGTGGACAGGTGTCTTTTATACTGATAACAAGTTCAAACAGGTGCCATTAATACAGGTAATGAGTGGAGGACGGAGGAGCCTCTTAAAGAAGAAGATACAGGTCTGTGAGAGCCAAAAATCTTGCTTGTTTGTAGGTGACCAAATACTTATTTTCCACCATAATTTGCAAATAAATTCTTTCCAAATCAGACAATGTGATTGTCTGGATTTGTTTCCACATTTTGTCTCTCATAGTTGAGGTATACCTTTGATGACAATTACAGGCCTCTCTCATCTTTTTAAGTGGGAGAACTTGCACAATTGGTGGCTGACTAAACAATTTTTTTTTGCCCCACTGTATAGGGTGTAGAGGGGTCAGAGTGCTGGGGGGATATCTGGGTTGTAGAGGAGTCAGAGTACTGGGGGATATCTTAGGTGTAGAGGGGTCAGAGTGCTAGGGGGATATCCAGGGTGTAGAGGGGTCAGAGTGCTGGGGGGATATATTAGGTGTAGAGGGGTCAGAGTGCTGGGGGGATATCTGGGGTGTAGAGGGGTCAGAGTGCTGGGGGGATATCTAGGGTGTAGAGGGGTCAGAGTGCTAGGGGGATATCTGGGGTGTAGAGGGGTCAGAGTGCTGGGGGGATATCTTAGGTGTAGAGGGGTCAGAGTGCTAGGGGGATATCCAGGGTGTAGAGGGGTCAGAGTGCTGGGGGATATCTTAGGTGTAGAGGGGTCAGAGTGCTAGGGGGATATCTGGGGTGTAGAGGGGTCAGAGTGCTGGTGAGATATCTAGGGTGTAGAGTGGTCAGAGTGCTAGGGGGATATCTGGGGTGTAGAGGGGTCAGAGTGCTGGGGGGATATCTGGGGTGTAAAGGGGTCAGAGTGCTGGGGGATATCTAGGGTGTAGAGGGGTCAGAGTGCTAGGGGGGTATCTGGGGTGTAGAGGGGTCAGAGTGCTGGGGGGATATCTGGGGTGTAGAGGGGTCAGAGTGCTGGGGGGATATCTAGGGTGTAGAGGGGTCAGAGTGCTGGGGGGATATCTTAGGTGTAGAGGGGTCAGAGTGCTAGGGGGATGAATAGGGCGTAGAGGGGTCAGAGTGCTGGGGGGATATCTTAGGTGTAGAGGGGTCAGAGTGCTAGGGGGATATCTGGGGTGTAGAGGGTCAGAGTGCTGGGGGGATATCTGGGGTGTAGAGGGGTCAGAGTGCTGGGGAGGCATCAATCTAGCAGATATATTATATGCACAGGACAGCTTTGTTACTTTATGTATGTAGTATTTTCCCACGGTTTCTTTGCTGTACGGAATGATTGTTCATGTAGTTAATGCGGAGCTCCACCCAAAAGGGGAAGCTCCGCTTGTCTGCCTCTTACCTACTTGATGTCTGTTTACCTGCACTGTCTCCATTGTAGGGGCCCCAGAGCATTACTTTACCCAGGGGCCCATGATGCTATTAAGACGGCACTGATTGGCTTGCAAATACATTTTGACCCCACATACTGCATAACCCCTGCAGTGACACATACATTAGATTAGCATGTATCTGCTCAGCTTTACAAACTGGCCAAGTTAAACTAACTGAGTTAAATAATGAACCCGTACTGCATATAAGTCTGCTGGTGACCTGAAACATTAA
Source organism: Rana muscosa (assembly GCA_029206835.1). Taxonomy (NCBI): domain Eukaryota; kingdom Metazoa; phylum Chordata; class Amphibia; order Anura; family Ranidae; genus Rana; species Rana muscosa. The sequence continues at coordinate 69,667,110 of CM055117.1, read as the reverse complement.
GACCGCTTTGACCACATGCATAAAATCAGCGCTGACCACATACATTAGCTCAGCAATAAATCTCATGTACATCCGAGGACCTGGTCCTGTACGGGGCAGCCCACAACTGACCCTGTACATTAGGCCAATGGTGACCACAAGCATTAGCCAAGGTTCCATGGAATACATTAGGCCATATGTGACCGTACATCACAGCAGTGACTGCTTCCATTAACCTGATATCAACCACAAATCCTACCCCACTGCTGGCCACATCTATTAACCTGGCCGTGACCACAGATATTAACATAGGAGAGACCACATGCATTAGGGCCCAGCAGTGACAAAACCATCAATCTAGCGGTGACCACACAAACGTGATTAGTGGAAACTACACCAGATAAGGTTTGTGAATACAAATATAAATTATCTTATGATAATTATCCATTCCTCAATCAAATTAAATTAAAGTGTAATATTTTCTTACATAGAGGTTGCCCTGGGAAATTCGAGAATATTTCGAAAAGGTGGTTGGAGGCTTTTGGGCCAGAAATGGAAAGAGATTTATAATTTGGGAAAGGATACCGAGAGGAGAAGTGGGATCAGGGGGAGAGGAGAAGAAAAGATTGGGAAGCCATTTTTTTGTTGTTTTTGTTTTTTGTGGGTTTGTCCCACTTTTTGTTTTTTTAGGCGTTTGATGCGATTCAATGTGTATTCACCATGTTTATATTATTTTGCTCGTACCTGGGATGTATGTGTATATTGCTTTTTGTTTTTGTATATATAATAATAATAATAAAAATATTCTGCATTTTAAGTGTAATTACTGTAATTACTGTAGTTACTTTCTTCTTTTTTTTGTTTTAGATAGAGTATAGAAAGGTTAAAAATGATGGTTATTTTTTGGGTTCCGTGTCTCATTGAGGGGATTTCCTCAACCAAACTGTCAAACCATCAAATGGCCGGTGTCATAACTGATCACATGTGCAGCACCATGGCAGTTGCAGATCAAACAGACACAGCTTCCTTGGCTGTAAAGGATAGGAGGGTTTAAAGTGGTTGTAAACCCTCTGATACTATTTGCACCTACAGGTAAGCCTACATTAGGGTTACCTGTAGGTGCTTGCAATATCTCCTTAACCTACATGGTTAAGGAGATATTTGCAGAAAATCGGGCACCCACGTCTACAGAGCTGTAAAAATGACAATGGTCCCAAAAATGTGTCAAAAGTGTCCGATGTGTCCGCCATAATGTCGCAGTCACGATAAAAATCGCTGATCGCCGCCATTACTAGTAAAAAAAAAATATTAATTAAAATGCCATACAACTATCCCCTATTTTGTAGACGCTATAACTTTTGCGCAAACCAATCAATAAACGCTTATTGCGATTTTTTTTTACCAAAAATATGTAGAAGAATACGCATCGGTCTAAACTGAGGGAAAAAAATGTTTTTTTCAATATTTTTTGGGGATATTTATTATAGCAAAAAGTAAAAAATATTGAATTTTTTTCAAAATTGTCGCTCTATTTTTGTTTATAGCGCAAAAAATAAAAACTGCAGAGGTGATCAAATACCACCAAAAGAAACAAAGGGAAAAAAACCGCGCTTACTACGAAAAATAATTAATTAAATTAAATTAATAATACAATAATAAAGTCCTTACAGCAGCAATAAAAGTGGGATAAACACAAATAGAAATAAAAAAGAAAATCGCGCTAAGGAATCACAAATTATTGAATAAAGTCCAATTTGGCAGGCTGGTGTGAAAGGAACACAAAAATCCCAATTACTGAATAAACCTGGAAGAATTCATGCTTACCAGATAAGTAAGCCAATAGAACATATGGCTTTTACCCAGCCAGGGCCTTTCAATTCCCACAAGGTTGATTCGTCAGAGAATTATTGGGTATGGTCGCTTGAACTATGACTCCATATTATGTATTACATTCGACCCAAAAAGGAGAGAGAAAAAAAAAAAACATAGCGTGATCCTGTCTCGATAATTAGTCAATAGAAATCAGCATTGTGAACAACACTCGATGTGGGAAGTATGCAAAAAGTGAACCACCACCTCACAGTCAATCTCCTTACCAGATTGCACTACATAAGGAGCTTTAAGCCAAAAAAACACCCCAAACACAGAAGGTTGTGATCCACCACCTCTCATGCAATCTTCTTACCAGATAGCTAGTGTAATACAGCCTGATGTATGTAGGTGACGATCCGTAACCGAAATCCTATAGATAGCTGCAGGCTCGAATGATAAGGGGGTGAAATCAGATTCTCCCCACTCCTCTTGCTGATCGGATCCTCTCAGGCACGTTTGACGTCCTGACGTCGGGACTAGAGGACACAGAGTCCTGACCTAAACCTGATAGAACACCTTTGGGATGAATTAGAGCGGAGACTGTGAGCCAGGCCTTCTCGTTCAACATCAGTGCCTGACCTCACAAATGCGCTTCTGGAAGAATGGTCAAACATTTCCATAGACACACTCCTAAACCTTGTGGACAGCCTTCCCAGAAGAGCTGAAGCTGTTATAGCTGCAAAGGGTGGGCAAACTCAATATTGAACCCTACGGACTAAGACTGGGATGCCATTAAAGTACATGTGTGTGTAAAGGCAGGTGTCCCAATACATTTGGTAATATAGTGTAGCTGGTATGAAGGTACAGTTGTTCCGAAAATCCCAAGGAAACATTCAGTTTAAATCAACTAAATATATTCCAGGTGCAGCTAAACAAAAGGTGTTTTTGAGTCTTCGGCTTCTCTTACATGGGTGGTGTACTTTACAATGGATCGCTTTTCAGGAGTGGGTGTTCCTAAGATGATGCTGCCATCTCCTGAATGCCTGTTCTTTTTCAATCCCAATGGGGATTTTACATTGAATTACTGAACACACAACCACGTGGTAAGCAATGGGCACGCTTGGCAATTGGAATGCCAAAAGCGTTATGGTGACTTAAGATTGCCACACCACAAAGCAAAGCATTAAGGCCACAGCAATGTGAATGGACCTGGGTAGCTGCGATGTTGGCTTGTATGCAAACAATCGCATAAAAATGCAGATTAACCATCTAATTTTACCACCTCCTTGGCAGTTTGTTTTGTTAAGAAAGCAGACACAGCCTGAGTAAAACAAAGCCTGTCGGCCAGCATGCTGAGGAAAGAGCCCTTGCTCTTTGGGGGGAAGCAGTGGTCTCTCTGCAGAGGTCCAATTCAAACTTTTAATTCTGCACCCAGCTAAACTTATGCCCCCTGATGATTGGAGAGCTCTAGCTGTTTTGATGCACGTGCAAGATACTTAGCTGATAAGTTTGGTTGGGCTTTCCCAAGTCATGCAGATTTCTGGTCACAAAGAACAATACCGCCTGACCACATTGCATAGACAAACTTTGATTTTTGTCTTTAAACATCTTGGCAGGTAAGCACAGTCTAAATCAGGGGTAGGCAACCCCTGGCACTGGTGCCGCCAATGGCACTCGAAGCCTCTTTTGCCGGCACTCGACTCCCTCCCCATCAGCAGAGCAGCGCAGGGAAGTGTCAGTGAGACACTAATGCATTCCAATCTCAGAGTTCCCCACGCTGCACCTGCACTAAGGGGGAGGCACTGCGCCCCCACACATTGTAAAAGATGGGAAACATTGTTTGGTTCTCTAACTTTGCTGTAGGTGCGATCGTCAGCTTTTGTGATGGGGAAGAGATCATGTGCAGTTCTGCTAGGGTGGGGTGGTCCCTGTTTCCAGGAGGAGGACTGTCATTGGCCACTGCTAAAGCCAATCACTGTCCTGACAGCCCCGCCCACCATCTGGAGGAAGAAGACTCGCTTGGTTGCCACTACCAATCTCAGAAAGAAGGGATTTCACTGTGATTGAGAAAACCCAAATTAGGGGACAGGTTGTGGAATTACTGTTGAGCTTCTGGGAACTTTGTTGAAATTATTCCTGAACCTTTGCGTCACTTACTACTGAACCCCGGCACTCTGTGTCCCTTTAAGACACAACCAGTATTCATCACAATGAAAATCACACCCAACTTTTGCTGCGGCGCTCAGCACTGCACTTTTTCTCAACTGCGGGGGCCCATCTTATGATCCTGCACACAGGCCCACTGCTTTCAGAAAATGCCCCTGACCTGAGCTCATCCATTCCAGGTGCTTGTATGTGACATCCCATACATCCCATACATCCTATACATCCCATACATCCCATACATCTCATACATCCCATACATCCCATACATCCCATACATACCATACATCCCATACATCCCATACATCCTATACATCCCATACATCCCATACATCCCATACGTCACATACATCCCATACATCCCATACATCCCATACATCACATACATCCCATATATCCCATACATCCCATACATCCCATATATCCCATACATCCCATACATCCCATACATCACATACAAGCACGTGGGCTGGATGCAAGAGTTGGATGAGCAGGATGATGGTGCCAGGACAGGTAGATGTGTCTCATCTCTGCTTCCTTTCATCCCTCTGCATATCGCGCATATCATATCATAGAGGGTACAGCGGTGGAGCAGATGAGCAGGAGGGTACAGCGGTGGGGAAAATTAGCAGAAGGGGCTCAGAGGTGGAACAGAAGAGCAGGAGGGTACAGCGGTGGGGCAGATGTGCAGGGAGGTACAGTGGTGGAAGAGATGAGAAGGTGCTTCAGCAGTGGGACAGAAGAGCAGGGGGGTATAGTAATGGGGCAGATGAGCAGGGGATTTCAGTGTTGGGCCAGATGAGAAGGGGGTTACAGTGGTGGGGCAGATGAGCAGGGGGTTCAGTGTTGGGGCAGATGAGAAGGGGGAGTAGAGTACTGGGACAGATGAGAAGGGGGAGTAGAGTACTGGGGCAGATGAGAAGGGGGAGTAGAGTACTGGGGCAGATGAGAAGGGGGAGTAGAGTACTGGGGCAGATGTGAAAGGAGGTGTATTGGTGGGACAGATGAGCAGGGGGGACAGAGGTGGGGCAGAAGAGCATGGGGTACAGAGGTAAGACAGATGTGCAGGAGGTACATTGGTGGGGCAGATGAGAAAGCGGGTTACAATGGTGGGGCAGATGAGCAGATGGGTTCAGTGTTAGGACAGATGAGAAGGCGATTCAGTAGTGAGTCAGAAGAGCATGAGGATACGATGGTGGAGCAGATGTGCAGGGAGGTACAGTGGTGGGGCAGATGAGAAAAGGGGTATATTGATGGGGCAGATGAGCAGCGGGGTTACAGTGGTGGGACAGAAGAGCAAGGGGGTACAGTGGTGGGAAAGATGTGCAGGAGGTACAGTGGTGGGAGGAATGAGAGGAGGGTTCAGCGGTGGGATAGAAAATCAGGGGGGTACAGTGGTGGGACAGATGAGAAGGGGGTTCAGTGATGGGACAGATGAGCAAGGGGGGGGGTTTAGTGTTGGGCCAGATGAGAAGGGGGTTACAGTGGTGGGAAAGATGAGCGGGGGGGTTCAGTGTTGGGGCAGATGAGAAGGGGGTTCAGTGGTGGGACAGAAGATCAGAGGGGTACAGAGGTGGGACAGAAGAGCAGGGGGTAGAGCGGTGGGGCAGATGTGAAAGGAGGTGTATTGGTGGGACAGATGAGCAAGGGGTTACAGTGGTTGGGCAGAAGAGCAGGGGGTACAGAGGTGGGACAGATGTGCAGGAGGTACAGTGGTGGGGCAGATGAGAAGATGGTTCAGTGGTGAGACAGAAGAGCATGGGAATGCGGCGGTGGAGCAGAAGGGAGGTACAGTGGTGGGGCAGATGAGAAAGGGGCAACATTGGTGGGACAGAAGAGCAGGGTTGTACAGTGGTGGGGTAAAATGTGCAGGGGGTTACAGTGGTGGGACAGAAGAGCAGGGGAGACAGTCATCTGAGGTGTGAAGGTGCATGACTTGGGTCTGATCTGAGGTGTGAAGGTGCATGAATTGGGTCTGATCTGAGGTGTGGAGTTGCATGAATTGGGTCTGATCTGAGGTGTGAAGGTGCATGAATTGGGTCTGATCTGAGGTGTGAAGGTGCATGACTTGGGTCTGATCTGAGGTGTGAAGGTGCATGAATTGGGTCTGATCTGAGGTGTGAAGGTGCATGAATTGGGTCTGATCTGAGGTGTGAAGGTGCATGAATTGGGTCTGATCTGAGGTGTGGAGTTGCAGGAATTGGGTCTGATGTGAGGTGTGGAGTTGCAGGAATTGGGTCTGATGTGAGGTGTGAAGGTGCAGGAATTGGGTCTGATCTGAGGTGTGAAGGTGCATGAATTGGGTCTGATCTGAGGTGTGAAGGTGCATGACTTGGGTCTGATCTGAGGTGTGAAGGTGCATGACTTGGGTCTGATCTGAGGTGTGAAGGTGCATGACTTGGGTCTGATCTGAGGTGTGAAGGTGCATGAATTGGGTCTGATCTGAGGTGTGAAGGTGCATGAATTGGGTCTGATATGAGGTGTGAAGGTGCATGACTTGGGTCTGATCTGAGGTGTGAAGGTGCATGAATTGGGTCTGATCTGAGGTGTGAAGGTGCATGAATTGGGTCTGATCTGAGGTGTGAAGGTGCATGACTTGGGTCTGATCTGAGGTGTGAAGGTGCATGAATTGGGTCTGATCTGAGGTGTGAAGGTGCATGAATTGGGTCTGATCTGAGGTGTGAAGGTGCATGACTTGGGTCTGATCTGAGGTGTGAAGGTGCATGAATTGGGTCTGATCTGAGGTGTGAAGGTGCATGAATTGGGTCTGATCTGAGGTGTGAAGGTGCCTGACTTGGGTCTGATCTGAGGTGTGAAGGTGCATGAATTGGGTCTGATCTGAGGTGTGAAGGTGCATGAATTGGGTCTGATCTGAGGTGTGGAGTTGCAGGAATTGGGTCTGATGTGAGGTGTGGAGTTGCAGGAATTGGGTCTGATGTGAGGTGTGAAGGTGCAGGAATTGGGTCTGATCTGAGGTGTGGAGTTACAGGAATTGGGGCTGATCTGAGGCGTGGAGTTGCATGAATTGGGTCTGATCTGAGGTGTGAAGTTACAGGAATTGGGGCTAATCTGAGGCGTGGAGTTGCATGAATTGGGTCTGATCTGAGGTGTGAAGTTGCAGGAATTGGGGCTGATCTGAGGTGTGAAGGTGCATGAATTGGGTCTGATCTGAGGTGTGAAGGTGCATGAATTGGGTCTGATCTGAGGTGTGAAGGTGCATGACTTGGGTCTGATCTGAGGTGTGAAGGTGCATGAATTGGGTCTGATCTGAGGTGTGAAGGTGCATGAATTGGGTCTGATCTGAGGTGTGGAGTTGCAGGAATTGGGTCTGATGTGAGGTGTGGAGTTGCAGGAATTGGGTCTGATCTGAGGTGTGAAGTTGCAGGAATTGGGGCTGATCTGAAGTGTGAAGGTGCATGAATTGGGTCTGATCTGAGGTGTGAAGGTGCATGAATTGGGTCTGATCTGAGGTGTGAACAGGGGAGGGCTGGGCCAGGGGGCAGGGTGGCAATTGCCTCCCAGGCTGCCCTAACTTGCGTTCAAAATGGCCAGCAGCCACTGCCCGCTACCATTTTCTTTTTTATTCTGGTCTAAGAAGTCGGGCCGGGGGCACGGCCATGGCGGCCAACCACTAGCTGTTGCATTCTGGGAGTTGTAGTCCGCACTCAAGCTTCCGGTGGGTGGAAAACACAGCAGTGCAGAGGAAACTACAACTCCCTGGGACCGGATTTTTGGAAGCAGACAGAGGCAGGGCATGCCAGGGAGTCGGGACGCAGGGCTGCAGGGCTGGGCGCTGGCTGCAACTTGACCCCAGGATCAGGAGCGTTACCCCCCCAGGAGACCGTGGCATGCAAGAACCTGCTGAGCTGAGATCGCTGAGGTGAGAGACCCTGACACCCCTAGCTGACCCCCCATCTCCCCCACCATACACCCCATGTAACCTGCCCCAGTGATCAGGCTTCATTGATGAGCACTGGAGTTGGCTGCACTGATAAGCACTGGTGAGGCTGCATTGGAAAAACCAGATGGGCCATGGATGGCGAGCTGATTCGACGGTTCAGTGGGCCACTTGACTGGACTTGCCCCCCAGGCCTAAGGCTACCAGCCCTCCCCTGGGTGTGAAGGTGCATGACTTGGGTCTGATCTGAGGTGTGAAGGTGCATGAATTGGGTCTGATCTGAGGTGTGAAGGTGCATGAATTGGTTCTGATCTGAGGTGTGGAGTTGCAGGAATTGGGTCTGATGTGAGGTGTGGAGTTGCAGGAATTGGGTCTGATGTGAGGTGTGAAGGTGCAGAAATTGGGTCTGATCTGAGGTGTGGAGTTACAGGAATTGGGGCTGATCTGAGGCGTGGAGTTGCATGAATTGGGTCTGATCTGAGGTGTGAAGTTACAGGAATTGGGGCTGATCTGAGGCGTGGAGTTGCATGAATTGGGTCTGATCTGAGGTGTGGAGTTACAGGAATTGGGGCTGATCTGAGGCGTGGAGTTGCATGAATTGGGTCTGATCTGAGGTGTGAAGTTACAGGAATTGGGGCTGATCTGAGGCGTGGAGTTGCATGAATTGGATCTGATCTGAGGTGTGAAGGTGCAGGAATTGGGTCTGATGTGAGGTGTGAAGGTGCATGAATTGGGTCTGATCTGAGGTGTGAAGTTACAGGAATTGGGGCTGATCTGAGGCGTGGAGTTGCATGAATTGGGTCTGATCTGAGGTGTGAAGGTGCAGGAATTGGGTCTGATCTGAGGTGTGAAGGTGCATGAATTGGGTCTGATCTGAGGTGTGAAGTTACAGGAATTGGGGCTGATCTGAGGCGTGGAGTTGCATGAATTGGGTCTGATCTGAGGTGTGAAGTTACAGGAATTGGGGCTAATCTGAGGTGTGGAGTTGCATGAATTGGGTCTGATCTGAGGTGTGAAGGTGCAGGAATTGGGTCTGATCTGAGGTGTGAAGGTGCAGGAATTGGGGCTGATCTGAGGCGTGGAGTTGCATGAATTGGGTCTGATCTGAGGTGTGAAGTTACAGGAATTGGGGCTGATCTGAGGTGTGAAGGTGCAGGAATTGGGGCTGATCTGAGGCGTGGAGTTGCATGAATTGTGTCTGATCTGAGGCGTGGAGTTGCAGGAATTGGGTCTGATCTGAGGTGTGAAGTTACAGGAATTGGGGCTGATCTGAGGCGTGGAGTTGCATGAATTGGGTCTGATCTGAGGTGTGAAGTTACAGGAATTGGGTCTGATCTGAGGTGTGAAGTTACAGGAATTGGGGCTGATCTGAGGTGTGAAGTTACAGGAATTGGGGCTGATCTGAGGCGTGGAGTTGCAGGAATTGGGTCTGATCTGAGGTGTGAAGTTACAGGAATTGGGGCTGATCTGAGGCGTGGAGTTGCATGAATTGGGTCTGATCTGAGGTGTGAAGTTACAGGAATTGGGTCTGATCTGAGGTGTGAAGTTACAGGAATTGGGGCTGATCTGAGGTGTGAAGTTACAGGAATTGGGGCTGATCTGAGGTGTGAAGTTACAGGAATTGGGGCTGATCTGAGGCGTGGAGTTGCATGAATTGGGTCTGATCTGAGGTGTGAAGTTACAGGAATTGGGGCTGATCTGAGGTGTGAAGGTGCAGGAATTGGGGCTGATCTGAGGCGTGGAGTTGCATGAATTGTGTCTGATCTGAGGCGTGGAGTTGCAGGAATTGGGTCTGATCTGAGGTGTGAAGTTACAGGAATTGGGGCTGATCTGAGGCGTGGAGTTGCATGAATTGGGTCTGATCTGAGGTGTGAAGTTACAGGAATTGGGTCTGATCTGAGGTGTGAAGTTACAGGAATTGGGGCTGATCTGAGGTGTGAAGTTACAGGAATTGGGGCTGATCTGAGGCGTGGAGTTGCAGGAATTGGGTCTGATCTGAGGTGTGAAGTTACAGGAATTGGGGCTGATCTGAGGCGTGGAGTTGCATGAATTGGGTCTGATCTGAGGTGTGAAGTTACAGGAATTGGGGCTAATCTGAGGTGTGGAGTTGCATGAATTGGGTCTGATCTGAGGTGTGAAGGTGCAGGAATTGGGTCTGATCTGAGGTGTGAAGGTGCAGGAATTGGGGCTGATCTGAGGCGTGGAGTTGCATGAATTGGGTCTGATCTGAGGTGTGAAGTTACAGGAATTGGGGCTGATCTGAGGTGTGAAGGTGCAGGAATTGGGGCTGATCTGAGGCGTGGAGTTGCATGAATTGTGTCTGATCTGAGGCGTGGAGTTGCAGGAATTGGGTCTGATCTGAGGTGTGAAGTTACAGGAATTGGGGCTGATCTGAGGCGTGGAGTTGCATGAATTGGGTCTGATCTGAGGTGTGAAGTTACAGGAATTGGGTCTGATCTGAGGTGTGAAGTTACAGGAATTGGGGCTGATCTGAGGTGTGAAGTTACAGGAATTGGGGCTGATCTGAGGCGTGGAGTTGCAGGAATTGGGTCTGATCTGAGGTGTGAAGTTACAGGAATTGGGGCTGATCTGAGGCGTGGAGTTGCATGAATTGGGTCTGATCTGAGGTGTGAAGTTACAGGAATTGGGTCTGATCTGAGGTGTGAAGTTACAGGAATTGGGGCTGATCTGAGGTGTGAAGTTACAGGAATTGGGGCTGATCTGAGGTGTGAAGTTACAGGAATTGGGGCTGATCTGAGGCGTGGAGTTGCATGAATTGGATCTGATCTGAGGTGTGAAGTTACAGGAATTGGGGCTGATCTGAGGCGTGGAGTTGCATGAATTGGGTCTGATCTGAGGTGTGAAGTTACAGGAATTGGGGCTGATCTGAGGTGTGAAGGTGCAGGAATTGGGGCTGATCTGAGGCGTGGAGTTGCATGAATTGTGTCTGATCTGAGGCGTGGAGTTGCAGGAATTGGGTCTGATCTGAGGTGTGAAGTTACAGGAATTGGGGCTGATCTGAGGCGTGGAGTTGCATGAATTGTGTCTGATCTGAGGCGTGGAGTTGCAGGAATTGGGTCTGATCTGAGGTGTGAAGTTACAGGAATTGGGGCTGATCTGAGGCGTGGAGTTGCATGAATTGGGTCTGATCTGAGGTGTGAAGTTACAGGAATTGGGTCTGATCTGAGGTGTGAAGTTACAGGAATTGGGGCTGATCTGAGGTGTGAAGTTACAGGAATTGGGGCTGATCTGAGGCGTGGAGTTGCAGGAATTGGGTCTGATCTGAGGTGTGAAGTTACAGGAATTGGGGCTGATCTGAGGCGTGGAGTTGCATGAATTGGGTCTGATCTGAGGTGTGAAGTTACAGGAATTGGGTCTGATCTGAGGTGTGAAGTTACAGGAATTGGGGCTGATCTGAGGTGTGAAGTTACAGGAATTGGGGCTGATCTGAGGTGTGAAGTTACAGGAATTGGGGCTGATCTGAGGCGTGGAGTTGCATGAATTGGGTCTGATCTGAGGTGTGAAGTTACAGGAATTGGGGCTGATCTGAGGTGTGAAGGTGCAGGAATTGGGGCTGATCTGAGGCGTGGAGTTGCATGAATTGTGTCTGATCTGAGGCGTGGAGTTGCAGGAATTGGGTCTGATCTGAGGTGTGAAGTTACAGGAATTGGGGCTGATCTGAGGCGTGGAGTTGCATGAATTGGGTCTGATCTGAGGTGTGAAGTTACAGGAATTGGGTCTGATCTGAGGTGTGAAGTTACAGGAATTGGGGCTGATCTGAGGTGTGAAGTTACAGGAATTGGGGCTGATCTGAGGCGTGGAGTTGCAGGAATTGGGTCTGATCTGAGGTGTGAAGTTACAGGAATTGGGGCTGATCTGAGGCGTGGAGTTGCATGAATTGGGTCTGATCTGAGGTGTGAAGTTACAGGAATTGGGTCTGATCTGAGGTGTGAAGTTACAGGAATTGGGGCTGATCTGAGGTGTGAAGTTACAGGAATTGGGGCTGATCTGAGGTGTGAAGTTACAGGAATTGGGGCTGATCTGAGGTGTGAAGTTACAGGAATTGGGGCTGATCTGAGGCGTGGAGTTGCATGAATTGGGTCTGATCTGAGGTGTGAAGTTACAGGAATTGGGGCTGATCTGAGGTGTGAAGTTACAGGAATTGGGGCTGATCTGAGGTGTGAAGTTACAGGAATTGGGGCTGATCTGAGGCGTGGAGTTGCAGGAATTGGGTCTGATCTGAGGTGTGAAGTTGCAGGAATTGGGTCTGATCTGAGGTGTGAAGTTGCAGGAATTGGGGCTGATCTGAGGCGAAAGTGCAGGATGTTAATTTCTCACTATTACTTAAGTAGTTTACAGAATTTACTTTAAAAAAATCCTTTTCGTGATTGATAGTGTAAAGTTTACATTTTTTTGTTATAAAATCGTCACTCTCAATTTCTTTGAAAATATTTTTCGGCACACTGTTCTCAAAAGGTTGCCTACCCCTGCTCTAAATTAACTGACACCTACTTAAGTAGTTTACAGAATTTACTTTAAAAAAATCCTTTTCGTGATTGATAGTGTAAAGTTTACATTTTTTTGTTATAAAATCGTCACTCTCAATTTCTTTGAAAATATTTTTCGGCACACTGTTCTCAAAAGGTTGCCTACCCCTGCTCTAAATTAACTGACACCAACTGTGAATGGGATATTGCATGATAACATAGCTGTAGTGCCTTTTGCTGTTCCCAGCTGCTGCGGGGCTAATTTTGGCCGTTCCCGCTGGTGACTAGGCAGATTTAATTCTACATAGGAATAAATAGCTTGCTTTTGGCAGGCAAAGCAGCTGTGGGATAAAGATACAACGTGAGCTGGCATATTTGGTAAGCCTGGAGTCACAATGTCTTGTTCTTGCAGAAAATGAATTTATCCGAATTTTTGGGAAGTGAAATGCCGTCCAGCCACCTCATGTGCAAAATACTGCCAGTGACCAAAATAAGTTCCAGCTGTGATAGGCATCTGTTTTCTGGGAGCAGAGGGGAAATTCAGCAGGGCTGTTTGTGGGTAATGCTCTCTGACCTGGAGCTGGAGTCTCCAAACTTTCTAAACAAAGGGTCGGTTAACTGTCCTCTATACTTTAGGGGGGGGGGGGGGGGTAGTGCCCCATCATTGGTATCAGTTGCAGGAATAGTGCTCCTTCTTTGGAATTAATGGGAGAAATAGTGCCCCATCATTGGTATTAGTGGGCTGGAATAATGCTCCTTCATTGGTATTAGTGGAAGGAATAGTGTGCCCCATCATTGGTATTGGTGGGAGGAATAGTGCCCCATTGTTGGTGTTAGTGGGGGGAATACTGCCCTATCACTGGTATTAATGGAAGAAATACCATCATTGGTATCACTGGGAGGAATAGTGCCCCATCATTGGTAGTAGTGGAAGGAATAGTGCCCTATTGTTGGTATTAGTGGGAGGAATAGTGCCCCATCATTGGTATCAGTTGCAGGAATAGTGCTTCTTATTTGGTATTAGTGGGAGGAATAGTTCCCCATCATTTGAATTAGTGGGAGGAATAGTGCTCCATCACTGGTATTAGTGGAAGGAATAATGCCCCATCATTGGTATTAGAGGGAAGAATAGTGCCCCATTGTTGGTATAAGTTGGAGGAATAGTGCTCCTTCTTTGGAATTAGTGGGAGAGATAGTGCCCCATCATTGGTATTAGTGGGAGGAATAGTGCCCCATCATTGGTATTAGTGTGAGGAAAAGTGCCCCATCATTGGACATTGGAATTAGATGGATGAATAGTTTCCCATTGTTGGTATTAGTGGGAGAAATAGAGCCCTATCATTGGTATTAGTGGAAGGAATAATGCCCCATCATTGGTATTAGAGGGAAGAATAGTGCCCCATTGTTGGTATCAGTTGGAGGAATAGTGCTCCTTCTTTGGAATTAGTGGGAGAGATAGTGCCCCATCATTGGTATTAGTTGGAGGAATAGTGCCCCATCATTGGTATTAGTGTGAGGAAAAGTGCCCCATCATTGGAATTAAATGGATGAATAGTTTCCCATTGTTGGTATTAGTGGGAGAAATAGTGCCCTATCATTGGTATTAGTGGGAGGAATAATGCCCCATTATTTGTATTAGTGGGAGAATTAGTGCTTTATCATTGGTATTAGTTGGGGGAATAGTGCCCCTTGATTGATATTAGTGGGGGGAATAGTGCCCCATCATTTTGTTTTAGTGGGAAGAACAGTACCCCATTATTGTTATTTATTAGTGGAAGGAATGGTGCCCCGTTATTGCTGTAAGTTGGCGGAATAGTGCCCCATCATTGGTATTACTGGAAGGAATAGAGCCCCATCATTGCTGTTAGTTGGAGGAATGGTGCTGCACAGATGGTGTCAATGGCAGGAATAGTGCTTCGTATCAGTGAGAGTAATAGTGCCCCAAAGGCCGGATAAAATCAAGCATAAGGCTGAAATTGCAACAATTTTACTTTGGGATTAATAAAGTATTCTGATTCTGTTTAGAAACCGCTAACCTGTAGGTAAAGTATAACTTCTAATGGTTCCTCAAAGCAGAAGCACAAAAGAAGGACACCTTTTTTGAACATTCAGGGTTCAGTAATTGGCAAAACATTTTAAAATAAACTGGCAAATATAATAAGATAAAAGTGCCTAAAATTTCTCAGTTATACATGTGTAGCACCCTCTAGTGTGCTAGAAGGATAGTGCATGTTTTGTGAGAGTAAGTACATTTCCAGGCTTGGCTGACAACCAAGCCTGGGTGTGTTTTTTGATCTGGGTTGGGAGTGACTCAGATATAGCTGGGTGACTCACAGGCAGCATCACCAAGGCCTCCCACTTCTTTCCAGAATGTTCTGGTGTTTTCTGGAAAGAGAGGTGGAGAGGGGAGGTTGAGCTGCTTGGGGTGTTCTGAAGAGCCCTGGCCAATCCCCATCAAGATTGGCAGGGGGCCAGCCTCCTTAAATACCCAGGGGGTCAGCCCAGCTGGAGAGGAGTTGTTTGGGAGGAAGCTGGAGATGGAGAGCTGGGCTGTCATGGCCTTTAAAGGGAGCTCCCCTGTCTGGGGGGGGGGGGGTGATCTTGGGCCCGGGCTCGGGTGTGGACAGGACCTTCTAAGAACACGTGGAGGTGTCCTGGACAGAAGGCACGGGAGCAAGCAGAGGATAGCAGGAAAGCACTGCCAGGATAGTCTCCAGGGAGGGACAACTGGCTGCAGCCAGGAGGGCTGGTGAGTTACACACAGTCAGGAGAGGACTGGGGAGGCACGCCTGATAGGACTTGGAGATTGCAGTCTGGGATAGGTGCAGAGCCAGTGGAGTGGACTGTGGTGGCATGGGCAGTGGAGAGAGGCAGCTGCAGCCAGGAGGGTTGGCAGGGCCTGAGGATGTGGTACTGGGCTCAGTAGCCACGTGGACAGCTAGCACCAAGACTACCTACCTATATTCTTGCTACACCAAAGGCATACCTCCCAACTTTTTGAGATGGAAATGAGGGACACCTATCAGCAAAAGTATGCAGGCATAGGACACACCCCATTGCCACGCCCCCTTAAAGGAGACTTGTACAAAAAAACAAGATTGGTTAAACCCACAAGTGCTTTTTTTACCACTACTATTCCTTTATATTGGGTTTTGGAATTTACAAATGCAGCAATTTAGAGATCAGATGAAAGGTTTAGCGCTGGAAACACTTTTTGATAGATAAAAAGTGCATTTTATATACATCTATATAGATCAGACCAAAATGAGGGGAAAATTAGGAGGAATGAGGGACAGATGGATATTGCTCCAAATCAGGGACAGTTGGGAGCTATTCCAAAGGTGCCCATGGTCCCTGCCTGCAAATAGCATTTTCTTAGGCCTGGCTGAGCCAGTGTCAGGTCTAAATCTCGGTGCTAGCTGGTCCTGGAAGTCGGCAAACAAGTGATATGCTAGAGGTGTTAAGGAGAGATAGTCTGCAAGCAAGTGTTGTGCTGGAGCTGAAGTTGGAGCTGTATATACAGAGAGTGTATATAGGTTGAGTCTCGTGTACATTGCGCTTCAATTAAGTGGGCATCCCATACTCCCTTACCCCACCCAAGTTTAATACCCCTCAAAAAAAAAGAAAAAAAAAAAAGAAAAAAAAAAAGTTCAAGGCCTGGTTTCCTGCCTGAGGGTAAATGTGAACAGGGTGAGAGACGGACCACAACACTCCGCAGCCCTTATAGGGGTACCGCTACACATGTCATGTTATAGCCCAGGGGTACTTAACCTACAATGTAAAGGGAGCCTCAAATGCAGCTTCTGATGTCTCCAAAGATTTACTAGAGCAGGGGTCATCAACCCCCGGGCCGCGGCCCACTACCGGGCCGTGGCCTTAATACAGACGGGCCGCCGGTATGAGACAGCCGGGCGGGCGGGATATTAGCGCCGGGTGGAAGAGATAAGCGAGCGAGCGGGCAGGCAAGCAGAGCTGACACCATCTCTCTCCGCCCCCCGCATCGCTGCTCTTCCGCCCTTTCAGCCTCAATGTCGGAGGTGCGCGGGGAGCAGAGAGATGACATCTCTCACCGCCCCCCACATCACCGCTCTTCTGCCTTCACTCGGCACCCACCACATGGACTAGACCTCCCACCAATGCAGTGACAATTCGCATCTGGTGGCAGGTGATGTGGCAAGTGACATTCCGCATCTGGTGACAGGCAACGTGGCAAGTGACATTCCGCATCTGGTGACAGGCAACGTGGCAAGTGACATTCCGCATCTTGTGGCAGGCAGCGTGGCAAGTGACATTCCGCATCTGGTGAAAGGCAATGTGGCAGGTGACTTGGCAAGTGACATTCCGCATCTGGTGACAGGCAACATGGCAGGTGATGTGGCAAGTGACATTCCGCATCTGGTGACAGGCAACGTGGCAAGTGACATTCCGCATCTTGTGGCAGGCAACGTGGCAAGTGACATGGCAAGTTACATTCCGCAACTGGTGACAGGCAACGTGGCAGGTGATGTGGCAAGTGACATTCCGCATCTGGTGACAGGCAACCTGGCAAGTGACATTCCACATCTGGTGAGAGGCAGCGTGGCAAGTGACATTCCGCATCTGGTGACAGGCAACGTGGCAAGTGACATTCCGCATCTTGTGAAAAGCAACGTGGCAGGTGACATTCCGCATCTGGTGACAGGCAACGTGGCAGGTGATGTGGCAAGTGACATTCGGCATCTGGTGGCATGCGGCGTGACAAGTGACATTCCGCATCTTGTGAAAGGCAACGTGGCAGGTGACGTGGCAAGTGACATTCCGCATCTGGTGACAGGCAACGTGGCAGGTGATGTGGCAAGTGACATTCGGCATCTGGTGGCATGCGACGTGGCAAATGACACGCTCAGGGCTCCCATGGATTCAGCATTATGGTGAGTTGAACTATTTAATTTATTACTACAATGTAATAATAGAAATAATGCGCTGACAAATTGCCCGCGAAAATTCGCTTACCCCCCGCGTGCCAACCCCAACCCGGGCCTTGGCACAATTTTTGCCTACGCAGCCGGTCACCAGTGCCAAAAAGGTTGGGGACCACTGTACTAGAGGACATAGTCAGAGATTATTCTACAATGGTGGTTGGAGACTTCCTACAGGAGGCATTCTGAGTCTAGGGACATGTTACATTAAACTTCTAGAGATTACTGCTATTAAAGGCCCCTTTACAAATCAATGCTCCCACTTCTAAGTGCTGGAGCCACACTTCAAACACCATAGGACTGCATGTGACCAACAGGCCGCAGGTTTGGCACCAGGGGTATAGCTATGTAGCACTTTCCCTGTAGGAGTCGCTAGTGTCCCGGGTCCCCACTTCTGCACAACCAGTGAGACAGCATTTTCTTCATACACTGCATCACAGAAATCAGTCCCTGGCTTGTTTTTGATGTTTTATTAGGGGTTGATAGCTTGGATGGGGTAGGGAATTATGGGATGCCCAACTTAAAAAATGTCCTGAACTATGGTTTACTACAGCACCTGCTGATCACTCCTGAGGGAACTAGCAGGATCTTGCTAGCTCAGCAAAGGCCCATTACAGGCAGGAACGCTCAGTTCCTTGATAAAAGTGCAATGTGAGTGAACAGCATGACACTCCTCCTTCTGCTTCCCTGTGGCCTCAGATCATCCCAGCTCCACTTGCTTGTAGCAGAAAATGCTAGGCCACCTGGTTGCCACCAACCACGCCTGGCAGCTCTTCCTCCAAACCTTCCAGAGGTCAAGTCTTCTTCATCGCATGTGATGTGCTGGAATATGAATATGATACTGTACGTCAGAATGTGTAGAGCGTGTTATTAGTCATTATTATCATATAATGTTCAGTCTATGACATGATTTGTCTTGCAGGAAAAAAATATATGTCTTGTGTTACACCCAAATTACAAGTCTATTTTCTCCGCTTCCTTGCACACCTAAGATAGACAAATGACCCCTGTTTTTTAAATCTGACATGTAATTACCGTATATACTCGAGTATAAGCCAAGTTTTTCAGCACTTATTTGTGCTGAAAATGCCGCCCTCGGCTTATATTCGAGTCACCTTTTTGTGCCTGATCTCCCGGATTTGGGGACCTGGTAGCGGCCGTTCGTAAGTCCCCTGGACCCCAAACTTGGCACACATGTAGCCTCACTCTTCCTCTATAAGTGTGCACGGTTTGTTGTCCGGGGGACCTACAGCCGGGGAGCACCGATTTTTAAAAGCCAGGCACCCCTTCTATAGACTCCCATGTTAAACTGTAAATTCTCTGGTGAATTTGGGGACCGGGTACCGGCCGGTCATAAGTACCCTGGACCCGAAACTGGGCACACATGTAGCCCCATTTCTTCTCTATACGTGTGCAAAGTATTTTGTCTGGGGGACCTACAGCCAAGGAGCACCGATTTTTCAAAACTGGGCACTTCTTCCATAGACTCCCATGTTAAACGTCAGTCTAGTCATGGGCACAGTGAGACATGGACACAGTGAGGCATGCACATGGACACAGTGAGGCATGCAGATGGACACCCTAGGCTTATACTCAAGTCAATAAGTTTTCCCAGTTTTTTGTGGTAAAATTAGGTGCCTCGGCTTATATTCGGGTCGGCTTATACTCAAGTATATACGGTACCTTTATAATGAGGACTTCCTGGGTTTCCCTCCCGCGGGAGTAGGCGTGTTTCCGGCGCCGCAGTGTGTTATGGGAGCTCGCCGCAGTGTGTACTGGGAGCACAGTTTCGTGCTTCCCAAGATACACCGCGAACGCTGTCCATCGTAATCCCGCAAGATTTTCTACAAACAAGCGATGCCTGACGCCGGTCCCGTGACGGGGGCGTAGCTAAAATCGCCATTTTAGAGAAGGGCATAATCAATTATTATCTAAAAAAAACCTGCAGCAAATATAAATATCTTTAAACATACTTCATTAGATAATTTTTTTAGATGACAGCGAGAAAAATTGACATTACTTGCACAGCTGATGCTCTGACCCCGTTCTGAGCCGTCGCTGATGTTTCTCTAGTTGTGAATGCCATCATAAAGGGGCGTGTACTTTCAATGACGCCGCCCGTTGTAATGGCAACCAGGATGTTTATGGCGCAGGTCGCCGTAAACAGTGCGCATGCACGGGAAAGAGCGGTGAATGCCGGGAGACGAGCATTCACCGCTTCCAGGAAGTAATTGCTTGTGGGCTTCACAATGCCCACAAGCAAAATGGGAAATGCCTAGATCGGAAATTATAGATTTCTCCTTTCTAAGAAAATGGACGGGGGATGTTTGAAGACACCTAACAAGTGAGTACTCAATTGAGATCTATAACACCACTGATTAAACACAAAAAAAACAAAAACGATTGGTCGCGGAACCTCCGCTTTAAAAACACACTAAAAACACATTATGTGCTTTGAGGAAACCGCATAAGTATTTCTAATGGTATGGTATGAAAGGGCCCATTACTTTTCTCATTTAAAAGCCATCCCTGAGCCCTCGTTCACACTGAACACGGCTTTAAAATCATGCGACTTCATCTGAACTCGCACGATTTCAAAGCCGCATTTCAGTCCGACTTTGGGGGGCGACTTGAAAGACATCTGTGCGGGTTCATGCACCGATGTCTATTGAAGTCGCCCCCATAGTGGCCAAAAGTTGTGCAGGAACCAGAGCTGTCTTAATAGCATCATGGGCCCCTGGGCAGAGTAATACACTGGGGCCCCTACCTGCCTGCCCCAATTTACGCACCTACTCTAGGGTGACCAGACATCCCCGGTTTCCGGGGACAGTCCCCGGATTGATGACACTGTCCCCGGACCAAGTCTGTCCCCGTTTTTTTCCCCAGATTGGATTTATACAGGGGCTAGGGCTATTTCAAAGACAGTCGGTGCAGAATAATAAAAAAAAATCTGAATCTAAGCTAGTAGGAGCGGCAGAGCAGGGGGGGGGGGGGTGTATTTTTTTAATTATCTGTGCCCCTTTCTGATGATCATGTGCTGGTCGGAGCAGAGGGACCATTTCTTCAGTTTCGGGTGCCCATTCAGCTCCGCTCTCATGTTCTTCTGCCTTGACTCAAGTCCCGGCCAGCCGCCTGCCGGTTTATCTCCTTGTCTTCCCTGGCGGAGTGATCTTCCTCCACTCTCCACCCAGTAGTAGCCGGGGCCCAGAGAGTAAGACTTGACAGGCTGTGAGGCGGGTGGCGGCGACAGGTAGAGAATCGTTGATTGCCGCCATTACTAGTTAAAAAAAATATGTCCCCGGATTTCATTTTAAAAATCTGGTCACCTTAACCTACTCTCAAGAATAAAGTATAAATAATTGATAGATTTAAACAAATTATTATTTATTACTACGGTACTTTCAATTTTTATTTTTAACAATAAGAAAACATGTCATAAATGAAAGAATAATCAACACAAAGGGCACAGTACAGGGCGGAGGCAGAAAGGCACAGTACGGGGGGGGGGGTTCAGGAGGACACTTTGGGTTTAACATAACAAAAATTCTATAAAGCTAAAAAAAAAATAAGTTCGGTTTAACGCTAACATAATTTAGCATGATTCTTCTACTGCCACATGTATGTCGCAGGCCTGGGGATTGGCACACATTGGTATGAAAACTGGCACAGCTTCTAACTACTCTACAGTTTCCAGTAACAATGCCCAGCCTGTGTATTTGATGTGATGATATATTTACTTTAGTTTCACGAGTCTCATTGTCCTTGTTTCTATGTGACTATTGTGACTCCTTTATAACCTAAGGTTGGAATTTTAGATGTTTGGTTTCCAACTTCTTTGAAGTTTTATAGCCGAGCTTTGCTACTCTCACACACTTTGAAGCTCATCTTGTCTTTCCAGCAAAAAAAAAAAAAAATTCAAACAAAAACACCTGTCCAATAAAGAAGTGATTAATACAGTAGGTATTAAATAAGAGAACTGGACACTTTTGAACAAAGCTACTTTTTATCAAAAAAGAGAAGGTTTTGATTTTGTTTTCAAATATATTTTATATACCGTATGTATTATAGATTTTAAACACGGTTTTTGTATTTTTACAGGTTTACATGGCCATGTTTTTATGATATTATATTGTAAAAGGGGTTTGGCCACTAGAGGGCTCACTTCTTTGAAAAGTTATGAATAAGGTCTGTAAGGGGTTGTTCACACCAGGTGCGTTGAGCTTCGCTGATCACCATTGATCAATGCAGGCTCAATGCAAGGACACTATACAGTACAATGCGTTGGTGTGTGTTGCGTAAAACGCAGGATGACTTTATTTTTACACAGCACAATAAAAAGTGTGTATCTAAAATCAACAATCCAAGCTGTACAATGTAACTACGCAAATTAAAGTGGTTGTAAACCCACTTTTTCAACTTGCACCTACAGGTAAGCCTAGATTAAGGCTTACCTGTAGGTGCAAGAAATATCTCCTAAACCTACACGGTTTAGGAGATATTTACTAAAATGTCAAGCGCCGCTATCTACGGCGCATGCGCGCCGTAGACAACGGCGTATTTATGGGGTTAATCCCATTCACATACTCGGCTACTTCCCAGCAATCGCTGGGCGTAGCCGAGTGGGACGCCTCCCGCGCGCATGCGCAGAGTGACGTCTCCGCCGCTCCGGCCAATCACAGCGCCGGGGCGGCGCTGTGATTGGCTGGTGCGGCGATACCCGGAAGTAACATTCCGGCTATCGCCGCAGTGATGTCTGCGGCTGGACAGAGGGACGAGGACGGCTTTGGGGGCCCCGATCTAAGGTAAGTGGAACATAATGAGCTATTATGCTAGTCATAATAGCTCATTATGCCTTTCTCTTGCAGATGGGCCAAAAAAAAAAAAGTGGGTTTGCAACCACTTTAAAAATAATAATATAGCATATACAATTGCGACAAGTCATATTGTAATTCAATGTTATTAAAAATTACCTTTCCTTTTCAATCTGCAACGCTGTAAATTTTCTGAAAATGCAGTATGGCTACCTGGAGGTGTTCTGTCTGTACACAGAATGTGTACAGAACGCTCCCCAGAAACATAATTTCCTGCTTGTGTGATTGGCTCACTGATTTTCCCAGAAGTCTGCACTAATGCCTTGTACACACGATCAGTTTTACCGGCGGTAAAAAGTCAGCCGGGAAAACCGAAGGGAAAACCGAAGGGAAAACCGAGAACCTGCTCAGTAGCTTTTTCCCCCTACACATGGCCGGGTTTCCCGACAGGAAAACTGCCATGAGAGCTTTGGTCGGGAATCCCGGCCGTGTGTATGCTCCATCGCAGTGTTTCCCATAGGAAAACTGCCGGGTTAAAAACTGCCGGGAATCCCGGCGGGAAAAAAGAAAACATGTTCTCATTATTCCGCCGGGATTCACAGAGTTTTTTCTGTCGGGAAAACTGCAATGGAGCATACACATGGCCGGGATTCCCGGCCCAAAGCTCTCATGGCAGTTTTCCTGCCGGGAAAACCGGTCGTGTGTACGAGGCATTAGACACAAGTCAGATTTCAGGCATCCACTGCAGCAAAAATTTCATTTTTAGTAATATACTCCCAATAGAAAATCACTAGGAATCATAGGAAATATTAAGAGCTCGGTTTTAGATAGATTCAGTCTGAGGTACTGTGGGGGACAGTGCTGGAGAGAATGTGAGTATTGCAACTAGAGCTCAACGATGGGCTTTAAAGGTCAATTCCACTTTTGTGGGGAAAAAAATAGCAAATAAAAAAAAAAGGTAATATAGCATATACAATTACTACACAAGTCATGTTATAATTAAATGTTTTTAAAAATTACATTTCATTTTCAATCTGCAGCCGCTGTAATTTTCTGTAAAATGCAATGCAATATAGCAAGGTGTAGAGAACGCCGACCAGATTTATTATTTCCTGTTTGCGTGATTGGCTTACTGATTTTCCCAGAACTCTGCAAGATACAAATCAGATTTTGGGCATCCCCTGCAACAAAAAATTGCCTTTTTGGTGAGATATTACCAAAGGGAAATCATGTCTAAAGGGATGCAGACCCTGCAGTTTTCCTCATTAGAGCCCTACAGGTGCAGCAGCTGATTGATAAATATGAAGCAAATCCCATTAGACTCACTTACCACATGGACACAGACAACCACGCATGGATTTCTTCAGAATAACAAAAGGTAGGAATCTGCAACAACGTTTGTTAAAATCCTTGCAATGTACATACATCACCCAGAGAGGAATGTTTTCTTCTCAACAAAAGTGGAATTAAGCCCTGTACACACAGGCGGGAATCCCGTCTATTAGAAAACTGTTGGTTTTCCTGATGGGATTCCTGGCAAGCTTGTCTTGCCAAGCCCTGTGTACAGACGGCCATTCAAAAGAACCGCCGTTCTTTTGAATGTCAAGAACGCGGTGACGTCATCGACTACGACGAGCCGGCGCTCGTCACATTCAAAGCCGTCGCCGCCATCTTGCTACACCCCACACTACCCTTGTATGCTACCGCGCATGCGTCGAAGTCTCATCGAGCATGCGCGGGCTTACAGGTAAGCATACACACGAACGGTTTTCTCGGCAGGAAAACTGCCGAGAATCCTGACGAGAAAAATAGAGAGCAGGTTCTCTATTTTTCTCGTCGAGATTCCCGGCAGTTTTCCTGTCGAGAAACCATACACACGAATGGTTTTCTCGGCAAAGAGCTCTCCCAGCAGTTTTCTTGCTGAGAAAACCGGCCGTGTGTACGAGGCTTAACTCTATAAGGTGGTTTAGGGGCACACTGTTCTAGCTTAACCACTTAAACTCCGGAAGATCCCCCCTTCATGACCAGGCCATTTTTTGCGATACGGCATTGTACAAATTTAACTGACAATTGCGCGGTCATGCGATGCTGAACCCAAATACATTTTTTGACATTTTTTTCCCCACAAAGTGAGCTTTCCTTTGGTGGTATTTGATCACCTCAGCGTTTTTTATTTTTTGCACTATAAACAAAAAAGGAATGACAATTTAGAAAGAAAAAAATATATATATTTTTTACTTTCTGCTATAAAACACATCCAAATAAAAAATGTAAAAAATCGAATTTCTTCAATTTAAGCCAATTTGTATTCTGCTACATATATTTTGGTTAAAAAAAAATCCAATAAGCGTATATATCGATTGGTTTGCGCAAAATTTAGAGCATCTACAAACTATAGGATATATATATATATATATATATATATATATATATACCGTATTTATCGGCGTATAACACGCAAGTTTAGGAGGGAATTTTAGGGAAAAAAACTTTTAGGAGGGAAGTTTAAGGAAAAAAAAAAAACTTACATTTAAATGCAGCCTTGTCAGCAGTGTCCGTTGCAGCCTTGTCAGCAGTGTCCATTGCAGCCTTTGCCCAGTGTCCAGTGCAGCTTTGCTCAGTGTCCAGTGCAGCTTTGTCCAGTGCAGCCTTTGCCCAGTGTCCAGTGCAGCTTTGCCCAGTGTCCAGTGCAGCCTTTGCCCAGTGCAGCCTTTGCCCAGTGTCCAGTGCAGCTTTGTCCAGTGCAGCCTTTGCCCAGTGTAGCTTTGCCCAGTGTCCAGTGCAGCCTTTGCTAAGTGCAGCCTTGCCCCAGTTTTCAAAATTGGCGCCGCCGAGATAGCCGCAGAGACTAGGCGGAGCGGGGCGAACGCCGCCGAGAACGCAGGGACGCAGAGACGCAGGGACTGGGCGGAGCCGCCGCCGAGATACACATAGCTGAGTGTACTCGGCTATACTCGCCTTTTCTCGGCTCCGCTCACAGTCACGCCGAGTCCCGCCCTATGATGGACATATCACAGGTCCAATGGCGGGACTGGGCGTGACTGTGAGCAGAGCCGAGAAAAGCCGAGTATAGCCGAGTACACTCGGCTATGTGTATCTCGGCGGCGATCGCTGCGCTTCGCTCAGTCAGCGGAGATCGCCGGGATCAGTGGGTATCGGCGTATAACACGCACCCACGATTTTCCCCTGATTTTAAGGGGAAAAAAGTGTGTGTTATACGCCGATAAATACGGTAAGTGTAGCGGGTACTTACTTTCCCGGGTGCATTTTTTGAATTTAGCTGTGACCTCAGTGCTATGTTCCTTGCGGTTCACTAGGTGACGCTGTCACCGTGGCCAGGGGGATGAATATCACTGTGTGCCGAGGTCCTTTTTGACCTCTCTCGGCGGCGGTATGGTGGGGCGGGGAACCCACCGGGCTTGCTGGGAGAGGAGATAAAGGGGCCGGCCATCTTGGTCACGGGGTCTTCGTCCCAAGCACCTTCAGCTTGCGGACGTGGGTTCGTGCCCGTCCTCTAGGAGGCCTCGGCCTAGAGGACCACCGGAGATCGTGTTCCACTCCAGGCACCTTCAGCCCTGGGATGAGGTACTTGCAAGAAGGTCCGGAGCTCAGTGCCCAACACTGAGTTCCGCGAGGGAAGGGTCCTAAGGCACTTCGGGATGGAGGCCTGAATCTGAGTAAGACGCAATGGACCGGGGAGAGCTCCTCACTCGAAGACCCGGTGCAGCAGACTGCCGGTGACGGGTGAGTCTCTTGTCGGAGACCGTCCAGAAGGATCCCCTTTACCTTGTGCGGAGACCATATCCCACTCTCCAGGAGGAGAGTGGAGGACCGAATTTGTGTCTGGGCCTGTTCACACTCACACCTCCTTTTCTGTTCTATCTATCAAGGGAGTCCCTGTATGGTGTGTTCTAATAAAGGAGTGTTGGACTTTAATGGTGTGAGGCTCAATTCCTGGGGGACGAAGTTCATGGTGACTCTTGGAGGGAGGATCCGGGTGCACAACACAGACCCGAAGGTAAATGAGACATTGCCGATACCACCGGTATTCTACACGTGGTGGAGGCTAGGCGTAGCCCACCCGCTCTCTCTCTCTCCACCCTACCAGATACCCCTAGACAAGAGACAGTGCGAGCCGCACGGAGAGAGGAGAGGGGCAGGCGCTACACGTGGGTGCTCGGGTCCGGTATTGTGTTGTGCATCACAGTATGAAACAAGTCTGCTGGATGAGTTAACTGAATAGGCCAAAGTGCAGCCCTGCTCGAAGTCGTGGAATTGACCCTAGACAAGGGAAAGGCCCGCGCAGGAAGAGCGGTGAACGGGGGGAGGCCCAGCCGTGTGAGGTACTACACGTGGGGGCTTCTAATTGCACTGTGCCAACAGACACAACCCCCGCCGCTTAGTTCGTGGGCGTGGCTCAACCAAAGAAAGTGAAGAAAGCCCGCGAACTGGAGCAAAGGGGAGGAGTCCAATATGTGAGAGGGCTACACGTGGGACATTGGCGCGAAAACTCTGCAGTGTGCGATGGACCAGCAACAAGTCACCATGTTTGGACATACCTCATGGATTCCAGTTCACCCTGCTACTACCACGATGACTGCTGCTGCTCCGATAAAGGATACCGGGATCCGGCTGAAGCTAAGGGGTCGATTCGCCCTGTACTCGTGCATGGACGTAGAGGCCCTGGGTGTAATTTGTCCCGGGTGCTCGGAACTGGTGTGCCACCTGAAGCCCTTCGGACAATGTGAGGCCTGTGGGGAGTTCCTGTTCGAGGTGGATCCGGCAGTAGACAGGCCGAGAACCATCTACCCAGGCCGGGCTTTAGGTAACACTACTCGCAGAGGAGGAATTACTGCTGTAAAAGCCATCCCAGCGCACACTGCAGCGACCGCGGAGGAGGTCGTTAAAAATCAATGGGAGAAATCCGAGGATGCTGACTCGGTCACCACTGTCTCACAGCATCCGCCACCGAAGAAGAGAACCAGCGTGGTGGCCCCGACCAGCGGTGGTGGCGGACCCTCTCGCCAGCTTACGCCAGGCCTAGACGGATCCGTTGACGAGTGTTCCGGACGTCCCGCTTCAAGTAAAGACCGAGGTAAGCCAGGCAAAGAGACTTGGTGTATGGGCGGAGATGCCGGGCAGGCCCGTTGCTACAGGACAGGCAAAACAAGCAATTGCTTGGGGCCCCGAGCTGGCCTGGGGCCCCCAACTTCCCCTTCCCAGGCTGTAGCATGGCCAAACTCCTCTTCCTTCCTCCTGTCAGTCCGGCCGGGTACCGCGCGGTACAGGAGATTCGGGGGGGGGGAGGGGAGTAAGAAGGACACAGGGAGGAGGGAGGGGAGTAAGAAGGACACAGGGAGGGGAGTAAGAAGAACATAGGGAGGGGGAGGGGGGAGAGTAGTAAGAAGAACATTAGGGAGGGGGGGAGTAGTAAGAAGAACATAGGGAGGGGGAGGGGGGAGAGTAGTAAGAAGAACATTAGGGAGGGGGGGAGTAGTAAGAAGAACATAGGGAGGGAGAGGGTGAGAGTAGTAAGAAGAACATAGGGAGGGGGAGGGTGAGAGTAGTAAGAAGAACATAGGGAAGGGGAGAGTAGTAAAAAGAATACAGGGAGGGGGAGGAGTAAGAAGAACACAGGGAGGGGGGAGGAGTAAGAAGAACACAGGGGTGTGGGTGAACTTAAACTGTATGGCTATGCTGTGGTTCCTGTAGGCTTTGAATGCGTGCGGGGGGTTGGGGGGCCTTCATGTCCATTTTGCTTGGGGCCCCCAAATTCCTTCAAACGGCCCTGATGCCGGGAAGGCATGGCCCAGTATGTCCGCGGGAGGTGTTAGCTCTGTCTCTACAACGGGCTACATACCCGCGGAGGAGTGTGATACTTCGGATCTGGAGTCGCTCTCTGATGTGGGAGATGACACAGCCATTGACAAACTGTTTGCAGAAAAGGGCTGGGACAAAGTGCCGCTAGCTTCGTTCCGAAGGCCTCGAGATTCACCCATGTCCACGGGGGAGAGTACATCCCGGGTGGAGGCTCCAGCGCCTGAACAAGGGTCCTGTCCCCAGCCCACATCTGCATCTCCGGTGCCACCTGCATCAGGTACTGGGGAACAGAAGTTGATACTACGGGCACCTATGCCCCAACCAGAAGTGGTCAAGGCCCCTCGCCACCCGGACTCTATAGTTTTGCCCGGCGAAGGGGACAGAGCCACAATGCCTCCGCTGTCAAGGCTTCAGAGACTCTTCTGCCAGAAAGTCGCTGCTGACTACGGGTGGGAATATCCGTACCTCTCCAAGGAGTTATTCTACGAAGTGGAGGTGTACCGAGAGCGCTGGTATAATGACTTTGTGTGGACCCACCTTAAGGTCCCACACGCCCGCAGGTATTTGACATGCTCTCCCAAGACATCTCAGCGGTTCAAAGACTGTAAGGCAGAGTGGATGTTGGGAAGACACATCCATGCAGATAAAGTGTTGATCAGACGCAAAGAAGGGGAAGATGTGGAGTACCATTTGGAGACCATGGACCGGTATTTGAAGCCTCTTGTCCTGCCGCATCCCCGCTTCTACCTCTGGGGAGAAAGAGACTCCATTTGTTTGCTTTGTTTCAAAAGGACCTTGCACCCCCTGAACTTTGCTGTTTGACTTTCTTGCTGGTGCTATCATCAGTGTTTGCCCTGCAAGAGGGGTGCTTGTGTCATTCCAAGGAAGAACTGTTCCAGTTGTTGTTCTTTCCTCTCCGGTGAGAAGTTGCAGACTTTGGGGTAGATAGGGCCCGGAATCAAGCAGCAAGAAAAGAAAAGATGGTTCAACGGGTGCAGTTACCGCGAGGCTGTCACCAGGTGGCAGTCTTGTGCAATGTTACACATTGTACACGCTCACACTGGAGGAAAAGATATTTCTCTTCAAAGGAGTTTCTTTTTCTCTCACACACACACATGTGTCAGGGTTTTATTGTTTCTTTTCTCTTCCCTCTGCAGGAGAGCGTCCAGTCAAGATTATGGAATCTGGGGTGGTTCTTAGTTAGGATGGGAGGGAAAAGTATAATGTTGGAATGTGATTTTATGTTTTAAATGTTGTCTTTCACTCCACTTTTGTTGCAGGGGCTCAGACACAAACTTCGCTGTTAGGATAGCTTCCTGAAAATTTTTTGTTTTTTTAAATTGTTAGTTGGTTTCTGGATTGGATTGTGTCAGCCGTTGAGGGCGTGATTCACTCCAGACACTGGGGTCCAGTGTCAAAAGACAGGGGGGAGAGTGTAGCGGGTACTTACTTTCCCGGGTGCATTTTTTGAATTTAGCTGTGACCTCAGTGCTATGTTCCTTGCGGTTCACTAGGTGACACTGTCACCGTGGCCAGGGGGGATGAATATCACTGTGTGCCGAGGTCCTTTTTGTCCTCTCTCGGCGGCGGTATGGTGGGGCGGGGAACCCGCCGGGCTTGCTGGGAGAGGAGATAAAGGGGCCGGCCACCTTGGTCACGGGGTCTTCGTCCCAAGCTCCTTCAGCTTGCGGACGTGAGTTCATGCCCGTCCTCTAGGAGGCCTCTAGGAGATCGTGTTCCACCCCAGGCACCTTCAGCCCTGGGATGAGGTACTTGCAAGAAGGTCCGGAGCTCAGTGCCCAACACTGAGTTCCGCGAGGGAAGGGTCCTAAGGCACTTCGGGATGGAGGCCTGAATCTGAGTAAGACGCAATGGACCGGGGAGAGCTCCTCACTCGAAGACCCGGTGCAGCAGACTGCCGGTGACGGGTGAGTCTCTTGTCGGAGACCGTCCAGAAGGATCCCCTTTACCTTGTGCGGAGACCATATCCCACT
Source organism: Rana muscosa (assembly GCA_029206835.1). Classification (NCBI taxonomy): domain Eukaryota; kingdom Metazoa; phylum Chordata; class Amphibia; order Anura; family Ranidae; genus Rana; species Rana muscosa. Next base: position 69,637,188 of record CM055117.1, on the reverse strand, counting down.
CTCCAGGAGGAGAGTGGAGGACCGAATTTGTGTCTGGGCCTATTCACACTCACACCTCCTTTTCTGTTCTATCTATCAAGGGAGTCCCTGTATGGTGTGTTCTAATAAAGGAGTGTTGGACTTTAATGGTGTGAGGCTCAATTCCTGGCGGACGAAGTTCATGGTGACTCTTGGAGGGAGGATCTGGGTGCACAACACAGACCCAAAGGTAAATGAGACATTGCCGATACCACCGGTATTCTACACGTGGTGGAGGCTAGGCATAGCCCACCCGCTCTCTCTCTCTCCACCCTACCAGATACCCCTAGACAAGAGACAGTGCGAGCCGCACGGAGAGAGGAGAGGGGCAGGCGCTACATATATATATATATATATATATATATATATATATATATATTTATATATTTTACTAGTAATGGTGGCGATGAGCAACATATAGCAGGACTGCGATATTGCGGCGGACAAATCGGACACTAACTGACACTTTTGACACTTTTTTCGTTGGTCAGTGACACTAATAAAGTGGTCAGTGCTAAAAAATATGCACTGTCACTGTATTAATGACACTGGCTGGGAAGGGGTTAACATCAGGAGCGCTCAAAGGGTTAACTGTGTGCCTAGCCAGTGCTTTCTAACTGTAGGGGAGGTGCTTTTACTATGGGAAGGCAAAGATCCATGTGCCTGCTTTGCAGGAACACAGGATCAATACCTTCCCTACTGACAGAACGGTGATCTGCTTTGTTTACATAGGCAGCAGATCGCCGTTCTGCCTGTGTACTCTACAATCAGTGGGTGCTGGTGGACATCGAGTGCGCAGTACCCGCTGTGTGTGAATACAGAGGGAATACAGAGGGAGCTGGTCGCCGTGCCCCAGACCCAGAAGGTTCAGATCATGTACTAGGACCACAGATCATGTACTATGACCACAGATCATGTACTATGACCACAGATCATGTACTAGGACTACAGATCATGTACTTGGACTACAGATCATGTACTAGGTATGTGATCTGGTACAGAGCGGCCATCCTGCCACAGTATATATCTGCGGTGGGCGGGCGGCAAGTGGTTGAAGTGATATTAAAATCTTGTTTTTTTTTGTTTTTGTTTTTAAATAACAAACATGTTATACTTACCTGCTCTGTGTAGTAGTTTTGCACAGAGCAGCCCTGATCCTCCTCTTCTCAGGTCCCTCCCCAGGTGCTCCTGGTGGCTAAGTTCATTCTCCATGGTTTGTATGTAGGAACATAGTCATCCTCTCTTGCTCACTCCTGAGATGGACTAGGACTATAGACTATGGGATTCGTAGTGTGTATAAAGTTGTGGAGTGACAAGCTGACGTCATCGCGCTGTGTACCTAGTGGACGGGTGTTCGCTTGCCGGCCGGCTTTTACAATTTCTTGCTAGCTTACTTCTTACTAAATGTAAGTGTAATTTTTAATCTTAATAAATATTTTAAATACGATTTACACTATGGTGAGCTCCTTTTCTATTTTGGGTTAACCTCCGGTCCTCAATTGTGACCATTGAATGATTGAGTTTTCCTGGTCATTAGCTGTGTGTTCCTGCTCCATCTTATCAAGCATTTTGGGAGTTGCCATCTCCATACCATTGGATCAAAGGCCCTGGCGGGGTTGATAGCCGCAAGCCTAAGTTAGCTTGCCTCTGGTAAGCACGCAATCTATGTGGTGAGTTCTTGGTGTCGTCACACGTTTTATCAAGATTACACACGTGTGGTTATGTTTATGGACTAATTCATGTCAACATTGTGTGGTGTTGGAAGCAATTTGCATCACTTTAACTTCTGATTAGCGCAGCTTCATTTATTATTTTTTATTTTGTATAGAGTTGTGCATTGCTTATTCCAAAGAAACAGAAGTGAGGGGGGAGAGAAGTTGAGGAACTCGCTGAGGACGTTAAATGGAGGCAGAAAAACACAGTAAGAAAAGATTTAATGAAAAGTAGATTACAGGGTCATTAAGCAGTGGATGTGTATGGATTATTTTTGCAGAATAAAGATGTTGTTTAATATCACAAAATTATGTATGAGCCAACAAAACACAGTGAAAAAAGGTGACCAGACATACGGCGACTCATTTTACATTTTCATTTTACTCGGGTTGACTATCCACACTAGGCTATCAGAGAGAGTTTCTTAAATTACACAGTACGTTCAAGATATTTTCGTGGGGCTTTGAACAGGACCCAACTTGTTGCACAATTTGTAAGACGTGAACTCCGAGGCCTCCACATGTGCAGCGCAAAGCCTTAGAACTGAAGATTCTAGTGAGTATCAAAAGCTCAACATTGTAAAAAAACAGGCAGTGAATTTATAAGAGCCGTTAAAATGCCAGAAACCATAACAAACTGCCAGAGACATTTTTACCCTTTAGGCGAATACTGTCTTGAATTCCGGAGCTGGGTCATGCTGTACATGGAAAGAGAAAGATTCATTTCTTTATAATGGTAAATACAGGTTTACTATTTTTAAAGGGTACCAGTCATAAGGGAGATATATAGGTTTCAACAGATGGCCTTCTTCAGAAAACTGGATGTCTCTGGCTTCAGTGCTTTTAGAGTCACCACTAGGGTTGAGCGAACCCGAACTGTAAAGTTCGGGTTCGTACCGGACTTTTGAGTTTTTGGTACCCAGGCCCGAACCCGAACAATTTACTGTATGTTCGGGTTCGGTGTTCGGCAATGTAATGGTGTATTTTAAAAAGCTGCAGGGCAGCCAATCAACATTCGTTTAACTCGTGTGCCCTTAGAAGCCATCACAGCCATGCCTACTAATGGCATGGCTGTGATTGGCCAGTGCAGCATGTGACCCAGCCTCTATATAGCTAGAGGCACACAGCACAGCACGTCACTCTGCTTTAGATAGTGCAGGGAAAGGTTGCTGCTGCTGCTGCTCTGAGGGAGAGAATTAGATAGGAGTCCTGATTCAGAAATCAAATTACTCAGCGATCTACATTGCTTTTGTTGTGTGGGCGCAGTGCCAGAGAAAAGATAACTTTTATCCGTCTGTTAGTTAGGTTGGCGTCGGCGGGCATTTTATGCAAGCTCAGTGCACCAGCACTGCATATGTTACTGTGAGATACACACTTTAGATACTGTTCTCCTATTCTGCTATTCCAAAAAAAAAAAATTTTAGGGCTAAAAATTTTTTTTTTTGCTGTGTTTTCTGCATATCTGTATGTGTGAGATACACACTTTAGATACTGTTCTCCTATTCTGCTATTCCAAAAAATAATAATTTAGGGCAAAAAAAAAATTTTGGTGCGTTTCCTGCCCAAAAAAATGTTTTTGGTGCATTTTCTGCATATCTGTACGTGTGAGATACACACTTTAGATACTGTTCTCTTATTCTGCTATTCAAAAAAATAATAATTTAGGGCAAAAAAAAAATTTTGGTGCGTTTCCTGCCCAAAAAAATGTTTTTGGTGCATTTTCTGCATATCTGTATGTGTGAGATACACACTTTAAATACTGTTCTCCTATTCTGCTATTCCAAAAAATAATAATTTAGGGCAAAAAAAAAATGTTGGTGCGTTTTCTGCCCCAAAAAATGTTTTTGGTGCATTTTCTGCATATCTGTATATGTGAGATACACACTTTAGATACTGTTCTCCTATTCTGCTATTCAAAAAATAATAATTTAGGGCCAAAAAAAAAATTTGGTGCGTTTTCTGCTTATCTGTACCTATGAGATACACCCTTTAGATACTGTTGCTCTATTCTGCTATTCAAAAAACACCCATTTAGGGCAAGATCCTAAATTTGAGAAATATGAGGAGAATGTCAAATAAGGGACGTGGCCCCAGTCGTGGTGCTGCTGGTGGAGCTCCTGTTGCAGGGAGAGGACGTGGTCGATCTGTGCCAGCTACATGCACAAGTGAAACACCTTCCTCAGGTGTGAGTAGGCGACAGAGCCTGCAGCGGTATTTGGTCGGGCCTAATGCGGCTCTACGAATGTTGAGGCCAGGACAAGTACAGGCGATAGTAGATTGGGTTGCTGACAGTGCCTCCAGTTCCTTCACATTGTCTCCCACCCAGTCTCTTGCTGAAAGATCAGAGTTGGCACCTGCAGCCGATGTCCATCAGTCTTTCACCTCACCCTCTTGCAAATCAGCCAAGCAGTCTGTCCAGAGCCAATGTGAACAAGCTCACGTTCATTAAAATGAACCAGGCATGGATCCCACAGGACTTGTCCGTACCTTGTGCAGAATAGACATGTATACCGGCCTTACCCAGCCATTGTTGTATTTTTGATCTTTCTCACTCTTTTGGGGTGTACCCTAATTTAAAAAAAAAAAATGTAAAACAAAAACCAGTGTTGGCTACCTCGTCCTCCTCCACCGCCGCTTCCACCTACACAGCCACATCCACCGCCACCTCAACCTCCTACTCCATATGGACCTCGTCCTTCTAGGTCAAGATTATTATTTTTTACTTTTATGTATTTTATGTTATTTTAAGTTATTTCCCTATCCACATTTGTTTGCAGAGCACTTGCCCTGCTCTTAACAACATTTTGCTGACATTTGCAGCCCTCTAGCCCTTTCCATTACTTTTTTAGAGCCATTTTTGTCCTCAAAAGTTCGGGTCCCCATTGACTTCAATAGAGTTCGGGTTCGGGTCAAGTTCGGGTCCCTTTTTTGGGAAGTTCGGCCGAACCCGTCGAACCCGAACATCCAGGTGTCCGCTCAACTCTAGCCTCCACCCTAGAACAAGCATGTAGTATGTGAAGTCTAATGCCTCGTACACACGACCGGGTTTTCCGACGGGAAAACTGCGATGAGAGCTTTTGCCCGGGAATCCCGGCTGTGTGTATGCTCCCTCGCAGTTTTTCCGACTGGCAAAAAAAAAAAGAACCAGCTCTCTTTTTTCCCGTCGGGGTTCCCGACTGACTTTTTCCCGTCAGAAATCCCGGCCGTGTGTACGAGGCATAAGTCTAGATCATTGCTCTCCGTTGGCCAAATTTGGCCTTTTACTTGCCTTTATCTGGCTTTTGGGGAACTATTTCTCCCACTGCCAGGTGGCACTATTCCTCACACTAGACCCATCTGTGGAGCATATTTCTTGCCACTAACAACAATGATGGGGTACCATACCTCCTAATAATGCCAATGGTGGGACACAATTCCTCCAACTAACCCCAATGATGGGGTGCTATTCCTCTAACTAATACCAACAATGGGGGGCTGTTCCTTCAACTAGTACCAATGATGGGGCACTATTTTTCCAACTAATATCAATGATGGGGTACTATTCCTCCAACCAAAACCAACAATGGGGCACTATTCCTCCAACTAGAATCAATGATGGGGCATTATTTTTCCAACTATTACCAACGACGGGGCACTATTTCTCCAACTAATACCAATGATGGGTCACTGTTCCTCGGATACCAATGATGGGGCACTATTCCTCCAACTAGTACCAATGATAAGGCAGGATTCCTCCAACCATTACCAATGATGGGACACTGTTCCTCCAATATCAATGATAGGACACTATTCCTCCAAATAATACCAATAATTTACACTATTGATCCAACTAATACAGATGATGGGGCACTAATCCTCCAACTAGTACCAATGACGGGGCACTATTCCTCCATCTAATGCCAATGATGGGACACTGTTCCTCCAATATCAATGATAGGACACTATTCCTCCAAATAATACCAATGATTTAAACTATTGATCCAACTAATACTAATGATGGGGCACTGTTCCTCCAACTAGTACCAATGACGGGGCACTATTTCTCTAACTAATACCAATGATTGGGCACTGTTCCTCCAGTGCCAATGATGGGGCATTATTCCTCCAAATAATACCAAGGATGGGGCACTATTCCTCCAACTAGTACCAATGATGGAGCACTATTTCAGCAACTAATACCAATGATGGGGCACTGTTCCCCCACTGCCAATGATGGGGCACTATTCCTCCAATTAGTAATAATGATGAAGCACTTTTTCTCTAACTAAACCCAATGATAGGGCACTATTTCTCCAACTAGTACCAATGATGGGGCACTATTTCTCCAACCAATACCAGTGATGGGGCATATTTGAATGATGGGGCAAAAAAAATGACAGCTAAAACATGTATTGTCTCCTTTAAAAAGAACTGGACTGATTACCCCACTAAATTATGGGGAATCTGTGTTTGCTGTTTAGTCAGTCTTTACTCTACATGTTTCGCAGGGTAACCGCTACCTCAGGAGTTTAGAAGAAATAATAATCTATGGAAGAGAGAAATATACAAATAGTTATATACTGAAAAACCTTTTGCTTTATTTATAGTCTTAGTCTGTTGGCATTTGTCTCTACTAACTTTGCACATCAAGACTTTGCAATATTTGCCCACTCTTCTTTGCAAAACTGCTCAAGTTCAGTTAAATTTGATGGTGACCATTTGTGGACTGCAGTCTTCAAGTTATTACACAGATTTTCAATGGGGTTTAAGTCTGGGCTCTGACTAGTCCATGCAAGGACATTTACTTTTTCTCCTTCAACCACTGTGTGGTCATTTTTGCTGTGTGCTTTGGGTCTTTATCATGTTGGAAGGTAAATCTTCTTCCCATTAAAACTTTCTGGCAGAGGGCAGCAGATTTTCCTGAAGAATTTGACTGTATTTTACCCCATCCATTTTTCCTTCTATCCTGACAAGTGCTCCAGTTCCTGCTGCAGAGAAACACCCCAAAACAGGATATTACCCCCTCCATGCTTTACTGTAGGAATGATGTTATTTGGATGATGAGCTGTATTGGATTTCTGCCAGACATATTGTTTGGTGTTGAGGCCAAATATATAAATTTTAGTCTCATCTGACCAGAACACCTTTCTCCAAGTGGCCTCAGAATCTTCAAGGTGCGTTTTGGCAAAGCTCAGTTGTGACTGCATGTGGCCTTTCTTGAGGAGTGGCTATATTTCTTGCAACTCTCCCATACAAGCCACATTTGTGGAGAATTTGTGATATTGTTCTCATATGCACACAATGACCACTCTTTCATAAATTCCTGCAAATGCTTCAGAGTTGCTGTAAGCCTCTTGGTAGTCTCTCTGACCAGTTTCCTCCTGGTTCTTTCATCCAGCTTGGAGCGACATCCTGATCCAGGGAGGGTCTGTGTTGTAACAAATACCTTCCACTAATTTATAATAGACTTCACTGTGCTTCTAGGCATTGATAAAGCCTTTGAATTTTTTTTTTGTATCCATCTCCTGACTTGTGCCTGTCCACAACTTTATCCCAGAGATCTTTTGACAGTGCTTTGCCACCCATAGTTAATTACATAGTTACATAGTTAGTCAGGTTGAAAAAAGACACAAAGTCCATCCAGTTCAACCATAAAAAAAAAAAAAAAAAATATCGTACAATCCCATATACCCAATTCTATACCCACAGTTGATCCAGAGGAAGGCAAAAAAAACCAGAAGAGCATGATCCAATTTGCTACAGCAGGAAAAAAAAATCCTTCCCTATCCCCCTGTTTGCTTCAGTTGCACTAGTAGAAACTGAAATGCTCCAGGAAAGCTCTTTTCATGCTGAGCTAATCAAAATGACCACAGCTGATCACAGTTGAAAGTCAAATGGCTTTGTGTGCCATTGATAAGGAAATTGGCTACACCTGATTGAGTTTACAAGTCATTTTTAGAAGGGGGTGATCCTTTTTCCAACTCAGTGATTCTGTTTTTGAATTTGTTTTACATTTTTTCTGACATGGTGTTATATCTTTCACTTGGGAAAGACAGAAATTGCCGCTCCAAACAGGTCCAACTTGGTTGCAATCTTTCTCTCAGGAACCGAGGGTGCTGGCAATGCACAAGACAATTATAAACAAGAACGATTAGGACAGCCGCACTCCAATGCAACGTAGCTTTATTGTCAAAAAATAAAAAACAGGCACTACATGTCACAGCAACGAAACCTTAGGACAGCTGACGCGTTTCACACTTATTCAGTGTTTATTCATAGCTTGAATAGCTATGAATAAACACAAAATAAGTGTGAAACGCGTCAGCTGTCCTAAGGTTTCGTTGCTGTGACATGTAGTGCCTGTTTTTTATTTTTTGACAATAAAGCTATGTTGGATTGGAGTGCGGCTGTCCTAATCGTTCTTGTTTATAAATATCTTTCACTTGGGTGTTATAGGTTGTACTGCGTAAATACAGCTGGATAAAACGCAAAACTGTGGCTGTCTGCATTTCAGGCTGCAAAGCAACAAAATTTGATTATTTTAAAGGAGGGTGATTATTTTCTATGTATATTTACACTGTATGTAACTATTCTACTCCCACTGACCACCAAGTTTGAGACACTGTTTACTTCCACTGATGTCAGGACCTTTTCTACTCCCACTGGCCACAATCTGGCCCATCTAAAGTCTGAAAGACAGCAAACGGCTCAGCAGAAGAGGTACAAACTGGCCCTTCGTTTAGAAAGTTTGGAGACCCTGCCCTGGATACTTGGACAACTTATTTGGTATCTATAAATAAGTCTTTCTCAACTTCTTTACCCTGGAGGAACCCACAAACTAACTCAGGGAACTCCAGATAAAAATTATAGTTACATCTCATTTACAGCTCATGATACACTGGCATGATCAATAAGTTGTAGAATGTGCTACTGTAAATAATGAAGAAAATGGCTTACTTTCCCCCCTCACAATAAACCTCATGCCTCCTCCTGCTTTGAGAGTTAAGCCTAGTACACACGACCGAGAATCCCGCCGTAAAAAAAATGGCGGTTTTCTCGACGAGATTCTTGTCAAGCTCATATTGTATACTATTGTCTGTATTTCAATAAAAAAAAATGATAACAGTAGATTATGGCTTACCTAGAGTATTTGACACCCAGAATGGATCATTCTTCAACACACTCCGTCTGCTCTACATTACAATAATAATCTTAAAATAAAGCAAATAATAGAAATGGCAAAAAAAATGTTGTGTCTCTTAATACTAAGGCACTGTTCTCACTAGTGCGAATCCAAAATTGCGAGATTTCCAGTGTGACTTTTATATTGTATGGCACTCAAGTCACAAGAAAGTGGCATCAAAGTAGAACGGTGGCCATTGAAATATATTGTTTTCAACTTGACATGTGACTTCACATGTTGCAAGTCACATGACAAGTCAAACTAATGAGAACGAAGCCTAATGGTCATTTAAAAAATACCCCCTTTATTGGTGGCAAGTAAAAAAAATCCCACTTACACTGGTGGTCACCCCCCCTTATATTGGTGGTCAGGATAGTTCCCTCCTACATTGGTGGTCAGTGGAAAAAAGCCCCTTTACATTGGTGTTCATTGCACAAGTGACCCCTTACATTTGGATGTCAGGTGATAGTCATTGTAGGCAGGAGATTATTCCACCACAGCTCAAGGAACTCCTAGTAACCTCTGGAGGAACCTTTGGATCCTCTACTCGGTATAGTTCGGTCAGAGGCAAACATTTCACTCCAATAAACCCGAGCGGGACACATAAGCAAGTCTCTCAGTCTGTACCTTCTTGGGTCTGCCAGCGGACCCTTATGGTTCTACATCTCCGTTCCTCCTGCACCCAATATCAACACCCATAATGTTTATCCGCTTCCAGTGATGTAATTTCCTTGGGTTCCACGCTGGTTCCAGCCGACTTCCTGGTGGCCACAGGACCGACAGCGGACCCCCTGCAATGCGTGGATGCCCGCCTTGGATGCCAAGAGAGATACTATATACAGATGAGCCCTTTTTAAATCCTTATCTTGTTAGTGTTATTGCTTACCTTGCCATTAAATTGTGCTTCAATACTACACTCAGGTGGAGCTTCCTGTGTTCTCCCTTTTTCTTTTCCCTGGTTCAGAAAGCTGGCTATAGAGGCATCTGGCCCAACAACTAATCTCCAAAAGTTGACCCCACTACAGAGTCACACAAGCCTGTGATTGTATCTCTCAGGATGATTATTGTATGAGTATATATTTTTTCACAACAACTAATCTGTCTCAGCACAGCTCATCTTAGATAAAAGGTCAGACATAGAAACTTTAGCTCCTTCATGGAAGTTGATGAGGTGAAGGCCCTATGTCTCTGCAGAACCTCCTTCTTTAATGAAGAGGAAAGAGTTTATAGTGGCATTCCCATTCTATTTTTTGGGGATTAAAGTTCCGGAAGCCCAGGCTGTATCTATCTCCTATGTGGAAGGTCGCCCCTGACTTCCTGTGGGGGACAAAAAGAGAAACAAATATCTCCAATAGGTAGTCAATACCTTTTATTTAAAGAGACCCTGTTGCCAGACCCCTCGCCAGCGCAGACAGTAATTACTCCCAGAATAGGAAAGGTATATGATGTGCAGAGAGGGAGGGGGCTGTGCTAGGAAATTGACTCTTCCTGGAGAAGTCAAATTTTCTAGCAAATGCAAAGTGAATAACAAAATTATTTTTGGAAAGGAAAAATACTGCAAGTCAGCATTTTAAAAATTTAGATTTTACATCCAAGCACAAGTGACATTTTCCGAGCTAGGACGTACCCTCACAATACAGGAATTCTGCTACAAAGAGTTACAGAATAATTACAAAAAGAGACATTTCGCCCTCAGTATGGCTGACTGCATGAATACTCAAACATCGATGGAAATTGTCAGCTAAGTAACCAGTGCTCATTAGTGACTGCAGAACTGTCACAAGCATTGAATTAAATATTAATCCCTATTATGGCTCAACAGCTCACAATTGCGAGGAAGTGGTTACTTCATAAGTTTAGAATCTGTTCATTTCTCCTGCAAGCAATTTTATTAACAGCTTCTGTCCAGGAAAAAAAAAAAAAAAAAAAAAACTTCAGATTCCCAAGAGGCTTTATGACTATTTTAAGATGACCCTAATTTATTAAATATCAGGCCAGCATCATTAAGTTTGTATTTTGGCACCTGTATAATTAGCTTTAAAGTGTGCAACTTTATACACACAGAAAGAACAATGACCTGGTTTAATTGCCTCTAAACTTGTAAGTATAAATCTTTTTTTTTTACGTGGTTCTAAAGCCTAAACCTTTTTTACCTAATATATTTCTTGCATTAAAAGGGTTGTAAAGGTTTATTTTCTATTTTCTAAAAAGGTTCCTTTAACAACTTAAGCCCCGGACCAATACGCAGCATAAAGACCTGGCCCCTTTTTGCGATTTGGAACTGCGTCGCTTTAACTGACAATTGCGCGGTCGTGCGACGTGGCTCCCAAACAAAATTGGCGTCCTTTTTTTCCCACAAATAGAGCTTTCTTTTGGTGGTATTTGATCACCTCTGCGGTTTTTATTTTTTGCGCTATAAAAAAAATAGAGCGACAATTTTGAAAAAAATGACATATTTTTTACTTTTTGCTATAATAAATATCCCCAAAAATATATATAAAAAAAATTTTTTTTCCTCAGTTTAGGCCGATACGTATTCTTCTACATATTTTTGGTAAAAAAAAATCGCAATCGGCGTTTTATTGGTTTGCGCAAAAATTATAGCGTTTACAAAATAGAGGATAGTTTTAAGGCATTTTTATAATTTTTTTTTTTACTAGTAATGGCGGCGATCAGCGATTTTTTTTGTGACTGCGACATTATGGCGGACACATCGGACACTTTTGACACATTTTTAGGAGCATTGTCATTTTTACAGCAATCAGTGCAATAAAAATGCACTGGTTACTGTAAAAAATGACACTGGCAGTGAAGGGGTTAACCACTAGGGGCGCTGGAGGGGTTAAGTGTGCCTAGGAGTGTGTTTCTAACTGAGGGGGGGGCGTGGCTACTAGTGACATGTCACCGATCTCCGCTCTAATTACATAGAGCGGAGATCGCTGACATTGTCAGTAGGGGAGCGGGGAGATGTTGTGTTTACACTAACATCTCCACGCTCCATGCCTCCGTGAGACGATCGCGGGGGTCCCCGCAGCAATCGAGTCCGCGGGACCCGCGGTCCGACTCACGGGGAAGGCAGGGGGGTCACGAGCGCGCTGCCGGCGGCACGCGTGCGACCCCGACGTCAGCAGTTAAAGGGCCATGTACAGGTACGTGATTGTGCCTGTACGAGCCATTCTGCCAACGTATATATACAGTGAGGAGTCTTTAAGTGGTTAAGTGGTTAAGCATTATTGGTTCACTTACCTTTTCCTTCGATTTCCCTTCTAAATGTTTTTTTTCTTTGTCAAAATTTCTCACTTCCTGTTCCTCCTCAGTAAGCTTGCCCCCATCATCCGAGCCGTTCTGGCTGGGGGTTAGTCAGCATGCTCGCCCCCTCCCTTGGGAGACGTCTCCCCGCAGGGATGTAGTCCCAAGGGAGGGGGCGAGCACGCTGACAAACCCCCAGCCAGAACGGCTCGGATGATGGGGGCAAGCTTACTGAAGAGGAACAGGAAGTGAGAAATTTAGACAAAGAAAAAAAACATTTAGAAGGGAAATCGAAGGAAAAGGTAAGTGAACCAACAATGCACTAGCTTAAAGGAGCCTATTTAGAAAAAAAATTAACCTTTACAACCCCTTTTAAGGTAAAAAATGTTTAGGCATTGATTTTGGCCCCTCGCTCCACCTAATACTTACCAAAGCCCTCATTCGATCCAGCGCTGCGTGCGTCTGCATCTCTTCTTTCCCCTCACTTCTGGGTCTCGTTGGCTTTGCTCAGGCATTGCTCCATTGGGGCTGGGGCATTGCGCCATTGGCTCCTGGTGCTGTCAATCAAAGCCAGTGAGGAGGGGGCGGGGCTGAGTCCAGCTGTCTGTGCAGTGGACACAGCAGTGGGGCTCGGGAGCGAGCACACACGAGTGCCCCATGGGAAGTGACTACCCATGGGGGCACTGGATAGAGCGGTAGAGCCAGCAGCCTCGGCAGGAAACCCAAGAAGAGGAGGTTTCAGGCCGCTCAGTGCAATTCAAATGTATAGACATGTCTGTTATTTAAAAAAAAAAAAAAAATCCTTTGTAAATCACTTTAATAATAATATTTTGTTTCCCTAGCTCTATATGCAGGATGTAATGCGCATTTAAGTTAGGGGGTACTAATATGGGAGAACACCTACCTTACTCCACCTTGAGGCACCAGTTTGGAGAAGTCCCCTTTCTGTTCCAGCCAACTCCATAAAGACAGGGTTTGATGAGTCTGGTGTGGAAGAACTTGACTGACCTGCACAAAGCCCTGACCTCAACCCTACTTAGCACCTTTACATGTCAAGTTGATTGCGATTCAGGTCTTCTCATTCAACATCCCTAAGTGACCTTACAAATGCTCCTTTGGATAAATGGACAGAAGGTTGGGAACTTCATAATAAAATCCATGGTTTTGGAATGAGATGTCCAACAAGATAATTTAAGTGTGATGGTCGGGTGTTCACAAACCCTTGGCCCTGTAGTGTATAAAATATCTGTATTTTTACTTATTATAGCACAAAATATGTGGATAAAAGTATACCAAAAACCACTGCATAGACTTCCCCAGAATAGTTTGAGTTTTAGCCAAAACAATGATATCACACCCTTGTGGCTGGAATCTGTCAAGAGATTGAGTTGTGTTCCTGTCTTGGTTGTCTTGGTTGTCCTGGAGCAGGTGTTCCCATTGGAGAATTAACCCTCTACTTTTGTTCTGGAGACAACTTCAAAGTTAAGGATTTTCCCTGGATGACATTAGTCACCAATACAAATATAGGGGGAATCTCACTAGCAGGGAGGCTGTAGGGATCACAAATGTGGAAGCGCTGACCTGTAAAGGGACTGTAATACCAGTGATCTCCACAAGTCTCATGTAATGTATATCCAATCTATGATATGTCTATTGAAGCATGGCTTCGGTTTCCAGCAACTCCTTTAGCACATTTACAGTCTCTGACCATCTCTTGTAGCATGATTATAGTCTCTGAACATCTTCTGCTGCTTGTCTACAGTCTCTGACCATCTACTAGAGCTTATCTGCAATTTCTGACTGTTGCCTGTAGTATGGTAGCAGTCTCTGACCATCTCCTGATGCATGTTTATAGTCTCTGGCCATCTTATAATGCATGTCTGCAGTCTCTGACCATCTACTAGAGCAGTGATGGCGAACCTTTTTGAGCCCGAGTGCCCAAACAGCGCCACAAAACCAACTTATTTATTTCAAAGTGCCAACATGAAATTAAACCTACCAGTGGCTCTGTACAGAGGAAGGGACTGACCATCCCTCTGAATGATTCCTAAGGGACCAAAAACATACAATTCTGCCCAGAAAATAAATTTTGTGCTTTTTCAAAGGAGTGTGTTACGCTCAGAATCCTGGGATCAGGGATGGATGCATGTGCTCAGAATACTGGGATCAGAGATGGATGCATGTGCTCAGAGTATTGGGATCAGAGATGGATGCATGTGCTCAGAATTCTGGGATCAGAGATGGATGCATGTGCTCAGAGTATTGGGATCAGAGATGGATGCATGTGCTCAGAATTCTGGGATCAGGGATGGATGCATGTGCTCAGAATTCTGGGATCAGAGATGGATGCATGTGCTCAGAATTCTGGGATCAGAGATGGATGCATGTGCTCAGAGTATTGGGATCAGAGATGGATGCATGTGCTCAGAATTCTGGGATCAGGGATGGATGCATGTGCTCAGAATTCTGGGATCAGGGATGGATGCATGTGCTCAGAATTCTGGGATCAGGGATGGATGTATGTACTCAGAATTCTGGGATCAGGGATGGATGTATGTACTGGGATCAGGGATGGATGCATGTACTGGGATCAAGGATGGATGCATGTACTGGGATCAGGGATGGAGGCATGTACTGGGATCAGGGATGGAGGCATGTACTGAGATCAGGGATGGATGCATGTACTGGGATCAGGGATGGACGCATGTACTGGGATCAGAGGTGGATGCATGTACTGGGATCAGGGATGGATGCATGTACTGGGATCAGGGGTGGATGCATGTACTGGGATCAGGGATGGATGCATGTACTGGGATCAGAGATGGATGCATGTACTGGGATCAGAGATGGATGCATGTACTGGGATCAGAGGTGGATGCATGTACTGGGATCAGAGGTGGATGCATGTACTGGGATCAGAGGTGGATGCATGTACTGGGATCAGAGGTGGATGCATGTACTGGGATCAGAGGTGGATGCATGTACTGGGATCAGAGGTGGATGCATGTACTGGGATCAGGGATGGATGCATGTACTGGGATCAGAGGTGGATGCATGTACTGGGATCAGGGATGGATGCATGTACTGGGATCAGGGATGGATGCATGTACTGGGATCAGAGATGGATGCATGTACTGGGATCAGAGATGGATGCATGTACTGGGATCAGAGATGGATGCATGTACTGGGATCAGGGATGGATGCATGTACTGGGATCAGGGATGGATGCATGTGCTCAGAATACTGGGATCAGGGATGGATGTATGTACTGGGATCAGGGATGGATGCATGTACTGGGATCAAGGATGGATGCATGTACTGGGATCAGGGATGGAGGCATGTACTGGGATCAGGGATGGATGCATGTACTGGGATCAGGGATGGATGCATGTACTGGGATCAGGGATGGATGCATGTACTGGGATCAGGGATGGATGCATGTACTGGGATCAGAGGTGGATGCATGTACTGGGATCAGAGGTGGATGCATGTACTGGGATCAGAGGTGGATGCATGTACTGGGATCAGGGGTGGATGCATGTACTGGGATCAGGGGTGGATGCATGTACTGGGATCAGAGGTGGATGCATGTACTGGGATCAGGGATGGATGCATGTACTGGGATCAGGGATGGATGCATGTACTGGGATCAGAGGTGGATGCATGTACTGGGATCAGAGGTGGATGCATGTACTGGGATCAGGGGTGGATGCATGTACTGGGATCAGGGGTGGATGCATGTACTGGGATCAGGGATGGATGCATGTACTGGGATCAGGGATGGATGCATGTACTGGGATCAGAGATGGATGCATGTACTGGGATCAGGGATGGATGCATGTACTGGGATCAGAGATGGATGCATAGGATCAGTGGGATGATGTGAAGGCCCTTCCAAAAGCAGTGTCCTCTGCCCCTTCACATCCCCCCCACATACACAGCAGTGTCCTTGCCGTCCCCTCCTTCCCCCATAGCACTGTCCTACCTGTGTATGTACAAAGTCCTCCACATTGCCATGCTTCAGCGCCGAGCCCCTGCACAGGAAGCCGCTCTCCACGTCCAGGAAGGGAGGAGTCATTCTCCTCCATACACAGCATTACAGGCATCACACGCTGCTTACAGAGCAGACACTCCATGTCCTTTCCAATTGGCTGCCCTCAGTGCATGCAGGGAGGGCTTTACTCGCATCTGCCGCCCCACTGCCCAATCGCACTCATGATAGGAGGAGTCTGCTCCTCCGTGCCTGCACCGCCAGTGAAAGTGACTGCCTTGCTGGGGGATTCCCTCTGCTATCCTGGCGGCGTGCTGAGTGCCCACAGAGGGGGCTCGGAGTGCCAGCTGTGGCACGCGTGCCATAGGTTCGCCATCACTGTACTAGAGCATACCTGCAATTTGTGACCATCTCCTGTAGCATGATTGCATTCTGTGACCATCTCCTGTTGCATTTTCACCGTTTCTGACCATCTCCTGTAGCATGTTTGCATTCTCTGACCATCTCCTAATGAATGTTGAGGAAAGTGGAAAAATAGTATTGGACCTGTAAAGTTATTTTATTGGTATTGCCATCTTTAAAGTTACATTGATGTAAGTGATTATTAAGATATTATTCCAGGCAAAGTCAAGAGGACAAGCCAAAGAGTAACAAACGCATTTTGGGGGAACTTTAATGTTAATTCTTCCATTGTGATTACAAGCAGCTGGTTGTCAAGCCCTAGTGAGGGAGGCATTTTTTGGACCCATGAAACGCATTGCATACTTTTTGGAATGCCTCCTGACCTTTAGTCATAACTGTACCTGTTAGCACTCAGTTGTGTAGTGCTTTAGCTTACATTTCTCCTAATGAATGCCTGCAGTCTTTGACCATCTCCTTTAGCATGTTTACTCTCTGACCATCTCCTGTAGCATGTTTGCAGTCTCTGACCATCTCCTTATCATGTGGAGTATTTTCCTTTAGCATTATATCGATATACTGCATTATATAATATATATATATATATATATATATATATATATATATCAAAACAGTTGATCATAACTGCTTTAAGGCTTGAAGAGCAAAGCTGATCAATTAGTAGATTAATTATCATTCTAGCAGCATTTATCACTTCCAATTTCCAAATCACAACCCTCACCTAAAAATGTCAATAATAAACCGGCCAGTGGGTTTCCGCTGATGCAGACATTAATTAACGAGCCTCTTGTTTTTAGATGCTTTTGCATTAAATTTAAGTGCAAACAGATTTTTTACAGCTTCAAATATCTGAATGGAGATTTACGGTGCATGCATGGCAGTTTAATATTTTAAACAGTAAAAAATGATGATTCCCGTTGTAAAGGATTTTATCATTTGGTAAACCACATGACATGGAAAATTTCCTCAGTAAACAAGTTCTTGCTTTCAAGTCTGAAAAGTAGAAAAGTGAACACAACCATGAGCTAGAATTAGCAAAGCTGAGAAATTTCACTTTAATTGTGATGATTGGGGTTTCAGATAGCGTCTGGCTGGTAGGGTTGATGGTTTTCATTGAACTGAACCTGTCATTTTGCCCATATAGTCTCTCTTGTTAGGGCACCTTCCACCCACTGATTCTCACATTAGTCATCTCTTGGAGCCGGTCTGGAACTCTGCTCAAGAACCCTGTCAGAGGAGTTACTGGAGAGTGTTAAGGAGTCTAGTTAACCTGTCCTTCACTGGAATATGTCCTGTGGTACTGAAAGAAGGCATCCAATTACCTTTGTGACATTGTGAGTACTAATCTAATCTGGGGATTCCTGACTGCTAGCAGAGATCTGTTCTTTAGTGAAGAAGTATGTTGTCATGCTAAGTGGGGACTGCTCCAATAGGGTCTCAACCCTGCCTTAACTGTTTGGCTCCAGCTTTTGTAAATATTTGAAGAAGTGCATCTACTGTATAGTCATATGTTGCCTAGCAGTGCTGGGACAAGGCCATCCAGCGCCCAGGGCAAAGATGCCATACTGCCCACCATTCATGATGTGCAAGCTTAGGGGATCTTCCCCGAGCAGTCTCTCGGTTGCCAAATCACTGCAGCTGTCACTACCCCGTGAGCCTTGTAACAAAAAGAAGGCGCCCCTATCCCAACATTTACCAATTGCGCCCAGGGCAGCCGCTCCTCCCGCCCACCCCTTGTCCCGGCCCTGATGCCTAGTACACCTGTTAGGGCACCTTCCACCCACTGATTCTCACATTGGTCATGCTGCCCCTCTGATTCATTAATTTGTGGGAACACAGGAGTCTAATCCCTGTGTAAGTTCCATGTCAGAGCTCAAAAAGGATCAATGATCTTCTCCCCTCCATGACATGTCAATGTTTCGAACCTGAAAATTATTACTGCATGCTGGGAGAAAGGGAGCAAATGTGCAGACCTAGGATCATAAAGATGAATTCCAGGTATGGATGTTTTGATGTAGCACCTTCCTAGATAGGTTGCTACGTAAATTCAGTTTTTGGCTCCTCTGTTTAGGGAGCATCGTTAATTGCTTTTAGCTGTTCTGATTTTCACAGGCTGCTCTTGATTGCTCCCCCCTGCTTTCTAGAAAGCTGTGGGTTGCTCTGGAACATAGGGGTGGAGCAAGGCAAATGGGCAGCATGAATATTTATACTGTTTCAGCCAATCCCTGGGAGAGATTGCCCAGCTGGTGGCTGGGAAGGGATATAAATAGTCTGAATTGCAGAAAAGCAGGCACTTCCTGCAAAGACATTCCGCCTGTTATCCTACTCATCCAAATTGTTGCTCATCAAGGGCCCAACTTATGTTAGCTGGGGGCCTATTCTCAAGTCATTTCTTGGAGCCTGTCTGGAAAGTTCTTGCTTTCAAGTCTGAAAAGTAGAAAAGTGAACACAACCATGAGCTAGAATTAGCAAAGCTGAGAAATTTCACTTCAATTCTGATGATTGGGGTTTCAGATAGCATCTGGCTGGAAGGGTTGATGGTTTTCATTGAACAGAACCTGTTATTTTGCCCATATAGCGCAAACTGACAGGCTCTCTTGTTAGCCCACCTTCCACCCACTGATTCTCACATTAGTCATCTCTTGGAGCCGGTCTGGAACTCTGCTCAAGAACCCTGTCAGAGGAGTTACTGGAGAGTGTTAAGGAGTCTAGTTAACCTGTCCTTCACTGGAATATGTCCTGTGGTACTGGAAGAAGGTATCCGATTACCCAAGGGACATTGTGAGTACTAATCTGATCTGGGGATTCGTGACTGCTAGCAGAGATCTGTTCTTTAGTGAAGAAGTATGTTGTCATGCTAAGTCGGGACTGCTCTTAGAGGGTCTCAACCCTGGCTTAACTGTTTGGCTCCAGCTTTTGGAACTATTTGAAGAAGTGCAGCTACTGTATAGTCATATGCCTAGTACACCCGGGCTGAATGTCTGGAGACATCGGCCGGTTCAATAAAAACCGTCCGAAGTTTCGGCCCGTGTATATGTCAACTGGTCCTACAGAAGCCAGCCGTTCCCGGCTTCTGTCGGACAAGCATGCTGGTAAACTAGCAACCAATCGGCTCCCGATCAGTGATCTCAGTCATTGGACTGTTAGTACAGCGGCTCTGACCAGAGCTGTTAATTTTTTTCATTCAACCCGGGTTGAACAAAAAATAAAACTATTAATGTGTACCAGGCTAAAGTGTCCTTCTGTTTGTACAAAGCTGTGGAATATCCCATACAACTCCCCTACACTTTTTCCAAGTTCTCAAAAAGACATCCCTTCGACTGATCTTTGTGTCATGGTGTCTGAACAGTACGCTGTGTGTGCTGGCAGCCTCTACATTTGTGATGGGTAACCTAAGTTGTTATTACAGTATCATCTGTGCTTGTAAACTAAAATAACCAGCGGTCCCATACTGGGTACCGCTGCATTTACATAGTTACGTTGGTCCAGCTTGGACCAATGTAACTATGCATATACCATACCTGTGGGATCCTTATGGAAGCTACAAATTACTGTAGTAGGCACTGCTACTACAGTGATCTCCACTAGCTTCTGGGTCCTATGGGTCTCCACCTCACTGCTACCCCTCATCTAATCAGAGAAGGCTTTGCACCCATTGATAAAATGTAAAGCGGTCTCTGAGTGGTGCCTGTGCCAAGAGAGCAGCCTCCAATGTTCACAATGTAGCAGGGCAGCCACTTGGCACAGGACCCGAAAAGTATTGGAGATCACTGTAGCAGCCATGCCTATACAGTGATTTCCAGCTTCCACGGGAATCCCACAGGTATGGCATATACATAAATACAATGGCCCAAGCTGTAACCATGAAAAAATATCCATACCTGGAATTTATCTTTAACTCTCCAGCATCTACCAAAAACTAAAATATCAGTTTAGGTGAATAGACCTTAAGAGTAGAAATTTAAACTGCAGTTGACTTTCACGTTGGCTTTTTCCTTCAATGAAAACAAACTGTACAAGAACTTTCAAAAAAGTTTTGTGCACGGTTCCCATAGAACTCTGCCCAGTTTTATTGAATCCAGCTATTTTCATATAAACTTTTTGTTAGAAATTTAAATTGCTTTTGCAACCACTAATTTTATTTTTTTCGGTACGTTTTTATGTTTACCAATATATTTTGACTGCTTTGCTTCATTGACCTTGTGCCAAGACCTAAGGAAGAGACTAAATAAAACAATAGTGTTTATTGAAGTGAACACTGAGCAATTATCGATGCATCTGCAGAAGGGGAAAAAAGTGTCTGAGAAAACAGTTACCTTTGTTTTACTAGTTATGAGTCACTGTCTGTGTGTTCAGAGCCCGTGGGCGGAGCTACATGGACACAATGGTGATTTGTGAAGCAGTGCATGCTACGGGAACCTCATCTGCCAACAGGAGCCAAGATGTTGGATGATCTTCCATAATGACTCTGAATCACTTTAGAATGTTCCTGCTTAGCTGGAGATCTTCCTGGGAACATTGTTCAAACTTTGATCGACACATCATTCACTTAATGTTGTAACTAGATAACAATGTATCAATTCTAGCACGTCAAACAGGATGATGGTGCAAGAAAAGCTTTTTTTTCTTAGTCACACAAAAACAATACTAGGTGAGCAAGTGCAAATGTGAAAACCTTCATAATAGCTAGCACTGTGGTCTTAAAGTAAAACTAAATACAAAGCTGTTTTTTTTTTGGTTTTTTTGGATAGCGTAAGAGAGGGCTATATCCCATGTCAGTTTGTCCCATTTGGAGGGATTTCCCTTCACTTCCTGTCCCATAACCAAAACAGGAAGTGAGAGAAAGTCCCTCCAAAGTGAAAGAATCCCCAGGTGCCCCCCCCCAGGTGTGGAAGATTTCCCCTCTATTCTGGTGACCACAAAACATGAGTGAATTTCCTTAACTGAGGCAGAGATAGCACTAAAACCTGCCAGGTGTTCCAATGTCTCTCCATTCATTGGTTAAATGCATTAAGGAGGGGCGATCCCTGGGTGAGGACTAGTGATGAGCCGAACACCCCCGGGTTCGGTTCGCACCAGAACCCGCGAACGGACCGAAAGTTCGTACGAACATTAGAACCCTATTAAATACAATGGATGCGAACGTTCGAATTCTAAAGTGCTAATTATAATGACTATTATGCATGTTATTGTCCTAAAAAGGGTTTGGGAACCCGGGTTCTGCACCAGGGGACATGTATCAATGCAAAAAGAAGTTTTAAAAACGGTCGTTTTTCGGGAGCAGTCATTTTAATGATGCATAAAGTGAAAAAAAAAGTCAAATATTCCTTTAAATATCGTACCTGGGGGGTGTCTAAAGTATGCCTGTGAAGTGCCACGTGTTTCCCGTGTTTAGAACTGTGCCTGTACAAAATGACACTTCTAAAGGAAAAAAAAGCCATTTAAAACTGCTTGCGGCTTTAATGTAATGTCTGGTCCCGGTAATATGGATGAAAATCTTTAAGAAAAATGGCATAGCTACCCCATGACCCCCGCCCCCCCCTACCCCAGCCCATTACCAGCCCCTTTGGGTCTTGTATGGATATTAAGGGGAACACCGCACATAAAATAAAAAAGGCCCTATATACTCTGAACAGCCGTATACAGGCGGTGCATACAAGACAGGGACTGTAGGTTTGTTCTTATGTAGAATCTGTTTGTAATTTTGAACAGGTACATTGTTTAAGTGTAGCTCCAGCCCAAAAATCTATTTTTAAACTTTTTGGAAAACATAGGTAAGGGTTATCACCCCTGTAACATTTGTTTTGCTGTCTGTGCCCCTGTTCAGAACATTTCACCTCACTTTCCGTCCCAATGACAACTGTTTTTGAAATGTGGTGTTTTTCTTGAAACAAGGATTGGTGATAAAGCATCAGTACAGAGGAGACACCTTTCTCCCATATTAATTCTTACAGGAGAGAATTTTCCTTCCTAGCGGTAGATTTCCTCTCACTTCCTGTTGTCTTCTTGCGTTTGCAAGTAGGAGTCGTTTGTAAGTTGGATGTTTGAAAGTAGGGACCTGCCGTATATACTCTGCAGAAATAGGCCCCTTAGTTGTTGGTGTTGGCACAACACTGTAAGCACTCACAGTTACTCTTGGTTGGTACTGGAACGCCCTGCTGTCAACTATTATATCAGGAATTGTAATTACATATAATTGTTGAACAGTGGTAGTAAAAATTGGGCCTTTGATGGTGGTGCTGGTGCCACAACACTGTAAGCCCTGACAGTTACTCTTGGTGGGTGCAGCAATGGGCCCTGCTGTGAATTATTAGATCAAGAATTGTAATTGCATGCCCCTGTTGAACAGGGGCTGAAAAATTGGGCCTTTCGTGGTGGTGGTGGTGGTGGTGGTGTTGCCACAACACTGTAAGCCCTCAGAGTTACTCTTGGTGGGTGCAGGAATGGGCCCTGCTGTGAATTATTAGATCAAGAATTGTAATTACATGCCCCTTTTGAACAGGGGCTGAAAAATTGGGCCTTTCGTGGTGGTGGTGGTGGTGGCGTTGCCACAACACTGTAAGCCCTCAGAGTTACTCTTGGTGGGTGCAGAAATGGGCCCTGCTGTGAATTATTAGATCAAGAATTGTAATTACATGCCCCTGTTGAACAGGGGCTGAAAAATTGGGCCTTTCGTGGTGGTGGTGGTGGTGGTGGTGTTGCCACAACACTGTAAGCCCTCAGAGTTACTCTTGGTGGGTGCAGGAATGGGCCCTGCTGTGAATTATTAGATCAAGAATTGTAATTACATGCCCCTTTTGAACAGGGGCTGAAAAATTGGGCCTTTCGTGGTGGTGGTGGTGGTGGCGTTGCCACAACACTGTAAGCCCTCAGAGTTACTCTTGGTGGGTGCAGAAATGGGCCCTGCTGTGAATTATTAGATCAAGAATTGTAATTACATGCCCCTGTTGAACAGGGGCTGAAAAATTGGGCCTTAGGCACTGGTGACACAACACTGCAACCCCTCACAGATACTGTACTTGGAGCACAGCAATGAGCCCTGTTGCAAAGTATTGCTTCAAAAATTGTAATTACACGCCCCTGTTAAACAGGGGCTGAAAAATTGGGCCTTAGGCACTGGTGGCGGCACCCATAAACAAAAATGATCTTCCAAGCTATCATCATCAATCGTATCATTGAGGACTCGGAGGAGGAGGATAGCCAGTCAACATAACAGCACAGGCATTCAGCATCAGCATCAGTCTTGAAGGGATGTGACATGTTAAAATCAATTAGTCTGTTATATCAGCATCAGGTGTGTGGTAGCTGGTGGTGATCCAAGACTGGTTCATCTTGATGAAAGTCAGTCGATCAACCGAGTCGGTGGACAGGCGCACCCTGTGATCCGTGACAAATCCTCCAGCAGCACTGAATGTGCGTTCCGAAAGAACGCTGGATGCAGGACAGGCCAGTAGCTCAATTGCATACTGTGCAAGCTCTGCCCAGTGATCCATCCTCAAGACCCAGTAAGCCAGAGGATTTTCGGTGGGGAAGGTGTCCAAGTCTGACCTTGCCCCTAGATATTCCTGCACCATGTTTATCAGACGCTGGTGATGGTTGCTGGAACCGATCATACTTTGGGGCTGCGGACTAAAGAATTGTCTGAACGCATCGGTCAGACGGCCACCTTCCCCACCGCTCCTTCTTTGACTGGCCGAAGCCTCAGCAACTCGTTGTCCAGGACCAGGAGTTTGTAACCTCCCAGTCTCTGGGAACGCGTTGCACAGACCTTTCTGCAAGGCCTCCTGGAGTTGTCTCATCCTCTGCTCCCTCTGCGAAGGTAACATAAGGTCCGCAACCTTACCCTTGTACCGTGGATCAAGGAGAGTGGCCAGCCAGTAATGGTCCCTCTCCTTGATCCGAAGAATACGAGGATCCTTCCGCAGACTTTGCAGGATCAGGGAGGCCATGCAGCGTAGGTTAGCTGAGGCATTCGGTCCGGAGTCCTCTGGGTCACTAAGGACGACATGATCCGCAGCCACCTCCTCCCAGCCACGTACAAGTCCACGGGTTTCTTGGGACTGTAAATCATCCCTAAAAGACTGCTGCTGTTGATGCTGCTGAGTGCCAGGCTCCACCTCCATGCTGACACAATCCTCCTCCTCCTCCTCCTCCTCTTCCTGTGCGATGGGTGGGACAGAAGGAACACTGTCTGGGTAAAGGGGGCCTTGAGAGGCAAGGAAGTCCTCCTTTTCCTGCCTCTGTTCTGCCTCAAGTGCCCTGTCCATTATTCCACGCAGCGTGTGCTCCAACAGGTGGACAAGAGGTACAGTGTCACTGATGCATGCACTGTCACTGCTCACCATCCTCGTGGCCTCCTCAAATGGTGCCAGGACAGTTCATGCATCCCTGATCATGCCCCACTGGCGTGGAGAAAAAAAACCAAGCTCCCCTGACCCTGTCCTGGTGGCGTAGTCGCACAGGTACTCATTGATGGCCCTCTGCTGCGTGTGCAGCCGCTGCAGCATGGCCAACGTTGAGTTCCACCTGGTGGGCATGTCACATATAAGGCGGTTCTTGGGCAGGTTCAACTCCTTTTGCAGCTCAGCCAGGCGAGCACTGGCATTATAAGATCTGCGGAAATGCACACAGACTTTCCTGGCCTGCCTCAGGACATCCTGTAAGCCCGGGTACCTGCCCAAGAACCGCTGCACCACCAGGTTAAGGACGGGAGCCACACAGGGCACATGGGTCAGTTGTCCCTGTCGGAGGGCGGAGAGGAGGTTGGTGCCATTGTCGCAAACCACCATTCCTGGCTTAAGCTGGCGTGGCGTCAACTAGACATGTGCACAACCAAAAAATTTGTTTCCTATCGTTTCGTTTCGTCTCGTTCCGTATGTTCGTAAAGATTCGTAATTTCGTAAGACGCGAGTTTTCCTATTCGGACTCGTTCGTATGTTCGTAACAGTTTAATTTTCGTTGATACTGAATGATTCGTAGTTCTGTCTAAGTTATTTTCGTTGATTTGAAATTCGTAATTTTGTTGATATTGAATGATTCGTATTTCTGTTTAAGTTATTTTCGTACTTTCGTAACAGTTTGATTTTCGTTGATACTGAACGATTCGTAATTCGTAATTTTGTTAGATAATAATTTTCGTTTTTCTGTACACTACTCTGCCGTTTCTGTTGATTCGTAACATTGTTTTGTTTTCCTTGATTCGTGTCTACTACCGTGCTTCGAATGGATTCGTAATTTTTTTATACTTTCGTAAATACATCTCGGCGCGGTCATTCGCAATCTCGCGTTACTAGTTATTTTTATTTTCAACACGCGGCTATAGCCGCGTGTTGAAAATGAAACTAAAATACGTCCACGTGCTTCGAATGCATTCGTACTCCCGTAAATACATCGCGGCCATTCGCAATCTCGTATTTTAGTTTCGTTTTCAACAAGCGGCTATAGCCTCCGCCCCTGTACGCCATTTTGAGAGGGTGTAAGTGGTGTGGTGAGGGAGGAGCAGAGAGCAGTGCAGAGAGTGATATTGTGGTTTTTGTAGTTGTTTTTGTGTGGTTTGGTGGTTTTATTGCAATTAGAATGTCATAGTTGCCAACAGTCACGGATTGGCCGGGACGTTCCCGGGATTCAAACCCTTTTCCCGGATTTATTTTGTCCCGACCAATGTCCCGGCCAATCCGATTTTTCCCGTTTTCCCCGAATTTGGACGCCGCAGGCCGCCGCCGCTAGAGGTCCACGGCTGGCGGAGACAATGTCTCGGCCGGCCGCCATGTTCAAGAAGACCAAAACACAGATGTAGTACAATAGAAAATAAAGCCGCTGCGGCGCCGCCCACACCCCGCACCTCCCCGGGGGTGGGCGGCGCCGCAGCAGCTTTATCTTCTATTGTACTACATCTGTGTTTTGGCTGGCCGGCCGGCCACCCCCCCGCCCCGCCCCGCTGCAGGTCTGTCTGTAATGGAAAGGGGCGGGGGTCGGCAGCGCCACAGCTTAATTTTTAATTTTTTTTGCAGCCACACTGTCGGCTCCGCCTCTATTTTGTTCCCCTTCGGGGAAGGGGAAACAATAATGGCGGCCGAGACAGGAGACGCCTGTGGTTAAGGGGGGACTCCGCTGGGGATGCCTGTGGTAACTGGGGACTCCGCTGGGAACGCCTGTGGTAAGGGAGGACTCCGCTGGGGACGGCTGAGGTAAGGGGGGACTCCGCTGGGGACGCCTGATGTAAGGGGGGACTCCGCTGGGGACGCCTGATGTAAGGGGGGACTCCGATGGGGACGCCTGATGTAAGGGGGGACTCCGCTGGGGACGCCTGATGTAAGGGGGACTCCGCTGGGGACGCCTGATGTAAGGGGGGACTCCGCTGGGGACGCCTAATGTAAGGGGGGACTCTGCTGGGGACGCCTGATGTAAGGGGGACTCCTCTGGGTACACCTGATGTAAGGAAGGACTCCGCTGGGTACGCCTGATGTAAGGAGGGACTCCTCTGGGGACGCCTGATGTAAGGAGGGACTCCCCTGTGGACACCTGATGGCATCTGGTGGCAGGCGACGTGGCAGGTGACACACTCGGGGCTTCCACTGATTCGGCATTTTGGTGAGTTGAATGATTTCATTTTATATTAAAATGTAATAAGAGAAATAATGCACTTCAGTCATCCTGACACCCTAACAACCATGGTGCCGGGATGATTAAAGAGCTAACAACAGATGTTTGGATTATCTTTATCTGTTGATTGTTAAACTCTGGAATACACATATTTCTATTATGGTGTAGGATCTGGGCCTGCCGTCCTTCCATCCTTCCTTCTCTTTCCTTCCCTCCCTCTTTCTTTCTCCCTTCATCCCTCATTCATCTCAGACTTTAACCACACCCCCTTTGAGCCACGCTCATTTAAGCCACTCCCACTACCCGCGTAAACCACGCCCACGCTTCGTGCGCCACTTTTTTCTCCTAAAGTATAACACACCTTCAAATGAATGCCCCACCCCCTAATTATACCAAGGCTCTGCCTACATGCGAAAAAGTGTCACGGATTTTTTTTTTGCAATGTTGGCAACTATGGAATGTCTGGGAGTGAGAATGGACGTGTGAGTCTTGTAAGTGAGAATGTTGGTGTTAGTGAGTGTGTTGGTATGAGAGTTGGTGTTGGTGTGACTGAGAGTAGAGGGATTGAGGACTGGAGTATTCTTATTTTACCGGTCCATGCAAAAAAAAATATATACTAATCTACTTCTCCTACCATGAATACGTAGTATATGCTGCCTGGGCTGGCCTAGTAGTGGCACTGGCTAACACAACAAAAAAAATAGGTAGGGGCAGACAGACAGCAATATAATAAAACACAGTCCCAGAAAAGGGAAAAAAACTAACTTTAGAAAATCCTAGGAGTAATAGAAATAGTAAGAAATTTATAATTTCTATATCAATCTCTTTGAATGACTCACAAATCAAACACCACCCACACCCTGTCTAGAATGTAGTCTGACAAAGAAGAAAAATACAATATGTCAGAGATATTACATAAATAAAATTATAAATTAGAATGTAGACTCTAGAATCTCAATCTAATATCCTTAAGAAACAAAGAATTTCTCTCTCCCAAGTAAAAAATTTACTCACAAAATCCAACAGAACAGTGCAACCTACCCAACCACACCCTATCTGGACTCTGGATGGAATGCACTGCAGTCTAACACAGAAAAACACACATACACACACATTATAGCACATGTCTATAAGAAACAAGCTCATTGGGGGAAGAGACGACCTCTTCAGGGGAAGGGACAAGCTTATTGGCCATTGGCCAAAGTCCAGAACTAATTCAGAACTAACGAAATAGAATTTAAGTTTTTACGAATTGTCGTTGTTTTCATTTCCGTTTTCCGAAGATTCGTAATTTTTTTTCCGTTCATTTTGATATTCGTTAATATGGATCTTTGTTCGTTATTCGTTGTTTTGTTTTTCGAATATTCGTAATATCTCGTTTTCGTTCATTTTTATTTTCGTTATTTTTTATCTTTTTTCTGTGTTTTCGTTGTTTTTATGTTTTCGTTTTTCACTTTTTCGTTTTTTGTTTTTTTCAAATTTACTAAATTCGTATTTTATTTGTTTTCCATATTCGTTCGTTTAGATTATTCGTTGTTCGTTTGTAATGTTATCGAACCGTTCGTTCATTCGTATGTTTACGAATCAACGAATATAACGAATTTTGACGGATAACGAATTCGTAACTAAACGAATTGCACATGTCTAGCGTCAACCACCTCTCGGCCTGGCCCTGCAGAGCAGACAGAACCTCTGCCCCAGTGTGGCTCCTGTCCCCCAAACACACCAGCGCAAGCACGGCATGGCATCTTTTTGCCTGCGTACTTGCGTAGCCCCTTGAACGCCTACAGAGCACCGCTGGTTCCGAGGACAAAGCACAGGAAGAGGCCATGGAGGAAGAAGAAGAGGAGGGGGTGGAGGAGAGAGGTGTGTCACAACCAGTAGTAGCATTTTGGAGGCGTGGCGGTGGAACAACCTCCAACACTACTGCACCTTGTCCTGCATCCTTCCCAGCTGCCAAAAGAGTGACCCAATGGGCCGTGAAAGAAAGGTAACGTCCCTGTCCATGCCTGCTGGACCATGAGTCAGCGGTAATATGCACCTTACCGCTGACCGCCCTGTCCAGCGAGGCCAAGACATTGCCTTCCACATGCCGGTAGAGAGCCGGAATAGCCTTCCGTGAGAAAAAGTGGCGTTTGGGAACCTGCCACTGAGGAACCGCACATTGCACAAACTCACGGAAGGGGGCCGAGTCTACCAACTGAAAAGGCAGCAGTTACATAGTTACATAGTTAGTCAGGTTGAAAAAAGACACAAGTCCATCCAGTTCAACCGTAAAAAATAAAAATAAAAAAATAAAAATAAACATATATCGTACACTCCCATATACCCAATTCTATACCCACAGTTGATCCAGAGGAAGGCAAAAAAACCCAGAAGAGCATTATCCAATTTGCTACAGCAGGGGAAAAAATTCCTTCCTGATCCCCCGAGAGGCAATCGGATATTCCCTGGATCAACTTTACCTATAAATGTCAGTACCCAGTTATATTATGTACATTTAAGAAAGAATCCAGGCCCTTCTTAAAGCAATCTACTGAGCTGGCCAGAACCACCTCTGCAGGGAGTCTATTCCACATTTTCACAGCTCTTACTGTGAAAAAACCTTTCCGTATTTGGAGGTGAAATCTCTTTTCCTCTAGACGCAAAGAGTGCCCCCTTGTCCTTTGTGTTGACCGTAAAGTGAATAACTGAACACCAAGTTCACTATATGGACCCCTTATATATTTGTACATGTTGATCATATCCCCCCTTAATCTCCTCTTCTCAAGAGAGAATAAATTCAGTTCCTCTAATCTCTCCTCATAGCTGAGCTCCTCCATGCCTCTTATCAGTTTGGTTGCCCTTCTCTGCACTTTCTCCAGTTCCCCAATATCCTTTTTGAGAACTGGGGCCCAAAACTGAACTGCATATTCCAGATGAGGTCTTACTAATGATTTGAACAGGGGCAAAATGATATCTCTCTCTCTGGAGACCATACCTCTCTTAATACAAGAAAGGACTTTGCTCGCTTTGGAAACCGCAGCTTGGCATTGCATGCCATTATTGAGCTTATGATCTACCAAAACCCCCAGATCCTTCTCCACTACGGATCCCCCCAGTTGTACTCCCCCTAGTATGTATGATGCATTCATATTATTAGCCCCCAAGTGCATAACTTTACATTTATCAACATTAAACCTCATCTGCCACATAGTCGCCCAATTAGACAGAGCATTGAGGTCGGCTTGTAAATTGGCGACATCCTGTAAGGACGTTATT
Organism: Rana muscosa; assembly: GCA_029206835.1. Taxonomy (NCBI): domain Eukaryota; kingdom Metazoa; phylum Chordata; class Amphibia; order Anura; family Ranidae; genus Rana; species Rana muscosa. Next base: position 69,606,773 of record CM055117.1, on the reverse strand, counting down.
CCACTGCATAGCTTGGTGTCATCTGCAAAGACAGAAATGTTACTTTTGATCTCAGACCCAATATCATTTATAAACATATTAAAAAGTAAGGGTCCCAGCACTGAACCTTGGGGTACCCCACTGATAACCTTGGACCATTCAGAGTAAGAATCATTAACCACTACTCTCTGAATTCTGTCTTTTAGCCAGTTTTCTATCCATTTACAAACTGATATTTCCAATCCTGTAGACTTTACCTTACACATGAGCCGTGTGTGGGGAACTGTATCGAACGCTTTTGCAAAATCCAAGTATACCACGTCCACTGCCACCCCTCTGTCCAAGGTCTTACTTACCTCTTCATAAAAAGAAATCAGGTTTGTTTGACAACTTCTGTCTTTCATGAATCCATGCTGTCTGTTGCTTAAATAGTTTTTTTCCAGCAAGAACTCATCTATGTGGTCTTTTATTAATCTCTCCAGTATTTTCCCAACTATAGAAGTTAAACTAACAGGTCTATAGTTACTTGGTAAACACGTAATTCCCTTTTTAAATATAGGCACCACATTGGCCCTGCGCCAATCCAGTGGTACTATTCCTGTCATTAATGAGTCCCTAAAAATTAAATACAATGGCTTTGAAATTACAGAGCTCAATTCTTTTAGGATCCGTGGGTGTATGCCATCTGGTCCAGGTGCTTTATCCACCTTTATTCCATCTAAATATTTCTGGACCATATCACTTTTGAGCCATTGTGGATTTGGGGCTGTGTCACTACCACCCCCATTTTGGACATGAGCTCCCCCATGCTCCTTTGTATACACAGAACTGAAGAAAGTATTTAATAAATTAGCCTTCTCTTTGTCCCCAGTCACCCACTCTAGATTATTTTGTAAAGGGCCTACATGCTCAGACTTGACCTTTTTACTATTAATATATTTGAAGAATTTTTTGGGGTTTGTCCTACTATCTTTTGCAATCTGTCGTTCGTTTTGAATTTTTGCATCCTTGATTTCCTTTTTACATATCCTGTTATATTCTTTGTAACATTTAAATGACACTAGTGTTCCCTCATTTTTATATTTTTTAAAAGCTCTTTTCTTATAGTTTATAGCTTTTTTAACTTTGTCAGTGAGCCACATAGGTTTTATTTTTAGCCTTTTAAACTTATTGCCCATGGGAATATACTTTGCAGTGAGTTCCCAAACAGTCTTTTTGAAGAATTCCCATTTCTGTTCTGTGCCCATTGATGCCAATATTCCTTCCCAGTCTAAGTCCTGGAGAGCAGCACTCATCCTTGGAAAATTTGCTCTCTTGAAATTAAGTGTTTTTATCTTTCCTGTATGTGATTTTTGCTTACAACTAACATCAAATGAAATCATGTTATGGTCACTGCTACCCAGGTGTTCCTTTATCTGAACATTAGTAATACGCTCTGCATGGTTTGAGATTACCAGGTCCAACAGAGCATCATTCCTAGTTGGGGCCTCAATAAACTGGACCATAAAATTGTCCTGCAATAGGTTTATAAATTTTTGCCCTTTAACTGTCCCAGCAGTTCCATTACTCCAGTCAATTTCTGGGTAGTTAAAATCCCCCATTATTATCACCGTCCCAGCCCTTGCAGCCCTTTCCATCTGTGCAAGGAGCTGAGTCTCTAACTCCTCATTAACATTGGGTGGTCTATAACAAACTCCAATGATTAGCTTTGAACTACGCACATCTGTATGCAGTCCTACCCATAATGCTTCAGACTCATCACACTCTCCATCCACCAGGTCCTCTTTCACACTCGCTTTGAGATCACTTCTCACATAGAGACAGACCCCTCCACCCTTCCTTTTTACCCTGTCTTTCCGAAAGAGTGCATAGCCCGGAATATTAATAGCCCAGTCGTGTGAGGAATGAAGCCAAGTTTCAGCAATACCGATTACATCATAGCTCTCCTCATGCACCAGAGCTTCCAACTCACCTATTTTGCTTGGCAGACTTCTGGCATTGGTGAACAGACACTTTAATGCATTAATATTATTTGACCGGTCACATACTATCCTCTTGGGTGTTCCCAGATTGCAACTAGGACTTGCTACTATACTTACCTTGGGTTTATGTTCTTTGGTTACCCTACCACTAATGCCCCTAATACTACCCTTTAGAATATGTTCCCCGCTGACTCTCACTATCTCTGGACCCTCCCCCCTGTCACCTAGTTTAAAAACCCCTCTAACTTTTTGGCCATCCTTATTCCCAGCTGATCTGCACCCTCCTCATTTAGGTGCAGTCCGTCCCTTCTATAGTACTGGTTATCAACTGAGAAGTCGGCCCAGTCCTCCAGGAACCCAAACCCCTCCTTACTACACCAGCTCTTCAGCCACTTGTTCACTTCCCTAATCTCCCTCTGCCTTTCTGGTGTGGCTCGATGTACCGGTAGTATTCCCGAGAATACTACCTTGGAGGTCCTTTTCCTCAATTTAGCTCCCAAGTCCCTAAAATCGTTCTTTAGGACACTCCATCTACCTCTGACTTTGTCATTGGTGCCAACGTGCACCATGACAGCTGGGTCTTCCCCAGCCCCTCCCAGTAATCTGTCCACCAGATCCGTGATGTGCCGAACCCGAGCGCCCGGTAGACAACATACAGTTCGGCGCTTCAGGTCTTTGTTACAGATTGCCCTCTCTGTCCTTCTAAGAATTGAGTCCCCTACCACCAGAATCTGTCTTTCCTTTCCCTTCGCTTCCCCCCCACTCTCACTGGAGGAGTTCTTCCCCTGGCAGCTAGGAGAGTCCCTCAGCTCCAGCAGTGCTGGTCCCGGACTGGTTTCACCAATGTCACTCAATGGAGCATACTTATTGGGATGCTCCAGCCCTGGATCGGCCTCCCTGGCACTTCGCCCTCTACCCTTCCTGACTGTCACCCATCTACTATTTTCTAGTGCCTGCACCTCTTTGACTCCACCCACCTCTGTGCTGGCCCCTGCCATCACCTGCCGGGTACGTATCCAGCTCTCCTTTAGTGTGGAGGGACTTCCCAGTGCTGACAGTTGCTTCCCTAGATTCAGAACCTGGGCTTCCAGGGAAACAATGTGCTTACATTTTGCACAGCAGTAATCGCCCTCGATCAGATGATCAAGGAATGCATACATGCTGCAAGATGTACACCGAGTCGCCTCGCCACACCCGCTGGGCATCGTACCTATTAATTTAATGAGGATTCGAGATTATACCCTGTCCAAATTACCTAACACTAGCTTCCTGACCCAACTATTCAACAAGACAATACACAGGTACTCAAGACAATACACAGGTACTCAACAAGACAATACACAGGTACTCAAGACAATACACAGGTACTCAACAAGACAATACACAGGTACTCAACAAGACAATACACAGGTACTCAACAAGACAATACACAGGTACTCAACAAGACAATACACAGGTACCACGCAGACCCACGTGCACCCACAGACCAACGGACCCGCGTGCACTCGCAGACCAGCGTGCACTCGCAGACCAACGGACCTGCGTGCACTCGCGGACCCGCGTGCACTCGCGGACCCGCGTGCACTCGCAGACCAACGGACCAGCGTGCACTCGCAGACCAACGGACCCGCGTGCACTCGCAGACCAACGGACCCGCGTGCACTCGCAGACCAACGGACCCGCGTGCACTCGCAGACCAACGGACCCGCGTGCACTCGCAGACCAACGGACCCGCGTGCACTCGCAGACCAACGGACCCGCGTGCACTCGCAGACCAACGGACCCGCGTGCACTCGCAGACCAACGGACCCGCGTGCACTCGCAGACCAACGGACCCGCGTGCACTCGCAGACCAACGGACCCACGTGCACTCGCAGACCAACGGACCCACGTGCACTCGCAGACCAACGGACCCACGTGCACTCGCAGACCAACGGACCCACGTGCACTCGCAGACCAGCGTGCACTCGCAGACCAACGGACCCGCATGCACTCGCAGACCAGCGTGCACTCGCAGACCAACGGACCCGCGTGCACTCGCAGACCAACGTGCACTCGCAGACCAACGGACCCGCGTGCACTCGCAGACCAGCGTGCACTCGCAGACCAACGGACCCGCGTGCACTCGCAGACCTACGTGCACCCGCAGACCAACGGACCCGCGTGCACTCGCAGACCAGCGTGCACTCGCAGACCAACGGACCCGCGTGCACTCGCAGACCAGCGTGCACTCGCAGACCAACGGACCCGCGTGCACTCGCAGACCAGCGTGCACCCGCAGACCAACGGACCCGCGTGCACTCGCAGACCAACGGACCCGCGTGCACTCGCAGACCAACGGACCCGCGTGCACTCGCAGACCAACGGACCCGCGTGCACTCGCAGACCTACGTGCACCCGCAGACCAACGGACCCGCGTGCACTCGCAGACCAGCGTGCACTCGCAGACCAACGGACCCGCGTGCACTCGCAGACCAGCGTGCACTCGCAGTTGAAGCGCTAGCAATTTAGCCAAGCTAGCATTCAACCGCTGGGCATGTGGATGGCTGGGAGTGAACTTCTTTCGACGGTCCAGCAGCTGGGGCAGGGAAATTTGCCTGCTAGAATCGGACGTCGGTGTACTGCTAGCAGAGTGGCCGCAAGTACTTGGCTGTGACACACCTAATTCTACACCTTCATTCCTCTCAGTGCATGTTTCAGAGAGGACTGAAGTTATAGTGGGGTTGGAGATCCCAGCTGATGCGGTGCAAGGAGAGGTCCGCTTTGTTCTTTGGTGTGGGTCTTTGAGGTAGGCTTGCCAACGAGCTGCATGGCAGGTCAACATATGTCTGGTCAGGCATGTGGTACCCAAGCGGCTGATGTTTTGGCCACGCGATATACGCTTGAGGCATATGTTGCAAACAGCAGCTGTGCGATCTGATGCACTAGCCTCAAAAAAGGCCCACACCAAAGAACTTTTTGAATGACGGGCAGAGGCAGCGCCCTGCACAGGCGGAGCTCTGCGGTGTGATTCCGTCGGTGTACTGCCCTTACGCTGGCCACCAAAGGGCATCCTGCCTCATTGGAGATGTGCCTCCTCCTCATCCTCCTCCTCCTCCTCTCTCCTATTAGGCACCCACGTGGAGTCAGTGACCTCATCATCCCCTCCCTCCTCATCACTGGAGCCAATCTGGCAGTATGCTGCAGCTGCTGGAACATGACTGCCAGATTGGTGTCCTTCTTGAGCATCCCCTCTGTCTGCTCTCACGCTACTGCCTTCCTCTAGCTGGGTTTCATCATCAGACCCTTCGAAACGCTGGGCATCCTCCTGGAGCATGTACCCAACACTGTGCTCAAACAGTTCGGGGGACTCCTCAGGAGGAGGACATGGTGGGTCTAGGGAAGGAGTGACTGATGATGAGTCTGACATTGATACCAGGGAAGAGGACGCTTTGGCAGCTGCTTTGCCAGTACCCTGAGCCTGGGTGAGAGAGGATGAGGAGGAGGAGGAGGGCTTGGTCATCCACTCTACCAAGTCTTCGGCATGATGTGGCTCAACATGTCCAGCTGCCGAAAAGAAGGACAAGCGTGTCCCATGGCCATGTGCTGATGACAATGCACCGCGTCCACGACCAGCACTGTTGCCCCCAGACACAGAGCCTGCTTGCCCTCTTTTATTGCCTCCTGACTGTCTGCCTCTCCTTGTTTGCCTTCCAGACATTCTAATGGATGGCCTGCAGGGAGATGTGAAAAAAGCAATAAGGGCTACCTTCAGGTGTCCTTCTCTGTCCCTTTACTTAAGGATTTCTAAATATGGTTGAGATTGATTGCTTTCGCACAGAATAGCACAATGACAATTTCCCTGACTGTCCAAAAAACAAGGATTTCAAAGATGGTTGATGAGGAATGCTTTAGCACAGTATAGCACAATGAGAATTTCCCTCACTGTCCTTCCCTGTCCCTACAAACAAGGTTTAGCACAGTAAAAAACACTGACACTCTCCCTACCTATAGTTTTCTGTCCCTATAAAAATTTTTTTTTTTAAAGATGCTTGATGAGGAATGCTTTAGCACAGTATAGCACAATGAGAATTTCCCTCACTGTCCTTCCCTGTCCCTACAAACAAGGTTTAGCACAGTAAAATACACTGACACTCTCCCTACCCATAGTTTTCTGTCCCTATAAAAAATTTTTTTTTTAAAGATGGTTGATGAGGAATGCTTTAGCACAGTATAGCACAATGAGAATTTCCCTCACTGTCCTTCCCTGTCCCTACAAACAAGGTTTAGCACAGTAAAACACACTGACACTCTCCCTACCTATAGTTTTCTGTCCCTATAAAAATTTTTTTTTTTAAAGATGGTTGATGAGGAATGCTTTAGCACAGTATAGCACAATGAGAATTTCCCTCACTGTCCTTCCCTGTCCCTACAAACAAGGTTTAGCACAGTAAAACACACTGACACTCTCCCTACCTATAGTTTTCTGTCCCTATAATTTTTTTTTTTTTAAAGATGGTTGATGAGAAATGCTTTAGCACAGTATAGCACAATGAGAATTTCCCTCACTGTCCTTCCCTGTCCCTACAAACAAGGTTTAGCACAGTAAAACACACTGACACTCTCCCTACCTATAGTTTTCTGTCCCTATAAAAATTTTTTTTTTTAAAGATGGTTGATGAGGAATGCTTTAGCACAGTATAGCACAATGAGAATTTCCCTCACTGTCCTTCCCTGTCCCTACAAACAAGGTTTAGCACAGTAAAACACACTGACACTCTCCCTACCTATAGTTTCTGTCCCTATAATTTTTTTTTTTTTAAAGATGGTTGATGAGGAATGCTTTAGCACAGTATAGCACAATGAGAATTTCCCTCACTGTCCTTCCCTGTCCCTACAAACAAGGTTTAGCACAGTAAAACACACTGACACTCTCCCTACCTATAGTTTTCTGTCCCTATAAAAACATTTCTTTTTAAAGATGGTTGATGAGGAATGCTTTAGCACAGTATAGCACAATGAGAATTTCCCTCACTGTCCTTCCCTGTCCCTACAAACAAGGTTTAGCACAGTAAAACACACTGACACTCTCCCTACCTATAGTTTTCTGTCCCTATAATTTTTATTTTTTTTAAAGATGGTTGATGAGGAATGCTTTAGCACAGTATAGCACAATGAGAATTTCCCTCACTGTCCTTCCCTGTCCCTACAAACAAGGTTTAGCACAGTAAAACACACTGACACTCTCCCTACCTATAGTTTTCTGTCCCTATAATTTTTTTTTTTTTTAAAGATCGTTGATGAGGAATGCTTTAGCACAGTATAGCACAATGAGAATTTCCCTCACTGTCCTTCCCTGTCCCTACAAACAAGGTTTAGCACAGTAAAACACACTGACACTCTCCCTACCTATAGTTTTCTGTCCCTATAAATTTTTTTTTTTTTTTAAAGATGGTTGATGAGGAATGCTTTAGCACAGTATAGCACAATGAGAATTTCCCTCACTGTCCTTCCCTGTCCCTACAAACAAGGTTTAGCACAGTAAAACACACTGACACTCTCCCTACCTATAGTTTTCTGTCCCTATAAATTATTTTTTTTAAAGATGGTTGATGAGGAATGCTTTAGCACAGTATAGCACAATGAGAATTTCCCTCACTGTCCTTCCCTGTCCCTACAAACAAGGTTTAGCACAGTAAAACACACTGACACTCTCCCTACCTATAGTTTTCTGTCCCTATAAAAAATTTTTTTTAAAGATGGTTGATGAGGAATGCTTTAGCACAGTATAGCACAATGAGAATTTCCCTCACTGTCCTTCCCTGTCCCTACAAACAAGGTTTAGCACAGTAAAACAGACTGACACTCTCCCTACCTATCCTTCTCTTTCCCTAAACTAAAGGAATCCAGGTTAAGCAAGAAAAAAAAATGTCACTGTCCCTGCCTATGCTTCTCTTTCCCTGCTCCGGAACACACTACACTAGGCCACCGTGCTGGTGGCCTTTTATAGTGTGGGGCGTGTACTAAACACCCTCAGCAATAATTGGCCACAGGCATCCTGCCTGTGGCCAATCATTGCTCTCCTCGCTGCCGGCGCTGTGATTGGCCAAGCATGCGGGGTCATAGTGCATGCTTGGCCAATCACAGCGCCTGGATGACACTGCGATGGCGTAGTGCATTGTGGGCCGCGAATTAGGCGCGAACGGCCCAAATCGTTCGTTGTTCGGCGAACGATCGAACAGCCGATGTTCGAGTCGAACGTATGTTCGACTCGAACACCGAGCTCATCCCTAGTGAGGACATTATGGATGCAAGTGTACTATTGACAACTGAAGAGCTCTGAAGGAAAGATTGATTCCATTGAACAATATGCCTAGATCAGTGGTTTCCAATCTGCAGCTTGGAGCTGAATGCTGCCCTTTACATACATCTATCTGGCCTTTGGGGCACTATTCCTCCCAGTGACACCAACAATGGGGCAATAATTCCTGCACTGACACCAACAGTGAGGCATTATTCCACCCATTGACACCAATGATAGGGCACAATTCCTCCCACTGATACCAATGATGGTTCACTATTCCTCCTACTGACACCAATGGTGGAGCACTTTTCCTCCAACTGATATCAATGATGGAGCACTATTCTTTCCACTGACATCAATGATGGGGCACTATTCCTCCCACTGACATCAACAATGGACACTATTCCACCTACTGACACCAACAATGGGGCACTAATTCCTCCCATTGACCCCAACGATGGGGCACTATTCTTCCTAATGACAACAATGATGGGGCACTAATATTTCCCCTAATACCAAAGATGGAATATTGTTTATTCCCAGTGATGCCAGGGCATTTTCTACTCCCACTGGCTATGGTCCAGCCCCCCTAAAGTCTTTAGAACAGTTAACCGGCCCTTTGTTTAGAAAGTTTGGAGACCCCTAGTCTAGATGACAAGAGGAGACAAGCTTTATGAACCAGCACCCTGGGCGTTCACAAAGAGTAATTGAGGTGTAGGTCTTGAGCGGTGCTATAACTCTAAGAGATTTGAACCCATTGGGGTTGATTTACTAAAACGGCAGGGTATAAAATCTGGTGGAGTTCTACATAGAAACCAATCAGCTTCCAGGTTGTCAAAGCTTAATTGAACAAGCTGAAAGTAGAGGCTAATTGGCTGCCATGCACAGCAGCACCAGATTTTGCACTCTCAAGGTTTAGTAAATCAATTTCATTTTGTCCATATTTCGCCAAAAACACACCGGTTACTTCTTTAGGGGGAATATCATATCTTTGGCACCCAAAAAAGCAGCTAAATATTGTTTTGGAATGTCTTGCAGCTTTCTATCTTCGTTAAAGATTGTTGTATGAAGTAGACTTAAACCTTGGCAATATGAAATACAGTGAAAGAAAAAAAAATAGTATTTGAATTATCTTCCATAAATGTATCCGGCATTAAAGGATACTTTTATGGAACATTAAAACCAAATGTTTATGTGACTCAACAGTCTAATAATGTCTACAATGTATCTGAATAGAACCAGTGAATTTAGTTCTCATGGTCAGTGGTCAGAGTGACCTTGACCTCATCAAAGACATGTCTTCTAGGTGAGCAGATTTAGCACGATTTACAGTAAACTCACTTCATACCCTCAATGATGAAAAGCCCTATTCCTGGCATAAGGCTAGCTTGTTTTGGCTTATTTTATTCTAGAGTCCTGGATTTTTTTTTAGCTTATAATGCATTGCTACTTCACATAAGCGCCTAAATATGTTTTTATAACCTTATGTTGTCCAGCATATTAAATTAGCACAGAATTGTTTTGCATGTTAGAGAATGTCTCCTGAAATTTAGATAGACATCATGTACCGGTATGATTGCTGCTCCAAAAATTTACGGCCAACTATATTCAGAATTTATATTTCATTTTAATTTGCAACAGACAAGTGAAATCATCTCTTGGCTTCTTATCACTCTGAGGGATTCCAATGGTAGACAAGCAATTTACAAGCTCACAAGATATCATCATACATCTTGGTCCAGCTTGAACCAATGTACCTATGTACAGTACTGTGCAAAAGTTTTAGGCAGGTGTGAAGAAATGCTGTGAAGTAAGAATGGTTTAAAAAATATATTGTAGCAAGGTGTCACTTTGAACGTAGCTTATAGACTACAGTTTGTGCCTATCAGGAACCTAGCTCCCTCTGGTGTCCGTTTGTGTTATATTGCTGCAATTTGTTTGGTTCAGCTATGACAAGAACAAAGCATGATGGACATTGTAGTACACAGAGACAGAGACTCTATTGCTGTGGATTGGAAATAGACTACATTACCCACAAGACCACTGTACTACCAATAGTGCACACAGCCTGATGGGAGGGCTTATTTAAGAGAAGATCGGACTCAGCTTAGTCTCTCGGGACGACATCTTCAAGCCGGCAGAAGGCCTGTTTTGAGGTCTGCTGTAAGTGTGCCTAGGCCCAAGAAGCCTGGGCCTACGGTTACCGAGAGCGGATCGCCTAGTTAGAGAGGGATCCTTGCGGACAGTTTCGCTGATCAAGCCGAAGGAGGATCGGCCTGCAGCTCGCAGCATCCGTAGTCACCTATTCACCGGTACCCAGAGAGAATGGCCGTGCTGAGGACCAGGGACCTCGTGATACCAAGAGACGGACTACAGAGAGAAAGTTCCGGATTGAGGAAAGCCTGCGAAGCAAGGCCTCATTTGGTGAGCGGCCACTTGCCCATCAGTATAAGTTAACTGACTCGTAGGAGTGTGACTTTCGTAAACCTTACTTGTACTTGCTGGCATCTGCAGCGCCGCAAGTAGGGACACATCGCCTCCGGTTAGCGATATAACGACTTGGGGAAATTAGCATACACTTTACCGCTACTTTGTGCGCCTCAATTGGCTGTCTTTTCCTTTCATCCTACCCATTGGAATACAAATAAACAAGTGCACCAATGGAGCAAGCAGAAGATTAACTGACTCCATAAGGAACAGTCACCTGTTTCATTACCCTAACACGTTGTTTCTACAGAACACGCACCCGTTGAACTGTTCACTAGGGGGAGCCATACAGTTGTGAATTTATGTGATTGTTATAACTGTTTGCATCAATTTGTGATTTCCACTGTTTTATGTGAGACTTGGTGGAGAGGTGCCCCAGTGCTACTCTCATTGAACTTGGAGTTTCCTCCACCATACTCTTACTCAGGTCTGACCCATGGGTCACGTCATTTGGGTCTGATCACTGGGTTATTCCAAACCAGTGGTACTCTATTGATTTATACAGGGATCTCTATGTATTTGATGTTGATTGCATAACCATTGTTCTACTTTTTTTTTGCAGAGTAAACACATTACCACCGGTTGAACTACATCTTGTGTGAGACTCTATCTTTTGCAGCTGTGTGGCAGGTGAACCACACTAAGGTAACAATATTTAACTACATTTATTGTTGTGTGGTATCATTGTGACCCTCTATAGCAGGGATATGCAATTAGCGGACCTCCAGCTGTTGCCAAACTACATGTCCCATCATGCCTCTGCCTCTGGGTGTCATGCTTGATGCTGTCAGAGTCTCGCTATGCCTCATGGGACTTGTAGTTTGGCAACAGCTGGAAATCCGCTAATTGCATATCCCTGCTCTATAGCCATTTAGGGGCCCACAATCACAATATTGTCCAGTTGTGCCAAGGGGGAACCGAGCCAAATTCTAGGGTTGATAGGCAGAGTGCAGGCCCAAACTTAAACCAGCAGCTCCTACTGGGGTAGTGCTACAATATATATTAATTGTTTATTTTTATCAATTTACACAATGGAAAGTGAGTGAACAGAAGAAAAATCGAAATCAAAGCAATATTTGGTGTGACTACCTTTTGGCTTCAAACCAGCATCAATTCTTACACTTCAGCTTCATGTACATGGGACATTGTTCAACTGAAAGATTTAACTTGACAGCTAGAAACCAACGTCTAAAAACGTCTGTTTAGCCACGTTTACATGCCACGTTTAGCCGCGTTTACGTCTAGAAGCGTTTGAAAAAAATAATTTATTTATTTATTTATTTTTTGGGTCAAAATGAAAAACGTCTGTAAACTAAACGCTGCTAAAAGCGAGTTGCCGTGTTTAGCTGCGCTTGGCACTTGAAATGCCTCTAAACACAGATTCTGAACGCATTTTTTTGGGTTCCAGAAAAAGCCTCTAAACTCAACTGCCTAGAAACGACTATAAACGACCCTGTGTACATGTACTGATAAGATAACATAGAGTAGAGTTCAGGAGCAGTTGAAAAAATGCCCAACTGCTCCTAAACGTCCGTTTAACAGCAGCAGTGTATATGAGGCATTACACATCTTGTACACTTGCACAAAGTCAGGGATTTTGTAGGATTAGAGTCAGGTGTATGATTAACCGAACCAAGCATGTGTTAATGATCATCAATTTCATATGTAGGTTGAAACACATTAATTAACTGAAACAGAAACAGCTGTGTAGGAGGCTTAAAACTGGATGAGGAACAGCCAAACTCTGCTACTAAGGTGAGGATATGGAAGAGAGTTTCATTTTACAGGTCATACAAAATGGCAAGACTGAGCACAGCAACACAAGGTAGTTATACTGCATAGCAAGGTTTCTCCCAGGCAAAACAATCAAAGCAGACTGGTGTTTCATGATGTGCTGTTCAAGCTCTTTTGAAGAAGCACAAAGAAATAGGCAATGTTGAGGACCATAGACACAGTGGTCAGCCAAGGAAACAATGCAGCAGATGAAAGACACATCGTGCTTGCTTCCCTTCGACATTGAAAGATGTGCCATCATCACAGAACTGGCGGAGACCAATGGGACCCAGGTACACCCATCTATCTCTCTGGAGAAGTCTGGACAGAAGCCATCTTCATGAAGGAATTGCTGCCAAAAAGCCATACCTCTGACTGGAATCAAGGCTAAGTGACTCAACTATGCATGAAAACATAGGAACTGGGGTGCAGAAAAATGGCAGCAGGTGCTCTGGTCTGATGAGTCAAAATAAGGGAATATTTGGTTGTAGCAGGAGGCAGTTTGTTCTCGAAGGGCTGGAGAGCGGTACAATAATGAGTGTTTACAGGCAACAGCAAAGCATGGTGGAGGTTCCTTGCAAGTTTAGGGCTACATTTCTGCAAACTAAGTTAGAGATTTGGTCAGGATCAATGGTGTCCTCAATGCTGAGAAACACAGGTAGATACTTATCCATCATGCTACACCATCAGGGAGGCGTGTGATTGGCCCCAAATTTATTCTGCAACAGGACAGCATAAAGAAGAAGAAGGAGACCTGGAAGTGATGCTTTGGCCCCCACAGAGCTCTGGTCTCAACGTCATGGAGTCTGTCTGGAATTACATGAAGAAAGAGAAGGATTTGAGGCAGACAACATCCACAGACGATCTGTGGTTGGTTCTCCAAGATGTTTGGAACAACCTACCTGCTGAGTTCCTTCAAAAACTGTGTGCAAGTGTACCTAGAAGAACTGAGGCTGTTTTGAAGGTGTAGCACTACCCTCTCCTCTCTAGGGGAAAGAAGAGAGGCACCCATGCCACAAGCCCGTGTCCTCTAGTTTAGAGGTCAGGCGGTGTATATGTACCTGGGTCCCGCAGCGAGTTACCTCCTTCCACTGGTTCCCATCTCCAGAATGTAGAGACGAGTCTGTACTTTTCCCTTCTTTAATAAAGTCAATGTCCAAACCACTTAACCACTTAACGACCGCCCACTGTAATTATACGTCGGCAGAATGGCACGGACAGGCACAATCATGTACCGGTACGTGACTGCCTTCGTATAGTTGGGGGGTCCGATCGGACCCCCCTTCTATACAGTGAGCGGTGGTTATTTGTTTGGGAGCGATCCGGGATGAGGGGACGGCCGTTAGATTCCAGCCACCCCCTCGCGATCGCTCACGGCGAATGAAAACCTTCCTCTGCCTGTGTAATGTAAACACAGGCAGAGGAAGTGATGTCATCTCTCCTCGTGTCGGTCTTTTCGATCCGGCGCGAGGAGAGAAGAAATCTCACAGTAAGTGCACCAACAGCCCACTGACACCAGTACACGTAGGCACACTTTTCACCCCCCAGTCACCCCCAGATCACCCCCCAGATCACCCCCAGTACCCCCTGTCACAGTGCACCGTTTGCAGTGGTCATTTTTTTACTGATCACTGCAATCAGTGTCATTTGTGACAGTAAAAAGTTGCAGGGCAGTTAGGTTTAGGCCCCTTTAGGTCCAGGGTAGCCTCCTAACCCTCCCTAATAAAGGTTTAACCCCTTGATGGCCCCCCAGGTAACCCTTTCACCCCCTAACGCCAGCGTCACTAAGCGATCGTATTTCCGATCGCTGTATTTAGTGCCGGTGATACCCTAGATAGCCAGTTATTTATTTTTAGTTTCGCCGCAGGTTTTAATAGCGTCAGGTACCCCCATATATTATTTTAACCCCCTGATTGCCCCTAGAGTTAACCCTTTCACCAGTGATCACCATATAAGTTTTACGGGTGACGCTGGTTGGTTAGTTTGCTTTTTATAGCATCAGGGCACCCGCCGTATATAACCCAATAAAGGTTTAACCCCCTGATCGCCCGGCAGCTGATATCAATTAGGTTTTAGCGCCAGAGAGGGTCTGTGTCGCCCTTGGCAGCGTTAGGTTAGTGCCAGTAACACTAACACCCACGCGCAAAGCATACACCTCCCTTAGTGGTATAGTATCTGATCAGATCTATACTAGCGTCCCCAGCGGTTTAGGGTTCCCAAAAACACAGTGTTAGCGGGATCAGCCCAGATACCTGCTAGCACCTGTGTTTAGCCCCTCTGCCCAGCCCAGCCCACCCAAGTGCAGTATCGATCGATCACTATCACTTACCAAAAACAACACACATAACTGCAGCGTTCGCAGAGACAGTCCTGATCCCTGCGATCGCTAACAGTTTTTTTTTGTAGCGTTTGATACATTTGCTGACAGTCAGGTGCTTTTTTTACCTGTGAATCTTACTAGTGTACCCCTAAATTTAGAGCCCAAAATGGCAAGACGAAGGAACACTAGTAAAGAGGCCTACGAGATTCTGAGCATGACAGATAGTGAAGAGGAGGTCACGTATCTGTCAGATTCAGGCTCAGAATATCTTCCTGTAGAAGACAGTGAAGTCAGCGGCTCCACGTCAGATAGCTCTGACGACGAAGGTGAGGTCCCTGCTAAGGTCAGGCGTACCCGATCCCGATCTTCTGAGGTTGTTGAGGAGCAAGAACCGCAGGTCTCTCGTATCATGGAGCAGAGTAATACTAGCGCCGCTATTCCTTCTGGTGAATTGGCTAGCACCAGCGGCCTAGTACAGCCTGGGCGTACATCCAGCACTGCAGTATCACGTGGTGACGTGGCGAGTCCCATAAGTGCAGTTCAAGCTGGCAAGGTGGCAAGCACAAGTAGTGTCCCGCTGCCACCAAGAAGACAAAGGCAGGCCCGTCGTGCCCATAGTGCCCTTCCTGCAGAATTCGCCTATCCTGAATGGGTCCCCACCACTTCTGCAGAACCCGTACTTCCCCCATTCACTGCCCAACCCGGTATTCAGGTGGAAACAGCTGATTTTTTGCCAATTGATTTTTATTCGCTGTTTTTCACGGAAGATCTCTATAGATCTATTGTGGACCAGAGTAATTTATATGCTGGTCAATTCATCGCCGCTAACCCCCAGTTGCTTTCCATTGCCAAAGATTGGAAACCAATTACGGTTTCTGAATTTAAGACCTTTCTGGGCCTTTCCCTCAACATGGGCACACATAAATTCCCGTCATTGCGTGCTTATTGGTCCACGCACCCAATTGACCACATGCCCGTGTTCTCTGCCTCCATGCCCAGGAAACGATACAAGCAGATTTTGCGGTTCATGCACTTCAACGACAATGAACTTTGTTGTCCACGTGGAAACCCTGAATACGACCGGCTCTACAAAATTCGGCCCCTCATAAACCACTTCAACGAACGTTTTACAGCCTTGTTTATTCCCGATCAAGTTGTCTGCATTGATGAGTCCCTGATTAAATTTTCTGTCCGCTTGTCTTTCAAGCAGTACCTTCCCAGCAAGCGTGCCAGATACGGGGTCAAGCTCTATAAGTTCTGTGACAGGGCAACAGGCTATGTATGGAGCTTTACGGTTTATGAGGGAAAAGACAGTCAGGTTGAGCCGGTCAACTGCCCGGATTACATAGGGAGCGCTGGCAAGATAGTGTGGAACTTGGTGTCACCCTTATTCGGAAAGGGGTACCACTTGTATGTGGACAATTATTACACGAGCGTGCCACTGTTTAGTCACTTGTTTGATCATCAGATTGGAGCATGTGGCACAGTGCGACCTAATCGCCGGGGCTTTCCCCAGCGGCTTGTAGATGCATGTCTTAGGCTGGGGGAGAGAGCCTGCTTGAAGTGTAATAACTTGCTCGCTATGAAGTGGAGGGACAATAAGAATGTTTTCCTTCTTACCTCCCTTCATGCAGACACGACAGTCCAAATTTGTACGGCGACTGGTGTTGTGGAGAAACCCCTCTGTGTCCACGAATATAACAAAAATATGGGAGGGGTGGACCTTAACGACCAGTTGTTGGCGCCGTATCTAATTGACCGTAAGGCGAGATGCTGGTACAAAAAAGTGTCTCTATCCTTATTCCAATTGGCTTTGCTGAACGCTCATGTGATATACAGAGCTTCAGGCGGGACTTTATCTCTTCTAAAATTCCAGAATGAGATAGTCACAGAACTCCTGTATCCAGGCGGTTCTGCACCTCACCATCCCCTACCAAATGCAGTAAGCCGGCTGCATGAGAGGCATTATCCGTATGCCCTCCCGAGTACCCCTACTCAACGAACCCCCCAAAAAAGATGTCGTGTCTGTAGCAAGCGCGGATTTAGGCGTGACACCCGTTATTTTTGTCCACTCTGTCCTGACAAACCTGGTCTTTGCCTTGGTGAATGTTTTGAACGCTACCACTCAAAAGTGGAGTTTTAGCGTAGGGTACAGCAGAGGCGTTGCTATGGGGGTGCGGGGGGTGCGGGCCGCACCCGGGTGACACCCGCCAGAGGGGTGACACCGGGGCCGCCGCTACACACAGTTGTTACTTGCAGAGCTGCAGCAGAGCGTTGCTAGTGTGCCTGCCGCGCTCCTGCATCGAGCCGGCACAAGTTTTTCAGTCACTTCCCTGTCAGGCAGTTCCGGCTGACATGACATCATGATCTATAGGCAGAGAAGCGCGGCGCGGGAATGAACAACAGTCAGCGCCGCGGTAGGAAGAAAGGACTCGAGGAACCAGGAGGAGGCTGACCACCCGGGAGCCTGGGATAAGGGAAGAGACCGGAGAGGAGGAGCCCATCTTACAGTAAGCGGCAGCAGCACTAAACACTCGGTCTGTGCACACACACACAGCACATGCCATTCCCTCAGATAAAGCCTCAAGCTGTGCTGTCTGTGCCACCAGTGAGAATGGCAGTGCCGGCTCTGTCACCCCCCACCCCCCTCTCTGTCACCCCCCACCCCCTCCCTCTCTGTCACCCCCCTCTGTCACACCCCCCACCCCCTCCCTCTCTGTCACCCCCCCACCCCCCTTCTGTCTCACCCCCCCACTCCCTCTCTGTCACCCCCCACCCCCCTCTCTATCACCCCCACCCTTCTCTCTCTCCCCCCCTTCTGTCTCTAACCTTCCACCCCCTCTTTCCCTTTTAGGGCAAATTCACACTAAATCAGCATGAAATCAAAGATCAGCCGGAGCAATTTGGCACTCCAGCCACTCTGCATTGCAGGCTGCTAGGGGCAGTATGATTAACAGTTCAGTGCATCATACTTCCCCCCTGTTATTTTTTTTGTACAAACTTTGTTTGAAGTGTATATAATGTACATTTTATTCTCCAAAATGTCGGGCAGCACGCTGTCATTTCAGGTTCTCAAAAAAAAAGAAATGCATTCTGTTAGTAGTTTTTCTATGTTTTCTCAGTGTATAAAAAAAGTTGTGGGGGGTTGGCAATGCTGTTTGGGGGAGGGGGCACTTCAGAGTCCAGTGCCTATAGGCTCCTGAGATGTGAATTCCACCCTGATGGATAGAGAGAGAGAAAAGGAGAAGAAAGGAGAATAGCGAGAAAACAGTAGGGTAAAAAATATTTGGAAAAAGTTATTGGGGGGGGGGGGGGGTGACACCATATTTTACCGCACCAGGTGACACCAACCCTAGTGACGCCACTGGGGTACAGCATTTCACAGACTAGGACACACTTACACAGGGTCTCCCAAGATGCCATCGCATTTTGAGAGACCCGAACCATTACAGTTGTTAAAGTTACAAAAAAAAATGTAAAAAACAAAACACAAAAAATATATAAAATAAAAAAACCAAAAATTGTTGTCGTTTTATTGTTCTCTCTCACTCTCTCTATTTTCTCTCTATTGTTCTGCTCTTTTTTACTGTATTCTATTCTGCAATGTTTTACCATGCTTGCTTTTCAGGTATGTAATTTTTTGTTTTCAGGTGCGCCATTCAACTGCAGCGCGGAATTATTTATCTTGACAGCAACAGCGTTTGCTCCCACGATACATAAAGCCGTGACTCCAGTGCTGTAGGAGGTGATTTCACCACCACAGTTAAAAAAAAAAGAGCATATATGCCGAAGCATGGGGGCAGCAGGGGCGGAGGAGCGATTTTGCTCCCAATGCCGCGTACATATGGTCGAAATTCCGACGGAGGCTTGCCCGTGGAAAAGTCAGACCGTGTGTACGCGGCATAACTTTTTTGCGGGAGGATGCCCCATGCTTCGGCATATATATATTTTAGGCACAGGTTGCGTTAAAAAATTTTTTTATTTTTTACTAGGTTATGTTTTGGAATTTGCTTTGCAGGTATGGTATGGTCTTACTGTTGTACTGTAATGTTACTTTGTTTTAATGTTAACCATCATTTGCTTAGCAGGTACGCCATTCAGTTGCAGCACGGATCTATTTATCTTGACAGCAACAGCGTTTGCTCCCACGATACATAAAGCCGTGACTCCAACGCTGTAGGAGGTGATTTCACCACCACAGTTAAAAAAAAAGAGCATATATGCCGAAGCATGGGGGCAGCAGGGGCGGAGGAGCGATTTTGCTCCTAATGCCACATACATACGGTCGAAATTCTGACAGAGGCTTGCCCGTGGAAAAGTCAGACCGTGTGTACGCGGCATAACTTTTTTGCGGGATGATGCCCCATGCTTCGGCATATATATATTTTAGGCACAGGTTGCGTTAAAAAAATGTTTTATTTTTTACTAGGTTTTGTTTTGGAATTTGCTTTGCAGGTATGGTATGGTCTTACTGTTGTACTGTAATGTTACTTTGTTTTAATGTTAACCATCATTTGCTTAGCAGGTACGCCATTCAGTTGCAGCACGGATCTATTTATCTTGACAGCAACAGCGTTTGCTCCCACGATACATAAAGCCGTGACTCCAACGCTGTAGGAGGTGATTTCACCACCACAGTTAAAAAAAAGAGCATATATGCTGAAGCATGGGGGCAGCAGGGGCGGAGGAGCGATTTTAATCCTAATGCTGCGTACATACGGTCGAAATTCTGACGGAGGCTTGCCCGTGGAAAAGTCTGACCGTGTGTACGCGGCATAAATTTTTTGCGGGAGGATGCCCCCATGCTTCGGCATATATATATTTTAGGCACAGGTTGCGTTAAAAAAATGTTTTATTTTATAATAGTTTTTTTTTTTGGTATTTGCTTTGCAGGTATGGTATGGTAAGGTCTTACTGTTATACTGTAATGTTACTTTGTTTTAATGCTAACCATCATTTGCTTATCAGGTACGCCATTCAGTTGCAGCGCAGATTTATTTATCTTGACAGCAACAGCGTTTGCTCCCACGATACATAAAGCCGTGACTCCAACGCTGTAGGAGGTGATTTCACCACCACAGTTAAACAAAAAGAGCATATATGCCGAAGCATGGGGGCAGCAGGGGCGGAGGTGCGATTTTGCTCCTAATGCCGCATACATACGGTCGAAATTCCGACGGAGGCTTGCCCGTGGAAAAGTCTGACTGTGTGTACGCGGCATAACCTTTTTGCGGGAGGATGCCCCCATGCTTCGGCATATATAAATGGTGCATGTATGCCCATCATTAGAAGTGGGTGGATGAAGGGATGTATTCTAATGGTAGGCATACCCACCGATCAATCTCTTTTTTTCGTTCAGCCAACAGGCTGCATGAAAAAAAAGATTACAATACATGTCCAACAAGGACCAGCAACGTACTGGTATGTTGCTGGACTTTGAATGTTTATACCAGAATGATGCCTGCAGGTTTAGGTATCATCTTGGTATCATTCTTTTCAGCCAGTGGCCGGCTTTCATGTAAAAGCAATTCTAGCAGATAATTAGCCTCTAGACTGCTTTTACAAGCAGTGGGAGGGAATGTCCCCCCCCCCCGGATATAAACAGCACCATTGGGAAATTGGGAAAGCATTTTATCACACCGATCTTGGTGTGGTCAGATGCTTTGAGGGCAGAGGAAAGATCTAGGGTCTAACCCCCCAATTTTTTTCAAAAAAAGAGTACCTGTCACTACCTATTGCTATCATAGGGGATATTTACATTCCCTGAGATAACAATAAAAATGGTAAAAAAAAAAAATAATAATATGGAAGGAACAGTTTAAAAATAAAAAAAAAAGCAAAATAAAAAAAAAAAAAAAAAAAAAAAAGCACCGCTGTCCCCCCCTGCTCTTGCGCAAAGGCGAACGCAAGCGTCGGTCTAGCGTCATACTGTATGTAAACAGCAATTGCATCATGCATGTGAGGTATCACCGCGAAGGTCAGATCGAGGGCAGTAATTTTAGCAGTAGACCCCCTCTGTAAATCTAACGTGGTAACCTGTAAAGGCTTTTAAATGCTTTTAAAAATGAATGTAGTTTGTCGCCGCTGCGCGTTTGTGCGCAATTTTAAAGCATGTGGTGTTTGGTATCCATGTACTCAGCCTAAGATCATCTTTTTTATTTCATCAAACATTTGGGCAATATAGTGTTTTTTAGTGCATTAAAAATAAAAAAGTGTGTTTTTTCCCCAAAAAATGTGTTTGAAAAATCGCTGCGCAAATACTGTGTGGAAAAAAAAATGCAACACCCACTATTTTAATCTGTAGGGCCTTTGCTTTAAAAACATATATACCGGTAATGTTTGGGGGTTCAACATAATTTTCTTGCAAAAAAAAAATGTTTTCATGTAAACAAAAAGTGCCAGAAAGGGCTTTGTCTTCAAGTGGTTAGAAGAGTGGATGATGTGTGACATAAGCTTCCTAATGTTGTGCATAAAATGCCAGGACAGTTCAAACCCCCCCCCCCCCAAATGACCCCATTTTGGAAAGTAGTCACCTCAAGCTATTTGCTGAAAGGCATGTTGAGCCCATTGAATATTTTTTTTTTGTCCCAAGTGATTGAATAATGACAAAAAGAAAAAAAAAATGTACAAAAAGTTGTCACTAAATGATATATTGCTCAAACATGCCATGGTTATATGCGGAATTGCACCCCAAAATACATTCTGTTTTTTCTCCTGAGTACGGGTAAACCACATGTGTGAGACATTTTGGGAGCCTAGCCATGTACAGGACCCCGAAAACCAAGCACCGCCTTCAGGATTTCTAAGGGTGTAAATTTTTGATTTCACTCCTCACTGCCTATCACAGTTTCGGAGGCCATGGAATGCCCAGATGGCACAAAACCCCCCAAATGACCCCATTTTGGAAAGTAGACACCCCAAGCTATTTGCTGAGAGGTATGTTGAGTATTTTGCAGATCTCGCTTTTTGTCACAAAGTTTTGAAAATTAAAAAACAAAAAAAAACAAAATGTCTTTCTTCATTTTCAAAAACAAATGAGAGCTGTAAAATACTCACCATGCATCTCAGCAAATAGCTTGGGGTGTCTACTTTCCAAAATGGGGTCATTTGTGGGGGTTTTGTGCTATCTTGGCATTTTATGGCCTTCAAAACTGTGATAGGCAGTGAGAAGTGAAATCAAAAATTTGTGCCCTTAGAAATCCTGAAGGCGGTGCTTGGTTTTCGGGGCCCCGTACGCGGCTAGGCTCTCAAAAAGTCCCACACATGTGGTATCCCCGTACTCAGGAGAAGCAGCAAAATGTATTTCGGGGTGCAATTCCACATATAACCATGGCATGTTTGAGCAATATATCATTTAGTGACAACTTTTTGTACATTTTTTTTTCTTTTTGTCATTATTCAATCACTTGAGACAAAAAAAAAAAAATATTCAATGGGCTCAACATGCCTCTCAGCAATTTCCTTGGGGTGTCTACTTTCCAAAATGGGGTCATTTTGGGGGGTTTTGTGCTATCTTGGCATTTTATGGCCTTCAAAACTGTGATCGGTAGTGAGGAGTGAAATCTTTATGCCCTTAGAAACCTTGAAGGCGGTGCTTGGTTTTTGGGGTCCCGTACGCGGCTAGGCTCCCAAAAAGTCCCACACATGTGGTATCCCCGTACTCAGGAGAAGCAGCAGAATGTATTTTGGGGTGTAATTTCACATATGCCCATGGCATGTGTGAGCAATATATCATTTAGTGACAACTTTGTGCAAAAAAAAAAAAAGTTTGTCCTATTCCCGAAACTTGTGGCAAAATTTAAAATATTCCATGGACCCAACATGCCTCTCAGTAAATAGCTTGGGGTGTCTACTTTCCAAAATTGGGTCATTTGGGGGGGTTTTGTGCTATTCTGGCATTTTATGACCTTCAAAACTTTGATAGGTAGTGAGGAGTGAAATCAAAAATTTACGCCCTCAGAAATCCTGAAGGCGGTGCTTGGTTTTTGGGGTCCCGTACGCGGCTAGGCTCCCAAAAAGTCCCACACATGTGGTATCCCCGTACTCAGGAGAAGCAGCAGAATGTATTTTGGGGTGCAATTCCACATATAACCATGGCATGTGTGAGCAATATATCATTTAGTGACAACTTTTTGTACATTTTTTTTTCTTTTTGTCATTATTCAATCATTTGGGACAAAAAAAAAAATATTCAATGGGCTCAACATGCCTCTCAGCAAATAGCTTGGGGTGTCTACTTTCCAAAATGGGGTCATTTGGTGGGGTTTTGTGCCATCTTGGCATTTTATGGCCTTCAAAACTGTGATAGGTAGTGATAGGTAGTGAGGAGTGAAATCAAAAATTTATGCCCTTAGAAATCTTGAAGGCAGTGCTTGGTTTTGGGGTCCCGTACGCGGCTAGGCTCCCAAAAAGTCCCACACATGTGGTATCCCCGTACACAGGAGAAGCAGCAGAATGTATTTTGGGGTGTAATTTCACATATGCCCATGGCATGTGTGAGCAATATATCATTTAGTGACAACTTTGTGCAAAAAAAAAGAAGTTTGTCATATTCCTGCAACTTGAGGCAAAATATAAAATATTCCATGGACTGAACATGCCTCTCAGTAAATAGATTGGGGTGTCTACTTTCCAAAATGGGGTCATTTGGGGGGGGGGGGGGGTTGTGCTATTTTGGCATTTTATGGCCTTCGAAACTGTGATAGGTAGTGAGGAGTGAAATCAAAAATTTGCGCCCGAAACTTGTGGCAAAATATAAAATATTCCATGGACCCAACATGCCTCTCAGTAAATAGCTTGGGGTGTCTACTTTTCAAAATGGGGTAATTTGAGGGGGTTTTGTGCTATTTTGGCATTTTATGGCCTTCAAAACTTTGATAGGTAGTGATAGGTAGTGAGGAGTGAAATCAAAAATTTACGCCCTTAGAAATCCTGAAGGCGGTGCTTGGTTTCCGGGGTCCCGTACGTGGCTAGGCTCCTAAAAAGTCCCACACATGTGGTATCCCCATACTCAGGAGAAGCAGAAGAATGTATTTTGGGGTGCAATTCCACATATAACCATGGCATGTGTGAGCAATATATCATTTAGTGACAACTTTTTGTAATTTTTTATTTTTTGTCATTATTCAATCACTTCGGCAATTTCCTTGGGGTGTCTACTTTCCAAAATGGGGTCATTTGGGGGGTTTTGTACTGCCCTGCCATTTTAGCACCTCAAGAAATGAGATAGGCAGTCATAAATTTAAAGCTGTGTAAATTCCAGAAAATGTACCCTAGTTTGTAAACGCTATAACTTTTGCGCAAACCAATAAATATACGCTTATTAACAATTTTTTTACTAAAGACAAGTGGCTGAATACATTTTGGCCTAAATGTATGACTAAAACTGAGTTTATTCGATTTT
This sequence comes from Rana muscosa, assembly GCA_029206835.1. Lineage (NCBI taxonomy): Eukaryota > Metazoa > Chordata > Amphibia > Anura > Ranidae > Rana > Rana muscosa. The sequence goes on along the minus strand of CM055117.1, from coordinate 69,582,546 downwards.
TCTTATAACAAAAAGTAGAAAATATCATTTTTTTTCAAAATTTTCGGTCTTTTTCCGTTTATATCGCAAAAAATAAAAATCGCAGAGGCAATCAAATACCATTAAAAGAAAGCTCTATTTGTGGGAAGAAAAGGACGCAAATTTCGTTTGGGTACAACATTGCATGTCCGCACAATTTACAGTTAAAGCAGCGCAGTGCAAAATTCTGAAAACACCTCTGGTCCTTTAGCTACAAAATGGTCCGGGGCTTAAGTGGTTAAATTCCAATGTTGAGTTTATTTTAAAGCAGATTCAGGCACAGAACTCCCAGATTTATCACCACTTGGTCCCGAGTGGGTTCAGCTCACCCGGATAGTCCCTCAATGGTCCTAGCAGCCGATGTGGAGCTCGAACAAACAATTTAAATCCTCCAAGGACAAGTTCAGTATGTCCTCGGAGAGCAGCAGCACTCCGCAGGGTCAGTTCTGCAGAGCATAGGATCCTTCCCTCCGACAGGTCACCAGGCCTTTCCCGAGACAGCAATCTGACTATCACTCATCTCCTGTTATGGGACCGATCCTCCCCTGGCTTCCTCTTGGTCGGAGCAGATACCCTCACCCAGGCATCCTAGGACTCCCAGAGATTCTGCCTGTAGACCCAGTTAAAGGTACTGGGCCTACCCGGAACGTTGCGGTCTCGGGCCGAAGGCGCCCGAGACACCTCAGATGGGGTACACACCCCCCTCCTTAGGGGCGCACTCCTCCAGGTACTTGTCCCCGGGTCTCTCCCTGAATAATGGCGTCTGCCTCTTTTATATCCTCTCCCGGCATGCACAGCAGGCAGAACTGCATGGTAGCCTAGAGAGGACATCCAATACGCCAATGTAACCTATGGCTCAACCTTGACCCAACATGGCAGCGCCACCTGCAGGCCACAGGGAACCCTACATAGGCACATAGCATCAAAGCAGAGTCCAGCCCGGTAGGAAAATGGTAAATTTCCCAATCAAAGATCACATTCAAAAATGAGATAATTCGAGAAAAATATTCCATCCTGCTTATTTGAACTTTTTCACTGCTGCAGTTGAAAATTAACATCAATTTGACCACACTAACAATTAGTAAATTTAACAAATGTTCTTAAAATGAAACACTAGTGTCTAGCCAGCTTTGTGGATTGTTTTCTCGGGGAAGCATGGAAAATGAAATAATAACCCCCATATGGTGCGGCAGACTACACTGTTAATGAGAGCACTCAGATCGCTGACCATTGTCATACAAGACAGCGTCTCGCTACTCTCTGCGATCCTCTAATTGATCTCTTAATTGGCTCAATCAACACAGCAGTCTCCTTCACAAAGAAAGCACTAATTGCTACAAGCATGCTCCTGAAATGTTAAATAGTCTAGTGGCAAGGTGCTGTCTGTGATGTGACGTGCCATACAATAAATCGAGGTGAGGACGTGCAGCGACTCTATCAGGATGCCGCGCCATTATGTGGGACACGCGCTGATTATGGTGCTTTCCCAGACCACACAAAGATGGTGCTCTTTAGAGTCGATGTAATCCCCGACTGGATGACATTTAGTTTGCTAAAGCTCTGTGTATCATAAACTATTTTCAAATACTGGGGTTAATTTACTCAAGGCAAATAGACTGTGCACTTTGCATCTTAGTAAATAAAGTAAAGCTTCACTTTACAAAGAATACCAAATCACATGCAAACACATGATTAAAGAGGAACTGCAGTCTGCTCACATAATTTGTAATAAAAAAATCTTTGCCTTTCTGAAGGAGTTCTGAGGAGATCACACACACACAAAGACTCGGTTAAATGTGTCGCCCATCTCCTCCCCCTCTGCTGGTCCTTATGTGTGACCCCTTGCAAGCCCCAATTTGTCTGGCCCCCGCTTGGGGGAGTGGGGGACGTCATGTGAGGATCTCTGGACTCATGTACATGTTCATTCACAATTTCTGGTTATGTGTCACATCTCAAATTTTACTATTTTACTATTTGAGCGCGTACAATCCCCTGAGGAAGACCCTGATGGTCGAAATGCGTTGGGGTACTCATATGGATGCTAACTTATCGATTGCCTACCATCTATTGTATCATATTTAACCTGCTTTTTATACCTATGTTTGTAACCAGAATGAATAACTTGACCAATTTTATGTACTTGTAGTTTTTACTCATTGTTTAAATTGAATAAAATCAGATCTTATTCACATACAGTCCTAACTTAATACCTCTAGCCGCTAACAAAAAAAACCCTGGGGGAACTTCCTATTCTCTGCCTTTCTGAAGCTTCCCTCCAACCACTTTACATATTTTATATATACGTGATTCTGTACTTGCCAAATATGTTGCAGAAATCTCCCTCCACTAAGTCTGGCTGCATCCATTTTAACTGTGGGCAGCTGAAGCTGCTGCCTGTTCACTTTCTGGATTTAACACAGAGGCACACCTCCAGCTCTGCAGCTCTCATTGGCCCTCTTATGACTCACCCCCCTCCCTTACAGGTAAACTGTCACGAGAGGTAGAGAGAGAGCTGTGCATGATGTCATAAGCCTAGGCTAATGACCAGACAAGAAACAGGAATTGGGCTGTATAAGGTATTTACTGGCAGAAAAAAAAAAATGTTTTACTATCCAAAGTTAAAACAACAAGGGCAGAAGATTTAATAGATGGAAAGATTAAAAAATGACTGAAATTCAGTTTTAAGGTCAGAAAAGTTCCTCCTCATTTACCAAGCTCTGGAGCAAATGTACTTGCAGAGTGCAACCGTACGGCACGCTCCCAGCACAGAGACCGTGGTCTCATCGAGAGCCCTGTGCCCCGTATTAACCAGGTCATCTGATTGCTATGATAGCCTCTGATTGGCTATCACAGTGATCAGTCACGATGAAGCCCACCCCCCATGTTTTCTGTCTCTGTGAATGGACGAGAGAGATACATTGTATCATTCTCTGTCCTTGCAGAGATAAAAAAAATGTGTGTGAAGAAAAATAATAATAATAAAAAAAAATTGAAAAAAAAAACACCTAGATCAAGGTTTGATCTAGGTCAATGCCAGCGTTAGTGTTTGGGTCAAGGTCAGGATCAGTATTTTTTTGGACAGGATTTTTTTTTTGTTTAATAAGTATTAGCCCAGGTTCACACTGGGCTGTGGGAGTGAAGCTGTGCGAGTTCAGCTGAACTCGCACGATTTCACTCCCGCCTGTCAGTCCCGATTTCGGCCGCGATTACAGAGACATCTGTGTAGGTTTCTGCACAGATGTCAATGTAAATCGCGGCCAAAAAACGCAAAAAGTAGTACAGAAACGACTTTTTGAAATTGGTGCAGTGCTACAGATGAGGCGTCGCACCGATCAGGACGGTGTCATTTCCGGCAATTGCCAGCAAATGCCACCGATTTGACATGCGATTTGACATGTCAAAACGCATGTCAAATCGCACCAGTGTGAACCAGGGCTTAGTGTCAGTTTGTATCAGTGTGTTTTAGATAGGATTAAAAAACAGAACAAAATGCACATTATTGTTTTTGGGCTGTACTACGGGGACATACAACAACTAACATAAACATATGTGGTATCGCTGCAATCATCAGGGTCAGGAAATTTATTTTGCATTGCTTTTTGGTGGTAGGTTATGGGAGTAGCAAGAAATATACCGTTACATTTAAAACTTTTTTTTTTTTTTTTTTTACTATTTTGGGCCAGTTCTCCTTTGATAATAAAAAAAAAAAATCAGGAGATAGCTATTACTATTTACCACCAATTAAAAGCCCAATTTGTCCTGAAAAAAACAAGGTGTAATCCACCTGGATGCACAAAGTAGTTTTACTAACACATGTCAAAGTTGCATTAAGATTTGTTTTACCCTTAGGTGCGAAGGGGTTATTTTCTCTTCTGGCTTCCTGAGTGGGACCGGTGGCCCTTGGCTGCACAATGTGCATCAGCATGGTTGCTTGAAGACTCCAGCAGGGGGCACATGTGACAGGGTGACAAAGCAGAAGCACCACTGGGGCACATGTGTCAACCTATAACAGGAAGTGTCTGTACAAGGACCATCATGGCAGGATTACTGGCTATTATTCAAGGGCTCTTTTTCAAAGTCCTGGTGTCATTTCTGTCTGCTGCTTCGTTCCTCTGCTATCAGAATGAGTCACTCCTGACAAGTTTTCCTGACACCACAAGAAAAAAATGTGACACGGGAGGGAGCTCCAGCACACAGCATGTGAGTGAAAGCCTCAGTTCTGCTCCTGTGTGCTGTGTGAAGGGGTGTGTGTCCCTTCCCTCCAATCAGCTCTCCTCACTGAACTCTGCAGAGTCTAATTTCTTCTACCCGCCCCATGCTTTCTGAAAGCTCAGACAAGAGTTATAAATTCTGGACTTTGATTGGATATAGAGAAGAGAATACTGTAGATAAACAGGTACAACTTATGTAAAAGGATTAGTTTAATCTTTGCGTATCACCTGAAGCCAGTCACTTCACTAGGTATATGTAAGGGTTTACAACTACATTAAGCCAGCTCCTTAGTGAGTCATGGTTGAGTGGTGCTGATATGTAATGGCGGTAAAACGGCAGCTCAGCCCCCTGTTTTTATGCACCCCCCCAACCATCCATCTAACAGTGACTTTAATTGAAGCTGCAGATTTAGGCTAGGTTTACACCTGAGCTTCTTCCTTTTCATGTGGTTTTGGTGAGTTTTGCACACTTTCATGCACATCTAGGTGATTTTTGATAATCATAGTAATACATTAGCGTATGAATTAAAGTTATGTCTGGAAGAAACTTATGTTTGTTTCTTTCTATGCAGTGGAATAACTGTCCCAGTCCTTGTATGTCCTGCCATACCCTCTCATGCTTAGTGGGATCTTTGTAGGTGTTGTCGGATGGGTCATAAAGGAGAGGTCTTACCCTTGGCGGCTGGATTAGGTCTTCTGTGTCAACTCACTTCTTTGTTCTGTTGAGCCTGCAGAGTAGAGGATGCTAGTAGCGGGTTTCCTGTTGTCATGCTACGAAACATGTCAAAAAACATAACAAATGCACCATGTGCATGCATGCATTTATGATGCACTTCCATCTACTTGAAATCTGGTGATCCTGGAACACGCCTGCAGGTGATGTTGGAACTCCCTGTTCTTCCTCTCACACACAGATAGCTTGATGTAATAAACTTCAGCACTATGAAACTATTCAAAACATCCAATCACAATCGAACCTGCTTTAGAAAACTGAAGATAGTGCAGAAAGCGGATAGACTTTTTTTTACAAGCAGTCTTCAGGAAGAGCACTACTACTGCGTTCCTACTGACCCTGTGAGGTGGCCTATATGTGCCGTGGATGCAGTAGACTACAGACAATGCATAAAAAGAGAATAAGAGAGAGACACCGCTCCCTCTGAGGTGATAGGATTTTGGTTAAAGATATTAGCGTCTGTTACGAAGGTAACATAGGGATCATCAGTATACATGTTAATTGAGCCTAATCAGGTCCCTAAAAATCTACCATTAATGTTGAACTCCTCCTGAAAAATAACAGCGTACTTCCTGTGTTTAGGCATTTCTTTCCTTTATCTCCATAGCTCTATAATTTCCTTCACTTCCTGTTTTGACTATATACAGGAAGTGAAGGGAATTCTCCCCAATTGGACACAGATGGCAAAAAAAAATAAGAAGAATGATTCTCACCTCTACCGTGGGTAGAGGCAAGTCCTTGACTTCCCCAGTAACGTAATTGTCCACACCAGCTGAAGGTCCAACTCAATATTTATTCTCACTTTGCAATAAACATTCTCTTGGATAGAGGAAAGGTTGGAGCAAGGAAACAGGACAGCTTAAGGTGTGGAGGAGGTCCAGGCACAAACGTAGCTCAAACTCTTGACTGTTTGGTTTTCTCAAAACAGTTTTAGGCGCACGGTCTCTGCCACAGACCGTGAGGTTGGTCTCTGCCACAGACCTGGTAGATAAAGTCACTGCCACTTACCTGGTGAACTAGGCCACTGCCACTGACCTGGTGGATAAGGTCACTGCCACTGACCTGGTGAACCTTAAGCCCCATACACACGGTCGGACTTCCAATGGACTTTTCCGTGGTTTTTTGTCCGAACGGAGTTGGTCGGAAACACCCATAGCATACACATGCTCTGACTTTTCTGCAAACTTTCCCAAAACTTTTTGCAACATCACATGGTTTTTCTGCTGTTTTCTGCTCTTTACCGCCACCCTTAGGTCAACTTCTGCTATTGTTGGTTGATTTTAACATTAGTTGTTTTGTCCATCGGACAAAAGTCCGATGGTTTTCTGTACACACGGTCGGACTTTGCTCCATCAGACTTTTGTTGGGCAAAAGTTTGTCCGTTTGCAGACCCAACTTTTGTCTGATGAAAACAAGAAAAAAGCAAAAAAAGTTTGTCCGATGGAGCGTACACACGGTCGGATTGTTGGTCCAACTTGCTCAAAATGAAGTTTGTTGGCCAAAAGTCCGACTGTGTGTACAGGGCTTTAGTCTCTTCCTTCTTAGAACATGGCCCCTATCAAGGAGAAGATGTCCCCCCAGAAAGTCAACAGACCCTTCCTTCACCGTGCCTCCCGCATCGGTCCCTCGGAACGGATCCTCCATTCTCTTAGGGTGCGGGTCCCCTCGCAAGGCGGCACCCTGGACTCCTCAATCCTTAGCGGACCCCAGCCGAAGGTGCTGGGCCCCCGGGCCATCTCTGCATCCCCTGGGTCTTCATACCCAGGCAATCAGGACAGCAGGGTAGTACCTCATCCCAGGCTAAAAGTGCCTGAGACGGAACAGGAACACAGCCTCCGGGCCTAGGGCACCCGGAGATGAACCGCACGCACTCCCAGGCTGAAGGTGCCTGGGGGTGGACCCCGATCAGGAGAGGTCTGCCCCTTTTATATCCTCTCCCGGCATGCACAGCAGGTTCCCTGCCCCACTGTACGGCCGCCGAGAGGGGACACAAAAGGCACAGCACTACGCTCGTGGTTCAACCCCGGCCCAGAATGGCAGCGCCACCCGCAGGCCACAGGGAACTTATCACCAGCATTATCCCCTGAGGACAAAAAATGGTCCATAGACACTAACAATCAAGGTGTCTGAGCCTAAATACCACTCAGAGACTTCCCTTAAATTGACTACCCCGCTACATAGGGATCATCAGTATACATGTTAATTGTGCCTAATCAGTTCCCTAAAAATCTACCATTAATGTTGAACTCCTCCTGAAAAATAAAGGCGTACTTCCTGTGTTTAGGCATTTTTTTCCTTTATCTCCATAGCTCTATAACTGCAGTGTAAGATAATCTAAGGCGCTGCTGCCTCTGATTTAGCATGGTGTCACTACTGAGCTGCTCCATGTTCTCTTTGCTGCAGAGCAAGCTGTACCTGAGGACCTACAGTGCAAGGATCTCCCTGCTTTTGCTACCTTGATTATGCTGATTTGTGTTTCCTGCTGTTTTTTAAATATCTTTTCCACCAGTCATCAGGGAGGCAGCTCTGACATGAAGAAGCAAAGCCCTGCATTCCTACCAAAGCGACACTGGGTATGGTAAGTCAGTTATAAGGAAGAGATGCAAGGAGACTACAAGCCATTCTGGGAACTAGTCCTTTGCCCTCTGCTTGCCTCTACAGCAAAGGAGCACTCAGACTGGAGGCCGTGTACATATAAATTAAGTTTCTACTTTAACAGTTTGGTTGTGCCATTATTTTTCTTTTCAAATTAAGGTTCTGAATAATTTATTTCTAAAAGTAGCTATAGGTGGTTGAGGACTTTCAAGCAGTGCTTTCCATTTGGCCAGCAGTTAACCATGATCTCAATACGTACCCATGACCAGAGGTGGGTGAATCTGCCTGGGTTCTACTCACAGGGGAATCCTGTTTTAAATCTACAAAAAAATAACAAGCTATTGTCAAAAAAGGCCATGGGGGGCTGATCACTAGCATGGGGGGCATTTAACAGAATAAAAAAGTTTAAATATATCGTACAGAGAGGAGAGGATTATTTTGCAACTTTGAGGGGGACTTTGAGGGGGACATGGAAAAACACCAGCCCTTTTAAACACGCTTGGAGATGCCTTTAAAGTGATTGTAAACCTCAGACATGAAATATGAACAAAGCATATCCCTCTATAGTGTGTACTTGTCTCAATTAAGAGCCCTAAAGGTTATTTCTGTCCTTTTCCTAGCTGACGCCTGTTATGTTTGATTAAGCTATAATATTAAAGCTCGTAACCCGGTACTGGGTCTCCTTTCCTGGCTCAAGTACACCTGTCCCTACTTTATAATTTATAATTATACTGTATGTAGATGTCGTGTATATTTATTCTTCTGTAAAGCTCTTTGTAGATTGAAAAGTTTTGTCTGCGTTTAAAAAAAGGTGTGGATCCTGAGCAAGTGAGTCAACTCACGAAATGCGTCGATCCGCTATGCCAATACACATGCCAAATGGAAGACTCATACACATGCAGTCATATTTTAAGCGTGTTTTGATTGGATAATAAAGAATGTGAATGTTTTACATACATAGATGTACATGACCTCCTTATGGCACATTTAAAGTCCCATTCTTTACTGCTCCTCAATGTCCCTTTCTATGGGGGGCTGGGGGTATTTGTTTGCTGTTCTGTATTAGGGATGGTGCCTGAAGGGAGACATTTATATTTAAAGGAGGGCTCCACCATTAGTATTTTCTGCAATAATTCTGTACTTTGCTCCCTATAGTAGATATTTCTTAGAAATGGAAAAATTAGCAGTTGACTTTAAAACCAGACCCATGCCAGGGATAGGGAACATCTCTCCACCTCAGTTTTGAAGACCCATTATGGGATCCATACCTGCTCCACTCCACCCTAAACAGAAATATTCACTTTGGCAGCAGGGAAAGCAATGACTGAGGGTTTGCTGTCATTCTTGCTAAGCATACAAGACGTTATACACACAATCCATACATAATCGTCAGCGGACCTCGCGTAGTGTCAGACCATCTAGCAAATGATTTCTGCTCTCAGAAGCTCATTAATTTTGCATGGTGACCTGTAGATTTATGCTGACATGATTTAAAACGACTCTTCTCAGTGTCAATACACAAAGAAAAAAAAAAAGGGGGAAAACGGCATGCTCTCTGCTTCTTACAAAAATGTATAAATACCAAATGGGATTTCCTGTAAGTGCTAACGAAAACAATGCGGTTTGATGCTAATTAGTAATAAACATCTAAATGGCTCATTTACAAAGAGCGCCCAGCTGCATCCATCAACAACGGCATCACTGCTCTATGTATACATCATCGGCTGGGGAGATCGCCCTTTTGTCTGCATTTGGCAATACTCAAAAACGGAGCTCCATTAAAAAAAAGTAGGTAAAATATATATATATATATATATATATATATATATACACACACACAATGTATTGCCAAAAGTATTGGGACACCTGCCTTTACACGCTTATGAACTTTACTGACATCCCAGTCTTAGTCTGTAGGGTTCAATGTTGAGCTGGCCCACCCTTTGCAGCTATAACAGCTTCAACTCTTCTGGGAAGGCTGTCCACAAGGTTTAGGAGTGTGTCTATGGGAATGTTTCACCATTCTTCTAGAAGCCCATTTGTGAGGTCAGGCACTGATGTTGGATGAGAAAGCCTGGCTCACAGTCTCCGCTCTAATTCATCCCAAAGGTAGGGTGACCACATTTCCAAACTACCATTCAGGGACACCCTCACTTCCCAAAAATCAGCTTGTGCTGTAATGAATCACAGCACAGTGATTGGACACAAGAGGCGGGATTTATGATTTCTCCAATCACAAGCAGGGGGCGGGATTGTGCTCCTCCAGGCATTCCCGGCCAGGACAAGTACTGTCAGTGAGTAAAGCGGTGATGTGGCGGCCTTTTTTGGAGGCATCAGATTGGCCCGGGGGGGGGTGGTGGCTGTGTCAGTTACATTCCGGGACACTGTATTGTCCTGGAATGAATGTGCCCGGGACAGACCTGCAAAATGCAGGACTGTCCCGGGCAATCCGGGACACGTGGTCACCCTACCCAAAGGTGTTCTATTGGGTTGACGTCAGGACAGTCAAGTTCCTCCACCCCAAACTCGCTCATCCATGCCTTTATTGACCTTGCTTTGTGCACTGGTGTGCAGTCATGTTGGAACAGGAAGTGGACATCCCCAAACTGTTCCCACAAAGTTGGGAGCATGAAATTGTCCAAAATGTCTTGGTATGCTGACGCCTTAAAGCGGAGTTCCAACCAAAAGTGGAACTTCCGCTTTAAGCACTCCTCGTCCCCTTACATGCCACATTTGGCATGTAATTTTTTTGAGGGGGAGTGGGTGCCTAGTTTTGAGTGGGACTTCTTGTTTCACTTCCTGCTTCCGACATCAGGCCACCTAAGCGACTCCTCCTCTCCCCCTAGGCGGCCCCTCCCTCTCAGCAAGCTTCTGGGAGCCATGAAAGGTCCCAGAAGATTGCCTGTCCACTCGGAGGGCACAGTGTGACTCGCGCATGTGCAGTGCGTGCCCGGGCAGTGAAGCCGCAAACTGTCACGGCCGGGTGCCCACAGTTTCTATGGCGGCATCGCGGAGAGGAGGGGAAGAGGAGAGAGGCTCCATGAGGCCGCATCGCTGGACTGTGGGACGGGTGAGTGTCTGTTTATTAAAACTTTTTGTAGCTGCTGACTTTTAATAAACTAAAGTGTTTAAGTATTTCCCTTCACTGGAACTAAGGAGCCAAGCCCAACCCCTGAAAAAACATAATCCAAACTTGATTGTCCTGACCTCAAACCAATAGAACACCTTTGGGCAGGGGAGGGCTGGGCCAGGGGGCAGGGTGGCAATTGCCTCCCAGGCCGCCCTAACTTATGTTCAAAATGGCCGGCAGCCGCTGCTTGCTACCATTTTCTTTTTTATTCTGTTCTAGGAAGTCGGGCCGGGGGCATGGCCATGGTGGCCGACCACTAGCTGTTGCATTCCGGGAGTTGTAGTCCGCACTCAAGCTTCTGGTGGGTGGAAAACACAGAAGCGCAGAGGAAACTACAATTCCCTGGGACCGGATTCTTGGAAGCAAGCAGAGGCAGGGCGTGTCAGGGAGTCGGGACGCAGGGCTGCAGGGCTGGGCACTGGCTGCAACTTGACCCCAGGATCAGGAGCGTTACCCCCCCAGGAGACCGTGGCGTGCAAGGACCTGCTGAGCTGAGATCGCTGAGGTGAGAGACCGTGACACACCTAGCTGACCCCCCATCTCCCCCCCATATACCCCATGTAACCTGCCCCAGTGATCAGGCTGCATTGAATGGCACTGGAGTTGGCTGCACTGATGGGCACTGGTGAGGCTGCGTTGAAAAACCAGGTGGCCCATGGATGGTGAGTGTTATGGATGACATGTTTCTTTAAATGCAACTCTATGGTGCATCTCTGTTGTACTTCTTCCTGTGTTGTGTTTCCTGTTTCCTGTTGGTTCTTTCAGTAAACATGGCTTATGTACAGTAATGGTTTGTGCTGTCTCTCTACATATATCACAACAAACATGGTGTCAGAAGATTTGGATCCATGCTCTTTCTACACATTTGATGCTGAGAGCCTGCCAGCCTTCATGTGAGTGTTCTTGGAACTGATTGTGCCTCCTGACAATTGCAGTCCTGTCCTGGATGCTGAGTGTTTGCAGCAAGGAAAACAGCATCATGGCAGCTAACAGCATTCCACTGCCTGAGGCAATGAGGGTGAGTGGAGATGTTGGCAGTAACTGGGACAATTTCAGGGCTGAGTTTCAGGACTATTCCCTAGCCACAGGGTTAAATGAGAAGTCTGCAGCAGTGCAAGCAGCCACGCTGAGAAGGATAATGGGCAGTGAATGCCTCCATGTTTACAAGCATAATCTGAACCTCACAGAGGAGCAAAAGAGTGACAATAAAACCATTCTGGATGCATTAGAAGCTTTCTTCAGACCTTCTAAAAATGTCATCTATGAAAGATATATATTTGGCTGCTGTAAGCAAGAAGACTGTGAATCAATAGACAGGTTTGTCACACGGCTAAGAGCAAAAGCTGCAAGCTGTGAGTATGGCTCTCTGAGAGATGAACTTATTCGTGATAAAATAGTTTTGGGTATCACCAGTGAAAGCACACGCCGCCACCTATTGAGGAAACATGATTTAGATCTACAAACAGCAATTGAGATATGTCGCACTGATGAACTTACTGAAAAACATATGAAAGCTATGGAGCAGGATAAACTGATTGACAATATCAATGCAGCCTCTAAACAACAGCAAAACTTCAAAAACCACCAGCATAAGTTTCAGCACAAGGGTCACCTACACAACTCACCTGGGAGGAAGCCTGCATCATGCAAGTATTGCGGCAATGTGCATGTACGAGAGAAAGAAAAGTGTCCTGCATATGGGAAATTCTGTACTGCATGTGGTAAACCAAATCACTTTGCAAGAGTGTGTCTCTCCAGTAAAATGGAAGCAAGGAAGCTGCACACAATTGAGCAAATGTCAGATCCGGAGAATGCACACCTGCTTAGCACTGATATGGTTTACTCCTCAGAATGCATTGGTGCTGTAAACACAAAGGGCAAAAAATGGTTTGTAAACCTCAGATTAAACAATATAATCCAACCCTGCCAGCTGGACTCGGGTGCAACATGTGATGTCATGAGTATTAAGGACAAAATGAAACTGGCACCCAGAGCACCCCTTCAGCCTAGTAGCACCAAACTAAAGTTGTATTCAGGGGAACTAATGGAATCATTGGGGCTATTCCAAACAGAATGCAGCATACGTGATTGTATACACAAACTGAACTTTGAGATTGTTGATGCCGATCAGAAACCGCTATTATCAGGTTCAACATGTGAGCGCCTTGGACTGATGCTGTTCACCATTCCTGCTGAGCTACATAATGTTGATAATCAGCCTGCAAAATCTCTGACTAGGCCACTGACAAAACAGCAAATTCTTCACACCTACAGTGATGTGTTTGAGGGCCCGATAGTCTCTGTTCCAGGAGAGGTTCGTTTTGAACTTGATCCTACCATGATGGTAAAGACCCATGGAAGGCCATTTTACATTGGAGAAACACTCCGACTGAAGGCATGGATAGTAGCCCGGCACAAAGACTGATGTCAAGGAGATTAAAGACCTCCTTACCAGTATCAAATAGGCTGCTTGAACCCTCTATTATACAAGGTGTTCCAGAAAAGATAAGGATTAAGAGACAAGTGTCAAAGGCACGATATGACACATCGGCCAGAGATTTGCCAGAATTAAATATTGGAGAACGAATCCGTATAAAACCATTACCTGGAGATCGAACAGGCCGTTGGAGAATAGGTACTTGTCTGCAAAAGGTTGCACCACGCTCCTATCTTGTGGACGTTGAAGGAACTCTCTATCGCCGCAATCGAGTGGATTTGAGAGTGGCAGAGCAGACTGATTCTCAGTATCCCGTTGATAGATCAGACTCACCCATTGACAGTGAGGCATGTACAGAGGGAATGCCTCATACCAACGCAATGACAGTTCTGGGCAACCAAGTATACCCGACAGCTGTCAAGCGCAGAGCATGCCAGTACGTGATGAGAGGAGCCCAGTAACTTCAGAAAGGGCTAAAGGAATCCTTGTACAAGGGCCAGTCTTCACCCGTAGTGGTAGATGTTCAAAACCACCTATGAGACTTAACCTGTAGAATGTGTTATTGCTTTGTCTCTTTCAAATTTCACAATGTTCATTTATTAACACTAAAAGGGGGAGATGTTATGGATGACATGTTTCTTTAAATGCAACTCTATGGTGCATCTCTGTTGTACTTCTTCCTGTGTTGTGTTTCCTGTTTCCTGCTGGTTCTTTCAGTAAACATGGCTTATGTACAGTAATGGTTTGTGCTGTCTCTCTACATATATCACAACAAACAGTGAGCTGATTCGGCGGTTCAATGGGCCACTTGACTGGACTTGCCCCCCAGGCCTAAGGCCGCCAGCCCTCCCCTGCCTTTGGGATGAATTAGAGCGGAGACTGCGAGCCAGGTCTTCTCGTCCACATCAGTGACTGACGTTCTCATAGACACACTCCTAAACCTTGTAGGGAGCAGAGACTGTAAGCTCCCTGAGGGCAAGGACTGATAGCGTAAATTATCAGTGCTATATAAGTGCCTTAAACAAATAATACATAATAAAAATTAAATAAAAAGGTAAAGTCCAAACGAAGATTCCATATTTATTACTATAAAGTCAAGCTATATATATATACATTAAGGCCCCTTTCACACTGGGGCGGTGGGGGCGTCGGCGGTAAATCGCCGCTATTTTTAGCTGCGCTTTACCTTCATTTTCGCGGCACTATTTGGCCGATAGCGGGGCGCTTTTAACCCCCGCCAGCGGCCAAAAAAGGGTTAGAACCGCCCGCAAAGCATCGCCGCAGCGGCGCTTTGCCGGCCGTTCGGCAGCGCTGCCCATTGATTTCACCACTGTGTGTATTCACCACTCCAACAGCGCCTCAAAGATGCAGCTAGCAGGTTTTTTTTTACTGTCCTGCCAGCGCACCGCTCCAGTGTGAAAGCCCTCGGGCTCTTTCAGGGCGCTTTGCCTCAGTGTGAAAGGGGTCTAATAAATATGTAGCACACCCCCGCTGGAGCTGCTGGTTTAGATTTGGGCCTTGCACGTTACCTCACTGTTCATTGTCTAGGGGATGAGAGTCTATAGCATTGGCGTGCACAGGGGGTGTGCCAGGTGTGCCTAGGCACACTCGAATCACTGTGGGCGGTGTCGATTTCCACTACTGCCCAGGCTTCCCCCCTTGTTGGCCCCGCGCGCCCCTGCTCTCCTCCCTTCAGGATGGAGAGAAGGGGCTAGTAAATATGCAACTTATCGCCCCATTCCTTTTCTAAACGAACACAGTGAACACACATGCTCACTGTGTCCATTAATAACTGAAGCATAGTAAACTGTGTTTACTGTGTTTCAGTTTGTGAATTAACAGGAAGCTGCTCATTACAGATCACTTCCCATTTATTCACTGCCCAGTGCAGCTGAGGCTGCAGAGAAGGGCATGTGTGTTTGAGCATTGGGGTGCACACCCTAATACAAAAGTTATGAATCCTTTTCTTCAGACTTTATTTCCAAACAAACTTGCATAAGTAGAGGGATGGAGGGTTAGGGGAAGGTTCAGGCACACACAGCAGATCACTGGGGAAAACTTCTAAGCTTCAAAGTCACACTCACCACTTTCCTCTAAGTGGGTATTGCTCACCCTGATAGGCCCCTTTCACTTGGCCTAGCAGCCGGAATGATGCACAAACAAATAAAGAAATAACAGTCTCTGCCACAGACCTTTAGGATAATTAAGTTGAACTGTTCAATAATCCTCTGCCACAGGATCTTAGTACCCGGATATCCAGTCTAAAGCCCCGTACACACGGTCGGACTTTTGGCCAACAAACTTCATTTTGAGCAAGTTGGACCAACAATCCGACCGTGTGTACGCTCCATCGGACAAACTTTTTTTTTGTTTTTTTTGTTTTCATCGGACAAAAGTTGGGTCTGCAAACGGACAAACTTTTGGCCAACAAAAGTCCAATGGAGCAAAGTCCTGCCGTGTGTACAGAAAACCATAGGACTTTTGTCCGATGGACAAAACAAATAATGTTAAAATCAACCAACAATAGCAGAAGTTGACCAAAGGGTGGCGGTAAAGAGCAGAAAAGAGCAGAAAAACCACGTGATGTTGCAAAAAGTTTTGGGAAAGTTTGCAGAAAAGTCCTGTGGTGTGTATGCTATGGGTGTTCCCGACCAACTCCGTTCGGACAAAAATCCAGGGAAAAGTCCGATGGAAGTCCGACCGTGTGTATGGGGCTTTAAGCCAACCCGGCAGACTGTAAGGTAACTTTAGCTACGGTGCATTCTCCAATAGGGTCACCAGGCCTTCCTCAAGATACCAGCCTTCCCCTGGTTTCCTTCATTGAGTGGCTTCCTCCCGCAGGACAGACAGCACAGGATCACCTTCAAAGTGTAGGCCCCACTCAGGACAACTGGGCCTACCTGGCAGAGATGCAGCCTCGGGCCAACATGGCTCCACGGCTGAAATTCCAGTATCACATGCCCCGAGCCAGGAGGGCTACGAGGCAAAGAGAGCCCAGAGAAATGGCGTCTGCCCCTTAAGTACCCTTCCCCAGCATGCTCAGCGGGAAGACCACTCTCACTGAGCTGTTCCCGGGGAAAAATGCCCAATACACTTTGGCCTGCTTGTGTTCCAACATTGGCCTGGGGTGGTACCGCCACCTACAGGCAGGCAGTGGGAAGTCCTTCCAAACACAGCCATAGCCGGAACAGAGGCTGATTTAGCCTTTATTATTACAAAGTCTGAGCTAACTACCAGCTCAGACACCCACTAAATTTAACATAGCGCCTGATCATCAGGAGCAGGGCGCTACAAATATGTTCATATTTTTTTCTTTCCTTAAAGCGGAGTTCCAAACGAAATATGACTTTTAACCACATGCTGACCAGCGCACAATGATATACGTCGGCACAATGGCTCGGCTGGGCAAGCGGGCGTACAGGTACGTCCTTTTTAAATTGCAGCATTATGGGCGCGTGCTCTGTGACCGGACCCGCGGACTCGATGTCCACCGGTGTCCCGCGATCGGGTCACGGAGAGGCAGAACGGGGGGATGCCTGTGTAAGCAAGACATTTCCATGTTCTGCCTTGTGACAGGACATTGATCTACTGCTCCCTGTGATCGGGAGCAGTGATCAATGTTGTGTCACTGGTAGCCCAGCCCCCACACAGTTAGAATCACTCCCTAGGACACACTTAACCCCTTCAGCACTTCCTAGCGTTTAACCCCTTCCCTGCCAGTGTCATTTACACAGTAATCAGTGCATTTTTATAGCACTGATCGCTGTATAAATGACAATGGTCCCAAAATAGTGTCAAAAGTGTCAGATGTGTCCGCCGCAATATTGCAGTCACGATAAAAATCGCAGATCGCCACCATTACTAATAAAATAAAATTATTAATAAAAATGGCATAAAAGTATCCCCTATTTTATAGACGCTATAACTTTTGCGCAAACCAATCAATATACGCTTATTGCGTTTTTTTTTACCAAAAATATGTAGAAGAATATGTATCGGCCTAAACTGAGGACATTTTTTTTTTTTTATATATGTATATTTTTAGGGATATTTATTATAGCAAAAAGTTAAAAAATATTGTTTTTTTTTCAAAATTTACGCTATTTTTTTGTTTATAGCGCAAAAAATAAAAACCGCAGAGGTGATCAAATACCACCAAAAGAAAGCTCTATTTGTGGGGAAAAAAGGACGTCAATTTTTTTTGGGTGTAACGTCGCACGACCGCGCAATTGTCAGGTAAAGCGACGCAGTGCCAAATCGCAAAAAATGGCCCGGTCATTCAGCAGCCAATTCTTCCGGGGCTGAAGTGGTTAAGATAAAAATACCCCTAGAATACTCATGCCTTGTGCAATGTAACAAAGGTATGCTGTAAACCAGGGATATGCAATTAGCGGACCTCCAGCTGTTGCAAAACTACAGGTCCCATCATGCCTCTGCCTCTGGGTGTCATGCTTGTGGGTCTCGGAGTCTCGCTATGCCTCATGGGACTTGTAGTTCTGCAACAGCTGGAGGTCCGCTAATTGCATATCCCCGCTGTAAACTATGCCCAGTTTTATATCTGTGCAGCATTGTTTTCTTACTTTGTGAAGTTTCTGCACACCTCGGCCATCTCCAGTGTGGGCATCTGAAGCCACAGTGTCCTTCTTTCTGGATTCTGTGCATGCTGGCTACCCAGCATGCACCTGCTGATCTCGCGCATTTGCAGTGCAGTGCAATCTTGGTCAACTTTCCATGCCAAGCTGACCAAGATTTTCCATAGACGCCAATGTTAAATGTTATTGGAGCCGCGCCATGCCAAGCTGACCAAGATTTCCCAAGAGCCAATGCAAAACCGGAAACGACATCCGTAGCCCCCTAGTGGAGGAAGTGAAATTAGATATAGGCTTAAATCAGGTTAGTGAACAGAAAAAAAAAAAAAATTGGCAATTCATTTTAAGGATGCACATTAGTGCTGCATGGTAAGGAGTGAAAAATGTGGGTGGAACTCTGCTTTAATTTGTGCTGCAGCAAGGGCTAAAATATTTAGGTATTCATATTCGAACTACTGCTCAGTAAAGAGCTCAGGGTCCCGGGTCCCCAGTGGTCCAACACACCCCTTGTCCACTGGTGCAATCAGCATCAGAGACATACAAGCCCTTGAGGAAAAACCACAGAGTGCAGCAGGGGGTAACAGGTTTTGAAACCATCTGACACTGTGATCCATCTACTGAGAATATATATTTTTTAAATTTAACTAAAGTAAATTTTTTATTTTTTTCGTTTTGCGGTGAGTGGAGAGGGATATCACCAAATGTGAAAGAAAAGGGTTGTCACCAGAACAGGATCAGAGGGAAAATCTTCCAATGGGGACGCTAGTTCTGGTGGCAACTAGGGATTCTTTCGCTTTGGAGTGACTTATTATCACTTTCTCTTTTGGCTATGGGACAGGAAGTGATGGGAAATATCTCACATGGGAAGAAAAAACCCGGCAGGGGTTATAATCCTCCCTTGCACTATCCAAAATGGAAAAAATTTTTTGCGATTTACTTCTACTTTACAGTAATATAGATTACTATAGAGTGATGTTGCATTTTGCAATATTTAATAAGTAAAGCAGACCCAAACCCAAAGGACAATTAATTCGCTAAAGCACTCTGTATCTTAAATACTTGCCAGATTGTTTTTAAAGCGGACCTTCAGTAATTTTTTCAATTTTCCATCTATTAAATCTTCCGTCCTTGTAGTTTTAACTTTGGATGGTAAAACTTTTTTTTTTCTGCCAGTAATTACCTTATAAAGCCCACTTCCTGTTTCTTGTCTGGTGAAAAAACCTAGGCTTATGACATCATGCACAGCTCTCTCTCTCTCTCTCACTCTTGTGAGAGTTTGCCAGGGAGAGAGGGGAGATGAGTCATAAGAGGGCCAATGAGAGCTGCAGGGCTGCAGAGCTGGAGGTGTGCCTCTGTGTGTCTGTGTAAATCCAGGAAGTGAACCGACAGTAACTTCAGCTGCCCACAGACTCAGTGGAGGGAGATATCTGCAGCATATTTGGCAAGTACAGAATCACAGTATATCTTAAATATTATGCAAAGTGGCTGGAAGGAAGCTTCAGAATGGCAAAGATGTTTTTATTACAAATTATGTGAGCAGACTGCAGTTCCTCTTTAAATAAAATACTGTTTTCACTTTTTTCATGTTTTGTTGTATCTCAGTGGACCGTGCTCGTGTAATGTGTGTTTGAAGAGCAACTTGTAGCTTTCATTAAAAACTATGGGACAAGGTGACAACGTAGGAGCACAATTGGGAGACGGGGACAGAGCGTTGTCACCCTATAAAAAAATAAAAATAAAAAAAAAACAGAACAAGGGCCTTCATTGCAGGATTAACAGGTAATAATTTAATGATAACTGCATATTTAGAAAAAAAAAAGACTTTTGCAATTACATTACCATGTTAAAGCTTATATAAGATTTTCGTGACTGGCTTTACATAAACTTTTTAGTTCACATTTTCTAAGAGCAATATGAGAACTGTCATTGCTGACTACATTCAGAAATTGCTAATTGCCTGGCTCTTATGCTGACCCTCTGCTATTTATACTTTTTGAAGCACCTGATTAGAGCCACACGCTCTAATAGGATTCAAAAAAGGTGGCCTGCGAGCGCAGAGCATTGTGCTCGCAGTCCACCCAGGTGTGTTAGAAAAATATGAATATTCGCTTTTCTAACACTGAACCGCCTCTAATACCGGTCACCTTATTGGCTGAAGGCACAGTCACTTCGATTGGACACCTAACGGAACAGAACGGAAGAAGAGAGTGAGACAAATGGAGGACACAGGAGCTGCTGCCTGACCCGCTGCTCATCCCACCATCCCACAGCTCGCCGCCTGACCCGCTGCCTGATCCCCCACCAAGATGGGGTAGGTGCTGGGCAGTCAGCGAGCGAGCAGGTGAGCGGGGGCTCAGTGGCTGCATTTGACGGGCACAAGTGGCTGAATATGACGGGCACAAGTGGTTGCATTTGACGGACACAGTGGCGGCATTTGACGGGCACAGTGGCTGCATTTGACGGGCACAGTGGCTGCATTTGACATGTACAAGTGGCTGCATATGATGGGCACAGTGGCTGCATTTGATGGGCACAGTGGCTGCATTTGACGGGCACAGTGGTTGCATTTGACAGGCACAGTGGCTGCATTTGACGGGCACAGTGACTGCATTTGATAGGGTACAGTGGTTGTAATTGATGGCACAGTGGCTGCATTTGATGGGCACAGTGGCTGCATATTATGGGCACAGTGGCGGCATTTGATGGGCACAGTGGCTGCATTTGATGGGCACAGTGGCTGCATTTGATGGGCACAGTGGCTGCATTTGATGGACACAGTGGTTGCAATTGATGGCACAGTGGCTGCATTTGATAGTTTTTTTCAGTATTTCCCAGAATTTTTTAGTTTGTTTGCGCCCCCCCACCAAAGATTTTGAGTACCAGCCGCCACTGGTGTGGGGACAATTTTCTTGGCACACTTTGGGCCCCTTAGTACCAATGGAGCATCGTTTAAACACCGCGGCCTACCTGAGTATTATTGCTGACCATGTCCATCCCTTTATGACTCCAGTGTACCCATCTTCTGATGGCTCCCTCGAGCAGGATAATGCACCATGTCACAAAGCTCCAATCATCTCACCACTGGTTTCTTGAACATGACAATGAGGTCACTGTACTCCAATGGCCTCCACACTCACCAGATCTCAATCCAATAGATCACCTCTGGGATGTGGTGGAATGGGAGATTCGCATCATGGATGTCCAACCGACAAATCTGCAGCAACTGCGTGATGCTATCATGTCAATATGGACCAAAATCTCAGAGGAATGTTTCCAACACCTTGTTGAATCTATGCCACAAAGAAGTAAGAAGCAGGTCTAAAGGCAAAAGGGGGTCCAACCCGGTACTAGCAAGGTGTACCTAATAAAGTGACCGGCGAGTGTATAATTGCCATAGATGGGGTCTGTGATAGTTTTGAGTTAGGGAATGCACTTTACAGAGGTTCCTTGATGCGACAGTGTGGCTTTAACATGTATTTGCAAATACATGCAACAAAAGCCTAGGAGTAGTTTAGACAGTTTTGGCTTTTTTGTTGCTGGCTAGCTTGAAAGTGTGCTGAAGATCCCTTTTGTATTCCTAAATATTAGTTCAAGATAGATAGATAGATAGATAGATAGATAGATACTGTAGATAGATAGATAGATAGATAGATAGATAGATAGATAGATAGATAGATAGATAGATAGATAGATAGATAGATAGATAGATAGATACTGTAGATAGATAGATAGATAGATAGATAGATAGATAGATAGATAGATAGATAGATAGATAGATAGATAGATAGATAGATAGATAGATAGATAGATAGATAGATAGATACTGTAGATAGATAGATAGATAGATAGATAGATAGATAGATAGATAGATAGATAGATAGATAGATAGATAGATAGATAGATAGATAGATAGATAGATAGATAGATACTGTAGATAGATAGATAGATAGATAGATAGATAGATAGATAGATAGATAGATAGATAGATAGATAGATAGATAGATAGATAGATAGATAGATAGATAGATACTGTAGATAGATAGATAGATAGATAGATAGATAGATAGATAGATAGATAGATAGATAGATAGATAGATAGATAGATAGATAGATAGATAGATACTGTAGATAGATAGATAGATAGATAGATAGATATGTAGTTCCCATCCCAAATGGTTGGGATGCTATTTAAATTTAAAGGGATTTCTGAGCCAGTAGTTGGGCTCAGACGTTTGAATTACAACTTGTTTTTCCTCTGTTTTAGCTGTGGCTTGCCCGATAGTAGTTTTCCCTTATTGCCTGTAGGTGGCGTTACCACCTCAGGCACCTGTTGGAACACGGGCAAGCCATGGTGCATTGAGTGGCCCTTCTCGGCAACGGTACAGGGGGAGTGGTGAACCAGCTGTGCCTGCTGGGAAGGGATACTTAAGGGGCAGACGCCATTGATTGGGGTCCTTCTTCACCTCATGGCCCTCAGGGATCGAGGTATGCGTGTGGTTTTGGCCTCGGGGCCACTCTGGCCCGAGGCTGCATCGCTGTCTAGTAGGCCCAGCTATCCTGGCTGGGGCCTACATCCAGAACAAGGAATCCCAAGCTGTCCATCCAAATGGGGAGGAAGCATTTTAGTGAAGGAGACCAGGGGAGTATCTACCCGGAGGAGACTGGCAACTTACCGCTGTCTCGGGAGAGGCCTGGAGACTTCATTAAGGAGGGATTCACTATTTTACAAGCCCTGCAGTTCGCAGATACGGCTTAAAGGCTCATTGACTGAACGGCTGGAAGTCTGGGGCGGGGAAATCCTGTGGCAGAGGGTTCCTGGACTATCCTTTCATTAGATCCTTCATCTAATCCTAAAGGTCTGAGGCGGAGGTTGTCCCGCTGTTGATTCGTGTGTCATCCCGGCTGCTAGGCCCTGTGAGAGAGGACTATCCGGGTGACCAATACCCGCTCTGGCATTGAGAGTGGTGAGTGTCTTTTGCACCAGAACCTGCGAACAGACAGAATGTTCGCGTGAACTTTAGAACCCTATTAAATACAATGGACTCGAACATTCGAAATCAAAAGTGCTAATTATCAAGGCTTATATGCAAGTTATTGTCCTAAAAAGTGTTTGGGGACCCGGGTCCTGCCCCAGGGGACATGTATCAATGCAAAAACAAGTTTTAAAAACGCCAGTTTTTTTTGGGAGCAGTGATTTTAATAAAGTGAAACAATAAAAGTTAAATATTCCTTTAAATTTCGTACCTAGGGTGTGTGTATAGTATGCCTGTAAAGTCGCGCTTGTTTCCCGTGCTTAGAACAAATATTTCACTTTTATTGTTTCACTCTATTAAAATCACTGCTCCCGAAAAAAATTCAGTTTTTAAAACTTTTTTTTGCATTGATACATGTCCCCTGGGGCAGGACCCGGGTCCCCAAACCCTTTTTATGACAATAACATGCACATAAGCCTTTAAAATTAGCACTTTAGATTTCTCCCATAGACTTTTCGTATTTGCCGCGAACACCCCAAATTGTTCGCTATTTGGCGAATGGGCGAACAGGCAATGTTTGAGTCAAACATGAGTTCGACTCGAACTCGAAGCTCATCCCTAGTACTGACACTGTGACATTTTGTGGCGAGTGCCTGAACCTTCCCCTGCTCTTCTATACCTTCTGCTTTCTCAACGTTAATTGCAAAAGAAAATAAAGCCTAATTGAAAACACCGTCGAGAAAATCGACGGGAAAAACGAGGAACGGCTTGTTCTCCTACACACGGCCGTTTTTCCCATCATTTTTTCTCTTGGTGGAGAAAAACGATCGTGTGTGGGCTCCCCGGCAGTGTTTCCCTATGGGAAAACTGCCGCGGAAAAAAATGCCGTGAATCACGACGAGAAAAATTAGGGAATGTTCTAATTTTTCTCGTCGTGATTAATGCCGTTTTTCTCGTCTGGAAAAATGACCAAAAGCCCACACACGGTCGTTTTTCTCGTCAAAGAGAAAAAATGTAGTTTTTCCCGATGAGAAAAATGATCGTGTGTACGCGGCATAACTGTTTGAGGTTTTACATCTGTGTGGACATTACCATTACTACAGACTTTCCTACCCGGACAACGCAGCTGAAAGAGGTAACGTGCAAAACCTAAAACTAATCAGCGGCCCTGAAGAGGGTATTGCTACAGATAGATAGATAGATAGATAGATAGATAGATAGATAGATAGATAGATAGATAGATAGATAGATAGATAGATAGATAGATAGATAGATGGATAGATGTTTTATTTGATACAGGTAGATAAAAGGATTCAGTATGCAGTATTGTGTGACTCTTAACCTTGGGGTAGCAGAGAATTACGGCATCAGGACAGCTACTCAATGATTGCCTCCTCTGGATGGTGTCTGGTGAAAGTGTTGTGGTTTACAATGATGGGAGATGATCTCCCGGTGACCCCTCTAGCATGTCTGCTGACCTCCAGTGATATTTAACCTCACCATTCACATCTGCGGTCCCATATGGGGGTGGCTGATGATGTAAAAGTTAGTTAATGCAAGACTGCTTCTCTGCAAGGTTAGAAGAGATCAATAAGAGATGTGTTGAGTGTGGTATCGCTATCCAGGCTCATCTCTCTCTCGTTCTTCTCTCTCGCTCGTCCTACGTGAAGCTAAAATCCTCGCACTGAGATGCGGTCCGTGGATCATACTGCACATATCTCTATTACATGGGAAAAACTGGAGGAAAGACTTCAGCGACTACCAGAGGCAACCTTTCAGCAAAAAACCTTATAGAAAGGAGTTAATGAAATCATTAGGTTCACACCTTTGTTATTCTGTTTTTATGTATTTTTAATGTGTTTTTCAATGAGCGTTGATGTTCGTTATGCATTTTGATGCATCGTGTTTTTTTGTCATGTCGGCCAAAAAAAAAAAAAAGGCCTTTGGTGTCAGAGGCTAAAAATTCATAAACTGCTTGCAAAACACATCATTCATTCATTACCATTGACTTCTATGGACCTTAAAGCGGAGTTCAACCCACATGTTAAACTTTTCGCTATTCCCCACCCGTTTGTGATTCTATTCTCTCATTGGACATTTTTTTTCTTTTTCCAAGTAACCTAAATATCGGCGTATAACACACACAGGTGTATAACACGCACCTTCATTTTAAGAGGGAAATTTCAGGAAAAAAAAATTCTAATTTTATATAGAACTTTTTTTTTTAAACATTATTATTTTTATTGCAGGTTTCAAAGTTAACAGTACATAACAGAGCCTATAGGGCATACCCAGGCTCAATTGCATAGCAAAAAAAAAAAAACAGAAACAAAAGAACAATAAAAAAACACAATAAAAACAACCTAGCTAAAATCAAGGCACTCTAAACTATTGAAAAGTTGGTAAGCTCTAACCGCCCGTGCAGGCTGAAATATTAGGATTCTTATTGGCCACTCTCCCTCTTAAACATCCTACAGAGCTAACTTGAGAGTTTATGAAAATACGCACTCTACCATATCTTATGTGTCAGGAAAGACTCCCTCTAATGAAGCATAAATGTAGAGTTGTACAACAATATATACCATTAATTACCTATCCAAGTGTTAACTAGTCATCTGAAGAATCAGCATTAGTATAAATGTATTCCACCCAAATGTTCCACACTTTATGAAATTTCTTGACACAACATCTAGACAGATAGGTGGTTTTGTACAATGGCAGGGCTGAATTGACCAGACGTTTCCATAAGTTATTTGATGGTGCGGAGGAGGATTTCCATCGCATGACGATTGCCTTGTGTGCATAATAAAGTAGTATCCCTAAAAGAGTTCTAACTGCTCGGCTAGGAGCCAGTGGATCTACAAGCCCCAGCAAACATATTTCTACCCTCAATGGAATCTGAACGGTAGTGACTGTCCGAATGAATGTGGTAACCTCATTCCAAAAGGTCTCGACCAGGGAACAGCTCCAAAAAAAATGTAAAAAGTCTGCTGCAGGCGTAGCACACCTCCAGCGGGAATCTGAAATAGATGGGTATATTTTGTGTAGGCGCATGGGTGTAAGATACACTCTATGCGTAAAAATAAAGAACATTGAAGCAAAATAAGGGTCAGTGCCCATTAATACAGCCTTATTAGTGCCCATCTGCAGCCTCACCAGTGCCCATCAATGCAGCCTCACCATTGCCCATCAATGCAGCCTGATGAGTGCCCATCAATGCAGCCTGATGAGTGCCCATCAATGCAGCCTGATCAGTGCCCATCAATGCAGCCTGATGAGTGCCCATCAATGCAGCCTGATTAGTGCCCATCAATGCAGCCTGATGAGTGCCCATCAATGCAAGAAAGGGAAAGAGAACAGCGCCCCCTAAGTGCAGTACTGACGTGTTTAATTTGCAACAAAGTAAATGATTACACTCACAGGATATACTGCCACCACCACCCCGGTTCCCCTCCTTCCTTCCATTTAATTTTACTATTATAATGAGCCATAACCAGAGTGCGCCATATCACCCATCTGTTTGTTTTATGTTCCATCCCATCAATGCAGCCTAATGAGTGCCCATCAATGCAGCCTGATCAGTGTCCATCTGCAGCCTCACCATTGCCCATCAATGCAGCCTGATCAGTGCACAGAGATTAGAGACGCCGGATTACACAGAGTGAGGATCTCCTGTTTACTCGGTGGCCTCTGTAATACGAAGTCCCGCCTCCTGGATCGGCTCCTATGATAGACAAAACACTCATCCAATGCCAGGACGTGTGAGGTATTTTAGTCTACTAAAATGTCCTGAAGATTTAGTCGACTAAATAGGACTAAAACTAAAATAATTCCAGAAGACTTAGGGCTCTTTCACACGGAGGTCCGTTCAGGTCTGCCTGTCAGTTTTTTAGGCGGACCTGAAACGGATCCTCCATGCACCCCTATGGAGGCACGGATGTCAGCGGAGACATGTCCGCTGACATCCGCTCCGCTCCGCTCCGCCAAAGTGTGACGGAGGAAAACCCTATTTTTCCTTCCGTCGGCGGAGCGGATCGGATGACAACGGACTCTACGGTCCGTTGTCATCCGATTCCCCATAGGGGAGAGCGGCGCTCTGACAGGGCGGTCCCTGCACAGTGTGCGGGGACCGCCCAGTCATCCGTCGGCTCAGCGGGGATCAACGGAGCGATCCCCGCTGAGCAAGCGGAGCTTCACGGGGCGGATCTGCACGGATCCGCCCCGTGTGAAAGGGGCCTAAAATGGGACTAAAACTATAATGCCATTTTAGTCCTAAGACTAAGACTAAAAGTAATTTGCTGCCAAAATTTACACTGGTTATAGTGATAGTGCAAATGTATTTATTTCGTAAAAATACACTATACTTTTAAGTCTGAGCAATTATTGGAGGTTCAGTTCATTGGGGACCCCAGAACACAGATAAAGGAGAACCCAGAGAAAGCAAGGCATGGCATAACTGTTAATGAATGAAGTGTCAATGTAAAGATGTGTATATCCTCACAAATAAACATGGACTCTGTATACAGAATGGCACAATTTCGATGATTTCAGCCTAAGACAGCTGTGTGACTGGGCCTCCCCGGGGGACGCAATCATGAGAAAAATTGTGCATAGAAGGCAAGGGAGCTTCTCGCAGCCCCTCGGAATTATTAACATAAATCCAGTTTTACATTAGAGAAATATGACCGATTTGGCAGTTGACAGGACCGGTGCTTCTGCTAATTGAACCTAAAAAAGAAGACAATCTTCTCAAATAACCAATGAATAATGAATTATATTGTAAGTGGATATAGGAGAGTATTGGTCAGGAGATCCGATGGAGAGGCTCTTAACACTTGACTCAGGATGGAGTATTTTAGGAAATCACTCTGAAGTCTGCATCTGTTTTATCTCCATTTCCATACCCATTGTACTACCCATCTACCCCTATGCCTGGTGTTTTTGTGTACCAAGTTTAAGGAGCTTCGAAGAACATTCCATATGTATGAACCAGTTTATGATCCAGGTTCTCAATGGCCTCTGCAGGAGCTTTTCGGGCTTGACCCAAGACACCCCCCTAACGTCTGATTGGACAATGATGAAGCAGCAGCTCACTGATGAGTTATCCCTGTGCTCCCCCTGTTGGATAGCAGTATGCAATACATTCGGGCCTGATGGCTCCTGCTGGTGATGACCTTCCCTTTGCTAATTTCTGTTGTGCAGGTATTACAGTAAATGCTTATACAAAGACAAATTCAGAAATTGTCTGTAGTTGTATTTAGAAATATATTTAATATATTAAAATTTTTCATTTTTTTGTAGGTTTTTTTTTTTTTTACTGCATAGCATTACCTGATGATCCTGCCATGATATTCCTTATTCAGGCACTTTCTGTTATAGGGTAGCAACACTGTTCCTCTCTACCAGTTATGCTCCTGCATTGCCCCCTTGTTATTTATTACAGGTACTTGTATAGCGTTGTTAATTTTTGCAGCGTTTTACACATACACTGACATACACTCAGTGATGGCCAACCCTGGCACCCCAGATGTTTTGGAACTACATTTCCCATGATGCTCAACTACACTTCAGAGTGCATGAGTATGGGAAATGCCATCACTGCACTATATTGTCAAAAGTATTTGGACTGGTCCAAATCATTTGGTGGAGGGGGGATTATGGTGTGGGGTTGTTTTTCAGGGGTTGGGCTTGACCCCTTAGTTCCAGTGAAGGGAACTCTAAAGCCCTGTACACACGATCGGTTTTACCGATGAAAACAGTCCGATGGACTTTTCTCATCGGACAAACCGATCGTGTATGGGCCCCATTGTTTTTTTTTCCATCGGTGTAAAAAAATAGAACATGTTTTAAATTTATCCGATGGAGAAAAAAACGATAGCAAATTACGATCGTCTGTGGGGAACTCCATCGGATAAAAAACCCACGCATGCTCAGAATCAAGTCGACGCATGCTCAGAAGCATTGAACTTCATTTTTCTCGGCCCATCGGAGTGTTTTACGTCACCGCGTTTGGACCGGTCGGTTTTTTGACTGATGGTGTGTAGGCAAGACTGATGGAAGTCAGCTTCATCGGATTTCCGATGGAAAAATCCATTGGTTAAAAATCCATAGGAAATCCGATCGTGTGTACAGGGCTTTAGAATGATTATAAACCCTGGGAAAAAATAAAACGGTAAGACAAATTCATAATGAGCTAGTATGCATTGCATACTAGCTCATTATGAAATACTTACCTTAGAAGAAAGCCTTCCAGTGGCGCCCACACACCGCTGAGACGGCTGACATCTTCCCCGGTGTTTCTTATGGGTTTGCGGGCACCGGCGCTGTGAGTGGCGGGAGACACTGTTTACGGCACAGGCTCTAAAGGTCCAGCATGGTAAGCCGGACCTTAAGAACGCATGCGCCGATGACATCACCGGCTAAATATTTCCTAAATGGTGCAAGTTTGGGAGGTATTCACAGTACCTACTGTACAGGTAAGCCTTATTATATGTTTACTTGTAGCTACAAGTAAAAAATAAGACTTTACTTCCACTTTAAGGCGTCAGCATACCAAGACATTTTGGGCAATTTCATGTTCCCAACTTAGTGGGAACAGTTTGGGGATGTCCCCTTCCTGTTCCAACATGACAGCGCACCAGTGCACAAAGCAAGGTCCATAAAGACATGGATGAGTGAGTTTGGGGTGGAGGAACTTGACTGGCCTGCATGGAGTCCAGACCGATAGAACACCTTTGGGATGAATTAGAGGGGAGACTGTGAGCCAGGCCTTCTCGTCCAACATCAGTGCCTGACCTTACAAATGCACTTCTGGAAGAATGGTCAAACATTCCCATAGACACACTCCTAAACCTTGTGGACAGACTTCCCAGAAGAGTTGAAACTGTTATAGCTGCCAAGGGTGGGCCAACTCAATATTGAACCCGACGGACTTATGGCCCGTACACACAATCCGAAAATCGGACGAAAAATACCGCTTTTGACGCGATCGCATGATAATCGGATCGTTAGTACAGAGCTTTCAAGAGCCGATCACGACAGTTCATCCGATATTATTCAATAAGCATAAAAAAATTTCTTGTACGATTTTCATTCAGTCAGTACAGTTGTCACCCGAAAATACAATACAAATACACTACAACACATTACATCACTTCCAATTTTTTTTCTGTCGTACGAGAATTTTCGTGACTTTAGTAACCTATTTAATTTCTACTTCTGACTAGTAAGCGAAAAAAGTCGGACGATCTGTCGTCCGATTTTCGGATCGTGTGTACGGGCCATAAGACTGGGATGCCATTTATGTTCATGTGCGTGTAAAGGCAGGTGTCCCAATACTTTTGACAATATCGTGTATATTGTACATTCACATCAGTCCCTGCCCTCAAGGAGCTTACAATCTAAGGTCCCTAACTCACATTCATACATACATACTGTATACTAGGGCCAATTTGGAAAGGAGTCAGTTAACCTACCAGCATGTATTTTGGAGTGTGGAAAGAAACCCACGCAGGCACAGGGAGAATTAACTCCAGGCAGGTGGTGCTGTGGTTTGGTTTCGAACTGACGCCCCTAGTGTTGCTTGGCGGAAGCCCTAACCACTTATTCACTGTGCTGTGTTTGTTATGCCAACTTTTTAATGTACATTATGCAGGCATAGTCCACTGTTGTACCCATCATGAAACCAATCATGAGAAATGCCATGCAGCCACTGCTGGAGTGCATGGAGACATGAAGTAGCAAAGAGGCTGCAGGAGATCAACAAATGAATTAGCAAAAAATAAAAATGTTATGATACATAGTGCTTTTGCTAAAAAAAATTAAACAGGTAGGCCCATGTCACACTAGCGATGCTGTTTCTGGTGACAGTTAGCCAGTGGCAGGATAGATAACAGACCACTTACTCCCTCAATAGCTAGATTAATGAGATTCAGCAGAATTTCAGGTAGGTCAGCAGGGGAGTTATTTAATTTCAAGTGTAGCAGTAACCCAATAGGCTGCTGAATGTTGTGGACCGCCTGTCACCCTGCCCAGCCCGGCATTCACTTCCCAATCACCTTGGAGACAATGAACAGTCCATATGCTTGTTTTTGTATTTTTATTGAGGGGTTTGAACTTGGATAGGGATGGGAATATATGGGATGCCCAGTAGAACAAGCAATTGGTTGATTGTATTTTAATCAGGTGGGACAACTATATACACTTTTCAGCTCCAGAAAATGAAAAAAATTGGGATATGGGCCCTACTCGGACTTTCAGCGGCACAGTAAACAATAGAGATGTATAAAAAATATATTAAATGTTTAATAGAAAAAGAGAACCACATAAATGAAATTGAATACAAGGACAATATAAGAATTAAAAATCATACATATGAGTACATATAAATGATGAGAACCCGAATGCATAAACACATTTTGCCTTGGGGCTTCTTCAGGACGCAAATTCAGGAAAACAGTAGTTGTAGAAGTAAGAAAGGGATCTCACTCTTATAACTACGATTCTTGGTTAGCGTGTAGCCAACATCAACATCCAATAGAGGAAAGAAACGAGCCACGCAAAGAATGTGCAATGCTGGCGAAGCAAAAATGGGGAAACCAGCTGTAATTTCCGAGTAAACGGTACGTATGACTTCAAAAGTCACATATAGAGAAACTGGATATAAGAAGCCCTTTCTTTGTGCTCTCCCCTGGGGATTACTTTGAACCTACCCAGTCTAATAAGAGTTGCTACTCGGGGGATCTGTATTATATATCCCTCTTGAGTTAAGGATTCCAGCCTACTGATACTTTGAATTATCACTGTGACTTCCTCTATTTGGATTTGTCAGCTGAAAAGGAAGACTTTCTTCTTATATCCAGTTTCTCTATATGTGACTTTTAAAGTCATACGTACTGTTTACTTGGAAATTACAGCTGGTTTCCCCGTTTTTGCTTCGCCAGCATTGCACATTCTTTGCGTGGCTCGTTTCTTTCCTCTATTGGATGTCGATGTTGGCTACACGCTAACCAGGAATCGTAGTTATAAGAGTGAGATCCCTTTCTTGCTTCTACAACTACTGTTTTCCTGAATTTGCTTCCTGAAGAAGCCCCAAGGTGAAGCGCGTTGATGTATTCGGGTTCTCATCATTTATATGTACTCATATGTATGATTTTTAATTCTTATATTGTCCTTGTATTCAATTTCATTTATCTGGTTCTATTTTTCTATTAAACATTTATATATTTTTTATACATCTCTATTGTTTACTATGCCGCTGAAAGTCAGAGTAGGACCCATATCCCTATTTTTTTCCCTTTTCTTTACTACATTATTTACAGATGTTGGCAATGTGAGTGCTATTTTTCTATATTTACTTTACAGCTCCAGTCTCCTCCAGCACAACACTTGCTTGCAGACTGTTTCTCTTTCTCGCTCTCTCTCTTCTGCACAACACTTCACTTCCAGACACAGCTAGCACATCGTTAGGCCCAACACTGACTCAGTCAAGCCCTAGAAATTGCCATTTGCAGGCAGGGGCCGCGGGTCCTTTTTAGTGTAGCTAAAATAGAATAGGAAGTCCTTAGTGCTAGCTGTCCTAAGGTTGACTACTGCTCCCAGCAATCCCTCTTCAGGCCCTGTCAGCCCTCCTGGCTCCAGCTGTCTGACTCCACTGCCCGTGACATTGCAATCCTTACTAGCTCCACACCCAGCTCTGACTGTTTCCTCTCAGTTCTCTCTGGCATGCTTCTCCATTACTCCTGATTAGGGATGAGCTTCGTGTTCGAGTCGAACATACGTTCGACTCGAACATCGGCTGTTCGATCGTTCGACGAAGATCGAACGATTTGGGCCGTTCGCGCCAAATTCGAGTGACGCGAACGGCCCACAATGCACTACGCCATCGCAGTGTCATCCAGGCGCTGTGATTGGCCAAGCATGCACTATGACCCCGCATGCTTGGCCAATCACAGCGCCGGCAGCGAGGAGAGCAATGATTGGCCACAGGCAGGATGCCTGTGGCCAATTATTGCTGAGGGTGTTTAGTACACGCCCCACACTATAAAAGGCCGCCAGCACGGCGGCCTAGTGTAGTGTGTTCCGGAGCAGGGATAGAGCAGCATAGGCAGGGACAGTGACTTTTATTTCTTTCTTGCTTAACCTGGATTCCTTTAGTTTAGGGAAAGAGAAGGATAGGTAGGGAGAGTGTCAGTGTGTTTTGTGCTTGTGCTATAGTGTGCTTAAAAAAAACATTTTTTCTAGGGACAGAAAACTGTAGGTAGGGAGAGTGTCAGTTTCTTTCACTGTGCAAGTCCTTGTTTCTAGGGACCTGGAAGGACAGTGAGTGAATTCTCCTTGTGCTATATTGTGCTTAAAAAAAAAACATTTTTTCTAGGGACAGAAAACTGTAGGTAGGGAGAGTGTCAGTTTCTTTCACTGTGCAAGTCCTTGTTTCCAGGGACCTGGAAGGACAGTGAGTGAATTCTCCTTGTGCTATATTGTGCTTAAAAAAAAACATTTTTTCTAGGGACAGAAAACTGTAGGTAGGGAGAGTGTCAGTTTCTTTCACTGTGCAAGTCCTTGTTTCTAGGGACCTGGAAGGACAGTGAGTGAATTCTCCTTGTGCTATATTGTGCTTAAAAAAATCATTTTTTCTAGGGACAGAAAACTGTAGGTAGGGAGAGTGTCAGTTTCTTTCACTGTGCAAGTCCTTGTTTCCAGGGACCTGGAAGGACAGTGAGTGAATTCTCCTTGTGCTATATTGTGCTTAAAAAAAACATTTTTTCTAGGGACAGAAAACTGTAGGTAGGGAGAGTGTCAGTTTCTTTCACTGTGCAAGTCCTTGTTTCCAGGGACCTGGAAGGACAGTGAGTGAATGCTCCTTGTGCTATAGTGTGCTTAAAAAAAACATTTTTTCTAGGGACAGAAAACTCTAGGTAGGGAGAGTGTCAGTTTCTTTCACTGTGCAAGTCCTTGTTTCCAGGGACCTGGAAGGACAGTGAGTGAATTCTCCTTGTGCTATAGTGTGCTTAAAAAAAACATTTTTTCTAGGGACAGAAAACTGTAGGTAGGGAGAGTGTCAGTTTCTTTCACTGTGCAAGTCCTTGTTTCCAGGGACCTGGAAGGACAGTGAGTGAATTCTCCTTGTGCTATATTGTGCTTAAAAAAAACATTTTTTCTAGGGACAGAAAACTGTAGGTAGGGAGAGTGTCAGTTTCTTTCACTGTGCAAGTCCTTGTTTCTAGGGACTGGGAAGGACAGTGAGTGAATTCTCCTTGTGCTATAGTGTGCTTAAAAAAAACATTTTTTCTAGGGACAGAAAACTGTAGGTAGGGAGAGTGTCAGTTTCTTTCACTGTGCAAGTCCTTGTTTCTAGGGACTGGGAAGGACAGTGAGTGAATTCTCCTTGTGCTATAGTGTGCTTAAAAAAAACATTTTTTCTAGGGACAGAAAACTGTAGGTAGGGAGAGTGTCAGTTTCTTTCACTGTGCAAGTCCTTGTTTCTAGGGACCTGGAAGGACAGTGAGTGAATTCTCCTTGTGCTATATTGTGCTTAAAAAAAACATTTTTTCTAGGGACAGAAAACTGTAGGTAGGGAGAGTGTCAGTTTCTTTCACTGTGCAAGTCCTTGTTTCCAGGGACCTGGAAGGACAGTGAGTGAATTCTCCTTGTGCTATATTGTGCTTAAAAAAAACATTTTTTCTAGGGACAGAAAACTGTAGGTAGGGAGAGTGTCAGTTTCTTTCACTGTGCAAGTCCTTGTTTCCAGGGACCTGGAAGGACAGTGAGTGAATTCTCCTTGTGCTATATTGTGCTTAAAAAAAACATTTTTTCTAGGGACAGAAAACTGTAGGTAGGGAGAGTGTCAGTTTCTTTCACTGTGCAAGTCCTTGTTTCCAGGGACCTGGAAGGACAGTGAGTGAATTCTCCTTGTGCTATATTGTGCTTAAAAAAAACATTTTTTCTAGGGACAGAAAACTGTAGGTAGGGAGAGTGTCAGTTTCTTTCACTGTGCAAGTCCTTGTTTCCAGGGACCTGGAAGGACAGTGAGTGAATGCTCCTTGTGCTATAGTGTGCTTAAAAAAAACATTTTTTCTAGGGACAGAAAACTCTAGGTAGGGAGAGTGTCAGTTTCTTTCACTGTGCAAGTCCTTGTTTCCAGGGACCTGGAAGGACAGTGAGTGAATTCTCCTTGTGCTATAGTGTGCTTAAAAAAAACATTTTTTCTAGGGACAGAAAACTGTAGGTAGGGAGAGTGTCAGTTTCTTTCACTGTGCAAGTCCTTGTTTCCAGGGACCTGGAAGGACAGTGAGTGAATTCTCCTTGTGCTATATTGTGCTTAAAAAAAACATTTTTTCTAGGGACAGAAAACTGTAGGTAGGGAGAGTGTCAGTTTCTTTCACTGTGCAAGTCCTTGTTTCCAGGGACCTGGAAGGACAGTGAGTGAATTCTCCTTGTGCTATATTGTGCTTAAAAAAAACATTTTTTCTAGGGACAGAAAACTCTAGGTAGGGAGAGTGTCAGTTTCTTTCACTGTGCAAGTCCTTGTTTCTAGGGACTGGGAAGGACAGTGAGTGAATTCTCCTTGTGCTATAGTGTGCTTAAAAAAAACATTTTTTCTAGGGACAGAAAACTGTAGGTAGGGAGAGTGTCAGTTTCTTTCACTGTGCAAGTCCTTGTTTCTAGGGACTGGGAAGGACAGTGAGTGAATTCTCCTTGTGCTATAGTGTGCTTAAAAAAAACATTTTTTCTAGGGACAGAAAACTGTAGGTAGGGAGAGTGTCAGTTTCTTTCACTGTGCAAGTCCTTGTTTCTAGGGACCTGGAAGGACAGTGAGTGAATTCTCCTTGTGCTATATTGTGCTTAAAAAAAACTTTTTTTCTAGGGACAGAAAACTGTAGGTAGGGAGAGTGTCAGTTTCTTTCACTGTGCAAGTCCTTGTTTCCAGGGACCTGGAAGGACAATGAGTGAATTCTCCTTGTGCTATATTGTGCTTAAAAAAAAACATTTTTTCTAGGGACAGAAAACTGTAGGTAGGGAGAGTGTCAGTTTCTTTCACTGTGCAAGTCCTTGTTTCTAGGGACCTGGAAGGACAGTGAGTGAATTCTCCTTGTGCTATATTGTGCTTAAAAAAACTTTTTTTCTAGGGACAGAAAACTGTAGGTAGGGAGAGTGTCAGTTTCTTTCACTGTGCAAGTCCTTGTTTCTAGGGACCTGGAAGGACAGTGAGTGAATTCTCCTTGTGCTATATTGTGCTTAAAAAAAACTTTTTTTCTAGGGACAGAAAACTGTAGGTAGGGAGAGTGTCAGTTTCTTTCACTGTGCAAGTCCTTGTTTCCAGGGACCTGGAAGGACAGTGAGTGAATTCTCCTTGTGCTATATTGTGCTTAAAAAAAACATTTTTTCTAGGGACAGAAAACTGTAGGTAGGGAGAGTGTCAGTTTCTTTCACTGTGCAAGTCCTTGTTTCTAGGGACTGGGAAGGACAGTGAGTGAATTCTCCTTGTGCTATAGTGTGCTTAAAAAAAATTTTTTTCTAGGGACAGAAAACTGTAGGTAGGGAGAGTGTCAGTTTCTTTCACTGTGCAAGTCCTTGTTTCTAGGGACCTGGAAGGACAGTGAGTGAATTCTCCTTGTGCTATATTGTGCTTAAAAAAAACATTTTTTCTAGGGACAGAAAACTGTAGGTAGGGAGAGTGTCAGTTTCTTTCACTGTGCAAGTCCTTGTTTCCAGGGACCTGGAAGGACAGTGAGTGAATTCTCCTTGTGCTATATTGTGCTTAAAAAAAACATTTTTTCTAGGGACAGAAAACTGTAGGTAGGGAGAGTGTCAGTTTCTTTCACTGTGCAAGTCCTTGTTTCTAGGGACCTGGAAGGACAGTGAGTGAATTCTCCTTGTGCTATATTGTGCTTAAAAAAAACATTTTTTCTAGGGACAGAAAACTGTAGGTAGGGAGAGTGTCAGTTTCTTTCACTGTGCAAGTCCTTGTTTCTAGGGACCTGGAAGGACAGTGAGTGAATTCTCCTTGTGCTATATTGTGCTTAAAAAAAACATTTTTTCTAGGGACAGAAAACTGTAGGTAGGGAGAGTGTCAGTTTCTTTCACTGTGCAAGTCCTTGTTTCCAGGGACCTGGAAGGACAGTGAGTGAATTCTCCTTGTGCTATATTGTGCTTAAAAAAAACATTTTTTCTAGGGACAGAAAACTGTAGGTAGGGAGAGTGTCAGTTTCTTTCACTGTGCAAGTCCTTGTTTCTAGGGACCTGGAAGGACAGTGAGTGAATTCTCCTTGTGCTATATTGTGCTTAAAAAAACTTTTTTTCTAGGGACAGAAAACTGTAGGTAGGGAGAGTGTCAGTTTCTTTCACTGTGCAAGTCCTTGTTTCTAGGGACCTGGAAGGACAGTGAGTGAATTCTCCTTGTGCTATATTGTGCTTAAAAAAAACTTTTTTTCTAGGGACAGAAAACTGTAGGTAGGGAGAGTGTCAGTTTCTTTCACTGTGCAAGTCCTTGTTTCCAGGGACCTGGAAGGACAGTGAGTGAATTCTCCTTGTGCTATATTGTGCTTAAAAAAAACATTTTTTCTAGGGACAGAAAACTGTAGGTAGGGAGAGTGTCAGTTTCTTTCACTGTGCAAGTCCTTGTTTCTAGGGACTGGGAAGGACAGTGAGTGAATTCTCCTTGTGCTATAGTGTGCTTAAAAAAAATTTTTTTCTAGGGACAGAAAACTGTAGGTAGGGAGAGTGTCAGTTTCTTTCACTGTGCAAGTCCTTGTTTCTAGGGACCTGGAAGGACAGTGAGTGAATTCTCCTTGTGCTATATTGTGCTTAAAAAAAACATTTTTTCTAGGGACAGAAAACTGTAGGTAGGGAGAGTGTCAGTTTCTTTCACTGTGCAAGTCCTTGTTTCCAGGGACCTGGAAGGACAGTGAGTGAATTCTCCTTGTGCTATATTGTGCTTAAAAAAAACATTTTTTCTAGGGACAGAAAACTGTAGGTAGGGAGAGTGTCAGTTTCTTTCACTGTGCAAGTCCTTGTTTCTAGGGACCTGGAAGGACAGTGAGTGAATTCTCCTTGTGCTATATTGTGCTTAAAAAAAACATTTTTTCTAGGGACAGAAAACTGTAGGTAGGGAGAGTGTCAGTTTCTTTCACTGTGCAAGTCCTTGTTTCTAGGGACCTGGAAGGACAGTGAGTGAATTCTCCTTGTGCTATATTGTGCTTAAAAAAAA
Organism: Rana muscosa; assembly: GCA_029206835.1. NCBI lineage: Eukaryota > Metazoa > Chordata > Amphibia > Anura > Ranidae > Rana > Rana muscosa. The sequence goes on along the minus strand of CM055117.1, from coordinate 69,544,652 downwards.
CATTTTTTCTAGGGACAGAAAACTGTAGGTAGGGAGAGTGTCAGTTTCTTTCACTGTGCAAGTCCTTGTTTCCAGGGACCTGGAAGGACAGTGAGTGAATTCTCCTTGTGCTATATTGTGCTTAAAAAAAACATTTTTTCTAGGGACAGAAAACTGTAGGTAGGGAGAGTGTCAGTTTCTTTCACTGTGCAAGTCCTTGTTTCTAGGGACTGGGAAGGACAGTGAGTGAATTCTCCTTGTGCTATAGTGTGCTTAAAAAAAACAGTTTTTCTAGGGACAGAAAACTGTAGGTAGGGAGAGTGTCAGTTTCTTTCACTGTGCAAGTCCTTGTTTCTAGGGACTGGGAAGGACAGTGAGTGAATTCTCCTTGTGCTATAGTGTGCTTAAAAAAAACTTTTTTTCTAGGGACAGAAAACTGTAGGTAGGGAGAGTGTCAGTTTCTTTCACTGTGCAAGTCCTTGTTTCTAGGGACCTGGAAGGACAGTGAGTGAATTCTCCTTGTGCTATATTGTGCTTAAAAAAACATTTTTTCTAGGGACAGAAAACTGTAGGTAGGGAGAGTGTCAGTTTCTTTCACTGTGCAAGTCCTTGTTTCCAGGGACCTGGAAGGACAGTGAGTGAATTCTCCTTGTGCTATATTGTGCTTAAAAAAAACATTTTTTCTAGGGACAGAAAACTGTAGGTAGGGAGAGTGTCAGTTTCTTTCACTGTGCAAGTCCTTGTTTCTAGGGACCTGGAAGGACAGTGAGTGAATTCTCCTTGTGCTATATTGTGCTTAAAAAAAACATTTTTTCTAGGGACAGAAAACTGTAGGTAGGGAGAGTGTCAGTTTCTTTCACTGTGCAAGTCCTTGTTTCCAGGGACCTGGAAGGACAGTGAGTGAATTCTCCTTGTGCTATATTGTGCTTAAAAAAAACATTTTTTCTAGGGACAGAAAACTGTAGGTAGGGAGAGTGTCAGTTTCTTTCACTGTGCAAGTCCTTGTTTCTAGGGACCTGGAAGGACAGTGAGTGAATTCTCCTTGTGCTATATTGTGCTTAAAAAAAACATTTTTTCTAGGGACAGAAAACTGTAGGTAGGGAGAGTGTCAGTTTCTTTCACTGTGCAAGTCCTTGTTTCTAGGGACCTGGAAGGACAGTGAGTGAATTCTCCTTGTGCTATATTGTGCTTAAAAAAAACATTTTTTCTAGGGACAGAAAACTGTAGGTAGGGAGAGTGTCAGTTTCTTTCACTGTGCAAGTCCTTGTTTCTAGGGACCTGGAAGGACAGTGAGTGAATTCTCCTTGTGCTATATTGTGCTTAAAAAATACATTTTTTCTAGGGACAGAAAACTGTAGGTAGGGAGAGTGTCAGTTTCTTTCACTGTGCAAGTCCTTGTTTCTAGGGACCTGGAAGGACAGTGAGTGAATTCTCCTTGTGCTATATTGTGCTTAAAAAAAACATTTTTTCTAGGGACAGAAAACTGTAGGTAGGGAGAGTGTCAGTTTCTTTCACTGTGCAAGTCCTTGTTTCTAGGGACCTGGAAGGACAGTGAGTGAATTCTCCTTGTGCTATATTGTGCTTAAAAAAAACATTTTTTCTAGGGACAGAAAACTGTAGGTAGGGAGAGTGTCAGTTTCTTTCACTGTGCAAGTCCTTGTTTCCAGGGACCTGGAAGGACAGTGAGTGAATGCTCCTTGTGCTATAGTGTGCTTAAAAAAAACATTTTTTCTAGGGACAGAAAACTCTAGGTAGGGAGAGTGTCAGTTTCTTTCACTGTGCAAGTCCTTGTTTCCAGGGACCTGGAAGGACAGTGAGTGAATTCTCCTTGTGCTATAGTGTGCTTAAAAAAAACATTTTTTCTAGGGACAGAAAACTGTAGGTAGGGAGAGTGTCAGTTTCTTTCACTGTGCAAGTCCTTGTTTCAAGGCACAGAGAAGGACACCTGAAGGTAGCCCTTATTGCTTTTTTCCCATCTCCCTGCAGGCCATCTATTAGAATGTCTGGAAGGCAAACAAGGAGAGGCAGACAGTCAGGAGGCAATAAAAGAGGGCAAGCAGGCTCTGTGTCTGGGGGCAACAGTGCTGGTCGTGGACGCGGTGCATTGTCATCAGCACATGGCCATGGGACACGCTTGTCCTTCTTTTCCGCAGCTGGACATGTTGAGCCACATCATGCCGAAGACTTGGTAGAGTGGATGACCAAGCCCTCCTCCTCCTCCTCATCCTCTCTCACCCAGGCTCAGGGTACTGGCAAAGCAGCTGCCAAAGCGTCCTCTTCCCTGGTATCAATGTCAGACTCATCATCAGTCACTCCTTCCCTAGACCCACCATGTCCTCCTCCTGAGGAGTCCCCCGAACTGTTTGAGCACAGTGTTGGGTACATGCTCCAGGAGGATGCCCAGCGTTTCGAAGGGTCTGATGATGAAACCCAGCTACAGGAAGGCAGTAGGGTGAGAGCAGACAGAGGGGATGCTCAAGAAGGACACCAATCTGGCAGTCATGTTCCAGCAGCTGCAGCATACTGCCAGATTGGCTCCAGTGATGAGGAGGGAGGGGATGATGAGGTCACTGACTCCACGTGGGTGCCTAATAGGAGAGAGGAGGAGGAGGATGAGGAGGAGGCACATCTCCAACGAGACAGGATGCCCTTTGGTGGCCAGCGTAAGGGCAGTACACCGACGGAATCACACCACAGAGCTCCGCCTGTGCAGGGCGCTGCCTCTGCCCGTCATTCAAAAAGTTCCTTGGTGTGGGCCTTTTTTGAGGCTAGTGCATCAGATCGCACAGCTGCTGTTTGCAACATATGTCTCAAGCGTATATCGCGTGGCCAAAACATCAGCCGCTTGGGTACCACATGCCTGACCAGACATATGTTGACCTGCCATGCAGCTCGTTGGCAAGCCTACCTCAAAGACCCACACCAAAGAACAAAGCGGACCTCTCCTTGCACCGCATCAGCTGGGATCTCCAACCCCACTATAAATTCAGTCCTCTCTGAAACATGCACTGAGAGGAATGAAGGTGTAGAATTAGGTGTGTCACAGCCAAGTACTTGCGGCCACTCTGCTAGCAGTACACCGACGTCCGATTCTAGCAGGCAAATTTCCCTGCCCCAGCTGCTGGACCGTCGAAAGAAGTTCACTCCCAGCCATCCACATGCCCAGCGGTTGAATGCTAGCTTGGCTAAATTGCTAGCGCTTCAACTGCTGCCTTTTCAGTTGGTAGACTCGGCCCCCTTCCGTGAGTTTGTGCAATGTGCGGTTCCTCAGTGGCAGGTTCCCAAACGCCACTTTTTCTCACGGAAGGCTATTCCGGCTCTCTACCGGCATGTGGAAGGCAATGTCTTGGCCTCGCTGGACAGGGCGGTCAGCGGTAAGGTGCATATTACCGCTGACTCATGGTCCAGCAGGCATGGACAGGGACGTTACCTTTCTTTCACGGCCCATTGGGTCACTCTTTTGGCAGCTGGGAAGGATGCAGGACAAGGTGCAGTAGTGTTGGAGGTTGTCCCACCGCCACGCCTCCAAAATGCTACTACTGGTTGTGACACACCTCTCTCCTCCACCCCCTCCTCTTCTTCTTCCTCCATGGCCTCTTCCTGTGGTTTGTCCTATGAACCAGCGGTGCTCCGTAGCCGTTCACGGGGCTACGCAAGTACGCAGGCAAAAAGATGCCATGCCGTGCTTGCGCTGGTGTGTTTGGGGGACAGAAGCCACACTGGGGCAGAGGTCCTGTCTGCTCTGCAGGGCCAGGCCGAGAGGTGATTGACGCCACGCCAGCTTAAGCCAGGAATGGTGGTTTGCGACAATGGCACCAACCACCTCTCCGCCCTCCGACAGTGACAACTGACCTATGTGCCCTGTGTGGCTCACGTCCTTAACCTGGTGGTGCAGCGGTTCTTGGGCAGGTACCCGGGCTTACAGGATGTCCTGAGGCAGGCCAGGAAAGTCTGTGTGCATTTCCGCAGATCTTATAATGCCAGTGCTCGCCTGGCTGAGCTGCAAAAGGAGTTGAACCTGCCCAAGAACCGCCTTATATGTGACATGCCCACCAGGTGGAACTCAACGTTGGCCATGCTGCAGCGGCTGCACACACAGCAGAGGGCCATCAATGAGTACCTGTGCGACTACGGCACCAGGACAGGGTCAGGGGAGCTTGGTTTTTTTCTCCACGCCAGTGGGGCATGATCAGGGATGCATGCACTGTCCTGGCACCATTTGAGGAGGCCACGAGGATGGTGAGCAGTGACAGTGCATGCATCAGTGACACTGTACCTCTTGTCCACCTGTTGGAGCACACGCTGCGTGGAATAATGGACAGGGCACTTGAGGCAGAACAGAGGCAGGAAGAGGAGGACTTCCTTGCCTCTCAAGGCCCCCTTTACCCAGACAGTGTTCCTTCTGTCCCACCCATCGCACAGGAAGAGGAAGAGGAGGAGGAGGAGGAGGAGGAGGAGGAGGATTGTGTCAGCATGGAGGTGGAGGCTGGCACTCAGCATCATCAGCAGCAGTCTTTTAGGGATGATTTACAGTCCCAAGAAACCAGTGGACTTGTACGTGGCTGGGAGGAGGTGACTGCGGATCATGTCGTCCTTAGTGACCCAGAGGACTCCGGAGCGAATGCCTCAGCAAACCTACGCTGCATGGCCTCCCTGATCCTGCAAAGTCTGCGGAAGGATCCTCGTATTCTTCGGATCAAGGAGAGGGACCATTACTGGCTGGCCACTCTCCTTGATCCACGGTACAAGGGTAAGGTTGCGGACCTTATGTTACCGTCGCAGAGGGAGCAGAGGATGAGACAACTCCGGGAGGCCTTGCAGAAAGGTCTGTGCAACGCGTTCCCAGAGACTGGGAGGTTACAAACTCCTGGTCCAGGACAACGAGTTGCTGAGGCTTCGGCCAGTCAAAGAAGGAGCGGTGGGGAAGGTGGCCGTCTGACCGATGCGTTCAGACAATTCTTTAGTCCGCAGCCCCAAAGTATGATTGGTTCCAGCAACCATCGCCAGCGTCTGATAAACATGGTGCAGGAATATCTAGGGGCAAGGTCAGACTTGGACACCTTCCCCACCGAAAATCCTCTGGCTTACTGGGTCTTGAGGATGGATCACTGGCCAGAGCTTGCACAGTATGCAATTGAGCTACTGGCCTGTCCTGCATCCAGCGTTCTTTCGGAACGCACATTCAGTGCTGCTGGAGGATTTGTCACAGATCACAGGGTGCGCCTGTCCACCGACTCGGTTGATCGACTGACTTTCATCAAGATGAACCAGTCTTGGATCACCACCAGCTACCACACACCTGATGCTGATATAACAGACTAATTGATTTTAACATGTCACGTCCCTTCAAGACTGATGCTGATGCTGAGTGCCTGTGCTGTTATGTTGACTGGCTATCCTCCTCCTCCGAGTCCTCAATGATACGATTGATGATGATAGCTTGGAAGATCATTTTTGTTTATGGGTGCCGCCACCAGTGGCTAAGGCCCAATTTTTCAGCCCCTGTTTTACAGGGGCGTGTACTTACAATTTTTTTAGCAATAATTTGCCATAGGGCTCATTGCTGTGCTCCAAGTACAGTATCTGTGAGGGGTTGTAGTGTTGTGCCACCAGTGCCTAAGGCCCAATTTTTCAGCCCCTGTTTAACAGGGGCGTGTCATTACAATTTTTGAAGCAATACTTTGCAACAGGGCTCATTGCTGTGCTCCAAGTACAGTATCTGTGAGGGGTTGTAGTGTTGTGCCACCAGTGCCTAAGGCCCAATTTTTCAGCCCCTGTTCAACAGGGGCATGCAATTACAATTCTTGATGTAATAATTCACAGCAGGGCCCATTCCTGCACCCACCAAGAGTAAGTCTGAGGGCTTACAGTGTTGTGGCAACGCCACCACCACCACCACCACGAAAGGCCCAATTTTTCAGCCACTGTTCAAAAGGGGCATGTAATTACAATTCTTGATCTAATAATTCACAGCAGGGCCCATTCCTGCACCCACCAAGAGTAACTCTAAGGGCTTACAGTGTTGTGGCAACACCACCACCACCACCACCACCACGAAAAGCCCAATTTTTCAGCCCCTGTTCAACAGGGGCATGCAATTACAATTCTTGATCTAATAATTCACAGCAGGGCCCATTGCTGCACCCACCAAGAGTAACTGTCAGGGCTTACAGTGTTGTGGCACCAGCACCACCATCAAAGCCCCAATTTTTACTACCACTGTTCAACAATTATATGTAATTAAAATTCCTGATATAATAGTTGACAGCAGGGCGTTCCAGCACCAACCAAGAGTAACTGTGAGTGCTTACAGTGTTGTGCCAACACCAACAACTAAGGGGCCTATTTCTGCAGAGTATCTACGGCAGGTCCCTACTTTCAAACATCCAACTTACAAACGACTCCTACTTGCAAACGCAAGAAGACAACAGGAAGTGAGAGGAAATCTACCCCTAGGAAGGAAAATTCTCTCCTGTAAGAATAAATATGGGAGAAAGGTGTCTCCTCTGTACTGATGCTTTATCAGCAATCCTTGTTTCAAGAAAAACACCACATTTCAAAAACAGTTGTCATTGGGACGGAAAGTGAGGTGAAATGTTCTGAACAGGGGCACAGACAGCAAAACAAATGTTACAGGGGTGATAACCCTTACCTATGTTTCCCAAAAAGTTTAAAAATAGATTTTTGGGCTGGAGCTACAGTTCAACAATGTACCTGTTCAAAATTACAAACACATTCTACATAAGAACAAACCTACAGTCCCTGTCTTGTATGCACCGCCTGTATACGGCTGTTCAGAGTATATAGGGCCTTTTTTATTTTATGTGCGGGGTTCCCCTTAATATCCATACAAGACCCAAAGGGGCTGGTAATGGGCTGGGGTAGGGGGGGGGGGGGGGTCATGGGGTAGCTATGCCATTTTTCTTAAAGATTTTCATCCATATTACCGGGACCAGACATTACATTAAAGCCGCAAGAAGTTTTAAATGGCTTTTTTTTCCTTTAGAAGTGTCATTTTGTGCAGGGACAGTTCTAAACACGGGAAACACGTGGCACTTCACAGGCATACTTTAGACACCCCCCAGGTACGATATTTAAAGGAATATTTGACTTTTTTTTTTTCACTTTATGCATCATTAAAATGACTGCTCCCGAAAAACGACCGTTTTTAAAACTTCTTTTTGCATTGATACATGTCCCCTGGTGCAGAACCCGGGTTCCCAAACCCTTTTTAGGACAATAACATGCATAATAGTTGTTATAATTAGCACTTTAGAATTCGAACGTTCGCATCCATTGTATTTAATAGGGTTCTAATGTTCGTACGAACTTTCGGTCCGTTCGCGGGTTCTGGTGCGAACCGAACCCGGGGGTGTTCGGCTCATCACTACTCCTGATAGCACATGTCACGCACCAGCCCTCTTGGCTGCACACAACAGTGGTTCCCTCCTGAACACTTGCCCGGCAGTACTAGCTCCTGCTGTCTTCTCTCTGAGCCTCCTGTTCAGATCCTTCATGCATTCTTGAAGGTATCCGTCCTGCACCCAAATGCCCAGGCCCAAGGTCACCCCCCCCCCCCCCAGAATGGGGAGTGCCCTTCAAGTCCCCGACAGTCTAGTACTCCATCCTCAGTTCTTCCACCCAACCACTCCTCCCCAACTAGTCTGACCCTGGGTATATCAAGGAGGCCTGCCCCCTGCCAATCCTAGTTAGGGATTGGTCAGGGCTCCCTGAGACACCTCAGACAGCTCCACCTCTCTTCCCCTCCTCTCTTCTAGAATCCTCTAGAAGACAGAGGGTGGTAACCGAGAAGTGATGCTATCTGTGTGTCACCAGCCTACGCTGAGCCACTACCATCCCACACAGATCAACACAAACATGCCTAGCTTCTAACTATGCCTGCCTAAATTTAGCTGTTCTCCCCAAAAAAATCTACCTCTAGCACCTATCTAGGTAGAGGGTGCTACACAAGGTAAGGGGAAGCCTCTACTAGATTGCCTGTGTGACATTAGCCTTAGAGTTCACATTTACTACTTCACTCTTTACTCTAACCTTCACCTAACTTTAAAATGCCTAACACATCTTCACCATAAAACAAAACCCTTCACTTAGCATAAATAATACTCCCTAATCAGTGGCGTCACTAGGGTTGGTGTCACCTGGTGCGGTAAAACATGGTGTCACCCCCTCCACCAACTATAGTCGCTCCTCAGTACAGACCCCCCTCCTTCAGTAGAGCCCCCTCTACTAAGTATAGACCCCCCTCCATTAGTACAGGCCAAAGCACCTCCCTCCATTAGTACAGGCCCCCAGGACAAAGCATCCCCCTCCATTAGTAAAGACCCCCCAGGATATAGCACCCCCTCCATTACTACAGACCCCCCAGGACAAAGCACCACCTATATTAGTAAAGACCCCCCTCAGGACAAAGCACCCCCTCCATTAGTAAAGACCCCCCTCAGGACAAAGCATCCCCTCCATTAATAAAGACCCCAGGACAAACCACCCTGCTCCATTAGTACAGACCCCCCTCAGGACAAAGCACCCCCTCCACTAGTAAAGACCCCCCAGGACATAGCACCCCTCCATTAGTAAAGACCCCCCTCAGGACAAAGCATCCCCTCCATTAGTACAGACCCCCCTCAGGACAAAGCACCCCTCCAGTAGTAAAGACCCCCCAAGGGCTTAGCACCCCCTCCATTAATAAAGACCCCCTCAGGACATAGCACCCCCTCCATTAGTAAAGACCCCCCTCAGAACAAAGCATCCCCTCCATTAGTACAGACCCCCTCAGGACAAAGCACCCCCTCTATTAGTAAAGACCCCCCAGGACATTGCACCCCTCCATTAATAAAGACCCCCTCAGGACATAGCATCCCCTCCATTAGTACAGACCCCCCAAGGACAAACCACCCCCTCCATTAGTACAGACCCCCCAGGACAAACCACCCCCCCATTAGTACAGACCCCCACAGGACAAAGCACCCCCTCCATTAGTAAAGACCCCCCTCAGGACAAAGCATCCCCTCCATTAGTACAGACTCACCAGGACAAACCACTCCCCTCCATTAGTACAGACCCCCCCAGGACAAAGCACCCCCTCCATTAATAAAGACCCCCCGGACATAGCACCCCCTCCATTAGTACAGGCCCCCCCAGGACAAACCACCCCCATCCATTAGTACAGACCCCCCCAGGACAAACCACTCCCCACCATTAGTACAGACCCCCCAGGTCAAACCGACCCCCTTCATTTGTTAAGACCCCCCCAGGACATAGCACCCCCTCCATTAGTAAAAACCCCCCCAGGACAAAGCACCCCTCCATTAGTAATCCCCCATCGCAGGCCGACACCCACAACCTCCCCCCCCGTTACTGCACCAGTGACCAGCTCAGGCGGTTTAGGTACAAGTAACACCCGTGCAAAAGCTGGAGAGGAGAAGACAGTGTGCAGTCATGCCGCCCGGGTGCAGAATCGATCGTGACAGGCTCGGGCAGCAGTGAGAGACAGAGAGGAGGAGTAGGAGAACACAGGCGCGGCCACGGCGCTGGAGCTGATTTACCGGCTGAAAAAAAAAATGCAAAAAGGGAGCCAGGGCTTTTGCCACCCTCGGGATGGTGTCACCCCTGTAGTGGATGGCACCAGGGTGCGGACCGCAACCCCCGCACCCCCCCAGCAACTCCACTGTCCCTAATACCTATCCTTGATGTTAACCTCCTAAACCAGTGGTGGCCAACTTCATCATCACGCCGAACGGCCGCGCATAGAAATTCAGTGAATATTTATTATTAGAGACTGCAGATGCACAACAGAATATAGTAAAAGACTATGGACGTGATGCAAGAGATGGGCAGAGACTGTGGACATAATACAGGAGTAGGGATGAGCTTCGAGTTTGAGTCGAACTCATGTTCGACTCGAACATTGCCTGTTCGCCCGTTCGTCGAATAGCAAACAATTTGGGGTGTTCGCGGCAAATTCGAAAAGCCGCGGAACACCCTGTAAAAGTCTATGGGAGAAATCTAAAGTGCTAATTATCAAGGCTAATATACAAGTTATTGTCCTAAAAAGGGTTTGGGGACCCGGGTCCTGCCCCAGGGGACATGTATCAATGCAAAAAAAAGTTTTAAAAACGGCTGTTTTTTTCGGGAGCTGTGATTTTAATAATGCTTAAAGTGAAACAATAAAAGTGAAATATTCCTTTAAATTTCGTACCTGGGGGGGGGGGGGGGGGGGTGTATAGTATGCCTGTAAAGCAGCGCTTGTTTCCCGTGCTTAGAACTGTCCCTGCACAAAGTGTCATTTCTGAAGGAAGAGAGATGGTCAGAGACTGCAGACATGCTGCAAAAGATGGTCAGATACTGCGAATATGCTATAGGAGTTGGAGACTAGGGACACGTTTCAGGAGAGTCATAGACTGGAGACATATTGCAGTTAGAAATTACTACTATAAGAGGAAAAACACAGATTAGTGTCTGCAAGGGCCCCAAGGGCTGCACAAAAAGTGCCAAAGAGCCACAGGTCGGGCACCAATGGTCTAAACCCTGAAGCTAGCCCTAACCCATGGTTTCTGAACCAGGGTTCCGTTGAACCCTAGGGCTACTTCAGAGGTTGCTTGAGCAATGAGAAATGTCTTGCTCTCAGATAAGTTCCCACCTAACACCACCGATACTTTTAGATATTTGAAAGAAAGGAATTCTTCCTGATGACTACAAGTGTAATGCCGCGTACACACGACCGTTTTTAATGTCATTTAAAAAAAAGGCTTTTTTCTCGACATGATTCTTCTCAAGCCTGCCGTGCCTACACACTATCGTTGATGCTTGAGTAAAGCACGGCGACGTACAACACGTACGACAACACGTACGACGGCACTATAAAGGAGAAGTTCTATTCTGAAGGCGCCACCCTTTTGGCTGCTTTTGCTGATTTTGTGTTACCGCGTGTTAGTAAAAGTTTGGGAAGAGACGATTCACGCTTTTCAGTCTTCGTGCTTTAAAGATCGTTTTCTATTTTTCAGTTTGTGCTTGTGGGTTCGTATCTGTCTTTCAGTGCTTGTAGTCAGTTCGTATCTGTTTTTGCAGTGCGTTCTTGTCCGCTCGTTACTGTTTTTCAGGTCGTTCTTCAGAGGCCTTGCTGTTCTTCAGTGCGTTCTTTTAGTTTGTTCTGATTAAACGACCGTTTTGTAGCCATGTTGCGGGTACGTTCTTGTCGCCGAGATCGTGCTGTGCTTGGTGCTGGGCTTGTTGCTTTATCCCAGCTCCGGTCCATGAACAGGGTGAGGAGGAGTTCATGGACCAAGAATTGGTTGCTCCAGCGGGACCAATGCTGTCACATGCCTCTGCTGCGGGAGATCCAGGAGAATAACCCTGATGACTACAGGAATTTTCTTAGGATGTCTGACCCCGTTTTTCAGCAGCTCTTGGCTTTGGTGTCCCCCTATATTACCAGGCAGGACACCGTTATGTGGGAAGCCATCACTGCTGAGCAGAGGCTAGTTGCTACGTTGCGTTACCTGGCAACAGGGAGAAGCTTGCAGGACCTCAAGTTCTCGACTGGCATCTCCCCCCAGGCTCTGGGCGTCATTATCCCAGAAACCTGTTCTACCATAATCCAAGTCCTGCAGGAGGACTATATTAAGGTAAGATTTGTCCTTTAACCTTACATTCTATGTATTTAATGCTTGCTAATGTATAGTATTTTTTTAAACAGTCCCTAATTACCATGATTGTAATATGCTGTGAATGCCCCCTTTGTCCCCATGCATGTTGTAAGCTTTTAATGCTCCTTTTTTTTGGTCTACATGCATATTTACAAAAACCAACCTCTCCTGCATTCTATCCTGGGCCCAAACACACCTAGCCTAGTCACTTCCCAATAATTTTGGTCAGCTCCATTGTAGTGCTGCTTGACCCCCCCCTAAAATGTTTTTATTTTATATTTTTCTAATAATTCTGACAGAGTGCTAGAGCCTTTATTTCTGATGTCCCCAACTCATCTCAACCCCCCCCCCCATAAAATAATGTAATTGGTCCATCAGAGGGGGTGAGGAATCTGATTCTTGCTCATTTTTAGCTCTTATTAAAATACTCCTTCAAAATGAATGTTATACTGATGTTTTGCCAAGAATGTTTTGTGATAATCTGCTTGCAATGTTTAGGTAACAAGGTATTAATTTTTTTTTAATCTGAGTTTTCCCAGCGTTGGAACTTTCCCAACTGTGGAGGAGCCATTGATGGTAAGCACGTCCACATCGTGCCACCACCCCATTCGGGATCCTATTATTATAATTACAAAGGGTTCCACAGTATCGTGCTGATGGGGGTGGTGTCTGCCAATTATGAGTTTCTTTTTGTTGATGTTGGGAAAAATGGGCAGATGTCTGACGGTGGAGTTTTTGCCCAGACAGATTTCGCCCACCGGCTACTATCAGAAGACCTGGCATTGCCACCTGCGGCAGAGAATGAAGATGGACTACCCTTTGTTTTCCTCGCAGATGAGGCATTTGCGCTAGGTCCACATCTGATTAGGCCTTTTCCCCAAAGGACCCTTACCCCTGAGAGGAGGGTCTTTAATTATAGGCTGGCCAGAGCCAGAAGGGTGGTTAAAAATGCCTTTGGCATCATGGCCAGCCGTTTCTGCCTCTTTCAGACCTCTCTAAATATGGCCAAGTACAAGTGAAATCACATTGTAATGTGCTGTTGCATCCTCCACAATTTAAAAAAAAAACACTCAACAAATTATATTTCTTCAGTTGGCCTTCAGACCACACACTATTCTGATGTAGCATTGCCAGCCCAGGAAGCTGGCCCTACAGGCTTGGCCCCCCAAAGCGGGCATGATGTGCGCCAACGTTATGTTGGTTATTTTATGGGTAGGGGGGCCATTGCAATATAAAAAGTAAAATCAACTAGCGCAAATAACCCTAAACAGACAGCAGCTGAAACACTGAGGTTCAAAATATCAAATCCCCATCAGAAAATATAAAAAGGCAGTGCAGCGCAAACATAAAAAACACACATATGATTAGAAGACTACGAAGGATAGAGATAGTCCAAGAGTCATTCTTTGAGGAACAATATAAACTAAAAAACACCAAAATGTGTTCAGTAGGTGATTTCCAGATTCTTTATAGTGACTTGTGTGACGACCTCCACCACTAGTAATGGTTAGCAGCTCACCTCAGCGAGTGGACCCCTGAGCTAGTCAGTCAGGTCACTTAAGCAGTTCCCCCTCCGGGAGAAAAACCGACATCCAAGCTATAATGAATCCACATCAGGTAGACAAGGAGTAATTAGAGCCCTGATCAGTCTCACAGCTAGTAATCCAGGCAATCAGATCCAGGAGGCCAGATATAAAATGAGAAGCAAAGAAATCTAGTGCTCTCCGTATAAAAGGATTTAATGATCATAAAAACAAGAAATAAACTTACAAAAATAGCACTGTGCCTCACTGCGGAGGATGTGCAGCATGTCAAAGTGTATCCAACGGATGTCAGCATGGGACGCGGGTGACGTCACGCAGAACCACGTCGTTCCGCAGGCTTTACGTCCAGGAGGCGGGACTTCATCAGCTGCACATCCTCCGCACTGAGGCACAGTGCTATTTTTGTAAGTTTATTTCTTGTTTTTATGATCATTAAATCCTTTTATACGTCACTATAAAGAATCTAGAAGTCACCTACTGAACACATTTTGGTGTTTTTTAGTTTATATTGTTCCTCAAAGAAAGACTCTTGGACTATCTCTATCCTTTGTAGTCTTCTAATCATATGTGTGTTTTTTATGTTTGCGCTGCACTGCCTTTTTATATTTTCTGATGGGCCATTGCAATGCCTGATGACCTTTGAATCTTCGTTTTTAATAAAAATATTCTTTATAATGAAAACATCTTGTTTTTTTTTTATTTGGGTTGATTTGATCTTTCTCCTAGGTCAGTGATGGTGAACCTTGGCACTCCAGATGTTTTGGAACTACATTTCCCATGATGCTCAACTACACTGCAGAGTTGCCGAGCAACATGGGAAGTGTAGTTCCAAAACATCTGGGGTGCCAAGGTTCACCATCACTGTCCTAGGTTATCCTAGTGCACTTGTAGTGTCATGTGTATTTTAAATAAGTAAATAACCATCATTGTCAGTGTAAACACCCCCAATTTTTATTTATTTTTTTGGCAACATTGATATAAGAAGCCACACATTGTTGAGTATAAAATATTTTTAATTGTTGGACATTTTAAATATATTTTTTTTATTAAAATAGAAAATTGTATTTTTTTTTGGGGGGGGGGGGGGGTGTTTCTTGCTAAACTTGCTAAAACGCATGAACCATATGTAACTTGTAAAGTTCAACATGTACAATAGTACTAAAAACAATTAAAACTTTACAAAACAAAATATCAAAACAACAAACACAAATAAAAGTAAATAAGTAATTTTTTTTGCCATATTTAAGATTTAAACCCTCCCAAGCACATCTCTGATCTTTTTTATTCTTTGCTCCAGCTGCTTGGTCTTTTGATGATCTGGAGCAAGTTTTGGTTGATCCAGGTCACGAGAGCAGACCATGAGTTCTTGGATCACCATCTGGGCACTGTGACTGGTGAATCTTTCTTGGGCCACACCCAGAAGAGCATCTAAAAGTTTTAAAAACACCATGTCTTATAAATATGCAGGCCTACATCTATTACCTGAGGCTGTGGTGTATGACACTGACCTGTTGTGTTGCCATTTTCCACTTCTTCCTCCTCATCCCGCAGTTGTGGGTCTTGGGTTGGAGGTGTGGGGTTCCTAGGCTCGTGTCTTGAAGCTCTTTGAAGCCCTATGAGATTGAACCAAAAGGTATAGTTGAGTAAGTAACACATTTTTTAGGCCTGAAAAAGGAATATTAATCATTCTTTGGAAGTGTGGTACAATTGTCTGTTTTGTCAATAGTTCTAAGCTGAACACATGATTGTATCCATTACCAAAGCTGGTAGATTGATCTATTTTGGTCAAGTTTCACACCAAGTATCCACTGGATCACCTGTGTGTGACACCATAAAAAGGCTGTTCTTGTGGCCCACACTTGTGCTAATGAGTCCAGATGTGTAACCAGCTGCAGTGCTGAGCATACTCTCCTTACCGTACACTGAATCCAGTTACATTAGTTAAATATAGTTACCAACACATCTACACAACCATGTTTCAAAAATATTCTCACATAAACAGTTCAAGATGTCAAGTTTCATGTTCTTGGGCACAAAAATCAGTCGTAGGAATCATCGTTCAATCGTTCAATAATTAAATTACAATGTTTTTGTCTGATACAGTGTTAACTAAATTTGAGCATTCCTAAATAGGCATGTTCAAATTTAGTTAACACTGTATCCGAAAAAAAACATTGTATTATTGCGAATGAACGATGATTTTTACGATCGATTCTTGTGCCCAAGAACATGAGAAACTTGACATCTTGAACTGTACTACATTAAAGAAAAAGCACATGCAGCACCATGCTAGTAATAATTATCTGAGTATCTGTAAATCTACTTACCGTATATACTCGAGTATAAGCCAAGTTTTTCAGCACATTTTTTTGTGCTGAAAATGCCCCCCTCGGCTTATATTCGAGTCTGTGTCCGACTTAAAATTTGTGCGCCTGATCCTGGCCGGCCGTGGGTCCCCTGGACCCCAAACTACACACATGTAGCCCCCCTTTTCCTCTACAAGTGTACAAAATTTGGTGTCCGGGGGACCTACGGCTGGGGAGCACCGATTTTTCAAAGCCGGACACCCCTTCCATTGACTCTCAGCCTATGAGAAGAATAAACAGGAGCAATGTTGGAGACAATTTACAGCACACACTTGTTTTGGTAGCATAATTAGTATAATGGAATGTATGTTTCTTGCTAAAGAACATTATTTTTCATCAAACTGTTATGATCAAATGTACCACTGTAACAAAAAAAATAATAATAATATACAGGGCTTTTTTTCTCAGAGAATAGGTGCAGGAACCCACCCTCCCCAGTCAACTCTCGTCCACAGTTCACCTCCCTCCCCCCCCCCACAGCCCACGCTCTCCACAGTTCCCCCCCCAGCTCACCCTCCCCCCTCTCCAAAGTCCCCCCCAGCTCACCCTCTCCCCTCTCTCTACAGCTCAGCCACCCCCTCCCTCCACCCACAGGTTACCTTCTCTTCTCTCGTCCACAGTTTACCTCCCCCCAGCTCACCTTCTCCCCCTCTCTCTATTGCTCACCCCCCCTCCACCCACAGGTTACCTTCTCTTCTCTCGTCCACAGTTGACCTCCCCCTCACAGCTCACCCTCTTCCCCCTCTCAGCAGTTCACCCCCTCCATCCACAGCCAACTCACCCCCTCCACCCCCACATTTCACATTACCATGCGCAGTCCCCTCCCCCCCCATCCAAAATTCCCCTTTTAACCTCTGTCAACATGTCACCTCTGCACACCCCCCATCCACAGCTTACACCCCCAGTCCACAATCACCTCTGCACTCCCATCCACAGCCTATTTCCCCCCTCCACCTTTCACTTCTGTGCCCCCATCTACAGCTATAACTATCTACAACCCCCCATCTTCCACCTCTGCACCCTAAGCCCCCCGAGCACTCTTGACCCTGTACAATTTCCCCTGCTCACAACTCTCACTTTGCACAATCAAACCCCCCCAGCTCTGACCTCTGCAGAAAATCCACAACTTCAGTCTCTACTCTCTCTGCACAACTCTCTCAACTTCATTGGTATTAGAGCCGTGCAGCAGACTTCCGTTCTGTCAAATCAGGCTTTTTTTTTTCCTCAGCTTACTGTGCAGTCTACTCCGTGCAGCGCCGCCTGTCAGATCAGTGTAGCACAGAACTGAGGAGGAGTTTCAGAGAGCTTCACTTGGCTCCGTGCTACACAGATATGACAGACAGCAGGTGGGGAAATCCCCCATTATTGCCGATAGTTGCGGGCACCGATCAGTCAGCTGTGGAGCACATTCCCTGGATGCCTAGCATACAGAAGCTGGTGGAGGAAATGAATGGTATAGAAAACTTCCTCTACCGGCCTCTGTTTTATGTGACAGACTGCAGAAGAGAGGGCTGCCTGAGGTGTGTATGTGTGTATGTGTATGTGTGTGTAGCGCCCTGCTCCTATTGAGTAGGCGCTATGTTTAAATTTAAGTTATCTGAGCTGTAGTTTGGCTCAGAAAGATTGTATTAAATTACATTACTGGTTTCTGTTCCAGTCCAGTTGTGTTGTGCTTTTTCCACTTGACTGTAGGTGTCGCTGTCACCACAGGTCAAGGTGGGAAATGCAGCAGGCATTGGGTATTCTTTGCCCAGAAGCCGCCCAGCGGGAGTGGTCCCCCCGCTGTGCATTCTGGGTGAGAGTACTTAAGGGACAGACACCGTTTTCCTGCTCTCTCTGACCTGATGGCCCTCCTGGCCTAAGGTGTGCCATAACAGTTCTTCTGTCTCTGGGCCGGCTGGCCCGCGGCCTCGTTACTGATAGTAGGCCCAGGATGACCGAACACCGCACCGGCTGCTAGGTCAGTGAGAGAGGCCTATCTGGTGGTTGCTAGATCCAGTGTGGAATCTGTTTGTCCTCTGGATAAAAGAAGTACCCGTGATCCGCAAATACAAGGTACCTGAATCTCCCCTATCGCTCCATCTCTCTAACTGACTTTGTTGAATAAAACCATTGAAAAAGAGACTATGTGTTGGTGCTGACATCTGTGAACAACTCTTCAATGGGACCCCTATGACGGACACGGTGGAACAGTAAGGTAACGTGTAAAATGACACTTTGCTACAATGTAAAGTAGTGAGTGTACAGCTTGTATAACAGTGTAAATTTCCTGTACCCTCAAAATAACTCAACACACAGCCATTAATATCTAAACCGCAGGCAAAAAAAGTGAGTACACCCCTATATGAAAATGTCCAAATTGGGCCCAAAGTTTCACAATTTTGTGTGGCCGCCATTATTTTCCAGCACTGCGCTAACCCTCTTGGGCATGGAGTTCACCAGAGCTTCACAGGTTGCCACTGAAGTCCTCTTCCACTCCTCCATGACCACATCACGGAACGGTGGATGTTAGAGACCTTGCGCTCCTCCACCTTCTGTTTGAGGATGCCCCACAGATGCTCAATAGGGTTTAGGTCTGGAGACATGTTTGGCCAGTCCATCACCTTTACCCTCGGCTTCTTTAGCGAGGCAGTGGTCATCTTGTAGATGTGTTTGGGGGTGTTATCAAGTTGGAATACTGCCCTGCGGCCCAGTCTCCGAAGGGAGGGATCATGCTCTGCTTCAGTATGTCACAGTACATGTTGGCATTCATGGTTCCCTCAATCAACTGTGACTCCCCAGTGCCGGCAGCACTCATGCAGCCCCAGACCATGACACTCCCACCACCATGCTTGACTGTAGGCAAGACACACTTGTCTTTGTACTCCTCACCTGGTTGCCGCCACACATGCTTGACACCATCTGAATCAAATAAGTTTATCTTGATCTCATCAGACCACAGGACATGGTTCTAAATAATCCATGTCCTTAGTCTGCTTGTCTTTAGCAAACTGTTTGCATGCTTTCTTTTGCATCATCGTTAGAAGAGGCTTCCTTCTCAGATGACAGCCATGCAGACCAATTTGATGCAGTGTGCAGCGTATGGTCTGAGCACTGACAGGCTGACCCCCACCCCTTCAACCTCTGCAGCAATGCTGGCAGCACTCATATGTCTATTTCCCAAAGACAACCTCTGGATATGACGCTGAGCACGTGCACTCAACTTCTTAGGTCGATCATGGCGAGGCCTGATTTGAGTGGAACCTGTCCTGTTAAACCGCTGTATGGTCTTGGCCACCATGCTGCAGCTCAGTTTCAGGGTCTTGGCAATCTTCTTATAGCCTAGGCCATCTTTATGTAGAGCAATGATTCTTTTTTTCAGATCCTCAGAGAGTTCTTTGCCATGAGGTGCCATGTTGAGCTTCCAGTGACCAGTATGAGAGAGTAAAGCCCTGTACACACGATCGGATTTCCTATGGTTTTTTAACCGATGGATTTTACCATCGGAAAACCGATGAAGCTGACTTCCATCAGTCTTGCCTACACACCATCAGTCAAAAAACCGACCGTTCCAAACGCGGTGACGTAAAACACTCCGATGAGCCGGGAAAAATTAAGTTCAATGCTTCTGAGCATGCGTCGACTTGATTCTGAGCATGCGAGGGTTTTTTATCCGATGGAGTTCCCCACAGACGATAGTAATTTGCTATCGGTTTTTTAACCATCAGATAAATTTAAAACATGTTCTATTTTTAAACACCGATGGAAAAAAGACCGATGGGGCCCATACACGATCGGTTTGTCCGATGAAAAAAGTCCATCAGACTGTTTTCATCGGGTTAAACCTATCGTGTGTACAGGGCTTAAGAGCGATAACACCAAATTTAACACACCTGCTCCCCATTCACACCTGAGACCTTGTAACACAAACGAGTCACATAACACCAGGGAGAGAAAATAGCTAATTGGGCCAATTTGGACGTTTTCACTTAGGGGTGTACTCACTTTTGTTGCCAGCGGTTTAGACATTATTGGCTGTGTGTTGTGTTATTTTGAGGGGACAGCAAATTTACACTGTTATACAAGCTGTACACTACTTTACATTGTAGCAAAGTGTCATTTCTTCAGTGTTGTCACATTAAAAGATATAATAAAATATTTACAAAAATGTGAGATACTGTATATATATATATATATATATATATATATATATATATATATATATATATATATGTTAAAAAAATATAAAATATAAATATATATATATATATATATATATATATATATATTATTTTACACCATTATGGACAATAATTGTTCAGGATGCTACAAGACTGTATATTCCCAATTCCTAATAAACATTGTATGTATGTTTTATGAAGGGCTTCCTGACATATTTGGAGTATTTAAAGTATTTTTATGAGTAACAAGAGTGTCGTGTTATTATTGTGTTATTTTTGTAAGCGTTTTTTAAATAAGTTTTCCATTTAATTAAGCTATACAACCTCCTTTTTGCTGTTATGGGAATATTTTGAGTCCTTTGAGTAAATTCAGTTCTAGGCCAGCAGCAAGGTCTGTGCAGCGCTGTTTGGAAAAATAAATAACACTTGCAAACGAACCTCCAGCTTAGCCGACGTCCCCTATAAACATTATTTAGTGTGAGCGTAGAGAGATGGAGAGCGACCACGAAATGTATCAGATCTCTGTGGTTAGAGGCTGCTGTACCATCGCTGTCACCCTGAACAGCACGGCCTGTATGTGATTGTCATGCTGTGTGCAACCACTTCTTAGGGGTGAGCCCTGCTAGAAAAACCACAGACTATATGAAGACAACCTGTCACTTCCCAACTCATAGGGGAACAGAATGTACCCCCGCGTGTTGTACAAAGCCGGTAATTATGTCTGTCGGCAGGTTGATATTTTACACACTGATTATACAAGCAGCTAAAGGGCTCCAGCCAACCCGGCAGAGGACCAAGCCTGTGTTTCCTGCAAATACATGGTTCTCTGTTTGTCATTTATAATAAGGCATGCAACCACAAAAATAAGATGTTTATTTACAATCAACCAAGCCTGGGATGGCCTCAGAGATGGTGAAGAATAGGACCAGGGTTTATCAGCTTCAAACATAACAAGCGGGAGGTAAGTCGCACGAACCCTGGGATTTACTAAAATGCAGGAAAAAAATTCCAATGTTAATTTGGGCTTAAAGGGTAACTCCACTTTCATGAAAAAAATAATATATAAGATGTGCAGTTACTACACAAGCCATATTATATTATAATGTTGTAGTGGGATGCCCCTTTGTCCAGATTCCGGTGCAGGTCCCTTTAACTCAACTCCCCACAATCCTCTGAGCTCCTGGACACGCCCGGGGGATATAAATGTCAGCTCCACCCAGCTTCCGGTGCTCAGAGAGATCCTGCCTGGTGGGACAGCAGTGACTGGGCAAGTGAGCTGTTCCCAGGTACTGGGTCCTCCCCTGTTAAGTCTGGTGTGTGGGCCACCAGCAGTGAGCACAAGAGCACGCAGCATCTTTCCAAGCCCCAGTCACTGGAGAGGACTCTGTTACAGTCCATTTGCGGAAGCTGTCCAATAAGTGGGTTGGCCCTATCTGCAGCCACCAGAACCTCCTGACCAAAGCAAGTAGAAAGCAGTGCCAGCGTGAAGTGTGTGCCAGCAGGAGGTCAACTCAGCTCACAGTCTGTTGAACGAACGATTACTATCTTGGACACGTGAGATTTCTTAGCTCTCTATTCTATCTGTAGATTGAACTCAGAACACGCTGCTGCCACCTAGTGGACATTAGTTGAACGACAGTATAATTGTTATATTCTCTTTCTTTACGGTTCATATTAATGTTCTGTACTGTATACCAGTGTTCACACGTTCTCCGGTACAACTTATGTTGAAGTTCATTGTTAAGTAAAGTAGAAATTGCACATCACCACTGGTCTGATCATTTGGCTGAAACCGTTACACAACAATGTTACTAAAATGACCTTTCCTTTTCAATCAGGCTGTCTGACATCCACAGAATCTTTACAAAGATGACACCACTGATAGGAACAAGATGCACAAATGGATGAAGAAGTTTAAAGAAGAGGAACCAGCAGTAGTAGACTATCAACTGTAATGACTGAAACAAATGTTCAACGAGTGGATGAACTAATGTGCGCCAACAGACAAGTCACAATCCGTGAGCTTTCTACACAACTGGACTCTGCTCACACTGCCATACATTGGAGGACTTAGGGCAGGGGTCTCAAACTGGTGGCCCCAACAATACCTCCCAACTTTTTTGAGATGGGAACGAGGGACACCTATTAGAAAATGTATGTATGCATGAGACACACACCCTGTCACGCCCCCTTAAAGGAGAATTATCATTATTTAAACCCACAAGGGCTTTATTTTTACCACTACAATTCCTTTATACTGGCTTTTGAAGTTTACAAATGCAGCAATTTATGGAAAAAGGGTTTATCACTGGGAAACACTTTTTGAAAGATAAATATTTTTTTTATACAATTATATAGATCAGACCAAAATGAGGGAAAAATGAGGAGGAAAGAGGGACAGAGGGACTTTATTCCAAATCAGGGAAAGTTGGGAGCTATGCAAAACTACAAGTTCCATGAGGCATTGCAAGGCTGACAGTTGCAAGTGTAGCGCCCCTTTACTTTTCAGGGGTGCTATGTACTTAAATTTATGGGTTGGGAGGTGCGCATGCGCGAGAGTTCCGAGATGGCTGCCTGAACTCGGAGCTCCGCGCCATCCCGTTCCAGCAGCGCCCACAGCACCCGCTCCCGCAACGCTCAGACACCGGAGAACGGGGAATCGACACCCCGCGACACTCGCGCACGCCCTCGTATGAGCCGAACGGGCGTCAGACGGCAATTAGAGAGCCAATTCGCCGCCTCCACACTCCCCGGGTATACCAAGATGGCCGCCGCGGCTGCTGCAACCTCACAGCCTCACACAGCCACTGAGGGGACACAGGATTGCAGGCAAGTACTGGCCCCCACTCTCCTCTCCTATACCCCGGAGATGAAGGGACACAATCAGCAGCCCTTGACACCCTCTCCAGCCTCCACAGAATCCCTCCTGAGACACTCCTTTGGGGCACAGGCTTACTCTCCTGCTGGGCCTGCAGAATCTCCTCACACAGGATTCTCTCCCCATGGCGCTGCAGGCCCAGATCAATCCTTTAATGCAGCAGACTTATTCCTCAAATTCTCTACCCTTCTAGAGACAGGTCTAGCCTCCACAGCTGCTAAAATCACAGGGGACATTAAAGCAGACATCCAAAATATAGGGTCCAGGATGGAAGCCATAGAAATTAAGCTCGATCAAACTGCAGCTGCCTCTCACCAGAACTCTGATCTTATTCAGACCTTACATGACCAACTGGACACAGCTTTCTCCCGCATAGATGACCTCGAGAACAGGTCCAGGAGATATAATTTCAGAATCAGAGGTCTCCCGGAGTCAATTATCGATGTTGAATCTGCCACGCAAGAACTTATGAGGTCCCTGATCCCAAACATCCCTACACCCCGCCTGGAGCTGGACAGAGCACATAGAGCGCTGGGACCCCCCAGGAAAGATGGCTCCCCCAGGGACATTATTGTAAAGCCCCACTACTATGCTGTCAAGGAGGCGGTCATGAAACAGACCCGCTCAATGCATCAAGTGCTCTGCCAGGGGCACCCGGTGCAAATTTTTGCGGATCTCTCTCCTTCCACCATACAGCGCAGACGTACCCTAAAACCGCTACTATCTGCTTTGACACAGAAGGAGGTCAAATACAGATGGGCATTCCCCTTCGCCGTGAAGTTCACCTACAAAGGCCGAGATCATGCCTTCTCCAACTTCGCTATGGGAGAAAAGTTGCTTCTCAGCCTGAAGATCATTTCCCAGGAGTCGGACATGGAGACGTCGTCATCAGGATCGAATAAACGCCCGCCTCCCACAAGTCCGCCGGATCCCCTCTGGAACAAATCCAAGGCCAGAAGATCATCGCATACAGGTCCTACATGAGACTTTGATTGTCGCGAGGTGTCGGTTCGACGCATACTGATGCACCCGCATCGGACTTTTCTCTTCTCCTATGAGGATGACTCTCATACTACCCCGGAAATCGTTTTCTCCGGTGTTCTCTCTTTACATGTTAACAAACGGTTTTATTTGTTGTTTCTCCCCTCCTATGTCTAGAGATGGGTTTCCTAACTATGCCTCCCCCGTCTGGGGGACAAGGGCGATACTATAGCCACTTTCCTGAAGTAAATATGCTTTACTCCATCTCATTAGCGGCGGCGGATCGGGGGCTCCCTCCCCCTCCCTCCTGCCCGTGCGGGTGGGGTGGGGGGTGCCTCTGACCGCTTATACCTGGGTAGTTGCTTCAATGCTACTGTCCGTTTATTGGTTCACGTTGCTTTAGGAGCATAGTTGTTTAAATTTACAGGGCGCCCTGGTTTGGGGTGGCTCACATGTGCCTCCACCTATCCCTTGAACCCCAGTTGGTCTTCGGGGGATAGGATCTCCAAGGCTTTTAGCCAGGAGATTTGAACTTCCTACTTTTATCTCACGATTTTTGGTGAGATGACAGTTAGGTACTTTTCTCTCCCACCGGGAGCATTCTCCTGCGCGGGGGGAAACCTTCCTCCTATTCTGTCCTTTCTAACTTTCTTTCTATCCCCTTTTTTCTCTTTTGAGCATCACCTGACATTTTTGTTTCTTTTAGACACTACCACCGGTAAGCCTCTCAAGTCTGCGGGATCCCAGAAGTACGATATCGGGGTCTAATCGTCGCTCTGGAGTCGCCGGAGGTCCCAGCGGTAAGTGGCGATGGACATTGCAGTGCTTCTCCCCTCGGGGTCCATGGCTGACCACACTCACACGGCCTTAAAGGTCGCTACACACAATGTCCAGGGCCTAAACTCCCCCCTCAAACGTAGGAAACTCTTTAATACCTACAAATCGTCAAGCTTGGACATTGTAATGATACAAGAAACCCATTTCCCGGCCCGGTACAGTCCCAAGTTCCTCCACTCCCACTTCCCGAACTTCTATATGGCCAGTGCGGTTAATAAGTCAAAGGGGGTGGCCGTCTTATTAGCAAAAACGTGCAACTTCACCTGGATCTCTGATGTAAAAGATCCAGAGGGCAGGTACATCTTAGTAAAGGGCACGATCGAAGGCCACTTATACTCCCTGATATCCTACTACACGCCCAACAAAGGTCAAGCAGCCTTCTTCAAACAACTATTTGACAAGCTAGCTCCTCTGTTGGAGGGCACAATCATTTTTGGTGGGGACTCCAACGCAGCATTTGATCAGGGTCTGGATAGATCTAAACCTCCCTCGGCCCAACTGACACGTCCGACCAAAGAGAGCCTGAAAATCGCCAAACTCATCCACGCTCAGGGTCTGACCGATGTGTGGAGAGAACTAAATCCGTCCAAGCGAGATTATACACACTTTTCCCATCCCCACAACTCCTATGCCCGAATTGACCACCTGTTAGTTTCAAACCACACTATCCCACTTGTTGTAAAATCCCACATCAGGGACACGGTTTTGTCGGACCACTCCATTGTGAGCATGTCCCTTACGATGCAAAGCTCAAGGCCGGGCCAGAGACACTGGAGACTGAACGAATCCATTCTCTCCGACCCTATCCGAGTCACCATGCTAGATAAGGCAATGAAGGAATACTTCATTCTTAATAACGTAGATGGGACAACGTCCGAAACCCTGTGGGCGGCTCACAAAACTTTTATGAGAGGGGAATTCATTAGGATGGGAGCCCAGATAAAGAGGGAGAGGGAAGCGGACAGAGTACGGTTAGAAGGGATATACACAAAGCTGAGAGCCCAGCACAAACGAAATCCCTCCCCCTTAATGGCAGCGCAACTAGACAAGGCTAGACTGGAGCTCAATCTTGTTCTCACGGCCAATGCAGACAAACAAATCAGATGGAGCAAAAATAGATTTTACTCCATGGGGGACAGGATGGGCTCCATGTTGGCTGCTAGACTAACACCACGCTTCAGAACATATGCAATGCCTCAGATTAGGATCCCTGGACAGGGCACTACAGCCAACCCATCCAAGATATTAGACGCTTTCCAGGCTTTCTATACAAATCTATATAGTCCCCACACGCTCGGTAATGACGATTCCGTCCGCCACTTCCTGCATAGCCTTCCCTTACCGTCGCTCTCCCAGGAGCATAAAGGGGAGCTTGAAGCACCCTTTACTGAAGGAGAGGTTATGGAGGTGATTAAAGACCTAAAGACGGGATCGGCCCCAGGGCCGGATGGGCTCTCGAACCCCTATTATAAGGCGTTTGCCGAGACCCTAGCCCCGCATCTAACTAATTTCCTTAATGCTAAAACAAGGGGAGACCCACTCGATCCTCAACTCAATACTGCGTATATTACAGTAATCCCTAAGCCGGACAAGAATCCGGAAGAGATTGGAAATTATCGACCCATTTCTCTAATAAATAATGATTTAAAAATCTTAACTAAAATACTAGCTATCCGTTTGGCTTCTTTCATAAGCACATATATCCATAAGGACCAAGTGGGGTTTATCCCCGGCAGGCAGGGCCCTGATCAGATAAGGAGGGCAATAGATATAGTTTCCATTCTCCAAACAAACTGGGTGGGAGGTCCCAAGCAATCGGGAATGTTCCTTTCGCTGGACCTCCACAAGGCCTTTGATTCGGTGTCCTGGCCCTATATCTTTGCTCTCTTAGAATGCTGGGGTTTCGGCACACGGTTTTTGGGACTGATACGTGCCTTATACTCCAATTCTTCAGCATACATACGACTCCAGGGCTGTTACTCGAAACCCATACATATCAAGAAAGGGACTAGACAAGGTTGCCCTTTATCTCCGCTCATCTTCGCGATAGCTATTGAGACACTCGCCATCGCAATTCGCCATAACCCGAACATACAAGGTGTCTCCTGTGGCCCCCAAACACATAAATGCGGTCTCTTTGCGGACGACATTTTGCTGTTTATAACCTCCCCCATCACTTCCCTCCCGAACTTATGTAAAACTCTGGATGACTTTGCAACGGTATCTGGCCTCCACGTGAATTACACCAAATCCCAAGCCATGAATATCTCACTACCAAACGACACTGTGGCTCTCCTAAAACAATCCTTCCGGTTTGCCTGGAGCGAATCCTCTCTTAGGTACTTGGGGATCAACTTGACATCTAAGACAGAATTCCTCTACATGAATAACTATCCCCCTATGTATCGTAAGCTAGAATCAGATCTACTCACTTGGTCCAAAAATAATCTGTCCTGGCTGGGAAGGGTACATTCTATAAAAATGACGCTACTCCCGAGGTTATTATACCTTTTTCGCTCTCTTCCCATACCCATACGGAAGAATCACATTAAATCATTCCAAAGTAAAATAATGAAATTCATCTGGGGAAAGGGGGGATTTAGGTTGCCTCAAAAGACTCTACACCTTCACAAACGGAAAGGAGGTCTCGGCTTGCCCCATCTTCACAAATATTACCAGGCAGCCAGGTTAGCTCAGTTATCTGTAGTCTATTCACGATTTGAGAAACCTGATTGGATGAATATAGAAAGACAGGCCGTCCCTCGTTTCACGCTAGACTTCCTACTCTGGAGCCCCCCGAAAGACAGACCCCCGATTTTATCCCATACCCTTTCCCACTCTTTCGCCCTATGGGATGGGCTGCGTTCGTCAACTTCATTAGTATCCTCATACAGACCCCTAACTCACCTTTTCAACAATCCGAACTTTCCTCCCGGTAAAGACGTCTTAGCTTTCAAATGGTGGTTGGACAAGGGACTTTACCGAATTGGGCAATTCTTTACAGCAGCAGGCCCCTTCACCCTAAACCACTGTATCAAAACACTAGATCTGCCAGACTCGGAACGATTCAGGTTTGGCCAAATATCTCACTTTCTACATTCCCTATGGAAAGAAAGGCCCATTCCGCCAAAGTTTACCAATTACGAGTTGTGGTGTGGTCGGGCCAGGGACCAGAGGGGGGGGATCTCGGTGATCTACTCGTCACTTGCATCTGCGTCCTCTAAGGAGGCCTTTATGACTGCCTGGGAATCTGACTTCCAATTCCAGTGGGATCTGGAGGGATGGCAGAATGCATGCTTTCGGTCATTTAAAGGTATCCTCAACACTGCATTGATGGAGGCTAGCCTTAAAGTGATTTCTCGGTGGTACTATACCCCTTCCAGACTAGCCTCGATCTACCCCACAGCGGATCCTCTATGTTTTAGAGGTTGCCAACATATAGGCACAATGGCCCACATATGGTGGGAATGCCCCAGAATTCGCCCCTTCTGGAAGAACATATTTAATTTAATTAACAAGCTGATTGGAACTCGGATCCCCAGGACCCCGACGATTGCCCTACTGAATGCTCAAATCCCAGAGATCCCCAAATCTTCCCGAAGGTTAACTCATTTTATATTGTTGGGCGCAAAGCTTACGGTGGCAAAGGCCTGGAAACAACCAAAGATCTCTTTTCCTGCGGCTACAAAGAAAATATCTTGGATAATGTCGCAAGAAAAGCTTTCCAGTATATTACTAAACACAACGGACAAATTCGAAAAGGTATGGGAACCATGGGCCCAACAGATGGGAATCCTCATTGGTTCTCCTTCCAAGCAGGTGTAGTGCATCCTCCGCATTTCAGGTGATGTTCTAGCTCTTCATTCCTCTTTCTTTTTCCTTTCGGCTCGCTCTGAGTCTCTGTGTTTATCTGTCCACTTTCTTCCTTTTTTCATTGCGGCCAATGTTTTTTTAGGATTAGAGGTCAGGTTCACAAGATCTCAGGTAGAGCATGAGTAGTCTACACTTTAATTCTGTTCTGAATTCTAAAATTTTGGTATAAGCCTTCCTCCAGTTGACGAGGATCGGAATAATGGGAGGTTCTGGGATCCCCCTTCCAACACAGTCAGTTCCCATTCGAGGTGTTGGGGGGAGCGGAACATGCTTCCTGCTTTAATTTATCTCCCTACGGATATGCCGACAGTTACTACTCTACATAGATTCTAGACGGACGATAGGCCACTGCTCTTGCTTCTATCTATCACAGCTAAAATCAGTTTCAATTTCTCTGAACGTTTACTATTGCTTACATATGACTGACCCGTCCTTTATGTATAACCTATGCATTTTGAAATAAAAATATTGAATATAAAATTTATGGGTTGGTCTGGGCTAGTAGCCAGGCTCAGACCACTTTGATTTGTTAGTCCTCGCTTCTGCCTATGTGATGTAGCCTGACGCACAGTTCCCTGTGGACTGTAGGTGGCACTGCCATATCAGGTCAGGGTTGAACCGTGGGTAACATTGCTATGCCTTAGGGTGTCCTCTCTCGGCAGCGGTATGGTGGGCGTGGTTGGCGTCTGTGCATGCCGGGAGAGGATACATAAGGGGCAGACGCCATTCTTTTGGGGTCTGAAGTCAGGAGTCTGGAGTGTGAGCAGTTCACACCACCCGGCCCTCCAGGCCAAGGGTGCGCATGTGTATCAGTCTCAGGCACATTTAGCCTGGGGCTGCAACTCCACTAGTAGGCCCAGCACCTTTAGCTGGGGCCTATCTCCAAAAGGAGAATCCCAGGGTGCCCGGGAAAGGGTGGACCCGCTCTAAGAAGAGGAGACCGGGGGAGGACCTTTCTGATGGACCGGTGAGAGTTCATGGTGAAAGAGAGGCCTGGTTACCTTCTGGAGGGATTCAAATATTCATCACAGGCTTTGCAACATGCTATTGCTGGCACCTGTCCTTATGTTGCAATAGCTGAGGTGTTCGGGACTTAAAGACTCTGTGGCAGAGGATCTCCCGATCGTATCTCTAGGAAAACCTAAAGTGAACGTTCGAGTATCATTCCGGCTGCTGGGATCCGCTCTTACAGGGGACTATCCGGGTGAGCTAAACCTACTCGGGATCGAGTAGCGACTATCATACCAGTTTGTGCCTGGACCTATCTCCAAAACCTTACGGTCCTTTCTCTCATTCACCTTTCCTGTCTGCTGAATAGTGATGAGCCGAACACCCCCGGGTTCGGTTCGCACCAGAACCCGCGAACGGACCGAAAGTTCGCACGAACATTAGAACCCTATTAAATACAATGGATGCGAATGTTCGGATTCTAAAGTGCTAATTATAACGACTATTATCCATGTTATTGTCCTAAACAGAGTTTGGGAACCCGGGTTCTGCACCAGGGGACATGTATCAATGCAAAAATAAGTTTTAAAAACGGACGTTTTCCGGGAGCATTCATTTTAATGATGCATAAAGTGAAAAAAAAAAGTCAAATATTCCTTTAAATATTGTACCTGGGGGGTGTCTAAAGTATGCCTGTGAAGTGCCACGTGTTTCCCGTGTTTAGAACTGTCCCTGCACAAAATTACATTTCTAATGGAAAAAAAAGCCATTTAAAACTGCTTGCGGCTTTAATGTAATGTCTTGTCCCGGTAATATGGATGAAAATCTTTAAGAAAAATGGCATAGCTACCCCATCACCCCCCCCCCCCACCCTACCCCAGCCCCTTACCAGCCCCTTTGGGTCTTGTATGGATATTAAGGGGAACCCCGCACACAAAATAAAAAAGGCCCTATATACTCTGAACAGCCGTATACAGGCGGTGCATACAAGACAGGGACTGTAGGTTTGTTCTTATGTTGAATCTGTTTGTAATTTTGAACAGCTACATTGTTTAAGTGTAGCTCCAGCCCAAATACCTATTTTTAAGCTTTTTGGAAAACATAGGGAAGGGTTATCACCCCTGTAACATTTGTTTTGCTGTCTGTGCCCCTGTTCAGAACATTTCACCTCACTTTGCGTCCCAATGACAACTGATTTTGAAATGTGGTGTTTTTATTGAAACAAGGATTGGTGATAAAGCATCAGTAGAGAGGAGACACCTTTCTCCCATATTAATTCTTACAGGAGAGAATTTTCCTTCCAAGGGGTAGATTTCCTCTCACTTCCTGTTGTCTTCTTCCGTTTGCAAGTAGTAGTCGTTTGTAAGTTGGATGTTTGAAAGTAGGGACCTGCCGTATATACTCTGCAGAAATTGGCCCCTTAGGTGTTGGTGTTGGCACAACACTGTAAGCCCTCACAGTTACTCTTGGTGGGTGCTGGAACGCCCTGCTGTCAACTATTATATCAGGAATTGTAATAACATATAATTGTTGAACAGTGGTAGTAAAAATTGGGCCTTTGATGGTGGTGCTGGTGCCACAACACTGTAAGGCCTGACAGTTACTCTTGGTGGGCGCAGCAATGGGCCCTGCTGTGAATTATTAGATCAATAATTATAATTGCATGCCCCTGTTGAACAGGGGCTGAAAAATTGGGCCTTTGGTGGTGGTGGTGGTGGTGGTGGTGGTGGTGTTGACACAACACTGTAAGGCCTGACAGTTACTCTTGGTGGGCGCAGCAATGGGCCCTGCTGTGAATTATTAGATCAATAATTATAATTGCATGCCCCTGTTGAACAGGGGCTGAAAAATGTGGCCTTTGGTGGTGGTGGTGGTGGTGGTGGTGTTGACACAACACTGTAAGGCCTGACAGTTACTCTTGGTGGGCGCAGCAATGGGCCCTGCTGTGAATTATTAGATCAATAATTATAATTGCATGCCCCTGTTGAACAGGGGCTGAAAAATTGGGCCTTTGGTGGTGGTGGTGGTGGTGGTGTTGACACAACACTGTAAGGCCTGACAGTTACTCTTGGTGGGCGCAGCAATGGGCCCTGCTGTGAATTATTAGATCAATAATTATAATTGCATGCCCCTGTTGAACAGGGGCTGAAAAATTGGGCCTTAGGCACTGGTGGCACAACACTGCAACCCCTCACAGATACTGTACTTGGAGCACAGCAATGAGGCCTGTTGCAAAGTATTGCATCAAAAATTGTAATTACACGCCCCTGTTAAACAGGGGCTGAAAAATTGGGCCTTAGCCACTGGTGGCGGCACCCATAAACCAAAATGATCTTCCAAGCTATCATCATTAATCGGATCATTGAGGAGGAGGAGGAGGATAGCTAGTCAACATAACAGCACAGGAACTCAGCATCAGCATCAGTCTTGAAGGGATGTGACATTTTAAAATCAATTAGTCTGTTATATCAGCATCAGGTGTGTGGTAGCTGGTGGTGATCCAAGACTGGTTCATCTTGATGAAAGTCAGTCGATCAACCGAGTCGGTGGACAGGCGCACCCTGTAATCCGTGACAAATCCTCCAGCAGCACTGAATGTGCGTTCTGAAAGAACGCTGGATGCAGGACAGGCCAGTAGCTCAATTGCATACTGTGCAAGCTCTGGCCAGTGATCCATCCTCAAGACCCAGTAAGCCAGAGGATTTTCGGTGGGGAAGGTGTCCAAGTCTGACCTTGCCCCTAGGTATTCCTGCACCATGTATATCAGACGCTGGCGATGGTTGCTGGAAACGATCATACTTTGGGCTAGACGGCCACCTTCCCCACCGCTCCTTCTTTGACTGCCCGAAGCCTCAGCAACTCGTTGTCCAGGACCAGGAGTTTGTAACCTCCCAGTCTCTGGGAACGCGTTGCACAGACCTTTCTGCAAGGCCTCCCGGAGTTGTCTCATCCTCTGCTCCCTCTGCGACGGTAACATAAGGTCCGCAACCTTACCCTTGTACCGTGGATCAAGGAGAGTGGCCAGCCAGTAATGGTCTCTCTCCTTGATCCGAAGAATACGAGGATCCTTCTGCAGACTTTGCAGGATCAGGGAGGCCATGCAGCGTAGGTTAGCTGAGGCATTCAGTCCAGAGTCCTCTGGGTCACTAAGGACGACATGATCCGCAGCCACCTCCTCCCAGCCACGTACAAGTCCACTGGTTTCTTGGGACTGTAAATCATCCCTAAAAGACTGCTGCTGATGATGCTGAGTGCCAGCCTCCACCTCCATGCTGACACAATCCTCCTCCTCCTCCTCCTCCTCCTCCTCTTCCTGTGCGATGGGTGGGACAGAAGGAACACTGTCAGGGTAAAGGGGGCCTTGTGAGGCAAGGAAGTCCTCCTCTTCCTGCCTCTGTTCTGCCTCAAGTGCCCTGTCCATTATTCCACGCAGCGTGTGCTCCAACAGGTGGACAAGAGGTACAGTGTCACTGATGCATGCACTGTCACTGCTCACCATCCTCGTGGCCTCCTCAAATGGTGCCAGGACAGTGCATGCATCCCTGATCATGCCCCACTGGCGTGGTGAAAAAAACCCGAGCTCCCCTGACCCTGTCCTGGTGCCGTAGTCGCACAGGTACTCATTGATGGCCCTCTGCTGCGTGTGCAGCCGCTGCAGCATGGCCAACGTTGAGTTCCACCTGGTGGGCATGTCACATATAAGGCGGTTCTTGGGCAGGTTCAACTCCTTTTGCAGCTCAGCCAGGCGAGCACTGGCATTATAAGATCTGCGGAAATGAACACAGACTTTCCTGGCCTGCCTCAGGACATCCTGTAAGCCCGGGTACCTGCCCAAGAACCGCTGCACCACCAGGTTAAGGACGTGAGCCATACAGGGCACATGGGTCAGTTGTCCCTGTCGGAGGGCGGAGAGGAGGTTGGTGCCATTGTCGCAAACCACCATTCCTGGCTTAAGCTGGCGTGGCGTCAACCACCTCTCTACCGGCCTGCCCCTGCAGAGCAGACAGGACCTCTGCCCCAGTGTGGCTCCTGTCCCCCAAACACACCAGCGCAAGCACGGCATGGCATCTTTTTGCCTGCGTACTTGCGTAGCCCCTTGAACGCCTACGGAGCACCGCTGGTTCCGAGGACAAACCACAGGAAGAGGCCATGGAGGAAGAAGAAGAGGAGGGGGTGGAGGAGAGAGGTGTGTCACAACCAGTAGTAGCATTTTGGAGGCGTGGCGGTGGAACAACCTCCAACACTACTGCACCTTGTCCTGCATCCTTCCCAGCTGCCAAAAGAGTGACCCAATGGGCCGTGAAAGAAAGGTAACGTCCCTGTCCATGCCTGCTGGACCATGAGTCAGCAGTAATATGCACCTTACCACTGACCGCCCTGTCCAGCGAGGCCAAGACATTGCCTTCCACATGCCTGTAGAGAGCCGGAATCGCCTTCCGTGAGAAAAAGTGGCGTTTGGGAACCTGCCACTGAGGAACTGCACATTGCACAAACTCACGGAAGGGGGCGGAGTCTATCAACTGAAAAGGCAGCAGTTGAAGCGCTAGCAATTTAGCCAAGCTAGCATTCAACCGCTGGGCATGTGGATGGCTGGGAGTGAACTTCTTTCGACGGTCCAGCAGCTGGGGCAGGGAAATTTGCCTGCTAGAATCGGACGTCGGTGTACTGCTAGCAGAGTGCCCGCAAGTACTTGGCTGTGACACACCTAATTCTACACCTTCATTCCTCTCAGAGCAGGTTTCAGAGAGGACTGAAGGTATAGTGGGGTTGGAGATCCCAGCTGATGCGGTGCAAGAAGAGGTCAGCTTTGTTCTTTGGTGTGGGTCTTTAAGGTAGGCTTGCCAACGAGCTGCATGGCAGGTCAACATATGTCTGATCAAGCATGTGGTGCCCAAGCGGCTGATGTTTTGGCCACGCGATATACGCTTGAGACATATGTTGCAAACAGCAGCTGTGCGATCTGATGCACTCGTCTCAAAAAAGGCCCACACCAAAGAACTTTTTGAATGACGGGCAGAGGCAGCGCCCTGCACAGGCGGAGCTCTGCGGTGTGATTCCGTCGGTGTGCTGCCCATACGCTGGCCACCCAAGGGCATCCTGCCTCGTTGGAGATGTGCCTCCTCCTCATCCTCCTCCTCCTCCTCTCTCCTATTAGGCACCCACGTGGAGTCAGTGACCTCATCATCCCCTCCCTCCTCATCACTGGAGCCAATCTGGCAGTATGCTGCAGCTGCTGGAGCATGACTGCCAGATTGGTGTCCTTCTTGAGCATCCCCTCTCTCTGCTCTCACGCTACTGCCTTCCTCTATCTGGGTATCATCATCAGATCCTTCGAAACGCTGGGCATCCTCCTGGAGCATGTACCCAACACTGTGCTCAAACAGTTCGGGGGACTCCTCAGGAGGAGGACATGGTGGGTCTAGGGAAGGATTGACTAATGAAGATAATGATACCAGAGAAGAGGACGCTTTGGCAGCTGCTTTGCCAGTACCCTGAGCCTGGGTGAGAGAGGATGAGGAGGATGAGGTGGGCTTGGTCATCCACTCTACCAAGTCTTCGGCATGATGTGGCTCAACATGTCCAGCTGCCGAAAAGAAGGACAAACGTGTCCCATGGCCATGTGCTGATGACAATGCACCGCGTCCACGACCAGCACTGTTGCCCCCAGACACAGAGCCTGCTTGCCCTCTTTTTTTGCCTCCTGACTGTCTGCCTCTCCTTGTTTGCCTTCCAGACATTTTAATGGATGGCCTGCAGGGAGATGGGAAAAACAGCAATAAGGGCTACTTTCAGGTGTATACTGTGCAGGAGGCTTAGCAACAATGACACTGACACTGTCCCCTGCCTATCCTTCTCTGTCCCTAAACACAAGGATTTGCAATATGCTTCAGCAAGATTGGTTTAGCACAGAATAGCACACTGTCAGTTTCACTCACTGTCCTACTCTGTCCCTACAAACAAGATTTAGCACAGAATAGCACACTGATAGTTTCCACGAGTGTCCTTCTCTGTCCCTAAACTCAAGGATTTCAAATATGGTTCAGCAAGATTGGTTTAGAACAGAATAGCACACTGTCAGTTTCACTCACTGTCCTACTCTGTCCCTACAAACAAGATTTAGCACAGAATAGCACACTGACACTTTCCCTCACTGTACCTCTCTGTCCCTAAACTCAAGGATTTCAAATATGGTTCAGCAAGATTGGTTTAGAACAGAATAGCACACTGTCAGTTTCACTCACTGTACCTCTCTGTCCCTACAAACAAGATTTAGCACAGAATAGCACACTGATAGTTTCCACGAGTGTCCTTCTCTGTCCCTAAACTCAAGGATTTCAAATATGGTTCAGCAAGATTGGTTTAGAACAGAATAGCACACTGTCAGTTTCACTCACTGTCCTACTATGTCCCTACAAAAAAGATTTAGCACAGAATAGCACACTGACACTTTCCCTCACTGTACCTCTCTGTCCCTAAACTCAAGGATTTCAAATATGGTTCAGCAAGATTGGTTTAGAACAGAATAGCACACTGTTAGTTTCACTCACTGTACCTCTCTGTCCCTACAAACAAGATTTAGCACAGAATAGCACACTGATAGTTTCCACGAGTGTCCTTCTCTGTCCCTAAACTCAAGGATTTCAAATATGGTTCAGCAAGATTGGTTTAGAACAGAATAGCACACTGTCAGTTTCACTCACTGTCCTACTCTGTCCCTACAAACAAGATTTAGCACAGAATAGCACACTGATAGTTTCCACGAGTGTCCTTCTCTGTCCCTAAACTCAAGGATTTCAAATATGGTTCAGCAAGATTGGTTTAGAACAGAATAGCACACTGTCAGTTTCACTCACTGTACCTCTCTGTCCCTACAAACAAGATTTAGCACAGAATAGCACACTGACACTTTCCCTCACTGTACCTCTCTGTCCCTAAACTCAAGGATTTCAAATATGGTTCAGCAAGATTGGTTTAGAACAGAATAGCACACTGTCAGTTTCACTCACTGTCCTACTCTGTCCCTACAAACAAGATTTAGCACAGAATAGCACACTGACACTTTCCCTCACTGTACCTCTCTGTCCCTAAACTCAAGGATTTCAAATATGGTTCAGCAAGATTGGTTTAGAACAGAATAGCACACTGACACTTTCCCTCACTGTACCTCTCTGTCCCTACAAACAAGGTTTAGCACAGAATAACACACTGACACTCTCCCTACCTATCCTTATTCGTCCCTAAACACAAGGAATCTAGGATTAGTAAAGGAAAAAAAATTACACTGTCCCTGCCTATGCTTCTCTTTCCCTGCTCCGGAACACACTACACAAGGCCGCCGCGCTGGCGGCCTTTTATAGTGTGGGGCGTGTACTAAACCCCCTCAAGAATAATTGGCCACAGGCATCCTGCCTGTGGCCAATCATTGCTCTCCTCGCTGCCAGCGCTGTGATTGGCCAAGCATGCGGGGTCACAGTGCATGCTTGGCCAATCACAGCGCCTGGATGACACTGCGATGGCGTAGTGCATTGTGGGCCGTTCGTGTCACTCGAATTTGGCGCGAACGGCCCAAATCGTTCGATCTTCGTCGAACGATCGAACAGCCGATGTTCGAGTCGAACGTATGTTCGACTCGAACACGAAGCTCATCCCTACTGCTGAACTTGAACTTGCTAATAAAATAAACTCAGCGTTGGAGTTAAAGTGGTGTGAACATTGGCCTTACTGGGGAAAAATAGAGACTTGTCCCTATACTCTAGGAGATGAGAACCAGTCTGCTGGGATACCTTGCTGCAGGACCCAAAATTGTTAACACCTCTCAACCTCCTCAAATAGGAGGGTACGGGCATATAGCGCGGTGTGCCTTGACCTGCAAGTGAGCTGAAGGCAGGCAAAGGTCCGTGTACTACACAAGCGTGATTCCCAAAGGCAGAAGCATGACGGGACTTGTAGTTTTGTAACAGCTGGAGGGCCACCAGTTTGAGACCCCTGACTTAGGGTTTCGGAATATGTGTGCGAAGTGGGTACCTCAGCAGTTGACACTAGATTTGAAGGTGAAGAGTGGAAGTCTGCTCTGAACTCTGATCTGCTGGTAGCGTTTGAAGCCATTTTTTTTTTTGCCTATCTGGTGACAGGGGATGAAACTTGGGGTATCTGTATGATTTGTAAACGAAGAGTCAGGCCTTGGAGTGGTGTCATGCCTCGTCCCCAAGGCCTAAGATGTTCAAGAACCAGCAATCAGCATAGAAAGACATTGTGACAGTTTTTTGGGGAATTACAAGGACATGATTCTCTTTGATTTTCTAGAACATGGCTTTACTATGACCAGTAGGGATGAGCCTAACACCCCCCGGTTCGGTTTGCACCAGAACCTGCGAACGGACCGAAAGTTTGCGCAAACTTTAGAACCAATTAAAGTCTATGGGACTCGAACGTTGAAAATCAAAAGTGCTAATTATGAAGGCTAATATGTAAGTTATTGTCCTAAAAAGGGTTTGGGGACCGGGTCCTGCCCCAGGGGACATGTATCAATGCAAAAAAAGTTTTAAAAACGGCCGTTTTTTCGGGAGCAGTGAATTTAATGATGCTTAAAGTGAAAAAAAAAAAAAGTGAAATATTCCTTTAAATATCGTACCTGGGGGGTGTCTATAGTATGCCTGTGAAGTGGCAAGTGTTTCCCTTGTTTAGAACTGTCCCTGCACAAAATGACATTTCTAAAGGAAAAAAAGTAATTTAAAACTGCTTGCGGCTTTAATGTAATGTCTGGTCCAGGCAATATAGATGAAAATCATTGAGAAAAATGGCATGGGTACCCCCCCACCCCATTACCAGGCCCTTTGGGTCTTGTATGGATATTAAGGGGAACCCCGCACCCAAATTAAAAAAAGGAAAGGTGTGGGGCCCTCAGGCCCTATATACTCTGAACAGCAGTATACAGGCGGTGCAAACAAGACAGGGACTGTAGCTTTGTTGTTACCTAGAATCTTTTTGTAATTTTGAACTGGTACATTTTTAAAGTGTAGCTTCAGCCAAAAAATCTATTTTTAAGCTTTTTGGAAAACATTGGAAGGGTTATCACCCCTGTAACATTTGTTTTGCTGTCTGTGCACCTGTTCAGAAGATTTCACCTCACTTTCCGTCCCAATGACAAATGTTTTTTGAAAATTAGTTTTTTTTATTGAAACAAGGATTGGTGATAAAGCATCAGTGGAGAGAAGACACCTTTTTCCCATATTAACTCTTACAGGAGAAAATTTATCTTCCTAGGGGTAGATTTCCTCTCACTTCCTGTTGTCTCATTCCGTTTGCAAGTAGGAGTCGTTTGAAAGTTCGATGTTTGAAAGTAGGGGCCTGCCGTATATACTCTGCAGAAATTTGGCCCTTAGGTGTTGGTGTTGCCACAACACTGTAAGCCCTCACAGTTACTCTTGGTGGGCGCTGGAACGCCCTGCTGTGAACTATTATATCAAGAATTGTAATTACATGCCATTGTGGAACAGGGGCAGAAAAATTGGGCCTTTGGTGGTGGTGGTGATGCCACAATACTGTAAGCCCTCACAGTTACTCTTGGTGGGCACAGGAATTGGCCCTGATGTGAATTATTAGATCAGGAATTGTAATTACATGCCCCTGTTGAACAGGGGCATAACAATTGTGCCTTAGGCACTGGTGCCACATCACTGCAACCCCTCACAGATACTCTAGTTGGAGCGCAGGAATGAGCCCTGCTGCAAAGTATTGCATCAAAAATTTTAATTACACGCCCCTGTTAAACAGGGGCTGAAAAATTGGGCCTTAGGCACTGGTGCTGGTGCCACAACACTGCAACACCTTACAGATATTGTAGTTGGAGCACAGCAATGAGCCCTGCTGCAAAGTATTGCTTCAAAAATTGTAATTACACGCCCCTGTTAAACGGGGGCAGAAAAATTGGGCCTTAGCCACTGGTGGCGGTGCCCAGAAACAAACATTTTCTTACATGCTAACAGCATGATCATTGAGGAGGAAAAGGATAGTCACTCAGCATACCAGGATAGTCACTCTGCATCAGCATAGGCAGTTTTGAAGGGATCTGACATTTCAAAGAAAATTATTCTGTTACATCAGCATCAGGTGCTTGGTAGCTGGTGGTGATCCAAGACTGATTCATTTTTATGAAGGTCAGTCGATCGACCGAGTCGGTGGACAGGCGCACCCTGTGATCGGTTACAAAGCCTCCAGCAGCACTGAATGTGCGTTCCGAAAGAACGCTGGATGCAGGACAGGCCAGTAGCTCAATTGCATACTGTGCAAGCTCTGGCCAGTGATCCATCCTCAAGACCCAGTAACCCAGAGGATTTTCGGTGGGAAAGGTGTCCAAGTCTGATCTTGCCCCTAGGTATTCCTGCACCATGTAAAACAGACGCTGGCGATGGTTGTTGGAACCGATCATACCTTGGGGCTGCGGACTAAAAAATTGTCTGAACGCATCTGTCAGATGGCCACCTTCTCCACCGCTCCTTCTTTGACTGACCGAAGCCTCAGCAACACGTTGTCCAGGACCAGCAATTTGTAACCTCCCAGTCTCTGGGAACGCGTTGCACAGACCTTTCTGCAAGGCCTCTCGCAGATGTTTCATCCTCTGCTCCCTCTGCGACGCCATGATAAGGTCCGCAACCCTACCCTTGTAACGTGGATCAAGGAGGGTTGCCAGCCAGTAATGATCCCTCTCCTTGATAGCACGAATACAAGGGGGCCTTGAGAGGTAAGGAAGTCCTCCTCTTCCTCCCTCTGTTCTGCCTCAAGTGCCCTGTCCATTATACCATGCAGCGTGTGCTCCAACAGGTGGACAAGACGGAGAGTGTCACTGATGCATGCACTGTCACTGCTCACCATCCTCGTGGCCTCCTCAAATGGTGCCAGGACAGTGCATGCATCCCTGATCATGGCCCACTGGCGTGGGAAAAAAAATCCAAGCTCCCCTGACCCTGTCCTGGTGCCATATTGCAACAGATACTCATTGATGGCCCTCTGCTGCGTGTGCAGCCGCTGCAGCATGGTCAACGTAGAGTTCCACCTGGTGGGCATGTCACAGATTAGGCGGTTCTTGGGCAGGTTGTATTCCTTTTGGAGGTCAGCCAGCCGAGCACTGGCATTATATGACCGGCGGAAATGCACACAGAGTTTCCTGGCCTGCTTCAGGACCTCCTGTAAGCCCGGGTACCTGCCCAAGAACCGCTGCACCACCAAGTTAAGAACGTCAGCAAAACAGGGCACATGGGTCAATTGTCCCCGTCGGAGGGCGGAGAGGAGGTTGTTGCCATTGTCGCAAACCACCTTTCCTGGCTTAAGCTGGCGTGGCATCAACCACCTCTGAGCCTAACCCTACAGAGCTGACAGAATCTCTGCCCCAGTGTGGCTCCTGTCCCCCAAGCACACCAGCTCATGCACCGCATGGCATCGTTTTGCCTGCGTATTTGCGTAGCCCCTTGAACGCCTACGGAGCACCGCTGGTTCCAAGGACAAAGCACAGGAAGGAAGGCCATGGAGGAAGAAGAAGAGGAGGGGATGGAGGAGAGAGGTGTGTCAGAATCACCAGTAGTAGCATTTTGGAGGCGTGGTGGCGGAACAACCTCCAACACTAGTGCACCTTGTCCTGCATCCTTCCCAGCTGCCAGCAGTCACCCAATGCACTGTGAAAGATAGGTAACGTCCCTGTCCATGCCTGCTGGACCATGAGTCAGCGGTAATATGCACCTTACTGCTGACCGCCCTGTCCAGCGAGGCCAAGACATTGCCTTCCTCATGCCGAGAGCCGGAATAGCCTTCTGTGAGAAAAAGTGGTGTTTGGGAACCTGCAACTGAGGAACTGCACATTCCACAAACTCACGGAAGGGGGCAGAGTCTACCAACTGAAAAGGCAGCAGTTGAAGTGCTAGCAATTTAGCCAAGCTAGCATTCAACCGCTGGGCATGTGGATAGCTGGGAGCGAACTTCTTTAGACGGTGCAGCAGCTAGGGCAGGGAAATTTGCTTGGTACAATCTGACGTCGGTGTACCGATAGCAGATTGCCCGCAAGTACTTGGCTGTGACACACCCAATTCTGCACCTTCATTCCTCTCAGTGAAGGTTTCAGAGAGGACTGAAGGTATAGTGGGGTTGGAGATCCCAGCTGATGAGGAGCAAGGAGAGGTCCACTTTGTTCTTTGGTGTGGGTCTTTTTTGTATGCTTGCCAACGGACTCCACGGAAGCGGCCTTATATAGTGTGGGGCGTGTACTAAACCCCCTGAGACATAATTGGCCAAATCCACCCTGGCTTTGGCCAATTATGGCTCTCCGTTTTTTCCGCGCTGTGATTGGCCAAAGCATGCGGGTCATAGTGCATGCTTGGCCAATCATCAGCCAGCAATGCACTGCGATGCTGCAGTGAATTATGGGCCGTGACGCGCCACTCGAATTTGGCGCGAACGGCCCATAATGTTCGAAATTCAGCGAACAGCCGAACAGGCGATGATCGAAAACTCGAAGCTCATCCCTAATGACCAGCATGAGACACTTAAGAAGCTTAGAGAAGCCATTAAGAGGAAGAGACCGAACAAGAATGTGAACAAACGATCCACATTCGCCATGACAATGTGCGTGCACACATTTTTGGCAACAAATCAGGAGGTCTGCAAAATTCACCTGGTCCGTGGTCCCCCAACCACCTGTCAGAAAGGGAGC
Organism: Rana muscosa; assembly: GCA_029206835.1. Taxonomy (NCBI): domain Eukaryota; kingdom Metazoa; phylum Chordata; class Amphibia; order Anura; family Ranidae; genus Rana; species Rana muscosa. The sequence continues at coordinate 69,502,723 of CM055117.1, read as the reverse complement.
AATACTGTGCGCAGAAGTTTGGTCTGTGTTCTATTCGCAGGAGCCTATGTGCGCGTGGGTGTGGGAACGGGTGTGCGAGCGAGCATAAATGTCAAGCAGGCTATTTAAGTTGCACTATGGCCTTGGGTCTTTGCCATTCTGCTACCTGTTCCTGTGTTGACTCCCAATTACCAACTTGATCTGCTTCTGACTCTACCTGAATGCTGCATGTACCGACCCCTGGCTTGTCTTTGGATTTTGTCTCTGCCTGCTCCTTCTGCTTATCCGCCCATCTGACTGCTGTTACTGATCCTGGCCTGACTTAGACTACTCTTCTGCCTGCTGCTTGTACTTGATCTGCCTCTCAGTTGCCAAGCTTGACTGCCTGACCCTGCTTACTTGCATCTGAACCTGCTGACCTGTGCCTATCTCCTTTTCTGGTCTTCCTGCCAGTACAGCCTACTCTTCAGCAGTGCACTGCTCTTCAACAATGCACCGCCTGCTCTTTAGTAACGCACAGCCTGCTGTTCAGCAACACACGCACTGCTCTTCAGCATCCTGCAACAGAAGACCAGTCAGGCACTCGTGCCCACTCCGTGATCAGGCGCTCCTGTCACTTTACCAGGGCTCCTGAGCCAGAGGTGTAAGAGAAGCCTACCTTCACACATCAGGCTCCACCACCAGGTAAGTTACACCACTGTACAGCCCAGATTTAGGACCCTCTGACTTGTTCAGTCCAATAAAGGACAGCAAATTGAAGATGCATACGAGGCGAAAATGGTTGTGAAGAAATAAATAGAACGGTGCACAGCTTAGTTTTTTCAAACAGGATTTGAGAGTTGGGTTCAACAATGGTGCCAATACATTGCTTGTGGAAGAGACTATGTTGAGTAGTGCCTTTGTATAGTGGATGAGCTACTCTACCAACATGTGAAATTTGAGCGACCTATGTAAGTTAATAAAAAGCTGTGTCCACTTTTGCAACTATTTTTTAATCTTATTACAGTGTGTGTGTTCTGGTTCCAGCATCGTTCCGCTGCAGCTATGCCGGCATATACTGGAGGAAGAAAGCACCATGTAGAATTATGTGGGAAAAGGTTTCAATGTAAGCCAGAACCACATGTGAGCAACCTCCCAAATCTGGCTGCATGGAATTACCTAACATATCTGCAAAGAAAAAACACTGCACAATAGACTTTGCATAGACTGTGTACTTAATTTTTTTTTGCCTTTAGGATTTTTTAATGTGGGTTTTTTATTTGCTACTTTCAGCCTTTCCTGATTGGCGTAAATGCCATAATTAATAGCAGGAGGTGCTCTGTTCATCCTAGAGACTTCATCCACCAGTAAACGCTGACCTTTCGATACACCTGTGTTATTCCAGTTAATTATTCTTCATCTTCACATTGTCTTACAGCTTGGAGTTTTTAGCTTCTGGTAAAAAATTAGGCCTCTGGAGAGTGAGATTTAACTACAACTAAATGTTTGTATCAAGATGCCAAGGCAGGCAATAGATAAATTGGATCATGAAGACCACACACTCAGGCACTTTTAAACTGTAAACTTTTCATTTACAAAGGCTGAAATTTTATATGTATTTCTGCGGAGCCCGTAAGAAAATGGGGGAAAATGTGAAAAGTGAGCAAGCCCTTCTTGGTAGAGTTGAGCGGACACCTGGATGTTCGGGTTCGACGGGTTCGGCCGAACTTCGGAAAAAAGTTCGGGTTCGGGACCGAACTTTAACCCGAACCCGAACCCCATTGAAGTCAATGGGGACCCGGACTTCTAAGGACTAAAAAGGCTCTAAAAAAGTAATGGAAAGGGCTAGAGGGCTGCAAATGGCAGCAACATGTTGTTAAGAGCATGGCAAGTGCTCTGCAAACAAATATGGATAGGGAAATAACTTAAAATAACATAAAAAAAAAATAAAAAATATGCTGGAGGCCCCCTTTTCAGCAGAAGAGGTACGGGAAGTCATTAAGAACCTCAGAAACTCAACGGCACAATGCCACACATATGGTGGGAATGCCCCAGAATACGCCCTTTCTGGAATAAATTATTCAATTTAATGGATAAGCTAGTGGGAAAATAAAATACTTTGAAATAAAAATGTAGCGGGTGCTAAATTTAAGGGAAGTGTTTGAGTGGTAAATAGGCTCAAACACCCTAATTCTGTAGGATTCATGAACCATTTTGTCCTCGGGGGACAGTATTGGTGTGCAGTTCCCTGCGGCCTACAGGTGGCGCTGCCATGGTAGGCTAGGGTTGAACCGCCGATACAGTGCTGTGCCTTTTGTGTCCCCTCTTGGCAGTAGTACAGCAGGGCGGGGAACCTGCTGTGCATGCCGGGAGAGCATATAAAAGGGGCAGACCTTTGGCCTGGGGGCTGACGTCCAGTGGGGTCCACGCCCAGGTGCCTTCGGCCTGGGTGCATGTGTTCCTGTTCCATCTTGGGTACCTTTAGCCCGGGGTGAGGTACTGTCCTGGAGTTCCTGCTGCCCTGGGTATGGAGGCCTAGGTGCGGGAGTAAAGCCTGGAGTCCAGAGCCTTCGTCTGGAGTCCGCTAAGGGTCGAGGAGTCTTAGGGTGCCGCCTCGTGTAGGGGACCATGTTCCAGGGAAGGGAGGATCATTCTGATGGACCGATGCGGGAGTCACGGCGAAGGAAGGGTCTGTTGACTCCCTGGAGAGATGTCTTTCCCTTGATATGGGCTAGGTTCGTAGAAGGAGAAGCTCAAGGTCATCTTGACTGTATCAGAGGCCTTATTCACCCAGCCCGTGGCAGGGGCCTTATACACCCTGGTCTGTGGCAGAGACCAAAGTTCTCCAGGTCCGTGGCAGGGGCCTTGTACACCCGGTCTGTGGCAGAGACCAACCTCAAGGTCTGTGGCAGAGACCGTGCACCTAAAACTGTTTGAGAAACCTAAGCAGTGAAGTGAATGTGCTACGTTTGTGCCTGGACCTCCTCCACACCTTAAGCTGTCCTGTTACTTGGCTCTAACCTTTTCTATCCGAGTAGAGTTTATTTTGCCATGAGAGAATAAGAGTTGTAATTTCAGCTGGTGTGGACATTGACTTTACTGGGAATTAAAGGACTTGCCTCTACCTACAGTAGAGGTGAGAATCATCCTCTGGAGGAGTTTTGACTCCGGCTGTGGACACGGCCCGTCAAGTACACCGCTCAACCTCTTTATATAGGAGGGTACGGGCTGGTAGTGCGGTGTGCCTTTCTCCCTCCTGCGAGGAGCCAACAACATAAAGGCAAGTAAGGGGGAAAGGATCTGTGCGCTACAAAAAAATAAAATAAAAATTATAATCTTGACCTAGGAGGACGAGGTCCATATGGAGTAGGAGGTTGAGGTGGCGGTGGATGTGGCTGTGTAGGTGGAAGCGGTGGTGGAGGAGGACGAGGTAGACAACACTGGTTCAAAAATACAACAATGGCTGGGTAAGGCCGGTGATGTGTCGAATTCTGTCCCCCGTCAAATAGTGTCCACCCTGTACTGCGCTTGTTCAGTATGTAGGACAAGGGGATTTCGAAAATCTCCCAAGACGAACGGCGCCTGCGTGGTGAGTTCAGGTGAAGGCCACACCATCCGTGGTTCAAGCCGAGCCAAGTGAGGCCGTGCCCGAAGCGTGGCGATCAAACCGAGCCCGTGAGGGGCCCTGTTACTATGTGCTACCGTATGTCCACTTGGATGGTGGGGCTTGAACCTGCACTCACTGCGCAGGCGCCATTCATCTTCGGAGATTTTGTGAATCTCCTTGTCCTCTGTACTGCGCAAGCGCTGCGCCTTCGCAGTATGGGCCGGACACAATCCGATGGCCGGACAGTTTTTGTCACAACACCGGTATACATGTCTATTCTGCAGAAGGTACGGACAAGTCCTGTGGGATCCATGCCTGGTTCATTTTAATGAACGTGAGCTTGTCCACATTGGCTCTGGACAGGCGGCTGCGCTTGTCTGTGATAACGCCCCCTAAATGGGTGTTTTTGGAAGAGCAGAACACACCCACAGTAAGTAACCGCTGAATCGCACAGCTACAGAACTGCAGAAAATGCTATTAAAAAAAAAATGTTTTTTTTTTAGTATAGCACAGTAGAAGGAAACTATATAGAAATTGTTTATTTCACACACCTCCACATATGTATAACACACTGCAAAATATTTTTTGTGGCCCTAAATGGCGTTTTTTGGAAGACCACAACACACCCACAGTGAGTAACCGCTGAATCGCACAGCTACAGAACTGCAGAAAATGCTATTCAAAAAAAAAGTTTTTTTTTAGTATAGCACAGTAGAAGAAAACTATATAGAAATTGTTTATTTTACACACCTCCACATATGTATAACACAGGAAAGGAAAAACGTACCGCTCAAAAGCTTGAGAATTCACCAAATAGCTGCTTCCGCCCGGTCACTCACACAGGTGCTGGCTCTGCACTGATGCATGGGAGAAAAAGAAACCCTGGACTGCCGCACTCTGTATAGACAGTTATTTATTCCAAAATTTCAGGTAAAAAATCCAAATTCAAAATAAATCCATAAATCCAAAACAACAAATGCAGATGGTGTGCATGCAGGGAAGGGTGGCTAACGCGTTTCACGTCACGAATTGACGCTTACTCATAGCTATGAGTAAGCGTCAATTCGTGACGTGAAACGCGTTAGCCACCCTTCCCTGCATGCACACCATCTGCATTTGTTGTTTTGGATTTATGGATTTATTTTGAATTTGGATTTTTTACCTGAAATTTTGGAATAAATAACTGTCTATACAGAGTGCGGCAGTCCAGGGTTTCTTTTTCTCCCATATGTATAACACACTGCAAAATATTTTTTGTGGCCCTAAATGGCGTTTTTTTGGAAGACCACAACACACCCACAGTACGTAACCGCTGAATCGCACAGCTACAGAACTGCAGAAAATGCTATTCCAAAAAAATGTTGTTTTTTTAGTATAGCACAGTAGAAGAAAACTATATAGAAATTGTTTATTTCACACACCTCCACATATGTATAACACACTGCAAAATATTTTTTGTGGCCCTAAATGGCGTTTTTTGGAAGACCACAACACACCCACAGTACGTAACCGCTGAATCGCACAGCTACAGAACTGCAGAAAATGCTATTCCAAAAAAATGTTTTTTTTTTTTAGTATAGCACAGTAGAAGAAAACTATATAGAAATTGTTTATTTCACACACCTCCACATATGTATAACACACTGCAAAATATTTTTTGTGGCCCTAAATGGCATTTTTTGGAAGACCACAACACACCCACAGTACGTAACCGCTGAATCGCACAGCTACAGAACTGCAGAAAATGCTATTCCAAAAAAATGTTTTTTTTTTAGTATAGCACAGTAGAAGAAAACTATATAGAAATTGTTTATTTCACACACCTCCACATATGTATAACACACTGCAAAATATTTTTGTGGCCCTAAATGGCGTTTTTTGGAAGACCACAACACACCCACAGTACGTAACCGCTGAATCGCACAGCTACAGAACTGCAGAAAATGCTATTCAAAAAAAATGTTTTTTTTTTTAGTATAGCACAGTAGAAGAAAACTATATAGAAATTGTTTATTTCACACACCTCCACATTTGTATAACACACTGCAAAATATTTTTTGTGGCCCTAAATGGGTCTTTTTGCAAGCGTACATTAAAGTGCAAATTTATTTTTATATTTTTTGCCCTAAACGGGTCTTTTTTTGCACGAGCAAAATAAAATGCAATTTTTTTTTTTTTTTGCCCTTAATGGGTCTTTTGGAAAAGAGCACAATAAAGTGCCTTTTTTTTGTTGTTGCCCTAAATGGATCTTTTTTCCAAGAGCAGAATACACCCACAGTATGGAAACGGTGTATCTCTCAACGTAATATATGCAGTGCTGGTGCACTGAGCTTGCAGATAAAAGGTAGATTTTCTCTGACACTGGGCTCATGGCAGTGTAAAAAGACTGTGCACTGCAACACAAACAGGTAAACCTATGCAGATCGCTGAGTTATATCTCTGAATCTGGACTCCTATTCCTATATAATATATCTCTCTCCCTGAAAGCACCAACAGGAACCTGGCCCTACACTACACTGTCTCTCTATCTTTTCCCTCAGATTCCAGAATCAGGACTAACTCATGTATTTTTCAATCTCTCCCTAAAAGCAACAGCAGCGAACAAGATCCTCTCCCTATCTATTCTGAAGCAGAGTGACGTGTGTGCTGTGTGCCTCTAGCTTATATAGAAGCTGGGTCACATGTTGCACTGACCAATCACAGCCATGCCATTAGTAGGCATGGCTATGATGGCTTCTAAGGGCACACCAGCTAATCAAAAGGTGATTGGCTGGCCCCTGAAGCATTTCTAACTGCGCCATTAGATTGCCGAACCCGAACCCGGACTTTCGCGCAAAGTCCGGGTTCGGGTTCGGGAAAAAGCTAAAGTTCGGTACGGACCCGAACTTTACAGTTCGGGTTCGCTCAACCCTACTTCTTGGCAAAAAGTGTTAAAAAAAAACACTGTTAGAACCCATTTATGTGGGTATATAAAGTCCAAGGACAAAGCCAAACAAACATCTAAGGGTCAAAAAAAAAAAAAAAAGCATGAGATCCTCCCAAATAAATCATAACCAAACCTTTAATCGAGCATCCAGCTTGGCAGGAAGGGGGATGAGTGTGCACCTAACATCTTGAACCATACCAGGCCACATGCTCCCAACATGAAGGGGGGAAGCTTGCTGGCAAAGCACCTTGCCTCCATGTTCATAAGGGTAAAAGCCTCTTCCCCACAACCCTAGCCTGGTGGTTGTGGGGGTCTGTGGGTGGGGGGCTTAATTGATTATGGAAGCCCCTTCAGCAATAAGGGGCATCCAGATACTGGCTTTCCCCATGTGACTGAGTAAGGGTTACACAGCACCCCTACCCATTCACAAAAAAGAGTAAATAAACACACAGACACATTTTGACAAGTTCTTTAATAAAAAGAAAAAAAGAATATGCCCCATGAAGTACATCAATCGTCAAGCATGTCATCCGGCAACACAGATCCATGTTATTGGGATGCCAAACACACACTGACCCACTGAAAGCAAAAACCCACCAAACACCAACACATGTCAGGTCCTATTGCTTTACTTCCAGCAAATGACAGGCCCGGCAGAATAAACCCTAAATGTTGAGGCAGACCTATAAGCTTATTCCTACTTTGGACTCTTGTATGTTCGTTTGCAGCTCTCATGGGATCATCATTAGACTGCACATATGTGGATTCTAAACTTGGGATTTTCCCCAGTTCCTAATAGACATGTGCTCACTGAAATATTTTGTTTCGGAATTTCGTTTTCCTTTTATTTAGTTACTCCCGAAATTTGTTTTTATCTATTTCATTTTTCGTTAGAAATTGCATTCGTCCGAAAATCTGAATTAATTAAGGTCGAATCTGTCATTGAAGGCTTATGGTGTCTGTCGAATGTTCAAAGAAGATTCGACGGAGCAGTGAAACTGTACGACGCCGCAATCGTACATTTCCGGTCGAATGTTCTGCCTACAAGCTAGCCATAGTAGAATTCTAATGTTTTATGACTAATAATAATTATATTTATGAATTGTTCTTACTAGTCAACCAACATTAGAATTTTTCTATAGCCTATGGGCAGAGCATTTGACCGGAAATGTACGATTGCAGCGTCGTACAGTTTAGCTGCTCCGTCAAATCTTCTTAGAACTTTCGACAGACACCATAAGCCTTCAATGACAGATTCAACGTTTGTATGTTTTTCGATGCTTTGTCGAATCTTCGTCATTCATGTTGAATTGTCAAGTTAGTTCTAGCTATTTTACTGCTCCTCCTCTTTGGTTACAATCAGCCAATAACATTCATCATCATCATTGTTTTTATTTTACTTCCCCCACCCAATTCCAGCAGCGATCTTTTCTCTCTATGTCGAATCTTTTCTCTCTATAATGTCGAATCTTTTCTCTCTATGTCGAATCTTTTCTCTCTATGTCGAATCTTTTCTCTCTATGTAGAATAATCTTTGACTAATAGAGTTAAGGTTAGGCACATTCGACTACAGGTTCGATGGACACAGATTGTTATTGTCAGCGTCATGTCGAATATCCTATCTATATCGAACTGTTGTTGCAACGAAAACGAAAATAAAGCATTTGTTTATGTCGGATCTTTCGGTTTTCGGATTCTGCGCTTTCGTTTTCGTTTGTTAAAACGATAACGAAAATCCCTGAAATTTGGACGAAAATGCATTTGGATGAAAACGAATGCACATGTCTAGTTCCTAATGAGTGTCCCCATTTTGTTGAGTGCTGCCGAACCAAAACAAGTGTGCCACGTGATAGTCTGATCGACTATTTTTTAAAAACTTTTTCTTTTTTTTTAATACAGACAATAAAAGAGTCAACATTGAGGGCTTAAATAGATTTTACTTTGCTTCCTGTCCTGGTGACTGGAGGTCAAATCTCGCCAATGTAGACAGAAACAGCAACAAAAATAGGGCAATGTTTAGAACCCAAATCAGGTGACACCTGTTCACTATATTTGTCCCGGTGTCACAAGGACAGAGTGTTTGGGTAAATGCCCCCAGCTGGGTCATAGACAGCAATAAAAAAAAAAAACACCCAGATTTTACCTAGGGTTTAAAACTGCTTATACCACAGAGCTCCTGTATTCACCAAAAGTGGAGCTAGGCTTTAAAAATGAAAAAAAAAAATCCTTCCTCCTCATAGAGTCACTGTCAGCTTTATCCCCTTTACAGAATTTATATTTTGAAACCTTAAAATGAAAGTAGGCCCTTTTTAATTTAGCTATTTTTTTTTCACTATTTACCTCTATATTTTTTAGATAAATAGTTAATAACATGGTGCACATTTGACACTTGGTTTATGGCGCCCACTAATGCCTGCTCACTTATTGACCATTGACTATACTTTTTTTTTGCTTATCGTGGTGTTCCCTTTAAGAGCTTCAAAATATTAAGTCATCAAAAACAGTACCGAGTAGGATTTAAAGAGCTTCTTTTCTGCTCAGGTAATCAATGAAACATTGTATAACACAATATCATGTGATTATGACAGGTCCTATACCTCCAGATAGAAATAAAAGAAAAAATACTTGTTATTCATTTAGTTTGTCATCGAGATTCTCGCCTTTCCCCATGGCTGATTTTCACAGAGCCTTGTAATAAATGAGACCAAGAGGGAACTGGGATGACAGGGTTCAAGACTTGAACACATTTAAATGCACCTCATAGGGGGAAGGAAACTTAACATCCTGACAAAAGCCAGTCAACCTGAACTGATCCCTCTAGTGAGATTGAGTGTCCCAATGTCAAGCAGGAGCTCCAGCACATGACTCCTGGGCTCTCTCACTAAGTAGATTAATGCTTATAGGCAATTATTAGGAAGAAACAAGGCTCCTGTCCTGACACTGTACACAGTCAATGTGGATTTAAATTGGAGACAACAATTATAAATTGTGCTCGAAAGTAACACTCTCTGGTGGTGATGAGGTAACCTTAGACTGAGTCCATTAGTCTCATTTAAACGTAAATCTCTCCGGCAGTTATAAGCAAATTAAGACCTCAGCTGACAGCTCTTTTGACTGGCCCCCAGGATCTGGCCATCAGATGTCGCCATTACGGTGCTACATATAGAGAGCTCTGGGGACAAAAGATGCCAGCCGCTAATTGGCTTCTTAGGTTGGCAGTAGACAGCATGGTGGCACAGTGGTCAGCGCTGTGGCCTTTGGCACTTTTTTGGGGTTCTGTTACCATCAGGTTCCTGTCGGCATGGAGTCTGTAGGTTTTTCCCTTATCTGTATGAGTTTTTCCCTAGTTGGTCTCAAGGTAGACAACAAAGCATGCCAAGATATATAAAGGACCTTAAAGTTATAGACTCTTCATAAAGTACAAGAACAGCGTTAGTATTAAAGCGGAGCTTCACTTAAAAGGGGAAGTTCTGCTTTAAGGCCTTCTTCCCCACACTTGTTTACTAAATTGCACTTTTGGGGAGGGGGAGCGGGGGCAGGTACCTGATTTTTCATATATCTTGGCATCTATAGGGTATTTTAATGCAAAAAATCTGAGGAAAACGCTTGGACAGCCGCACTCCAAAAAAGGTTCTTTTATTTAAAACAAAAGCACAAACAACATGCCACAGCAAAAAAACAGCAAGTATGAGCTGACGTTTCGCACTGCTATGATTAAGCACTGAATCGCAGTGCGAAACGTCAGCTCATACTTGCTGTTTTTTTGCTGTGGCATGTTGTTTGTGCTTTTGTTTTAAATAAAAGAACCTTTTTTGGAGTGCGGCTGTCCAAGCGTTTTCCTCAGATTTTTTGCATTGTCATATGCATTGCCTGCACCCACAGCTCTGGATCTTGTGAATGAGTCACCAGTCACATCTGAGCGGTAACTCTCTCCTATAGGGTATTTTAGTAGAGCAGCTGGTTCTTATTTCAATTTCGTTTTTGGGTGCTTTTTTACACATTTGGTTTTATTATCACATGTTTTTTCTAAGGCACCGAAGGGTTATTATTCATATAGACAACAAAGTATAAATACATTTGTTCCTGGCCCTGGTAATTTTCAGGCCGGGGGCTCATGGCACTGATTAAAAATAAAAACTCTACAGCTACTACACCTAAACGCTCATTTAAATGGTAAATTGAATGTTCTTTAAAACTTGCAGGTAAAAGCACAGCAAAATTATGAATTTTAAATGCTCACTTGCAGCATTTTCTCTTCCAAAAAATAATTTCTCATTCACCTGCAATATGCCTTTGAACTTGCTAGAAAAACGTACTTTTCCACACCGTTTTAGCACAGTTCCTGCACATCAAAACCCTTTCCTTTTCTGGGAGTGTCTAATTACTTTCTGGGTTGGCCCAGCTCCTCCACTCCTTAACTCATTATACAACCTGCTGCTGGGGGTAATACTACAAAGCGGCCTTTCTCAACAAGGGTTTCATGGAACCCTAAGGTCCCCCCAGAGCTTGTTAGGGGTACCTTGAGCTGGGCTGATTGACCTTTGATGGTATCTACATAGTTCTTGGGTCAATGCCACTTGGCAGAGTCAGCAGTATGAAACCAGTCATCTTTTTAAAGAGATAAACATTATCCAAGCTCAAATGCCCGCTCAGTCTCTCATGGTGAAGACCAGTTCTCAAGGCAAAGTGTTCCCACACTTGAGCAGAAGTTCCATAGTAGAGATAGTTTAAGAAAGGCCTGGATACTTTCCTAAATGTACATGTAGCGGGGTCCCTACTTAGGGAGTGTATATGCTTCAATTTAGGGGTGACCTGAGCGGTAGTTGGCTCGGGTCTTCTAATTATTTGGACTCTGTCTTGCTGCTGTGTCACCTGGCGTGCAGTTCCCCTTTAGGCGTATAGGTGGTGTTGTCACTTATACCCGGGGTTGAACCACAGGTGATGGAGTGGCTATTGGATGTCCTCTCTCGGCTGCCGTGTGGTGGGCGGTTCCGGCCTGCTGTGCAAGCCGGGAGAGGATATATAAGAGGCAGACGCCTTTGTAGAGGGGGAGTGGTGGTGGAGTGCCCGGGGACCTGTACCCGAAGGAGTGTGCCCCTCTAAGGGGGGGGTGCGCCCAACCTTAACTGAGGAGTCTCGGGCACCTTTGGCCCGAGGCTGCGGAGTTCCAGGTAAACCCAGTACCTTCAACTGGGTCTACAACCAGAAAGGAAACCCAGGGAGCCCCGGAGAGGGCGACTGCTCTGGCATAGAGGAAACCGTGGGAGAAACGGTCCCATTAAGGAGGCGAGTAATACAGTATTGCTGTCTCGGGAGAGGCCTGGTGACCTGTCGGAGGGAAGGATTCCTTTCATCGCAGACTGCCCTTGCGGAGTGTAATTACTAAAGGAGGGATCTCCTTGACTTTGTCCTTGGAGGGGACTAAGTCACTGTTCAAGCTTCATGCCGGCTGCTAGTGCTATTGAGTGACAATTCGGGTGAGCTGTACCCACTCGGGACCAAGTGGCGACGAAACCAAGAGTGTGCCTGAATTCATTCTATTTCTGCTAACACCTTTCCTCTATTCAACTTTCTGGTTACTCAAGCACTTAACACTATCATTTCACTTAATATGTAATGCCCTCCTTTCCCCAACCCCAAAAGCACCCTAAAAGGGAGGCCTCAAACGTTGCTTGTCCTGTGGTTGAAGCCTTTGCACAGACAGAAAAGGTCCTACACAGAAATCATAAAGTGCCAAGGTCCCAGAGTCAGAAGAAACTGCTTGTACTTAATACATCATTTTAATACCTGTGATGTTTTTTGCCAGTCTTGTGATCCAGACAACATAGCCAGGTTGCTAACCTAAATTTTCTCTACTGCAATTAGGCAGCATGGCATGGTCACCAACCTTGGTACAATTGGTGTTGCTAGAACCAGGCATCTGTTGCAAAGTGCCCCAGTTCTCAAGGCTAGCAACTTCTGTCCCCTGCTGTCAGTTCAGACCTGCAGCACAGAGCCAAGGAAAGTACTCCTCCCAGTACTAAGCTCCTCCCGACCTCTGACATTTCACATGACGCAGCTTAGGGGAAGCTTTGGGGGACCTTCCCTTTCACTCTAACAGGCACTGCAGCATCCACAGTCTGGAGAATTTAGGGATACAGGAGGAATATGTAGTGGCCATGGGATGATTTTGGCTATGGTGGATTTGTACTGGAGGTTATTATACTGGAAGGAGAGCAGAATGTTTACTTGGAGAGGAAATTTGTATTGGGTAAGGGGGTCATTTTTACTTGGAAAGGGGGAAATTTTTTCTCGAGATGGAAGTTTTGTTTGGGGGTGGGGGTTATTTGCTTGGGAGAAGGAAAATGGGAGGGTTTTGCTTGGGGGGGAGCAAGGGGGAGATTTTAGTTTGGGAAAGTTGTGCTCTAGGGGTTTGGCCTGGGTGGAGGGGGGACATTTTTGATTTTGGGGTGGCTAAATATGTGTAGGGAGAGTACTCTGGAACTCTGCACAAAGTAAACAAGGCCATTGATTACATATGCTTTAACGCTGCACTCTGTGCTGTGTGTTAGTGTATTTCCACTTTTCCAGACAAATCAGGATAACGCCCACTTTATATTTGTTACATGCCCTCATTCACGTAGCATAACTTTAAAGAAATATAGAAAAAAAATTAAATATTTCAAAATTGCAGCTTACCAGGGACGTGCCTCACCTGCCATTAACATGAAAAAAAAAACATTAAAAAAAAACGATCAAGCTTCGAGGGTCGTAGCTCAGCGACTTGGGGTCACAGAGACCCCAAATTAGGGAGGTGGGTAGCTGAGGTCCTACCTCACTACTGGGCTCCTATGACCTATGGTTCCGAAGACACAGGGCTCCTTGCGCAGCCTGTCAAAAGCTACAGTACATACACAGTGGCTAGTTTAAATACAAGCCGGCACACTCTGTTTGCAGCAGACTGAGAGGATGAGCTCACAGTGCCTCTCCTTACTTCTTGTCAGAGGCACTGAGTTCAATGGACAGCTTGGAGTCTTGGACCAATAGTAAAGTACCATTGGCCCAAGCTGTCCAATAAAAATGCTGCAGTGGAGGCACGCCTCTCACTGCAGTGTTATAAAAGGGGCATGTGTCTAAAAGACAGCCCAGCCTAGATTTGAACACCGTCTGACCTCAGTCTTTCTATTGGGACAGACTCACGCTGAACTTGTTGAGAAACAGTTGCAGTCAGCTCCTAAGAAGCTCCTAAAAAGTTAGGATTTTCCTATATATATATATATATATATATATATATATATATATATATATATATATATATATATATATATAGATAGATAGATAGATAGATAGATAGATAGATAGATCTATATATGTCTAGCGCACTCACCCCAGACTTTACCTGCTTTTATTTCTTTACTTGGCTCCTCCGCAGGAAAAGAATGAGGCACACCGCACCAGCAGCCCGTACCCTCCTGGACGAGGAGGTTGAGCGGTGTTAGTTTTCAGGTCTGCCTGCGGCTACTGTTAGAATCCTCCCGAGCTGATCTCGTCTCTGCATTAGCCAGAGACAAGTCCTTAATTCTCCCCAGTAAAGTAACTGTCCACACCAACTGAGAATCCAACCTTTGTATTTATTTCACCACGGATAACAAATAGTCTCTATGAGAGCAGACAGGTTGATACGAGACACAGGTCAGATAAGGTGGGAGGAGGTCCAGGCACAAACTCAATTCAGGTTTCTCTTACTGTTCTGCTTTCACAAACAGATTTGGACGTACGGTCTCTGCCACAGACCTGATGAATATGAAAAGTCACTGCCACTGACTTGTTGAAGTTGGTCACTGACACTGACCTGGTGTGCGTAGAGTCACTGCCACTATGACCTACAGAACATGCACTTCCTTCTTGGAGAAACTTGACCCTTGTTAAGGAGAAGAACCTCCTTCCGGAGAGTTACCAGAGGCCCCCACTGTCACCACGACTCTGCGCTGGGTCTTCAGAAGGGGTCACCTCCCTGGCCTCCTCGATCCTGGATACGGGTCCCCTCGCAAGGCGGCACCCTGGGAGCCCGCAATCCCCGGCGGAACCCAGCCGAAGGTGCTGAGCTCCGGGCCTCAAAAATAGTACCTCACCCCAGACCGAAGGTGTCTGGGATGGAACAGGAAATCGGCCTCCGGGCCTAAGGCACCCGGAGACGACACACGCACCACCCAGGCTGAAGGTGCCTGGGCGCGAACCCTGCTGGAAGATGGCCGCCCCTTTTTATACCCTCTCCCGACAGGCACAGCAGGTTCCCCGCTCTGCCGTACTGCTGCCGAGAGGGGACAAGAAAAGGCACAACCTTATATCAGTGGTTCAACCCTGGCCCACGGCAACAGCGCCACCTGTAGGCCACAGGGAACAGCACACCAACACTATCTCCCAAGGACAGAAATGGTCCAAGAAACCTAACAATTAGTGTATCTGAGCCTAACTACAAACTCAGATACTCCCCTTAAATATAGCACTCCGCTACATATATATATATATATATATATATATATATATATATAAGATACTGTATATCTCTCTCTCTCTCTCTCTATAGATATATATATATATATATATATATATATATATGTAGCACACCCCCGCAGGAGCTGCTGGTTTTAATTTGGGCCTTGCACGTTACCTCAGTATTCGTTGTCTAGGGGAAGAAAGTCTGTAGAAACTCCAATGTCCACACAAGATGTAAAACCTTAAGCAGTTAGGTTTTATTTTCCTTTTTGCAATAAACAGATGAACAATGGTAGAAGGGTGAAGGGAAGGGGTAGGTTCAGGCACATGGTACAGATCACTGGGGAAACTTCTCACGTAATAAAGTTAGTCACCACTCCTCCCTGAGTGGGTATTGCTCACCCGAATAGTCCCCTCTCACCTGGCCTAGCAGCCGGAATGATGCATGAACTATAATCAGGACCAGTCTCTGCCACAGTTGTGAACAAATTGGATACTCCGGGATCCTCTGCCACAGGATTTAACGCCCGAACTTCCAGCCGAACAGTCCAGAGCCTTCAAGCCAACCCGGCAGTCTTTAAGGTGAACTTTAACTATGGTGCATCCTCCAATAGAATTACCAGGCCCTCCTCAAGACACCAGCCTTCCGCTTAGACTTTTCCAGGACAGGTCCTCCCCTGGTTTCCTCCATTGAGTGGCTTCCTCCCTCAGGACGGACAGCACAGGATCACCTTCAGAGCGTAGGCCCAGTCAGCATAACTGGGCTTACTTGTTGGAGTTGCGGCCTCGGACCAGCATGGTTCCGAGGCCAAAAATCACACAATGCACCCCTCACGCCAGGAGGGCCGTGAGGGGATGAAGGACCCCTCAAGATGGCGTCTGCATCTTAAGTACCCTTCCTCAGCATGCTCAGTGGGTAGACCTCGCCCACTGAACTGTTCCCTCTGCAGGAGAGCATCCCATCAAGACCACTGAGTATGGGGTGGGTCTTAGTCAGGATGGGTGGGAAAAAGTGTAATGTGAATGTGATTCTAAAGTTATGGTTAAAATGTTGTTGTTTCCCTTCCCTTTCATGTAAGGCTCAGACACAATTGCTTCAGTTGACCAAGTTTTCACAAGTTTATTTTGTACAATTTGTAGTTGGTTTCTGGACTGGGCTATGCCAGCCGTTGAGGGCATAGTTTACTCCAGACACTGGGGACCAGTGTCAAATTACCAGGGGGAGAGTGTAGCGGGTATACACTTTTCTCTGTGTCTAAAACTGTCAGAGACACCAGTGATGTGCAGTTCCCTGCAGCCCCACGGGTGGCGCTGTCGCCTTGGGCTGTGGTTGAACCATTGCTGTGTGCTGTGCTCCCTTTTTGTCCTCCCTCAGCAGCGGTATGGTGGGGCGGGGAACCCGCCGTGCTTGCTGGGAGAGGGTATAAAGGGGCCGGCCATCTTTGTCACGGGATCGAGTCCCGGGCACCTTCAGCCTGAGGGCGGTGGTTCGTGTCAGTCCCCTAGGCAGCCTAGGCCTAGAGGACGTTCGGAGGTCGTGTTCCATCCCAGGCACCTTTAGCCTGGGGTGAGGTACTTGGATGGGGGTCTGGAGCTCAGTGCCCACCACTGACTTACAGTCCCCTCTGGTCCCCAAGACTCTCTCTTTCAGTTGTCTCAGCTATAGTCTCCCCGACTCTCTCATCTGGCCCAACTCTCTCAGCCCACTGACCTGAACCTCTCCCACATGGAGTACCATCTCAAGGATGTTGCCTGAGTTCTTTATCAGTAGCACACCTCTCTCCTGTCTGCAACAACTGCTCCAACACCAACTCCTTTCCCACACACACTTACTATGGTCAGCTCTGCCTTATAATGGGAGTGTGCACCTGGACACACACACAACCTGCAGAGCTTCTGGAAAACCCGGACACATGACTGAAGACTCCATCCCTCCCAATGCTCTTTGAAGTCTTCAAGTTTCCAGCCCCAATCCAGACTTACAAAATCCAGAGAAAACTTAAAGCATAGTTTTCTCTGCTCAGCAATCTTTTGCTGGAACTTCATAAATTGCTTCTTTGAGAGTCCTGTGTCCATTTTACACACATTTTCCCTAAGACAGGGGCTCTCACTCTCACGATATATATATATATATATATATATATATATATATATATATATATATATATTAGATATGCTGTGGTAGTCTCATATCAAACATATAACAGAGTTTTCTCAAATTTGACTGCAAAAGTATAAATGCATTTCAAGTACCTGACCAGTTCACCCACCCCTGCAAAAATTAAAAGCCAGCAGCTACACATACTACAGCTACTAACTTTTAATAATAGGACACTTACCTGTCCTAGAGTCCACCAGCTGTCGGATGCTGCCGCCGCCATTGCCAGGAAGGGAACCCGGTAGTGAAGCATTAGTGAGTCTTCACGCCGGTGCCCTACTGCGCATGCGCGAGGCAATGCTGCGCTCTCCTACTGGCCCGGCGGCAGGGGAAGGAGGAGGGAGCCGAGCTGCTGACGTAATTCGCTGCGGCCCAATCTCCCGGAAGTGGGGACAGGGTACCTGTCAAAGACAGGTATCCGCTCCCCCCTCCTCCCCGAAAGTTGCCAAATGTGGCACCGGAGGGGGGGGAGGAGACAAATGAGCGGAAGTTCCACTTTTGAGTGGAACTCTGTTTTAACCACTTAAGGACCGGCCCATGTAGATTTACGTCGGCAGAATGGCACGGACAGGCATAATTACGTACCTGTACGTCCCCTTTAAATGCCTTGCCCGTGAGTCAGACCGCGGGTCCCGCGGACTCGATCGCCGCAGGGATTCCTGCGATCGTCTCACGAAGGTATAGAGCGGGGAGATCCTGCCTAGTGACAATGACACAGATCTCCGTGTACTCGGAGTTAAGATCATTGTCATGTGACACACAGCCCATCCCCCCTACAGTAAGAAACACTCAATAGGGAACACTTAAGCCCTACACTGCCACCTAATGGTTAACCCCTTCACTGCCAGTGTCATTTTCACACTAATCAGTGCATTTTTATAGCACTGATTGCTTTAAAATTACAATGGTCCCAAAAATGGGCCAAAATAATGTCGCAGTCACGATAAAAATCGCTGATCACCGCCATTACTAGTAAAAAAAAAATATTAATAAAAATCCCATAAAACTATCCCCTATTTTGTAGATGCTATAACTTTTGCGCAAACCAATCAATAAACGCTTATTGCGATTTTTTTTACCAAAAATATGTAGAAGAATACGTATCGGCCTAAACTGAGGAACAAAAAAAATGTTATATATTTTTGGGGGATATTTATTATAGCAAAAATTAAAAGATATTGAATTTTTTTCAAAATTGTCGCTCTATTTTTGTTTATAGCGCAAAAAATAAAAACCACAGAGGTGATGAAATACCACCAAAAGAAAGCTCTATTTGTGGGAAAAAAAAAGGAAGCCTATTTTGTTTGTGAGCCACGTCGCACGACCACGCAATTGTCAGTTAAAGCGTCACAGTGCCGAATCGCAAAAAGTGGCCTGGTCATTGACCAGAAAAATGATCCGGGGCTGAAGTGGTTAAGGAGCACAGTGTGGTCAGGAGTATGCAATGTATGCCCCAATATACAAAGCACAGCAGTCAGGAGTATGCAATATACATACAAAGTACAGTGCTCAGGAATATGTAATCAGACCCCCAGCAACGATAGAACCCCCACCAGCTACAAAAGACCCCCCCCCATTAACACTACACAATGGACCCCCAAGCAATCCAGGATCAATAGACCATCTAGCATACCCCAGAACCCATTGCCATTACATACATTCAGTTTTAGAAGTACTGTAACTCTGTATCATTATGTTCCTGCTGAAAAAAGCCCTGCATAGAAAAATATGTAGGGGCAGCTTTATAAATGATCATAATAAAGATTTTTGAAAGTATTAGATTAGATTATGGACACTAGGGTTAAAAGTGGCATTTTCCTTTAATGGAGTATAATTGAATGAGTTACTTTTGTTCCAAACACAGTCAACATAAATAATTGCTTTATAAATTGATTTGAGCTGATCTAATAATGTTGTTTGCATGCCTGCATCCTTGTCTCTTTCTGGCTTACCAAATGGCATCTATTAGCAAAATATCTCACACACTAATAAACCCAAAAATCAATACCGCGCAAATTCTTTATCTTGTGATATTTAAATATTAATTAGGAGAATAATTTTACAGTACAATCTGTAACAGTAAAACATATTTTAACAACAGCACTGCCTGCAAATTGGGTCACGTGATCAACACGTCCATTTTGCTCCATTTTAAATCGTTTCACTGTTTGAAAATTGGTTCCAACTTGAGAGAATGTTTTATTGCTCTTTTCCTTTTCCATTTAATAGCTGTCTTTGAATTTTCATTCTTTTTTTTTTTTTTCAGCCAAACAGGCTCTCACGCCACTGTAATGCCCTATTACTTTATTATTTATGAAATAATTTACTTTACATTTTTTTTTACAATGAGCTTGCGGATAATTGCTTATTATTATTATTATACCAGTGGCTCGAGATACTTGGATTAAGTGCAATAGCAGCTGTTAGTCATTGGCACCTGTCAAAACCAATATGTGTATTGTTGTTTATGTGCAAAACTCTTTCTTTGGGCATGTTAATGGTGCCCCATTGTCTGAATTCACAGACAAAAGGTTGATGGATAATTGCTCATCCCCGTTTTGAAGAAAGGCTGTAAAAAACATGTCCTTAAAGTGGAAAGCAATGCTTTCTACATGTGGAACATATTCTATTTGCCTTGCCCAACTTATACGGGGCTGTTTTAGGTCACCACTGAGCCTGGGACAATTCTAAAAGTAGTGGCTCCATTTCCCAGTAGTGTTTAGCAAGTTGTGGGAAGTTTACAGTAATTTCGACACCAACTCACTGGAGGTTTTGTGCTTGTCTGCATTTTCCTTCCTTCTTTTTTTCTCTTTCTTTCTTTCTTTCTCTTTTTTTCGACTTGACTAACAAATCAAAACCATACCCCAGCTAACACGTTTTCTGTTTCAATCATTTTTATTCATTTTAACAAGTGCTCAACATGCAATCATTCTGCACACCCAGGGGCTAGCATTGACAGTAGTAACAAAAGTAGACGAAATGCAGCAGTATGAAAACAAGAACTGGTATAATAACAGTGTATAGGCCTTTTGTATAAAGCCCTGGGGGCCAAGTGGTCCCGGGGTGGTTCCCTCAACAGCAGGGTATTCACTAGGCCCACCAATATTCATACAATGGTACAATTTGTAGTCTATACAAATCTAGGAAGAGGAGATAGATCAGAAACGAGGAAGAAAGTAGACAGAAAGGTGATGCTAGGGAAAGAAAGGATGCGCACCTGATGATGAGTAGGGAACCAGGAAGAGGATGAGGAAAGCTAGAGAGGCCAGGGTTAGAGAGGCCTAGAGGGGTGGGATAGGTAAGGGCTCGGGATCATCAAGGCCATCCGTCATAGGTGTCCCAAGCTGGCTGGGGGGAGATTAGGAAAGGCATAAAACAGCCATGGTTCCCAAACTTTCAGGGATTTAGCATGAGTGTCATTGCGGATGCTAGACATCTGTTCATTAAGCATCAACACGGTCATGCGATCTCTCACCCCCTGAAAGGGGACAGATGGTTTATTCCAGGGTTGGGCAATGGTTCTTTTGGCTGACAAAATAGATAGGAAGCGAGCTTCCGCTGGTAGGCAAACAGGCCCAGAATTGGGCAGTGTAATAGGGAAAACCTGGCTTCTTTTTGTATGGGGAGGTGAAATAAAGTAAATAGAAGTAAATAGAAGGCCAAAAACACTGGACAAAAACAAATTAGTCCAGGGCACATCCACCATGTGTGAACTACTTCACCCCGATGGTCACAGCCCCGAAAACAGCGGTCACTGCAGGATGGATTGGCATGAGCAATACGGGCAGAGACCCAAAACCAATGGAGAAGCACCTTGTATGACGCCTCCAAGGTGGCCAGCTAACACTTTTTAAACATTTACAGCAACAGTTATTTTTTTCCCTTTCCAATCAAGGCTTTACATAAACTGTTCTCCTTGCTGGAAAGGAAGCTGTACCTAAGGACCTGCAGTGCAAGAAATCCCCCTGCTTCTTTTAATACTCCTGCTGTCTCTTGACTATTTGCCCACCAGTAATCAGATCACTATCAGGGGGGAAGCTAATAAATAAGGGTTCAAAGCCATGCTATTTTACCAAGATGTCATCTGCACACAGAGACACCATGCAGAACAAGGCATTGTTGGCAGCAAAGAGAAAAAAAATCAGCTGCAGCGAGCCAACAGGCAATATTGGTGATTAGTCCTATGTTCTTGATTTTGTTGGGAAAGACTTCCACAGTTCAGACCCTTTTTAAAAACTTTTTTAAAGGAATTGTGAAATGGGAGAAACAGGTAAATAATCTACCGTTTGAAAATGCTTCTATCAGCATGTTCTTTGTCAAAAAATGTCAATGTAACATACCTGACTGCCTCCCAGTCCTGGCCCCTTGCTTTCCCATTCTGATGTAAAGGAGATTCCAAGTCACTGATACCTAGTCACACTCAGGTACTTACATTAATTGCATTAAAAACGACATTTAATGATCAATTAATGAATACATTAATTGTGTCTTTTATATGCTAGAGTTCAACTTTTGACTTCATGTTCCCTTTGGCCATCACGGAACACACTGTATTGATCAGGCATTCGCTTTAAAGCTCTTAATCAAATCACAGATCATAAGAAGTTATTTTCTTCTAGGCCTATATTGCATACATTTTGTTATTATGTATGTAAAAAAAAGAAATCTTTGTGTCCATATTGTGTCATCATTTTATTGACGTGTGATTCATATAATGTGACATTTTGGAAAATTATTTTTAATGCTGTATGATTTAAATAATGTGACTATATTTTTATATGTCAGATACATCCTTTCTACATTATGATACAGAAAATTATCTCAGAACATTTTGTACTGTGGAGCATAGAAATGAACAATAGGTGGCTTATAAGCTTTATTGGTTAGCGAGTTTCCTCTTCAAGTAGTTAACTGCCATGTTAGTCAGAAAATGGGTCATGTTGTTGACTCGATGGGCTTTATTCAACGGTCATTATGTTTACTCAGTCAGGATTGGAAAGGATTCCATTACATGTGAATTGGAAGAGTCTCTGGTGTCCTGTCTTCTCTTCTTTAAAGTATAAGGGTATATTCACACCATAATGCATGCGTTAACCCATGTGTGTTGCGGTGTGTTTTTTTTGTAAAGCGTTGTAATGTGTTGGTGTCCACTTGCCGACCGCCGCACGCCGATATACATTGGCAGAATGGCAGTGGTGGGCAAATGGGCGTACCTGTCCCCTTTAATTTGCAGGCTAGTGGGCGTGCGCGCACCGCGTGACCGTGCCTGACTGGATGTCCGCCGGTGTCCCGCGATCGTGGCACGGAGAGGCAGAACGGGGAGATGCCTATGTAAACAAGGGATTTACCTGTTTTGCCTAGTGACATGACAGGGATCTACTGCTCCCTGTCACCGGGAGCAGTGATCTCTGTCATGTTGTTGTGAGACCATCCCCCTTCAGTTAGAATCACTCCCTAGGACACACTTAACCCCTTGATCGCCCCCTAGTGTTTAACCCCTTCCCTGCCAGTGTAATTTACACAGTAATCAATGCATTTTTATAGCACTGATCGCTGTATAAATGACAATGGTCCCAAAAGTGTCAAAAGTGTCTGATGTGTCCGATGCAATGTCGCAATTATGATACAAACCGCAGATTGCCGCCTATACTAATAACAAAAAAAATTCTAACAAAAATGCCATAAATCTATCCCCTATTTTGTAGACGCTATAACTTTTGCGCAAACCAATCAATATACGCTTATTGCAATTTTTTTAACAAAAATATGTAGAAGAATACATATCGGCCTAAACTGAGCAAAAAAATAGTTTTTTATAGCTTTTTGGGGGATATTTATTATAGCAAAAAGTAAAAAATATAGCTTTTTTTTCAAAATTGACGCTTTTTTTTGTTTATAGCGCAAAAAATAAAAACTGCAGAGGTGATCAAATACCACCAAAAGAAAGCTCTATTTGTGGGGAAAAAAAGGTCACCAATTTTGTTTGGGTGCAACGTTGCACGACCGCGCAATTGTCAGTTAAATTGACGCAGTGCCGTATCGCAAAAAGTGCTCTGGTCAGGAAGGGGGTAAAACCTTTCCCAGGGCTGAAGTGGTTAACCATTTGGCTGGCCAAAGACCAGGCCACTTTTTGCGATTCGCCACTGCATCGCATCGGACAATTTTGACACATTTTTGGGACCATTGTAATTTTTACAGCGATCAGTGCTATAAAAATGCACTGATTACTGTAAAAATGACACTGGCAGTGAAGGAGTTAAGCTGTAGGGGGCTCTGAAGGGGTTAAGTGTGTCCTAGGGAGTAATCCTAACTGTTAGGGGGCGTGGCTATGAGTAACACGTCACTGATCGCTGCTTCCAATGAGAGGGAGCATTCGATCAGTGAGAACGGGGAGATGTTGTGTTTACACTGACATCTCCTCGTTCTTCAGCTCTGTGACCCGGTCGCGGGACACCGGCGGACATCGAGTCTGCGGGTCCCGCGGGCACGGTCACGCGCTCGCGACCACATGGAGGCAAATTAAAGGGGGTGTATATATACGCCCATTTGCCCAGCCGTGCCATTCTGATAACTAGGGATGAGCTTCGTGTTCGAGTCGAACATACGTTCGACTCGAACATTGGCTGTTCGATCGTTCGACGAAGATCGAACGATTTGGGCCGTTCGCGCCAAATTCGAGTGACGCGAACGGCCCACAATGCACTACGCCATCGCAGTGTCATCCAGGCGCTGTGATTGGCCAAGCATGCACTGTGACCCCGCATGCTTGGCCAATCACAGCGCCGGCAGCGAGGAGAGCAATGATTGGCCACAGGCAGGATGCCTGTGGCCAATTATTGCTGAGGGTGTTTAGTACACGCCCCACACTATAAAAGGCCGCCAGCACGGCGGCCTAGTGTAGTGTGTTCCGGAGCAGGGATAGAGTAGCATAGGCAGGGACAGTGACTGTTATTTCTTTCTTGCTTAACCTGGATTCCTTTAGTTTAGGGAAAGAGAAGGATAGGTAGGGAGAGTGTCAGTGTGTTTTGTGCTTCTGCTATAGTGTGCTTAAAAAAAAACATTTATTCTAGGGACAGAAAACTCTAGGTAGGGACAGTGTCAGTTTCTTTCACTCTGCAAGTCCTTGTTTCCAGGGACCTGGAAGGACAGTGAGTGAATTGTCCTTTTGCTATATTGTGATTAAAAAAAACATTTATTCTAGGGACAGAAAACTCTAGGTAGGGACAGTGTCAGTTTCTTTCACTCTGCAAGTCCTTGTTTCCAGGGACCTGGAAGGACAGTGAGTGAATTGTCCTTTTGCTATATTGTGATTAAAAAAAACATTTATTCTAGGGACAGAAAACTCTAGGTAGGGACAGTGTCAGTTTCTTTCACTCTGCAAGTCCTTGTTTCCAGGGACCTGGAAGGACAGTGAGTGAATTGTCCTTTTGCTATATTGTGATTAAAAAAAACATTTATTCTAGGGACAGAAAACTCTAGGTAGGGACAGTGTCAGTTTCTTTCACTCTGCAAGTCCTTGTTTCCAGGGACCTGTAAGGACAGTGAGTTAATTGTCCTTGTGCTATATTGTGCTGAAAAAAACATTTATTCCAGGGACAGAAAACTCTAGGTAGGGACAGTGTCAGTTTCTTTCACTCTGCAAGTCCTTGTTTCCAGGGACCTGGAAGGACAGTGAGTGAATTGTCCTTTTGCTATATTGTGATTAAAAAAAACATTTTTTTCTAGGGACAGAAAACTGTAGGTAGGGAGAGTGTTTTTTTTCTTTCACTCTGCAAGTCCTTGTTTCCAGGGACCTGTAAGGACAGTGAGTTAATTTTCCTTGTGCTATATTGTGATTAAAAAAAACATTTATTCTAGGGACAGAAAACTCTAGGTAGGGACAGTGTCAGTTTCTTTCACTCTGCAAGTCCTTGTTTCCAGGGACCTGGAAGGACAGTGAGTGAATTGTCCTTTTGCTATATTGTGATTAAAAAAAACATTTATTCTAGGGACAGAAAACTCTAGGTAGGGACAGTGTCAGTTTCTTTCACTCTGCAAGTCCTTGTTTCCAGGGACCTGGAAGGACAGTGAGTGAATTGTCCTTTTGCTATATTGTGATAAAAAAAAACATTTTTTTCTAGGGACAGAAAACTGTAGGTAGGGAGAGTGTTTTTTTTCTTTCACTCTGCAAGTCCTTGTTTCCAGGGACCTGTAAGGACAGTGAGTTAATTTTCCTTGTGCTATATTGTGATTAAAAAAAACATTTATTCTAGGGACAGAAAACTCTAGGTAGGGACAGTGTCAGTTTCTTTCACTCTGCAAGTCCTTGTTTCCAGGGACCTGGAAGGACAGTGAGTGAATTGTCCTTTTGCTATATTGTGATTAAAAAAAAACATTTATTCTAGGGACAGAAAACTCTAGGTAGGGACAGTGTCAGTTTCTTTCACTCTGCAAGTCCTTGTTTCCAGGGACCTGGAAGGACAGTGAGTGAATTGTCCTTTTGCTATATTGTGATTAAAAAAAACATTTTTTTCTAGGGACAGAAAACTGTAGGTAGGGAGAGTATTTTTTTTCTTTCACTCTGCAAGTCCTTGTTTCCAGGGACCTGTAAGGACAGTGAGTTAATTGTCCTTGTGCTATATTGTGCTGAAAAAAACATTTATTCCAGGGACAGAAAACTCTAGGTAGGGACAGTGTCAGTTTCTTTCACTCTGCAAGTCCTTGTTTCCAGGGACCTGGAAGGACAGTGAGTGAATTGTCCTTTTGCTATATTGTGATTAAAAAAAACATTTTTTTCTAGGGACAGAAAACTGTAGGTAGGGAGAGTATTTTTTTTCTTTCACTCTGCAAGTCCTTGTTTCCAGGGACCTGTAAGGACAGTGAGTTAATTTTCCTTGTGCTATATTGTGATTAAAAAAAACATTTATTCTAGGGACAGAAAACTCTAGGTAGGGACAGTGTCAGTTTCTTTCACTCTGCAAGTCCTTGTTTCCAGGGACCTGGAAGGACAGTGAGTGAATTGTCCTTTTGCTATATTGTGATTAAAAAAAACATTTTTTTCTAGGGACAGAAAACTGTAGGTAGGGAGAGTGTTTTTTTTCTTTCACTCTGCAAGTCCTTGTTTCCAGGGACCTGTAAGGACAGTGAGTTAATTTTCCTTGTGCTATATTGTGATTAAAAAAAACATTTATTCTAGGGACAGAAAACTCTAGGTAGGGACAGTGTCAGTTTCTTTCACTCTGCAAGTCCTTGTTTCCAGGGACCTGGAAGGACAGTGAGTGAATTGTCCTTTTGCTATATTGTGATTAAAAAAAAACATTTATTCTAGGGACAGAAAACTCTAGGTAGGGACAGTGTCAGTTTCTTTCACTCTGCAAGTCCTTGTTTCCAGGGACCTGGAAGGACAGTGAGTGAATTGTCCTTTTGCTATATTGTGATTAAAAAAAACATTTTTTTCTAGGGACAGAAAACTGTAGGTAGGGAGAGTATTTTTTTTCTTTCACTCTGCAAGTCCTTGTTTCCAGGGACCTGTAAGGACAGTGAGTTAATTGTCCTTGTGCTATATTGTGCTGAAAAAAACATTTATTCCAGGGACAGAAAACTCTAGGTAGGGACAGTGTCAGTTTCTTTCACTCTGCAAGTCCTTGTTTCCAGGGACCTGGAAGGACAGTGAGTGAATTGTCCTTTTGCTATATTGTGATTAAAAAAAACATTTTTTTCTAGGGACAGAAAACTGTAGGTAGGGAGAGTATTTTTTTTCTTTCACTCTGCAAGTCCTTGTTTCCAGGGACCTGTAAGGACAGTGAGTTAATTTTCCTTGTGCTATATTGTGATTAAAAAAAACATTTATTCTAGGGACAGAAAACTCTAGGTAGGGACAGTGTCAGTTTCTTTCACTCTGCAAGTCCTTGTTTCCAGGGACCTGGAAGGACAGTGAGTGAATTGTCCTTTTGCTATATTGTGATTAAAAAAAACATTTTTTTCTAGGGACAGAAAACTGTAGGTAGGGAGAGTGTTTTTTTTCTTTCACTCTGCAAGTCCTTGTTTCCAGGGACCTGTAAGGACAGTGAGTTAATTTTCCTTGTGCTATATTGTGATTAAAAAAAACATTTATTCTAGGGACAGAAAACTCTAGGTAGGGACAGTGTCAGTTTCTTTCACTCTGCAAGTCCTTGTTTCCAGGGACCTGGAAGGACAGTGAGTGAATTGTCCTTTTGCTATATTGTGATTAAAAAAAACATTTATTCTAGGGACAGAAAACTCTAGGTAGGGACAGTGTCAGTTTCTTTCACTCTGCAAGTCCTTGTTTCCAGGGACCTGGAAGGACAGTGAGTGAATTGTCCTTTTGCTATATTGTGATTAAAAAAAACATTTTTTTCTAGGGACAGAAAACTGTAGGTAGGGAGAGTATTTTTTTTCTTTCACTCTGCAAGTCCTTGTTTCCAGGGACCTGTAAGGACAGTGAGTTAATTGTCCTTGTGCTATATTGTGCTGAAAAAAACATTTATTCCAGGGACAGAAAACTCTAGGTAGGGACAGTGTCAGTTTCTTTCACTCTGCAAGTCCTTGTTTCCAGGGACCTGGAAGGACAGTGAGTGAATTGTCCTTTTGCTATATTGTGATTAAAAAAAACATTTTTTTCTAGGGACAGAAAACTGTAGGTAGGGAGAGTGTTTTTTTTCTTTCACTCTGCAAGTCCTTGTTTCCAGGGACCTGTAAGGACAGTGAGTTAATTTTCCTTGTGCTATATTGTGATTAAAAAAAACATTTTTTCTAGGGACAGAAAACTGTAGGTAGGGAGAGTGTTTTTTTTCTTTCACTCTGCAAGTCCTTGTTTCCAGGGACAGAGAAGGACACCTGAAGGTAGCCCTTATTGCTTTTTTCCCATCTCCCTGCAGGCCATCTATTAGAATGTCTGGAAGGCAAACAAGGAGAGGCAGACAGTCAGGAGGCAATAAAAGAGGGCAAGCAGGCTCTGTGTCTGGGGGCAACAGTGCTGGTCGTGGACGCGGTGCATTGTCATCAGCACATGGCCATGGGACACGCTTGTCCTTCTTTTCGGCAGCTGGACATGTTGAGCCACATCATGCCGAAGACTTGGTAGAGTGGATGACCAAGCCCTCCTCCTCCTCCTCATCCTCTCTCACCCAGGCTCAGGGTACTGGAAAAGCAGCTGCCAAAGCGTCGTCTTCCCTGGTATCAATGTCAGACAAATCATCAGTCACTCCTTCCCTAGACCCACCATGTCCTCCTCCTGAGGAGTCCCCCGAACTGTTTCAGCACAGTGTTGGGTACATGCTCCAGGAGGATGCCCAGCGTTTCGAAGGGTCTGATGATGA
Source organism: Rana muscosa (assembly GCA_029206835.1). NCBI lineage: Eukaryota > Metazoa > Chordata > Amphibia > Anura > Ranidae > Rana > Rana muscosa. The sequence goes on along the minus strand of CM055117.1, from coordinate 69,474,281 downwards.
AACCCAGCTAGAGGAAGGCAGTAGCGTGAGAGCAGACAGAGGGGATGCTCAAGAAGGACACCAATCTGGCAGTCATGTTCCAGCAGCTGCAGCATACTGCCAGATTGGCTCCAGTGATGAGGAGGGAGGGGATGATGAGGTCAATGACTCCACGTGGGTGCCTAATAGGAGAGAGGAGGAGGAGGAGGATGAGGAGGAGGCACATCTCCAACGAGGCAGGATGCCCTTTGGTGGCCAGCGTAAGGGCAGTACACCGACGGAATCACACCGCAGAGCTCCGCCTGTGCAGGGCGCTGCCTCTGCCCGTCATTCAAAAAGTTCTTTGGTGTGGGCCTTTTTTGAGGCTAGTGCATCAGATCGCACAGCTGCTGTTTGCAACATATGTCTCAAGCGTATATCGCGTGGCCAAAACATCAGCCGCTTGGGTACCACATGCCTGACCAGACATATGTTGACCTGCCATGCAGCTCGTTGGCAAGCCTACCTCAAAGACCCACACCAAAGAACAAAGCGGACCTCTCCTTGCACCGCATCAGCTGGGATCTCCAACCCCACTATAACTTCAGTCCTCTCTGAAACATGCACTGAGAGGAATGAAGGTGTAGAATTAGGTGTGTCACAGCCAAGTACTTGCGCCCACTCTGCTAGCAGTACACCGACGTCCGATTCTAGCAGGCAAATTTCCCTGCCCCAGCTGCTGGACCGTCGAAAGAAGTTCACTCCCAGCCATCCACATGCCCAGCGGTTGAATGCTAGCTTGGCTAAATTGCTAGCGCTTCAACTGCTGCCTTTTCAGTTGGTAGACTCGGCCCCCTTCCGTGAGTTTGTGCAATGTGCGGTTCCTCAGTGGCAGGTTCCCAAACGCCACTTTTTCTCACGGAAGGCTATTCCGGCTCTCTACCGGCATGTGGAAGGCAATGTCTTGGCCTCGCTGGACAGGGCGGTCAGCGGTAAGGTGCATATTACCGCTGACTCATGGTCCAGCAGGCATGGACAGGGACGTTACCTTTCTTTCACGGCCCATTGGGTCACTCTTTTGGCAGCTGGGAAGGATTCAGGACAAGGTGCAGTAGTGTTGGAGGTTGTCCCACCGCCACGCCTCCAAAATGCTACTACTGGTTGTGACACACCTCTCTCCTCCACCCCCTCCTCTTCTTCTTCCTCCATGGCCTCTTCCTGTGGTTTGTCCTATGAACCAGCGGTGCTCCGTAGCCGTTCACGGGGCTACGCAAGTACGCAGGCAAAAAGATGCCATGCCGTGCTTGCGCTGGTGTGTTTGGGGGACAGAAGCCACACTGGGGCAGAGGTCCTGTCTGCTCTGCAGGGCCAGGCCGAGAGGTGGTTGACGCCACGCCAGCTTAAGCCAGGAATGGTGGTTTGCGACAATGGCACCAACCTCCTCTCCGCCCTCCGACAGGGACAACTGACCCATGTGCCCTGTGTGGCTCACGTCCTTAACCTGGTGGTGCAGCGGTTCTTGGGCAGGTACCCGGGCTTACAGGATGTCCTGAGGCAGGCCAGGAAAGTCTGTGTGCATTTCCGCAGATCTTATAATGCCAGTGCTCGCCTGGCTGAGCTGCAAAAGGAGTTGAACCTGCCCAAGAACCGCCTTATATGTGACATGCCCACCAGGTGGAACTCAACGTTGGCCATGCTGCAGCGGCTGCACACGCAGCAGAGGGCCATCAATGAGTACCTGTGCGACTACGGCACCAGGACAGGGTCAGGGGAGCTTGGTTTTTTTTCTCCACGCCAGTGGGGCATGATCAGGGATGCATGCACTGTCCTGGCACCATTTGAGGAGGCCACGAGGATGGTGAGCAGTGACAGTGCATGCATCAGTGACACTGTACCTCTTGTCCACCTGTTGGAGCACACGCTGCGTGGAATAATGGACAGGGCACTTGAGGCAGAACAGAGGCAGGAAGAGGAGGACTTCCTTGCCTCTCAAGGCCCCCTTTACCCAGACAGTGTTCCTTCTGTCCCACCCATCGCACAGGAAGAGGAGGAGGAGGAGGAGGAGGAGGAGGATTGTGTCAGCATGGAGGTGGAGGCTGGCACTCAGCATCATCAGCAGCAGTCTTTTAGGGATGATTTACAGTCCCAAGAAACCAGTGGACTTGTACGTGGCTGGGAGGAGGTGGCTGCGGATCATGTCGTCCTTAGTGACCCAGAGGACTCCGGAGCGAATGCCTCAGCAAACCTACGCTGCATGGCCTCCCTGATCCTGCAAAGTCTGCGGAAGGATCCTCGTATTCTTCGGATCAAGGAGAGGGACCATTACTGGCTGGCCACTCTCCTTGATCCACGGTACAAGGGTAAGGTTGCGGACCTTATGTTACCGTCGCAGAGGGAGCAGAGGATGAGACAACTCCGGGAGGCCTTGCAGAAAGGTCTGTGCAACGCGTTCCCAGAGACTGGGAGGTTGCAAACTCCTGGTCCTGGACAACGAGTTGCTGAGGCTTCGGCCAGTCAAAGAAGGAGCGGTGGGGAAGGTGGCCGTCTGACCGATGCGTTCAGACAATTCTTTAGTCCGCAGCCCCAAAGTATGATTGGTTCCAGCAACCATCGCCAGCGTCTGATAAACATGGTGCAGGAATATCTAGGGGCAAGGTCAGACTTGGACACCTTCCCCACCGAAAATCCTCTGGCTTACTGGGTCTTGAGGATGGATCACTGGCCAGAGCTTGCACAGTATGCAATTGAGCTACTGGCCTGTCCTGCATCCAGCGTTCTTTCGGAACGCACATTCAGTGCTGCTGGAGGATTTGTCACGGATCACAGGGTGCGCCTGTCCACCGACTCGGTTGATCGACTGACTTTCATCAAGATGAACCAGTCTTGGATCACCACCAGCTACCACACACCTGATGCTGATATAACAGACTAATTGATTTTAAAATGTCACATCCCTTCAAGACTGATGCTGATGCTGAGTGCCTGTGCTGTTATGTTGACTGCCTATCCTCCTCCTCCGAGTCCTCAATGATACGATTGATGATGATAGCTTGGAAGATCATTTTTGTTTATGGGTGCCGCCACCAGTGCCTAACGCCCAATTTTTCAGCCCCTGTTTAACAGGGGCGTGTAATTACAATTTTTGAAGCAATACTTTGCAACAGGGCTCATTGCTGTGCTCCAAGTACAGTATCTGTGAGGAGTTGCAGTGTTGTGCCACCAGTGCCTAAGGACCAATTTTTCAGCCCCTGTTTAACAGGGGCGTGTCATTACAATTTTTGAAGCAATACTTTGCAACAGGGCTCATTGCTGTGCTCCAAGTACAGTATCTGTGAGGGGTTGCAGTGTTGTGCCACCAGTGCCTAAGGCCCAATTTTTCAGCCCCTGTTCAACAGGGGCATGTAATTACAATTCTTGATCTAATAATTCACAGCAGGGCCCATTGCTGCACCCACCAAGAGTAACTGTCAGGGCTTACAGTGTTGTGGCACCAGCACCACCATCAAAGGCCCAATTTTTACTACCACTGTTCAACAATTATATGTAATTAAAATTCCTGATATAATAGTTGACAGCAGGGCGTTCCAGCACCAACCAAGAGTAACTGTGAGTGCTTACAGTGTTGTGCCAACACCAACAACTAAGGGGCCTATTTCTGCAGAGTATATACGGCAGGTCCCTACTTTCAAACATCCAACTTACAAACGACTCCTACTTGCAAACGCAAGAAGACAACAGGAAGTGAGAGGAAATCTACCACTAGGAAGGAAAATTCTCTCCTGTAAGAATAAATATGGGAGAAAGGTGTCTCCTCTGTACTGATGCTTTATCAGCAATCCTTGTTTCAAGAAAAACACCACATTTCAAAAACAGTTGTCATTGGGACGGAAAGTGAGGTGAAATGTTCTGAACAGGGGCACAGACAGCAAAACAAATGTTACAGGGGTGATAACCCTTACCTATGTTTTCCAAAAAGTTTAAAAATAGATTTTTGGGCTGGAGCTACACTTCAACAATGTACCTGTTCAAAATTACAAACAGATTCTACATAAGAACAAACCTACAGTCCCTGTCTTGTATGCACCGCCTGTATACGGCTGTTCAGAGTATATAGGGCCTTTTTTATTTTATGTGCGGGGTTCCCCTTAATATCCATACAAGACCCAAAGGGGCTGGTAATGGGCTGGGGTAGGGGGGGGGGGGGGTCATGGGGTAGCTATGCCATTTTTCTTAAAGAATTTCATCCATATTACCGGGACCAGACATTACATTAAAGCCGCAAGCAGTTTTAAATGGCTTTTTTTTCCTTTAGAAGTGTCATTTTGTGCAGGGACAGTTCTAAACACGGGAAACACGTGGCACTTCACAGGCATACTTTAGACACCCCCCAGGTACGATATTTAAAGGAATATTTGACTTTTTTTTTTTCACTTTATGCATCATTAAAATGACTGCTCCCGAAAAACGACCGTTTTTAAAACTTCTTTTTGCATTGATACATGTCCCCTGGTGCAGAACCCGGGTTCCCAAACCCTTTTTAGGACAATAACATGCATAATAGTTGTTATAATTAGCACTTTAGAATTCGAACGTTCGCATCCATTGTATTTAATAGGGTTCTAATGTTCGTTCGAACTTCCGGTCCGTTCGCGGGTTCTGGTGCGAACCGAACCCGGGGGTGTTCGGCTCATCACTACTGATAACGTATACGTTTGTGCGGCGGTCAGCAAGCGGGTAAAGGAATATACTTTTAAAGCAGTTTTTAAAATAGCAATGTATTGCATTTATGCGTGTTTGCATGTGTTGCATTGCGCTGCAATGAAAAAAAGTAGAGCCTGCTGTACTTTTTTTCAGCGTAGCACAAATGCAACGCAACACACATATGTGACCTGAATTCATAGGGAGCCATTATTTCTTGATTGCCGTCACCCCAGCGCATCTGGTGTGAATGTACCCTAACTCCAGACATCTTCAAGCCAGAATAGAGAAACTTCAATAAAGGTGCTCTCCAACCACCTACTGGGAACACCTCCCCAGGGATTGGCTTGGTCTCCATAAATATTCAGACGGCCCTTCTGTCCTTCTCCCACTGCAATTCCAGAACCCACTAGAGTGCATGGGGAATTAATCACACCAGTAGCCTGTGAAACACTTAGCAGGCTAAAATAATCAACTACTGCTCCACTGGTTACAGAGCAGCCAAACTAAATATGCCTAACATCCTATACCCTAAGTGGGAGGGTGCTAAACAACGTTACTGGAGGCTAACTTTTGCTGTAAGGCTGGAGGCATGTTGTATAATCAGGCTGCACTAGCCCACTGAAGGGGATCTTTGGAAGGTTTTTACAGCACCAGGGAGTGTCTCCTACACTGCCACTACTCACCAGGAATCTTTCCCTGGGCTAAACACTGTCCCTAACCAGTGGGTTCCATTTCCCTAACCTTGTGTAGCACCCTCTAGTGGTAGTAGGATGTGTGCAGAGTTTTTTTGTAGAGTAGGTATATTTCCAGGCTTCTGTGTGTTTTTCCTTCTGAGTCAGGGTTTGAGTAAATCAGGGAGAGCTGGATGACTCACAGGCAGCATCACTGAGACCTCCCACTTATTTTCAGAACATGCTAGAGTCTTCTGGAAAGAAAGGAGGAGAGGAGAGGTGAAGCTGCCTGGAGTATTCTGAGGGCCCTGACCAATCCCCAACTTGGATTGGCAGGGGGCAGGCCCTCTCAAATACTCAGGGTCAGCCCAGCTGGGGAGGAGTTGGAATCGGATGGAAGAAGGAGATGGAGTGTTAGGCTGCCGGGGCCTTTGAGAGGGCTCCCCACTCTGGGGGGGAGGGGGTGACCTTGGGCCTGTGCTCGGGTGTGGACGGGATCCTCTTGCAACCCACAAAGGTGTCCTGACCAGGAGGAGCAAGAGAGGACAGCAGGAGAGCACTGCCGGGCAAGTCTCCAGGATTTTCACTGAGTGCAGCCAAGAGGGCTGGGGAGCGTTCACACAATCAGGAGGACTGGGGAGGAAGGCCCTAGAGGACTGGGAGAGTGCAATCTGGGATGGGTGCAGAGCCAGTGGAGTGGACTGTGGTGGCATGGGCAGTGGAGAGAGGCAGCTGCAGCTAGGAGGACTGGCAGATCCTGAAGATGGGGTGCTGGGATCAGTAGCCACGTGGACAGTTAGCACTAGGACTACCTACATTTTTGCTACACCAAAGGGGCATGCCTGCAAAGGGCATTTGCTAAGGCCTGGCAGAGCCAGTGTCAGGCCTAAAACATAGTGCTAGTTAGTCCTGGAAGTGATGAATCAAGTGATGTGCTGGAGCTGGAAGTGAGGAGGTGTATATACAGAGACTGTATAGTCCCAATTCTTTTTCTTTTTCTTCAATCAAGTGGGCATCCCATATCTCCCTTATCCCCATCCAAGTTTATTCCCCCCAATTAAAAATAAAAACAAAGTACAAGGACTGCTTCTTGACTGCAGAGTGTTTGAAGATTATGTGCCTGGCTGTGCAGGGCGAGAGACGGACCACAACAACCAGCAGCCCTTACGGGGGCACCGCTACACTTGTGATGCCCGAAGAGGGGGTTCTGCGTGGCTTCGAAATGTTGCACTATGTCTTCTGTGATGTGATAATTCTTTAATAAAAGACTTTGGCCGTATTTGACGATCTGTGGTGTGCTGGCAAATATGTGCATTTGATCTGTGATGTCTCCAGTCCCAGCTGGTTGTTACTCCTAAAGCCTTATCCAGGAAAGTGTGTGATGGGAATGTTAATACTACTTTCCCTAACCTGCCACTCGCTCAAAAGCGTACCCATTAAGATGGCTGCCTGAACTCTTAGAAATTGGATATCCAATCAGAAACCTCTCTTTCCATAAAGGACTACCGAAGTCCAGAAGGGGACTATTTCCTTTCAGACTCCTCCTCCTCGTTGAATAAACACAATGACATCTCCAACCAGGAAGAATAACAAATCGCATAACAAATCACACCCATGTGAACAAGGACTAAGTGTTTATTGACCCCAGCTGCTGCATTACAACATGCTGACAGTTCATAAAGTTCAATTGGCCAGTGGACATACCAGAGACGAGGCATTTTGCTTTCTCATGTGGTGGGACTGTGCTGGAATAACCACCCAACACAGTCCCACTGTATCTGGTATGAATATACCTTAACCACTTGCCACCCACCCGCCGTAGTTTTATTGAGGGTAGGCGGCATAGTAATTCTTTTGTGCCATCTTTATTTGTATAGTATAACACAGAGGCGTAACTAGAACCTTCAGGGCCCCAGTGCAAGAAACCATGTAGGGCCCCCCTGACCCCCTGGCTTCCAGTTTTGTGAGGGCATCCTTGGACATCCTCTGAGAACCTTGTTTCCCACGTGCCCCCTGGGGCGCACATCCAGCACCACTCTCTGTGACTGCTGTGTCTTTTGGACACAGCTGATCACAAATCACAGTAAAGGACCAATCATAGTGGCCCTTTACCATGTGATCAGCTGATCAGATGTAAACAGAATTGCCGGTTATATCAGCAGTCCTTTCCTCACACGCTGTGTCTGTGTGAGGAAAGGAGAGCCATTAACTTGCAAAACTGTCTGTACATTGTTTACACTGCCCTGATTATTAGTGCAACCTCATCAGTGCCACCTGTCAGTGCCCATCAGTGCTCATCAATGCCGCCTATCAGTGCTGCCTATCAGTGCCACCTATCAATGATCACCAGTGCCGCCTATCAGTGCCTATCAGTGCTCATCAATACCCGTCAGTGCGGCCTATCAGTGCCACCTATCAGTGCTCATCAATGCAGACTATCAGTGCACATCAGTGCCGCCCATCAGTGCCTCCTCAGCAAGATTCTGAGCTAAGAGCATCTCTCATACAGTGCAGAGCCTGCACCGCGGAAAGTGTGAAGCTAAGCAGCTGAATTTATTCATTCACACTCACGGTGGTGCACACAGGAGGAGAGGGGCGGGAGGAGAAGGAGCAGCAGATATACTTTCTCCTTTCCCATCTATGCAAGGGTAGAGGGGGAACTGTCAGTGCAGGCTCTGGGCTATATGAGAGAGACGCCTGACAGTGGCGGAACGTCAGGGCATGGGTCGTAAGCACGATCTTTGCGACCCTGGTAGTTCCACCACTGGTATAACAACATATTGTGCATAGGGTGACATTTTAGCTCTTCAAAACTTTTTATATCGTTTGGATAGTTGTGTTGATTAGTGTTTGATTTATGGCATGTTTTCTTATTGTTCTAAAATCTATTTTATTAAAAGTACTAGGAAATATAAGCTCTAATCTAACAACTATTTATACTGTCATTCTTGAGAGTAGGTACGTAAATTGGGGAAGGCTTGTAGGGGCCCCAGTGCATTACTTTGCCCAGGGGCCCATACTGCTATTAAGATGGCCCTGCTAGGAGCAGCTGTAAAAATGTCCAGTGTGCATGAGGCCTTAATTCATTTTACATAGGTTGACTTGTGGAAGATTCTTTTGTTATATACTGTATTAGCACACAGCTTGACAGGTCATGTGCCAACCCCAATTGTCATATTTGCCTGTCACAGCACCAAGAGAGCTCAAAGGGCCAAAAGCAAATCTGATATTTGGCTACCAATTAGACAGTAAACATAATTGGGTAATTACCTGTTAATTCGAATATTCCATACTTGGGGCCTGTCGGTGGTCCCGGGAGAAGGTACTGCTGCTTGTGACCTCCAGGTAATTGCCTGGGAATTGGGGATCGTTCATCACTGAGCTCCACCGTGTCTCTTCTCAAGGTTCTCCAGCCGGGTTTGTCAATGTTTCATATTAACTGATGTGCACAGCTCATAAGGGGCCTTTGATTTGCATTAACATGTGTCTGCAGCTATTTCTAGCTGTATTTTTTTTTTTATGCGACTATATCTTAGCAAAAATGAAATGGCCTTTTCTAGTTGTTTCCTGTTATCTAAAGGCAATGGGAATAAAAGAAATGAGGTTTTCACTTTCCTGACATTTTACAAAATTTTGGAAAAATGCAGCGGAATCATTGGTGAACATAAGGGTTTGTTTGGTAGCTTTAATGGAGCACCATTTACCACATCTCAGTGCATTAACACACGCATTGACATGTGCTATGCTATGCATCAACGTGAATTGCGTTAAAACTATAGTCAATAAGAGCTTTATACCAATCACCGCCAAAGCCCTTGGTTACGCTTTCTTTCCACTGCAGCTCCATTAAAAATTTCTCCTAGTTGGGCATTAATGCAAGAAAAAAACAAACATCTATAGTGCAAAAGCCAAGCACACTAAACACTCATGCCGCGTACACACGACCGTTTTTAATGTCATTGAAAAAACTAAGTTTTTCTCGACGTGATTCTTCTCAAGCCTGCCTTGCCTACACACGATCGTGAAAAAAAATGCTCGAACAAAGCGCGGTGACGTACGAAACGTACGACGGCACTATAAAGGGGAAGTTACATTCGGATGGCGCCACCCTTTGGGCTGCTTTTGCTGATCCTCGTGTTAGTAAAGTTTGGTGAGAGACGATTCGCGCTTTTCAGCCTCATGCTCTTCAGTCCGTTACAGCGTGACGAATGTGCTATCTCCATTACGAACGCTAGTTTTACCAGAATGAGCGCTCCCGTCTCATCACTTGCTTCTGAGCATGCAGGTTTTTTTCACGTTGTTAAAGGCTACACACGGCCGTTTTTCACGACGAGAAAAACGACGACTTGAAAAACAACGAGAAAAAATAGAGCATGTTCCAAATTTTTAATGGGCATTTTTCACGTCGCAAAAAATGTTTTGGAGCCCACACACGATCGTTTTTAATGACCAGATTAAAAAATGCAATTTTTCTCATCATGAAAAATGGTCGTGTGTACGCGGCATCAGAATCAAGTTAGTTGTTTTTTTAAATCACAATGCACTTTAAGCTATAACGGATTTTTTTTCTTACCACTAGATGTCCTCGGTCTGATGGCCAGCATCATTTAACTTGCTTCCTCTGAGCCCCATTCATCCTGGAACCACCCCAGCCTGTGAAAGGGCACAGAGCACAATGATGAGCTCATATCCCTGTCACTCTGCCTTCTCCTCCTATCAACATGTTCATTTTGAGCACTTAAACTGATTGGCTCCTTGTGCTGCTTTTTCCTCGCACTGAAGCCCTGCTGTACAGAGACTCCAAGAGACAGATACCAGTTCAGATGCATTTAAAAAATGGTGTATTATTGATTACAGAGTTACATTCATTTGTTTTTTTTATCTGCTTGGAGATCCCCTAATAACCCTGATTAAGTCATATGAACTTTCCTAACCTTTACTGTTTGTATGTCCTTTTTGTTTTTTATGGCAAATTGTTTGTTTTTGTAGTTCTGCATTAACCAGTCATCATCCTTAAGCCATTTTAAAACTTTCTGGATTTCAAATGGTTAAAACACGCTCATGGATAAACAAAACAATAATTTTCTACATTAAAAAAAGAGGGAGTATTTTAGAGGTGCATATACACTATATTACCAAAAGTATTGGGACGCCTGCCTTTACGCTCATGAACTTTTTTTGAGAAAAAATAAAGCATGACACATTACAGTTCTCGAAAATAATACAGTAGCTACATAAAAGAGAAGCATCATGAGGCGCATGCGCGGCAGCTCCCAAGATGGCCACCGGCATCTAGAGCTCCGCTCCACCACGGCCCAATAATAGCCACCGGAGCCCACAGAGCGCCCCCCCAGCATTCTTACCGGGTCATCTGTGCAGGGGAAGCCCCCCTGATCCCCCGAATGTCAGCGGTGCCAGCGAGGAGGAATCTGACAGGCCAGATGGCCGCGAGTCCCGGCCCCCTCAGTTATGCCAAGATGGCGGCGGCTGCACGAGGCCCTCACAGTACGGAGCTCACAGGGGACGATATAGCTGACCAGGACGTGCTTCCGCAGTCCCCCTCAGGTACAGACTACCCTCCCCTGACCCTGGCCGCATCCCCAGCTTCCACGGAATCGCTGCTGGGCAGAATGAACCCAGGCACCCCCACAACCCCTAGGCTGGATCCTCATACAGGCCTCATATTAGATGCACAGGATGCCACAGATCCTTTTCCTAATCCCTCTGACTTTTCATCCATGATGGCTGCATTTGCTCAAATGCTCACGACAGGGCTGGCACAGAACGCTGCGCAGATCACTGCATCCATTCATGCTGATTTGCAGCAAATAGGGGTGAGAATGGACATTATAGAACAAAAAGCTGACCATGCTGTGTCACGTATTAACCAAAATACTGCTAGGCTGCAAGATGTACAAGACCAATTGGAAACAGCGTTCGCGAAGATCGACGACCTCGAAAACAGATCGAGACGATACAATTTTAGGATAAGGGGTGTACCCGAATCTGAAAAGGAGGTGCAGGGAACTGTAAAAGCTATCATACGCAGCCTGATTCCTGATATTACAGATATTCGCCTGGAGCTGGATAGAGCTCACAGAGCCCTTCAACCCCCCGCTCTGATGGTCTCCCCAGAGACATAGTGGTAAAACCTCACTACTACTCAGTCAAAGAAGAGGTGATGAAGAAATCTAGGAGCTCTGATAATCTCATTTTCCAGGGACAGAGAATTCAGATCTTTGCTGACCTGTCACCCTATACTATTCAAAAAAGGCGTTCGTTAAAGCCTTTACTTCAGATCCTAATGGAAAAAGAAATCACATACAGGTGGTCGTTCCCCCTTCGCCTGAACTTCTCCTACAAGAACAAAAGCTATGGATTCTCCTCATTGGTGGAAGGGGAGCGTCTCCTGTTGCACCTGGGGATTCTGTCACAGGAACCTGCCCCCATGCAGATCTCTAGAAACACCCCATCTTCGTCAAAAAGACCACCGCCAGCAAGTCCACTGCAACACAACTGGCTGACACAAAGCTCCAAGAGGTCTAAAGAAAATCTCCCACCTTGAAGGTCGACTACCCTTTACTAGATCAGGGCCCTGATCTGGGACTTTGCCACCTTTCCTAAGTGCTTGGGACTTATATCCCCACCTCATTACTGGAAGTCCGAGTGTTCCACGTCTCACTGCTTCACGTGGATAGACATTTGTCTTTACCGGCTTTTGCTGAAGGCTACAGTGTGACTGTGGGGGCCGAGAATCCTGGACTTGGGGCGGGTGGGGGGATATTTTCTCTTGCAAACCGCAGGTAGCTTTCTGGTCTGCGGCCAGCCTTATAAGGCCTTTCCTGTTGCTCACGTTTTTGCTCCCCATGGTTTGTTTTTTCTCACTGTTCAATTCTTGTTATAGATTCCTGATTGCGGATACGGGGATACCCCTTATTTTAGGGCATGTATTTCCAGATGGCATTCCTTTCGGGTCCTACCTGGCCCCCTTGGCCTCCCACTATAGGAGGAGGTCGGGGGGAGGGGGCGGGAGTCGGGAGGAATGGTTGGGGCTGTTCCTTGCATTATTGGCTCACTTAGTTAGGGCGCTCTGTTTAGTTGATATTATGGGCTACCTCCAGCCTTAAGATTAATATGTTACCAGGTGACTGGGCCGTGGTGGACTCAGTGCACCTACCCTAGGAATCTAGAGCACTATTGGTGCTCCCGGGTTCCGATCTGGAATCCCCGTGACTGGGGTTTTCTGGACCTCTCAGGTTGAAGGAGTGTGGTATGGCCAGCCCATCCATCTCAGGGGGGGGGGGGTGGGGGTCGGGGGACCTCCCAATTCAGAATTTGTTTAAGTTGACTTTGAAGGACAGATGGTACAGTTTGGCTTACAATTGTATAACCCCATTTTTCTTCTCTCTCTCTCTTTTCATCCTTTCGCCTCTTCTCACTCATGCTCGACGGAATGCTCTCAGGATACATGAATACATCCTTCCTCCCATCTCTGACGACGGAATTTCGCTCTGCCTGCTCACACGGCCTGCCTGGGTCTCCCTCTCCCAGGGACAAGGTAAGCAACTGAGCCTTATCATAGACTCATCCCCTCTGATCCATGACTAATGCACACCATCCCATGCCCACACTTAAAATAGTCTCACATACATAACACACAGGGCCTCAATTCCCCCGTAAAACGCAGGAAGGTCTTCCAGCAATACCACTCCATGCAAGCAGATATACTCCTGTTACAGGAAACCCACTTCCTGTCCACATTCAAACCCTCTTTCCTCCATCAACGCTTCCCACAATTTTTCCTGGCATCAGCGGATAATAAGACAAAAGGGGTGGCGGTATGCTTCGCCAAACACATTAACCTCTCTCAGCCAGAAACTGTAGTAGACCCCCTGGGGCGATATGTTTTGGTATCCGGTCACATAGATGGAGAGCAGTACACATTTGTGTCCTACTATGCCCCCAACAAGGGCCAAAAGGCCTTTTTTGATTCCCTTATACGGACGCTGAAACCACATCTCAAAGGGTCAGTCTTCATTGGCGGCGATTCTAATATCGCCTTTGATCTTGCCCTAGATAAACTGGCAGATGGGACGACCAAGCCCAAACGTCCTTCCAATCAGAGTACAAATATAGCAAAACTGATCCATGAGGCAGGACTCGTGGATGCGTGGCGGGAGGCTAACCCTCGCACAAAAGACTACACGCACTACTCAGCCCCACACAAATCCTTTGCCAGGATAGATCACATTTTCACACACTCATATACAATTCCTCTACTTATACGTTCCAAAATAATAGAATCCCCGCTGTCAGATCACTCGATGGTCACTGTAATCACTCTGCGGTAGTGATGAGCCGAACACCCCCGGGTTCGGTTCGCACCAGAACCCGCGAACGGACCGAAAGTTCGAACGAACATTAGAACCCTATTAAATACAATGGATGCGAACGTTCGAATTCTAAAGTGCTAATTATAAAAACTATTATGCATGTTATTGTCCTAAAAAGGGTTTGGGAACCCGGGTTCTGCACCAGGGGACATGTATCAATGCAAAAATAAGTTTTAAAAACGGTCGTTTTCCGGGAGCAGTCATTTTAATGATGCATAAAGTGAAAAAAAAAAAGTCAAATATTCCTTTAAATATCGTACCTGGGGGGTGTCTAAAGTATGCCTGTGAAGTGCCACGTGTTTCCCGTGTTTAGAACTGTCCCTGCACAAAATGACACTTCTAAAGGAAAAAAAAGCCATTTAAAACTGCTTGCGGCTTTAATGTAATGTCTGGTCCCGGTAATATGGATGAAAATCTTTAAGAAAAATGGCATAGCTACCCCATGACCCCCCCCCTACCCCAGCCCATTACCAGCCCCTTTGGGTCTTGTATGGATATTAAGGGGAACCCCGCACATAAAATAAAAAAGGCCCTATATACTCTGAACAGCCGTATACAGGCGGTGCATACAAGACAGGGACTGTAGGTTTGTTCTTATGTAGAATCTGTTTGTAATTTTGAACAGGTACATTGTTGAAGTGTAGCTCCAGACCAAAAATCTATTTTTAAACTTTTTGGAAAACATAGGTAAGGGTTATCACCCCTGTAACATTTGTTTTGCTGTCTGTGCCCCTGTTCAGAACATTTCACCTCACTTTCCGTCCTAATGACAACTGTTTTTGAAATGTGGTGTTTTTCTTGAAACAAGGATTGCTGATAAAGCATCAGTACAGAGGAGACACCTTTCTCCCATATTTATTCTTACAGGAGAGAATTTTCCTTCCTAGTGGTAGATTTCCTCTCACTTCCTGTTGTCTTCTTGCGTTTGCAAGTAGGAGTCGTTTGTAAGTTGGATGTTTGAAAGTAGGGACCTGCCGTATATACTCTGCAGAAATAGGCCCCTTAGTTGTTGGTGTTGGCACAACACTGTAAGCACTCACAGTTACTCTTGGTTGGTGCTGGAACGCCCTGCTGTCAACTATTATATCAGGAATTTTAATTACATATAATTGTTGAACAGTGGTAGTAAAAATTGGGCCTTTGATGGTGGTGCTGGTGCCACAACACTGTAAGCCCTGACAGTTACTCTTGGTGGGTGCAGCAATGGGCCCTGCTGTGAATTATTAGATCAAGAATTGTAATTACATGCCCCTGTTGAACAGGGGCTGAAAAATTGGGCCTTAGGCACTGGTGGCACAACACTGCAACCCTTCACAGATACTGTACTTGGAGCACAGCAATGAGCCCTGTTGCAAAGTATTGCTTCAAAAATTGTAATGACACGCCCCTGTTAAACAGGGGCTGAAAAATTGGGCCTTAGGCACTGGTGGCACAACACTGCAACTCCTCACAGATACTGTACTTGGAGCACAGCAATGAGCCCTGTTGCAAAGTATTGCTTCAAAAATTGTAATTACACGCCCCTGTTAAACAGGGGCTGAAAAATTGGGCGTTAGGCACTGGTGGCGGCACCCATAAACAAAAATGATCTTCCAAGCTATCATCATCAATCGTATCATTGAGGACTCGGAGGAGGAGGATAGCCAGTCAACATAACAGCACAGGCACTCAGCATCAGCATCAGTCTTGAAGGGATGTGACATTTTAAAATCAATTAGTCTGTTATATCAGCATCAGGTGTGTGGTAGCTGGTGGTGATCCAAGACTGGTTCATCTTGATGAAAGTCAGTCGATCAACCGAGTCGGTGGATAGGCGCACCCTGTGATCCGTGACAAATCCTCCAGCAGCACTGAATGTGCGTTCCGAAAGAACGCTGGATGCAGGACAGGCCAGTAGCTCAATTGCATACTGTGCAAGCTCTGGCCAGTGATCCATCCTCAAGACCCAGTAAGCCAGAGGATTTTCGGTGGGGAAGGTGTCCAAGTCTGACCTTGCCCCTAGATATTCCTGCACCATGTTTATCAGACGCTGGCGATGGTTGCTGGAACCGATCATACTTTGGGGCTGCGGACTAAAGAATTGTCTGAACGCATCGGTCAGACGGCCACCTTCCCCACCGCTCCTTCTTTGACTGGCCGAAGCCTCAGCAACTCGTTGTCCAGGACCAGGAGTTTGCAACCTCCCAGTCTCTGGGAACGCGTTGCACAGACCTTTCTGCAAGGCCTCCCGGAGTTGTCTCATCCTCTGCTCCCTCTGCGACGGTAACATAAGGTCCGCAACCTTACCCTTGTACCGTGGATCAAGGAGAGTGGCCAGCCAGTAATGGTCCCTCTCCTTGATCCGAAGAATACGAGGATCCTTCCGCAGACTTTGCAGGATCAGGGAGGCCATGCAGCGTAGGTTTGCTGAGGCATTCGCTCCGGAGTCCTCTGGGTCACTAAGGACGACATGATCCGCAGCCACCTCCTCCCAGCCACGTACAAGTCCACTGGTTTCTTGGGACTGTAAATCATCCCTAAAAGACTGCTGCTGATGATGCTGAGTGCCAGCCTCCACCTCCATGCTGACACAATCCTCCTCCTCCTCCTCCTCCTCCTCCTCCTCCTCTTCCTGTGCGATGGGTGGGACAGAAGGAACACTGTCTGGGTAAAGGGGGCCTTGAGAGGCAAGGAAGTCCTCCTCTTCCTGCCTCTGTTCTGCCTCAAGTGCCCTGTCCATTATTCCACGCAGCGTGTGCTCCAACAGGTGGACAAGAGGTACAGTGTCACTGATGCATGCACTGTCACTGCTCACCATCCTCGTGGCCTCCTCAAATGGTGCCAGGACAGTGCATGCATCCCTGATCATGCCCCACTGGCGTGGAGAAAAAAAACCAAGCTCCCCTGACCCTGTCCTGGTGCCGTAGTCGCACAGGTACTCATTGATGGCCCTCTGCTGCGTGTGCAGCCGCTGCAGCATGGCCAACGTTGAGTTCCACCTGGTGGGCATGTCACATATAAGGCGGTTCTTGGGCAGGTTCAACTCCTTTTGCAGCTCAGCCAGGCGAGCACTGGCATTATAAGATCTGCGGAAATGCACACAGACTTTCCTGGCCTGCCTCAGGACATCCTGTAAGCCCGGGTACCTGCCCAAGAAGCGCTGCACCACCAGGTTAAGGACGTGAGCCACACAGGGCACATGGGTCAGTTGTCCCTGTCGGAGGGCGGAGAGGAGGTTGGTGCCATTGTCGCAAACCACCATTCCTGGCTTAAGCTGGCGTGGCGTCAACCACCTCTCGGCCTGGCCCTGCAGAGCAGACAGGACCTCTGCCCCAGTGTGGCTTCTGTCCCCCAAACACACCAGCGCAAGCACGGCATGGCATCTTTTTGCCTGCGTACTTGCGTAGCCCCGTGAACGGCTACGGAGCACCGCTGGTTCATAGGACAAACCACAGGAAGAGGCCATGGAGGAAGAAGAAGAGGAGGGGGTGGAGGAGAGAGGTGTGTCACAACCAGTAGTAGCATTTTGGAGGCGTGGCGGTGGGACAACCTCCAACACTACTGCACCTTGTCCTGAATCCTTCCCAGCTGCCAAAAGAGTGACCCAATGGGCCGTGAAAGAAAGGTAACGTCCCTGTCCATGCCTGCTGGACCATGAGTCAGCGGTAATATGCACCTTACCGCTGACCGCCCTGTCCAGCGAGGCCAAGACATTGCCTTCCACATGCCGGTAGAGAGCCGGAATAGCCTTCCGTGAGAAAAAGTGGCGTTTGGGAACCTGCCACTGAGGAACCGCACATTGCACAAACTCACGGAAGGGGGCCGAGTCTACCAACTGAAAAGGCAGCAGTTGAAGCGCTAGCAATTTAGCCAAGCTAGCATTCAACCGCTGGGCATGTGGATGGCTGGGAGTGAACTTCTTTCGACGGTCCAGCAGCTGGGGCAGGGAAATTTGCCTGCTAGAATCGGACGTCGGTGTACTGCTAGCAGAGTGGGCGCAAGTACTTGGCTGTGACACACCTAATTCTACACCTTCATTCCTCTCAGTGCATGTTTCAGAGAGGACTGAAGTTATAGTGGGGTTGGAGATCCCAGCTGATGCGGTGCAAGGAGAGGTCCGCTTTGTTCTTTGGTGTGGGTCTTTGAGGTAGGCTTGCCAACGAGCTGCATGGCAGGTCAACATATGTCTGGTCAGGCATGTGGTACCCAAGCGGCTGATGTTTTGGCCACGCGATATACGCTTGAGACATATGTTGCAAACAGCAGCTGTGCGATCTGATGCACTAGCCTCAAAAAAGGCCCACACCAAAGAACTTTTTGAATGACGGGCAGAGGCAGCGCCCTGCACAGGCGGAGCTCTGCGGTGTGATTCCGTCGGTGTACTGCCCTTACGCTGGCCACCAAAGGGCATCCTGCCTCGTTGGAGATGTGCCTCCTCCTCATCCTCCTCCTCCTCCTCTCTCCTATTAGGCACCCACGTGGAGTCATTGACCTCATCATCCCCTCCCTCCTCATCACTGGAGCCAATCTGGCAGTATGCTGCAGCTGCTGGAACATGACTGCCAGATTGGTGTCCTTCTTGAGCATCCCCTCTGTCTGCTCTCACGCTACTGCCTTCCTCTAGCTGGGTTTCATCATCAGACCCTTCGAAACGCTGGGCATCCTCCTGGAGCATGTACCCAACACTGTGCTGAAACAGTTCGGGGGACTCCTCAGGAGGAGGACATGGTGGGTCTAGGGAAGGAGTGACTGATGATTTGTCTGACATTGATACCAGGGAAGACGACGCTTTGGCAGCTGCTTTTCCAGTACCCTGAGCCTGGGTGAGAGAGGATGAGGAGGAGGAGGAGGGCTTGGTCATCCACTCTACCAAGTCTTCGGCATGATGTGGCTCAACATGTCCAGCTGCCGAAAAGAAGGACAAGCGTGTCCCATGGCCATGTGCTGATGACAATGCACCGCGTCCACGACCAGCACTGTTGCCCCCAGACACAGAGCCTGCTTGCCCTCTTTTATTGCCTCCTGACTGTCTGCCTCTCCTTGTTTGCCTTCCAGACATTCTAATAGATGGCCTGCAGGGAGATGGGAAAAAAGCAATAAGGGCTACCTTCAGGTGTCCTTCTCTGTCCCTTGAAACAAGGACTTTCACAGTGAAAGAAACTGACACTGTCCCTACCTAGAGTTTTCTGTCCCTAGAATAAATGTTTTTTTTAATCACAATATAGCACAAGGACAATTCACTCAATGTCTCTCCAGGTCCCTGGAAACAAGGACTTGCAGAGTGAAAGAAACTGACACTGTCCCTACCTAGAGTTTTCTGTCCCTAGAATAAATGTTTTTTTTAAGCACAATATAGCACAAGGACAATTAACTCACTGTCCTTACAGGTCCCTGGAAACAAGGACTTGCAGAGTGAAAAAAAAAAAACACTCTCCCTACCTACAGTTTTCTGTCCCTAGAAAAAATGTTTTTTTTAAGCACAATATAGCACAAGGACAATTAACTCACTGTCCTTACAGGTCCCTGGAAACAAGGACTTGCAGAGTGAAAGAAAAAAAACACTCTCCCTACCTACAGTTTTCTGTCCCTAGAAAAAATGTTTTTTTTAATCACAATATAGCACAAGGAAAATTAACTCACTGTCCTTACAGGTCCCTGGAAACAAGGACTTGCAGAGTGAAAGAAAAAAAACACTCTCCCTACCTACAGTTTTCTGTCCCTAGAAAAAATGTTTTTTTTAATCACAATATAGCACAAGGAAAATTAACTCACTGTCCTTACAGGTCCCTGGAAACAAGGACTTGCAGAGTGAAAGAAACTGACACTGTCCCTACCTAGAGTTTTCTGTCCCTAGAATAAATGTTTTTTTTAAGCACAATATAGCACAAGGACAATTAACTCACTGTCCTTACAGGTCCCTGGAAACAAGGACTTGCAGAGTGAAAGAAAAAAAACACTCTCCCTACCTACAGTTTTCTGTCCCTAGAAAAAATGTTTTTTTTAAGCACAATATAGCACAAGTAAAATTAACTCACTGTCCTTACAGGTCCCTGGAAACAAGGACTTGCAGAGTGAAAGAAAAAAAACACTCTCCCTACCTACAGTTTTCTGTCCCTAGAAAAAATGTTTTTTTAAATCACAATATAGCACAAGGAAAATTAACTCACTGTCCTTACAGGTCCCTGGAAACAAGGACTTGCAGAGTGAAAGAAACTGACACTGTCCCTACCTAGAGTTTTCTGTCCCTAGAATAAATGTTTTTTTTAATCACAATATAGCACAAGGAAAATTAACTCACTGTCCTTACAGGTCCCTGGAAACAAGGACTTGCAGAGTGAAAGAAACTGACACTGTCCCTACCTAGAGTTTTCTGTCCCTAGAATAAATGTTTTTTTTAAGCACAATATAGCACAAGGACAATTAACTCACTGTCCTTACAGGTCCCTGGAAACAAGGACTTGCAGAGTGAAAGAAAAAAAACACTCTCCCTACCTACAGTTTTCTGTCCCTAGAAAAAATGTTTTTTTTAATCACAATATAGCACAAGGAAAATTAACTCACTGTCCTTACAGGTCCCTGGAAACAAGGACTTGCAGAGTGAAAGAAACTGACACTGTCCCTACCTAGAGTTTTCTGTCCCTAGAATAAATGTTTTTTTTAATCACAATATAGCACAAGGACAATTAACTCACTGTCCTTACAGGTCCCTGGAAACAAGGACTTGCAGAGTGAAAGAAACTGACACTGTCCCTACCTAGAGTTTTCTGTCCCTAGAATAAATGTTTTTTTTAAGCACAATATAGCACAAGGACAATTAACTCACTGTCCTTACAGGTCCCTGGAAACAAGGACTTGCAGAGTGAAAGAAAAAAAACACTCTCCCTACCTACAGTTTTCTGTCCCTAGAAAAAATGTTTTTTTTAATCACAATATAGCACAAGGAAAATTAACTCACTGTCCTTACAGGTCCCTGGAAACAAGGACTTGCAGAGTGAAAGAAACTGACACTGTCCCTACCTAGAGTTTTCTGTCCCTAGAATAAATGTTTTTTTTAATCACAATATAGCACAAGGACAATTAACTCACTGTCCTTACAGGTCCCTGGAAACAAGGACTTGCAGAGTGAAAGAAACTGACACTGTCCCTACCTAGAGTTTTCTGTCCCTAGAATAAATGTTTTTTTTAAGCACAATATAGCACAAGGACAATTAACTCACTGTCCTTACAGGTCCCTGGAAACAAGGACTTGCAGAGTGAAAGAAACTGACACTGTCCCTACCTAGAGTTTTCTGTCCCTAGAATAAATGTTTTTTTTAAGCACACTATAGCAGAAGCACAAAACACACTGACACTCTCCCTACCTATCCTTCTCTTTCCCTAAACTAAAGGAATCCAGGTTAAGCAAGAAAGAAATAACAGTCACTGTCCCTGCCTATGCTACTCTATCCCTGCTCCGGAACACACTACACTAGGCCGCCGTGCTGGCGGCCTTTTATAGTGTGGGGCGTGTACTAAACACCCTCAGCAATAATTGGCCACAGGCATCCTGCCTGTGGCCAATCATTGCTCTCCTCGCTGCCGGCGCTGTGATTGGCCAAGCATGCGGGGTCACAGTGCATGCTTGGCCAATCACAGCGCCTGGATGACACTGCGATGGCGTAGTGCATTGTGGGCCGTTCGCGTCACTCGAATTTGGCGCGAACGGCCCAAATCGTTCGATCTTCGTCGAACGATCGAACAGCCAATGTTCGAGTCGAACGTATGTTCGACTCGAACACGAAGCTCATCCCTACTCTGCGGTCGTCGGGAAAAAGAGACACACCGCGTTGGCGGTTACAAGAATCCCTATTGAATGACCCAATTCAATATTCATTAGTGGAGACAGCTATTAAGGAATATTTCCTGATAAATGCAACGGAGGAAGTCTCCCCTTCTACCGTATGGGCAGCACACAAATCGGTCATCAGGGGGAAACTCATTCAATTGTCCTCAAAACTCAAAAAGGAACACAGGGCAGATACACTCAGGCTCACAGAAGAATTCCACTCCCTGGCTAAAGCGCATAAACGTAACCCTACGACCTGTTCCTTAGCAAATCTAGACAGAGCTAGGGTTCTCCTTAACCTAAACCTGACGACAGCTGCAG
Source organism: Rana muscosa (assembly GCA_029206835.1). Classification (NCBI taxonomy): domain Eukaryota; kingdom Metazoa; phylum Chordata; class Amphibia; order Anura; family Ranidae; genus Rana; species Rana muscosa. The sequence goes on along the minus strand of CM055117.1, from coordinate 69,452,433 downwards.
AACGACACCTTAGATGGTCCGGGGCAAGGTTCTATTCCCAGAAGGACAGGATAGGTTCTAAATTAGCAGTAAAACTTACCCCTAAACACCGCTCTTTAGCTTTCCCTAAAATCCGGACAGTAGCGGGGGATTTGACACAGAACCCGGCTAAAATTATGGACACGTTTCTACGGTTCTACTCTGACCTTTACAAACAGAACCAACAGACCCACAGTAAGCACGACGACGACTTTTTTCAAGACCTACAATTCCCCTCCCTGACGGATGAACATAGAGACATCCTTGAGAGCCCGTTCACCCAAGAGGAAGTCATGGCTACGATTAAATTGCTTAAAGTGGGGTCCTCCCCCGGCCCAGATGGCTTTTCGACCGGGTATTATAAAAAATTTGGCCCGACTCTGGCTCCGCATTTGGCCCGGTTCTTCAACTCTCTCAGGGATGGGGCTCAATTGGGAACAGACCTAAACGCGGCTTATATCTCGGTCATACCCAAACCTGATAAGGACCCTAGTGAGGTGTGCAATTATCGACCGATCTCGCTTATTAATAACGATATTAAGATTATGACCAAGATTATAGCTAATAGAATGTCTGGCTTCATCGCCTCATACATTCACAAAGATCAGGTGGGCTTCATCCCTGGGAGACAGGGCCCGGACCAAATTAGACGGACCATTGACATTGTTTCACTTTTACAGTCTCAGTGGGATGGGGGAACCCAACAAAAAGGTTACTTGCTCTCCATAGATCTACACAAAGCATTTGATTCCATAGATTGGGCATATCTGTCTCGTGTCCTGGAGAGATGGGGTTTTGGACCGTACTTCCTAAATCTAATACACGCACTTTACTCTCAACCCACTGCCCTGGTGCGGCTGATGGGGAGGCACTCGGAATCTTTCATCATAAGCAGGGGTACCAGACAGGGCTGTCCACTCTCTCCCCTCCTTTTTGCAATAGCCATCGAGACTTTAGCCATAGCTCTCAGATCAAATCCTGACTTTAGGGGGGTCATGTGCGGGCCCCGAGAACATAAGTGCGCACTGTACGCTGATGACCTCCTCCTATTCGTGACCTTCCCACTAACATCTACCCCGGCAGTTCTTAAAATATTGAAGGTCTTCAGTGAGGTATCGGGCTTGAAAGTAAATATGAGTAAATCGACGGCCCTAAACATTAATGTTCCGCAGGACGATCGGTTACTACTTTCTAAAAACTTTAATTTTGTCTGGGCATCCGGGGCGATCCCATACTTGGGCATCAAGCTGACCTCCGACATCAGCAACCTCTTTAAGGCGAATTATCCCCCTATGATGCGGAAATGTAGAGATGACATGAATAATTGGTCGAGAAGCGGCCTATCCTGGCTCGGCAGGATCCATGCGATTAAGATGACTCTTCTCCCACGTATGCTGTATTTATTCCGATCCCTCCCAATCGCGATCAAGAAACAGGTTCTGGGTAAATTTCAGTCTGAGGTTGTTCGCTTTATCTGGGGCAACAAAGGATACAGATGTCCCTCGAGTATCCTCTTCCGCCTAAAATCACAGGGAGGCTTGGGTCTCCCGAATCTATGGAATTACTACCAGGCGGCTCAACTCGCACAAATCTCAATGGTCTTCTCGAGGGGCCAGAAGCCGGACTGGCTCTCTATGGAAAGGCAAGCGGTCCCATCGAACACCATTGACTATCTGTTATGTTGTGACCCGAAGGCCAGACCTGCGATTTTATCCCCCACGCTATCCCACTCTGTTGCTCTATGTTCCCGATTATGTAATCACACATCAGTGACGTCTCGGCTGAAACCCCTAGCTCACCTTTTCCATAACACGGACTTCTTGCCGGGAATGAACATTGGGGCATTTAAATGGTGGACAGATAAGGGTTTATACCGAATTGGCCACTTTCTCTCTCCTACGGGGCCCATTTCTTTATCCCACTGCAAAAAGAGACTAGATATGCCCGACTCTGAGTATTTTAGATTCTCCCAAATCTCTCACTTTCTGCACTCCATTTGGAATAACAAGACAGTCGCTCCTACGATTACACCCTATGAACACTGGTGCTCGAACACAATGGATCAGAGGGGAGGTATCTCGTTAATTTACACGACTCTGTCGACTAGGTTGACCAAGCCCACCTACGCTCAGATTTGGGAGGAGGATATGGATAGCTCATGGGACACTGAGGTATGGTTCCACGCATCGAAGTGTTCGTTTAAAGGTATACTCAATGTCTCTCTGATCGAAGCTAGTCTGAAAGTACTGGTCCGGTGGTACTATGTCCCTTCCAGGTTGGCTATAATGTATGCAGGCACTTCCCCAGTATGCTTTAGAGGCTGCGAACTAGAGGGCACTATGTTCCATACTTGGTGGTCATGCCCGCGCATCAGATCTTTCTGGCACAAAGTATTTCGCACCATTAGAGCTCTGACGGGAGTACAGACAACTCCACAGCCCAATATAGCACTTCTAAACCATACTTTTCCCAATATGCCCAAACACTCCCAGACACTTTCATTTTTTATATTACTAGGAGCCAAATTAACCATAGCCAAGGCCTGGAAGAAACCCACCGTCTCATTTACAGGATTCAGGAGGAAGGTATCCTGGATCATGGTACAAGAGCAAATTGTCGCTAAACTTAATGACAAGACTGAAATATTTATGGCCACCTGGGAACCTTGGGCAACCTCATGCAATGTTTCTCTTATAACAGGAGTCCAACCTGGATTTCTGAGCAGTCGCGTCCCACATTCCTAGCATGAGAGTATTCCCCCAGCCCCCCCTTTTCTTTCACACGTTTATACCTCTTCTCCTTTCTTCTGCCTCCCTTGGCATCTCTAGGTTACTACGCTCAATATGTTCACGCTGTTCTTCTTAGGATTATTTTACTGATCTGTGGTTTGTATTCGTTCTTGTTGACTCTCCATTTACTAGCTGAGCATATTGACCTCATATTGTAACATGAAAACCTTATGCTTAGTCACATGGTGGAGGTGCATCAGCTACTCATCTAGACTAACATACCAGGCTGGTAGACGCTTTCTGGGTGCTGGATTCTCCACCTTCCGGGATGCAGTGTGATCCCTAAGGGGCGTCCCGGGGGCTGGAGTCACAGTACTTACATAGTTTTGAGTATCTCTCCGACTGGTTATGGTAGAGCATGCTGTTTCGCTAAGATAGTAATGCTAGGATAATCTAGCTTGAAGTACCTCACATGACTCACCTATGTTTCTTCTACAGGAACTTATGCTGATAAGGTCACACACTTAGTTAATGCACTGTATTACCTGATTGTTTGATAATCTTCTGTTATCATTTAAAACTTCAAATAAAAATTATTTAAGAAAAAAAAAAAGAGAAGCATCATATTCATAACAAACAAAAAATAAGAAGGGAGTACAATAGATTCCCATAGATAATCCTTCTCCAAGAACAGGGGAAAAAAGCTGACAGCAAACATAATACCACGAGAAATGGGCGGGGAGGGAGAGAGGGGGGGTAAGCCCCCCATTACAGAAAATGGCATGTGCAGTTATAAAATAAATAAAAAAGACAATATTTATGAACAGGTGACTCAAGTGGGATCCGTCCATGGCCGCCATACCCGCTCATACTTCTGAGGACACCTCTACTTATGTAGGTCAGCTTATGCAAAATTGCGTTAATCAAGGTTTCCCAGACCCCCACAGTAGGTGGCAAGTGGGAGGTCCACTTTAACAGGATCTCTTTTTTTGCATAGAAGAGTAGCAGCGAGAGTAGCAACTTAGTATAACGAGGCCTCTGGTCGTCATCCTGTATGCCCAGTAAAGCCAGTTCAGCCGTAAAGGGGATTATCAGCTGGAGGTGAACATTAATAAACTCCACTATGGCAGACCAGTAGCGTGTCAACTTAGCGCAGGCCCAAAAGTCGGGATGTCTGTCCTCCACTTATCCCACAGTTCCTCCATTTTTGGTGAGTGTCAGGTACAACGCAGAGAGGGCTTTACCAACAGATTCCTGAGCTAGTTAATCCTCAACAGCATCCGCTTTGAGGCTGGGTGGTGTCGGAAATTGTGCACGAAAAGCATGGCGCAACTGATGGTATCGGAAGAGCATCCATGCAGGAAGGCCATACTTACCCGCGAGATCCCGAAAGGGAAGAAGGTACCCGGCAGAGACAATATCCCTCAACAATTTTATGCCATGCCGGGCCCACAGTTGCGGGTCTGGGATTGACCTAAATTGTGGGAGAGACGGGTTCCCCCACAACGGGCAAAAGGGGGACCACCAATTTGGAGACAGAAACCGTCGCCTAGCCACCCCCCATACTAGTAAGGTTACTCTAGTGGGATCCGGCAGGGAGGGGTATGCCGAGGCCCCCCTAAAACTAAGTTGCCTAGTTCCGCGAGAGATCCCACAATGGCTGCTTCCAGACAGACTGCAGCATTGGCTCTGGACTGCTCAAACCACCATCTAACCATGACTAACATGGCCGCCCAGAAATACACCAACAGGTTAGGTAAAGCCAGTCCACCACAGCTGACTGGGAGCTGATCTGGCCATCCGAGGAGAAGACCCCCGCCACAGAAAAGAGCCAATACAGCTGTCCAAGTCTCTGAAGAAGGACGGGGATATCCACTTGGGGCAATTCCTAAAGATATAGTTAAATTTGGGTAGATAAATCATCTTTAGCATGTTAATGCGCCCTAAAAAATTAAGGGGTAGATTGGCCCACCGAAAGCAATGGTCCTTAAGGCGTGCGACTATCGGCTGGAGGTTAAGGCATTAGAAGGACTGGAAGTCCTGTGTAACCCTGATCCCCAAATACATGAATTCCTCAACCCACTGTAAAGCGGTCTGGGACGCAGATTCCCTGGCCTGCACATCTATGGTGAATAGGACGGACTTGGTCCAATTAATACAGATCCCTGAGAACCTACCAAACTCGTCAAATGCCTCCAGGGCAGCATTTAGCGAAGAATCCACATCATGTAAGTATAGGAGGGTGTCATCCGCATATAAGGATATTTTCTCCTCCAGAGGGCCAACCCGGAGTCCCACAATGCGGTCAGACTCCCTGATTAAGACCGCCAGGGGCTCCAGAGCCAGTGCAAATAAGCTGGGCGACAGTGGGCAGCCCTGCCATATCCCCCTCTGGAGGAGGAAACAATTCGAGAGGTTGTCATTCACCCGAATCCATGCCCTAGGGGCCTTGTACAACATACTTAGCCAGTGGAGGAACTTAGGCCCTATCCCAAACTTCCGTAATACCACCCATAAATACTCCCATTCTACGGAGTCAAAAGCCTTCACCGCATCAAAAGAGGCTATGAATTTTGTTCCCCCATTGCTATGAGATGTGGCCAAGTTCAGGAACAGGCGGCGGATATTGATGTCGATGCCCTTCCCTGGCATAAACCCGGTCTGGTCTACATGAACAAGGTCCTCTATCACCTTGCCGAGCCTAATGGCCAATATTTTAGCTAGCAGTTTGGCATCAGCATTAGTTAAGGAGATTGGCCGGTAGGAGGCACACTCCTTGGGATCCTTGCCAGGTTTTGGCACCAAAACCACTATCACGTCAGATAATGAGTCAGGAAGGGAGTCCAGGGCATAGAATTGTTGCAACAATGAGGTAAGCCTAGGTGCTAGAAGTTCTTGGCAGACAGAATAGAATTCAATCGGAATACCATCCGGTCCGGGGCTTTCCTTGACTGCATAGATCCTAAGGCCTCCTGCACTTCTTCAAGGGAGATATCCCTGTCCAGATCCCAGCACTTTGCCGCATATAAGAAGGGGAGTGAAACCCGGTCTAAATATTGGAGCAGTTCAGAGTTGTCATAGTTCGCCCTAGAGGAGTACAGGGCCCGGTAGAACTCAAGGAATCTAGCACCAATATCTGCAGGTGATGTCAACAGACGGCCATCCAGATCTCTCAGCCTACCAATATGAGTCACGGCATGCTGCCCCCTGGCCAGCCAGGGCAGCAGCCTACCATTCTTATCCCCAAATTCAAAAACTCTCTGGGTGCCTTCAAGCATAGACTTCCTGGTAAGTTCAACCCTAAGTAAGGACAGTTCCCTCAAGGCATCCTCCCAGACCACATAGTGAGCCTGACCAAGGGATCGCACATACTCCACCTCCCTCAATTTCGCCTGCTCCTCTAAATGCCTCAGAGACTGCATAGACTGACGTTTTCGCATGGCTATACGAGCCATGTATTCTCCTCTAAGCCAGGATTTAAAGTCATCCCATTCCACCAAGGGGCCAGCAAAGCCCACATTATTTAGCCAGAAGGTACACAGTGCCTCCAGTAACTCCTCCTGGATTTCAGGGTCCATAATCCAGTATCTGGACAGCCGCCACAGCCTCCCGCCCTCCACATGAGAGAGCTGAATAGAGACAGATATCGGAGCACGATCCGAGATGCCTCGTGAGAGGATCTCCTATCAGAGGGGTGGAAATGGCACCAAACGTCCGTTATGTGGAAGGCGGATGCCCAGCGGGAGAGGCCATGCAGTCTGTCCAGATCCCTAGATGGAGCCATGTTGAAGTCACCCATGATTAAAACATTGTCAACTTAATACATCGTGATTGACGATGAGCCGAACACCCCCGGGTTCGGTTCGCACCAGAACCCGCGAACGGACCGAAAGTTCGCACGAACTTTAGAACCCTATTAAATACAATGGATGCGAACGTTCGAAATCTAAAGTGCTAATTATAACGACTATTATGAATGTTATTGTCCTAAAAAGGGTTTGGGAACCCGGGTTCTGCACCAGGGGACATGTATCAATCCAAAAAAAAGTTTTAAAAACGTCAGTTTTTCGGAAGCAGTCATTTTAATGATGCATAAAGTGAAAAAAAAAAGTCAAATATTCCTTTAAATATCGTACCTGGGGGGTGTCTAAAGTATGCCTGTGAAGTGCCACGTGTTTCCCGTGTTTAGAACTGTCCCTGCACAAAATTACATTTCTAAAGGAAAAAAAGCCATTTAAAACTGCTTGCGGCTTTAATGTAATGTCTGGTCCCGGTAATATGGATGAAAATCTTTAAGAAAAATGGCATAGCTGCCCCATCACAGCCCCCCCCCCCCCCTACCCCAGCCCATTACCAGCCCCTTTGGGTCTTGTATGGATATTAAGGGGAACCCCGCACACAAAATAAAAAAGGCCCTATATACTCTGAACAGCCGTATACAGGTGGTGCATACAAGACAGGGACTGTAGGTTTGTTCTTATGTAGAATCTGTTTGTAATTTTGAACAGGTACATTGTTTAAGTGTAGCTCCAGCCAAAAAATCTATTTTTAAGCTTTTTGGAAAACATAGGGAAGGGTTATCACCCCTGTAACATTTGTTTTGCTGTCTGTGCAGTGTGCACCTGTTCAGAACAGTTCACCTCACTTTCCGTCCTAATGACAAATGTTTTTTGAAAATTTGGGGTTTTTATTGAAACAAGAATTGGTGATAAAGCATCAGTGGAGAGGAGACACTTTTTTTCCCATATTAACTCTTACAGGAGAGAATTTGCCTTCCTAGGGGTAGATTTCCTCTCACTTCCTGTTGTATCCTTCCGTTTGCAAGGAGGAGTCGTTTGTAAGTTGGATGTTTGAAAGTAGGGGCCTGCCGTATATACTCAGCTGAAATTTGCCCCTTACATGTTGGTGTTGCCACAACACTGTGAGCCCTTACAGTTACTCTTGGTGGGCGCATGAATGGGCCCTGCTGTGAATTATTAGATCAAGAATTGTAATTGCATGCCCCTGTTGAACAGGGGCTGAAAAATTGGGCCTTTAGTGGTGGTGGTGTTGACACAACACTGTAAGGCCTCACAGTTACTCTTGGTGGGCGCAGGAATGGGCCCTGCTGTGAATTATTAGATCAAGAATTGTAATTACATGCCCCTGTTAAACAGGGGCAGAAAAATTGGGCCTTAATCACTGGTGCCACAACACTGCAACCCCTCACAGATACTGTACTTGGAGCACAGCAATGAGCCCTGTTGCAAAGTATTGCATCAAAAATTGTAATTACACGCCCCTGTTAAACAAGGGCTGAAAAATTGGGCCTTAGCCACTGGTGCTGGTGCCACGACACTGCAACCTCTCCCAGATACTCTAGTTGGAGTGCAGGAATGAGCCCTGCTGCAAAGCATTGCATAAAAAATTGTAATTACATGCCCCCGTTAAACAGGGGCTGAAAAATTGGGCCTTAGCCACTGGTGGCGGCACCCAGAAACAAAAATGTTCTTCCAAGCTATCATCATCAATCGGATCATTGAGGAGGAGAAGGATAGTCAGTCAACATAACAGGACAGTCCCTCAGCATCAGCATCAGTCTTGAAGGGATGTGACATTTGAAAATAAATTAGTCTGTTATATCAGCTTCAGGTGTTTGGTAGCTGGTGGTGATCCAAGACTGGTTCATCTTTATGAAGGTCAGCCGATCAACAGAGTCGGTGGACAGGCGCACCTTGTGATCCGTGACAAATCCTCTAGCAGCACTGAATGTGCGTTCTGAAAGAACGCTGGATGCAGGACAGGCCAGTAGCTCAATTGCATACTGTGCAAGCTCTGGCCAGTGATCCATCCTCAAGACCCAGTAAGCCAGAGGATTTTCGGTGCGGAAGGTGTCCAAGTCTGACCTTGTCCCTAGGTATTCCTGCACCATGTATATCAGACGCTGGCGATGGTTGCTGGAACCGATCATACCTTGGGGCTGCGGACTAAAGAATTGTCAGAACGCATCGGTCAGACGGCCACCTTCCCCACCGCTCCTTCTTTGACTGACCGAAGCCTCAGCAACTCGTTGTCCAGGACCAGGAGTTTGTAACCTCCCAGTCTCTGGGAACGCGTTGCACAGACCTTTCTGCAAGGCCTCCTGGAGTTGTCTCATCCTCTGCTCCCTCTGCGACGGTAACATAAGGTCCGCAACCTTACCCTTGTACCGTGGATCAAGGAGAGTGGCCAGCCAGTAATGGTCCCTCTCCTTGATCCGAAGAATACGAGGATCCTTCCGCAGACTTTGCAGGATCAGGGAGGCCATGCAGCGTAGGTTAGCTGAGGCATTCGGTCCGGAGTCCTCTGGGTCACTAAGGACGACATGATCCGCAGCCACCTCCTCCCAGCCACGTACAAGTCCACTGGTTTCTTGGGACTGTAAATCATCCCTAAAAGACTGCTGCTGATGATGCTGAGTGCCAGGCTCCACCTCCATGCTGACACAATCCTCCTCCTCCTCCTCTTCTTCCTGTGCGATGGGTGGGACAGAAGGAACACTGTCTGGGTAAAGGGGGCCTTGAGAGGCAAGGAAGTCCTCCTCTTCCTGCCTCTGTTCTGCCTCAAGTGCCCTGTCCATTATTCCACGCAGCGTATGTTCCAACAGGTGGACAAGAGGTACAGTGTCACTGATGCATGCACTGTCACTGCTCACCATCCTCGTGGCCTCCTCAAATGGTGCCAGGACAGTGCATGCATCCCTGATCATGCCCCACTGGCGTGGTGAAAAAAAACAGAGCTCCCCTGACCCTGTCCTCGTGCTGTAGTCGCACAGGTACTCATTGATGGCCCTCTGCTGCGTGTGCAGCCGCTGCAGTATGGCCAATGTTGAGTTCCACCTGGTGGGCATGTCACATATAAGGCGGTTCTTGGGCAGGTTCAACTCCTTTTGCAGATCAGCCAGGCGAGCGCTGGCATTATAAGATCTGCGGAAATGAACACAGACTTTCCTGGCCTGCCTCAGGACATCCTGTAAGCCCGGGTACCTGCCCAAGAACCGCTGCACCACCAGGTTAAGGACGTGAGCCACACAGGGCACATGGGTCAGTTGTCCCTGTCAGAGAGCGGAGAGGAGGTTGGTGCCATTGTCGCAAACCACCATTCCTGGCTTAAGCTGGCGTGGCGTCAACCACCTCTCGGCCTGCCCCTGCAGAGCAGACAGAACCTCTGCCCCAGTGTGGCTCCTGTCCCCCAAACACACCAGCGCAAGCACGGCATGGCATCTTTTTGCCTGCGTACTTGCGTAGCCCCTTGAACGCCTACGGAGCACCGCTGGTTCCGAGGACAAAGCACAGGAAGAAGCCATGGAGGAAGAAGAAGAAGAGGTGGTGGAGGAGAGAGATGTGTCACAACCAGTAGTAGCATTTTGGAGGCGTGGCGGTGGAACAACCTCCAACACTATTGCACCTTGTCCTGCATCCTTCCCAGCTGCCAAAAGAGTGACCCAATGGGCCGTGAAAGAATGGTAACGTCCCTGTGCATGCCTGCTGGACCATGAGTCAGCGGTAATATGCACCTTACCACTGACCGCCCTGTCCAGCGAGGCCAAGACATTGCCTTCCACATGCCGGTAGAGAGCCGGAATCGCCTTCCATGAGAAAAAGTGGCGTTTGGGAACCTGCCACTGAGGAACCGCACATTGCACAAACTCACGGAAGGTGGCCGAGTCTACCAACTGAAAAGGCAGCAGTTGAAGCGCTTGCAATTTAGCCAAGCTAGCATTCAACCGCTGGGCATGTGGATGGCTGGGAGTGAACTTCTTTCGACGGTCCAGCAGCTGGGGCAGGGAAATTTGCCTGCTAGAATCAGACGTCGGTGTACTGCTAGCAGAGTGCCCGCAAGTACTTGGCTGTGACACACCTAATTCTACACCTTCATTCCTCTCAGTGCAGGTTTCAGAGAGGACTGAAGGTATAGTGGGGTTGGAGATCCCAGCTGATGCGGTGCAAGGAGAGGTCCGCTTTGTTCTTTGGTGTGGGTCTTTAAGGTAGGCTTGCCAACGAGCTGCATGGCAGGTCAACATATGTCTGGTCAAGCATGTGGTGCCCAAGCGGGTGATGTTTTGGCCACGCGATATACGCTTGAGACATATGATGCAAACAGCAGCTGTGCGATCTGATGCACTCGACTCAAAAAAGGCCCACACCAAAGAACTTTTTGAATAACGGGCAGAGGCAGCGCCCTGCACAAGCGGAGCTCTGCGGTGTGATTCCGTCGGTGTGCTGCCCTTACGCTGGCCCCCCGAGGGCATCCTGCCTCGTTGGAGATGTGCCTCCTCCTCATCCTCCTCCTCCTCCTCCTCTCTCCTATTAGGCACCCACGTGGAGTCAGTGACCTCATCATCCCCTCCCTCCTCATCACTGGAGCCAATCTGGCAGTATGCTGCAGCTGCTGGAACATGACTGCCAGATTGGTGTCCTTCTTGAGCATCCCCTCTCTCTGCTCTCACGCTACTGCCTTCCTCTAGCTGGGTATCATCATCAGACCCTTTGAAACGCTGGGCATCCTCCTGGAGCATGTACCCAACACTGTGCTCAAACAGTTCGGGGGACTCCTCAGGAGGACATGGTTGGTCTAGGGAAGGAGTGACTGATGATGACATTGATACCAGGGAAGAGGACGCTTTGGCAGCTGCTTTGCCAGTACCCTGAGCCTGGGTGAGAGAGGATGAGGAGGATGAGGAGGGCTTGGTCATCCACTCTACCAAGTCTTCGGCATGATGCTGCTCAACACGTCCAGCTGCCGAAAAGAAGGACAAGCGTGTCCCATGGCCATGTGCTGATGGCGATGCACCGCGTCCACGACCAGCACTGTTGTCTCTAGACACAGAGCCTGCTTGCCCTCTTTTATTGGCTCCTGACTGTCTGCCTCTCCTTGTTTGCCTTCCAGACATTCTAATGGCCTGCAGGGAAATGGGAAAACCAGCAATAAGGCCTAGCTTCAGGAGTATATTTTGCAGGAATCACACTACGCCTGCTGTAGGTGCTGCAAATGCTTGTTGGTGTAACACACCAGGAAAACGCAGCAATACAGGCTAACTTCAGGTGTAATATGATCAGGAGGCACACTCCGCCCACTGTAAGTGCTGCAAATGCCTGTTGGTGTAACACACCAGGAAAAAGCAGCAATACAGGCTAACTTCAGGTGTAATATGATCAGGAGGCACACTCCGCCCGCTGTAAATTTTTGTTTATTTTGAAAACTACTGCCGATATTTATAGTATATACAAAAAGAAATAACATATACATTAAAGAAACCCTAAGGCCCCATGCACACGAGACGCTGTTATTTGCTGTTGAACGCGCGTTCAGAGGCAGTTGGACGCTTTTTTCAACTGCTCCTGAACCCATTCAATGTTATCCTATGTGTCCATTCACACACTCTCGTTTTTTGGCGTTTACAAGCAGTTGCGTTTAACCTCGTTTTTCCAGAAGCAAAAAAATGGGTTCAGACGCAAAAGTTTTCCACGTTTCAGACGCTAAACGCTGCTAAACGCGGCTAAACGCGGTACCGGCGTTTTGCCGCGTTTGCGTTTATAAGCGTTTTTAAAGGTGACCTATTTTTTAACATTAGAAATCTCAAAAATGATGGCAAATGATGAAAAACTATTAAAAAATATAAAAGAAAACTGTAATTGCTTGCATTGCATTGTGGACAATCCACAACTTGTGGCAGGTAACGTGGCAAGTGGACAATCAACAACTTGTGTCAGGTGATGTGGCCAGGTGACGTGGCAAGTGGACAATCCACAGCTTGTGGCAGGTGACGTGGCCAGGTGACGTGGCAGGTGACGTGGCCAGGTGACGTGGCAGGTAACGTGGCCAGGTGACGTGGCAAGTGGACAATCCACAACTTGTGGCAGGTGACGTGGCCAGGTGACGTGGCAGGTGATGTGGCAAGTGGACAATTCACAACTTGTGGCAGGTGACGTGGCACGTGATGTGGCCATGTGACGTGGAAAGTGGACAATCCACAACTTGTGGCAGGTGACGTGGCAGGTAATGTGGGCAGGTAACATGGCTAGGTGACGTGGCAGGTGACGTGGCAAGTGGACAATTTACAACTTGTGGCAGGTGACGTGGCACGTGATGTGGCCAGGTGACATGGCAAGTGGACAATCCACAACTTGTGGCAGGTGACGTGGCCAGGTGACGTGGCAGGTGACGTGGCACGTGATGTGGCCATGTGACGTGGAAAGTGGACAATCCACAACTTGTGGCAGGTGACGTGGCAGGTAATGTGGGCAGGTAACATGGCTAGGTGACGTGGCAGGTGACATGGCAAGTGGACAATTTACAACTTGTGGCAGGTGACGTGGCACGTGATGTGGCCAGGTGACATGGCAAGTGGACAATCCACAACTTGTGGCAGGTGACGTGGCCAGGTGACGTGGCAGGTGACGTGGCAAGTGGACAATCCACAACTTGTGGCAGGTGACGTGGCAGGTAACATGGCCAGGTGACGTGGCCAGGTAACGTGGCAAGTGGACAATCCACAACTTGTGGCAGGTGACGTGGCACGTGATGTGGCCAGGTGATGTGGCAAGTGGACAATCCACAACTTGTGGCAGGTGACGTGGCCAGGTGACGTGGCCAGGTGATGTGGCCAGGTGACGTGGCCAGGTGACGTGGCAAGTGGACAATCCACAACTTGTGGCAGATGATGTGGCAAGTGATACGCTAAATACAAGTACACTGCTGCTCTCTCAGCTGCTGCTACTCACTCTGGTCTCACAAACTGGCCGAAATGGTTAAAATTTACTGTTTTTTGAGCTTAGGGAGGGTCTATGATGAAACGCTTATAAACGCAAACGCGGTTAAACGCCGCTAAACGCGGCCGCAAACGCGGCAAAACGCGCGTTTATAAACGCCGGTTTCAGCGTTTAAAAACGTGTGTTCAGCAGAGTTTGCACCTGCGTCTCGTGTGCATGGGGCCTAACACATCAAACTAACACATATTTACAAAAACTCACCACCACCACCCTTACCCATTGACCGACCACCCACACGTGGGTCTCACATTATATACATATCCGAAATCCTAAAATACAAGAAGAAAAACACATCACCCACTAATCCTACAAAAATCCTAATACTAACACACATCAAACCTAACACTAACACCAAACCTAACACTAACACCGACCACCCATCGGCTACTTACAGGCGAGAACGCAAACAAGGTCTAGAATGCCTGCAAGCCCTACTAAAAAAAAAGAAACTAAAAATCTAAGGGGGGTGAAAAGGACAGAAAAAAACACCCCCCGAAAGGAAAAAGGCCCAGAGCCTCAAGGAGGCCGGAAGGAGAAACCCCTCCACAGCCGGGCACTCCTATTGGCTCAAACCCTCTCCCTCTCAAGACTCCTCACCTTCACCAACTCCCGGAAGATATCACCCACCACCTCATGCGTGGACAGGACTTTGCCCCTAGTGGACACCAAACACTGAGCGTGCCATGTGTAATAGAGAGCCACTAAACTAGCTAAATAAAGTGACGATAACTCAAACCCTCTGTGAACCCTGAAGTCGCCGTACACCACCTCAGAGTAAGTCAAGGACGAGAGTCGGGGATAACCGATGGCTTCCCCTGCCCCCTCGAGAACCTCAATGTTGAAGGGGCATTCGACCAAAAAATGGTCCATGGTCTCCAATGCCCCCCCACATTCTGCACGAGGACAACCTCTGTCCCCTAGGTTCCTGTGCTTTAGGTTTCCACGGACATAGAGGCGTCCGTGGAAGGCCCTCCACGCAAGATCCCAAAACTTGCTTGGGATTCTTGGGGAATTCAGAAGGGCTAGTCCCTTCTCAAGGACTCTCTCCGGACAATCCCTTAAAGACAGGGGCTTCAAAATGTCCGAGGCCATGACTCTTGAGTACAGCTCACGCCGACCCGAAGAGCCCACCTCAAGGGCAGTTATCCGCCACTGCCTCAGTACCTTTAAAGCTTGGGGGACATAGGACGGGAGATACCCGTGTGATCTGCGAAGATCACCGGGCCGACCCCCATCCTCCCACCTACTCAGGAACAGCAAGAGCCAGTTCTTGCATGAGCGCTCCCACAGAGTAGGCAGGTCCACAAAGATGGACTGCAGGTTGAACTTCACAAATAAGGTGATGAAAAACACCACCGGATTGATCATATCCAACCCACCGTGCCTCCTCTGTCGGTACGTGACTTCCCTCTTGATCAGATTTAGCCTGTTTCCCCACAACAGCAGGAAAAACAGGCCAGAAATCCTGGCATAGAGAGATGCAGGCAAAATACAAACATAGCTGACATAGAGGAATTCTGGCAATAGGTATGTTTTGACCAGGCTTACCCTTTCCCTCAATGACAGCTTCCAGCCCTTCCAGGCATTCATCTTCCGAGATGCACCGACCAGTCTGCACTCCCAATTTAGCTTGGGGTAATCACCCGGGCCAAATAGGATGCCAAGGATTTTAACTTCTGGCTGGGGCTGAGGAAATACGTCCGGAAGAGCGAACTGCTCGCCTTCCTTCCCCAACCAGAGAACTTCGCTCTTGCCCCAATTGACCAATGAACCAGATGCCTCGGAGTAGCTCCCAATCTGCGTTTCCACAAAGAGGGCCTCCTCGCGGCTGGACACCACCACCGAGACATCGTCCGTGTAGACCACCACCCTCACTGCCGGATCCGGACCAATGCAAGGCTCCACCGGAACCCCCCTCAAACGCTCACAGTCGAGCCTTCTCACAAAGGGATCAACGGCAAAGACGTAGAGAAGGGGGCTCAACGGGCAACCCTGCCTGACCCCAGAGTCCACAGCAAAGGCAGGACCCACCCAACCATTGACAAGAGGGAAGCTCACCGCCCCCCTGTACAATACTTTCAGCCAATTCACAAATTGCTCAGGCAAACCGTACTTTCTCAGACGAAGCCAGAGGTACTCATGGTTCACCCGGTCAAAAGCCTTGGCCTGGTCTAATGCCAGCAGATACCGCCCGTCCCCCGTTGCCCTGCACCTTTCCACGGCCTCCCGGACGCTCAGGACGGCACTAAAGGTGCTCCGGCCAGGAATTGCGCAGTGCTGGGAGACAGACAGCATCTTGTCAGCGACTGCTGACATACGCAAAAAGAGTATTTTCGCCAACAACTTCCTATCTGTAGTGAGAAGGGCGATCGGGCGCCAGTTCTCAATCACAGTCGGATCTTTCCCCTTTGACAGCAGAATCAAGGCTGACCTTCTCATTGAGGGAGGGAGCAGGCCGTTGGCCAAACACTCATTGAAAACCTCCCTCAAGTGAGGAGCTAAAAGACTCTTAAAGGTTTTATAAAATTCAGCCGTAAGCCCATCGGGCCCCGGCGACTTTTTTAAGGACAAAGAGTCGATGGCCTGCTCGATTTCTGCAACCGAGATTACCGCTATCAGAGAATCCGGGAGATCAGGCCCCGCACGAAGCGGGGTCTCATCAAGAAACGCCCTGGCTTTCTCCATATCCAAAGGCTTCCTTCGAAGGAGGTCTGAAAAATGGTCCCTGATGATGCTCAGGATACCCGGTCTGGACCGGACCAGGGACCCCGAGGCATCCTTCAAGCCATGTATGACCTTCGAACTCACCGCCTTACCACAGCTCCTGTAGGGATCCGGGGAGGAAAACTTCCCGTAATCCCTTTCAAGGACCAGGGAGGCAAGATGGTCATACTAACACCCCTTCATCTGAAGCTTCAGATCGGATATCTGTTCCTGAGGGCCCCCAGCTGAAACCAGGCGGTCTAACTGCCTGCGCAACTTCTGGTAGGCCAGGTACTTGGATGTCGCTCGGTACCTAGAGATCCTGCGGAAAAAGCCCTCCGACCTCTTCTTCACCACTTCCCACCATTCCTGGCGGGAGCAGCCGCTCTCGAAGAGCGAGGCCTGATCCGCAAGGAAGATCTCATAGGCCTCCCTAACCTTGAGGTCCTCGAGCAGCGATCCATTAAGACGCCAGAGACCTCGACCCTTCTGAGGGGTGTCGGCCACATTCAGGGTCACAGAAACCATACAGTGATCGGAGAACTCTACCGCCTGCAACACAGGTGCCGCAAAGGCAGAGTCCCCCCTTAAAAAAAAACTATCTAACCTACTCCTACTACTACCTCGGGCATAGGTGAACCCAGTGTGGTTGGGGAGGCGCTGAACATGCGCATCCACCAACCCAGCTTCCCTTACTATACTATTCAAGAAAATGCTATCATATCCCAGGGGGCCTGAGGCGCCTGCCCGATCCTTTGATCTGGTGACCATGTTGGAGTCACCACCAAAGACCACCAGCTGGGACGTAAACAGGTAGGGCTTGACCATCGTGAGGAGGCTCTTCCTGTCCCTCCTGGTCTGAGGGCCATAGAAGTTGATCAGCCTAAGGAATTGCCCCCTCACAACGGCATCCACTACCAGGCACCTACCGACCTCTACCTCAATCACTCGTCGACAAGCCACCGGACCAGTCTTAAAAAGGACTGCAACTCCACTGCAGGGCTCGGCCGCAAGAGACCAGAGGGAGGGCCCGCACCTCCACTCCCTCTTTGCTAGATGCATCTCTGCCACCGATGCCAGCCAGGTCTCTTGCAAAAACAAAATGTCAGCTTCAACTCAGCTGAGAAAATCAAAGGCCATGAAACGAGCCGCCGCAGAACGCACACTTGCGACATTAATGGTCGCAACGCGTATTGGAGAGGGTACCGCTATCCTTAGTGATTTTGGCCTGCATTCTCCTCTGCGTTTTTGCCTACACCCCGGGGTCCTCCTCCGAATCGGAGAGGACCCCATACATATTTCCCAGGATCACTGGGGGGGCCCCCTAGGGTCCCTACTAGGGACAACCCGGGGTACAGAAATCCCAACCTGCCCCGGACCCTTCTTTTTTACTTTTTTCTTAACTTTCTTTTGCAGCCAGCCCTCCTGGGTCTGGCCGCCCACATTGTCGTCAGAGTGCCCGCTAGAGGCATCCTTGGGCCTCTTGTGCAAGCCCTTTGACGACTCAGCCACCTCCATACCCTCCCCCCCTGAATCCTGGAGACACAAAAGGGGATCCAGGATGGGACGGGAAGGGGACGGAGGCGAAGAGGGAGAGGGGAGGGGAGAGGGAGAATAGGGGGAAGGGGGGATGGGAGAGGGAGAATAGGGGGAAGGGGGGAAAGGAGGGGGAAAAGGGGGGGAGGAGAGGGAAAAGGAGGGGGGGAAGGAAGGGAGGGAGGGGGGGAAGAGAGGGGGCAGAAGGAGGAGGAGGCGTAGAAGAAAGAGGGGGAGGGGGACGGCCCTCAGCAGAGGGCCCCCCACCCCCCGACCCCTCACCCCCACTGGGCCCGGCGCTGGCGCACCCGGCCCCCCAGAAACAAGTCCCGAGGGACCAGGCACATTCCCAGCAGGGGCCCCCACTCCACCGCGCCTACGCCCGGACCTCTGCCTCTGGGGCAAAGGCCCTTCTGGGCCACGAGCCCCAGGCCCATCACCTGGGCCCGCTTGAGGCGCCTGGGGTGGGAGACCCACTCCCTCCGGTGCGTCATCTGGGCCTGGCCCATCCCCATCAGCCGCACGTCCCCGAAAAGCCTTGGGGCAGCGGCTGAATGGGTGGCCGGACACCCCACAGAGGTTGCAGACAATTAGTCTGCAAGTCTCCGAGGAGTGCCCAGGCCTGCTGCACCTGACGCACCGGGGCGTTGTGCAATCCGCACTCAAATGGGTGGGACTCCCACACTTGAAGCAGCGACGGGGCTGACCGGGGTAAAAGACCAGGATCCTATCTCTTCCAATAAACGCGCTACCAGGGACATGGGTCACACTGGTCCCCTGGCGCTTGAGACGGATCCTGGCCAGCCACGCCCCGGTCCAGACCCCGCGCTCATCCAGGTTTTTGCGGAGGGGAGACTGCAGCTGCCCATACCTCCCCAACCAGGTGGCAATGTCCTCAGGTGGGAGGGATTCGTTCCTGACCAAAATGGTCAGGGACTTTATATCTTCCTGCCTGGACAGGGGGACCACCCTAAAGAACTTCCAAGGCTCCGACCTCTTCAGGAGCTCATAGACGGTGAGAAAGAGCTCCATTAGCACCAAGGAGGAAAAACTGACATCAAACTCCTTGGTGCCCGTGGGATGGATCACTGCGAAGAGGTCGGCTACCTTGAAGTTGGCCCCCTTCAGCAGAAGATCCACTACCTGCCCCCTGCTGGGGCACTGTCCAGGTCCCTCCCACCGCAGCTGCACGACATTGCGCCTGCGCCTCTCCGGACCCCCTGTACCCCTCGACCACGGGTTCTCCCCCTGGAGCTGGTCTGCGGGGGGAACCCGGAAGTTTTGGGCGCCAAACTGGCTGTACAGAGGGGCCAAAGGGATGCTGGTCCCTGCCACCCGGGCAAAAGACCTGGTCTCCCTAAGCGCCTCAAGCAGCTCTGCCTCCTGGGCCTGCCCCAAAATACCCCCAGCCTGAGCACCAGTAGAGCCCTCCGCCGCATCACCAGGGGCACCCTCGGAGGGCACCCCAGCACCCATGGCTGACACACCAACCGGAGGAAACCCCCGGCCTAATCCTGCCGGGGGGGGTCCCTCCCATCCACCGCCCCCCCGGAGCAAGCCACACCCACAACATCCCTCCTCCTAACACTAGGAGGAGGGTCTGGCACTGGGGGCCCACTGGAGCTGCAGGCATGAGCCCCAGATGGCTCCTCCCCCTGCTCCTGCGGCCGTGGCTGCTCCTTCCCCTTTGACTGTCCCCCCTGAGACTCCATATCTCTGATAAAGGCCAAGGCTGGGTGATCCCCAAGAAGTTCCCCAGCCTCGGCCTCGCTCCACCTGCCCACCCTCTGGGCTGGGCTCGGGTCCCCTGTGGAATCCAATGCCATAATATCCCCACACATTTTCCCTTCCCCACATACCTCCATCCCATCTCCTTCAGGGCCATCAGCGGCCGCAGACCGGAAGTCCCCGGCCACTTCCGGTTCAGGACTTACTTCCTGGTCAACCCCCCCGCCCACTTCCGGGTCAGGCCGACCAGGAAAACCGGAAGTGGCCGCACGGACGCCGCTAGCCCCTCCCACTTCCTCTTGCCGCCCAGACTCCCGCCCCAGCTCCTCCCCCTGGCCCCCCAGCCCACCCAGGCTCCGTCCACTGGCCACGCCCCCACTGTCAGCAGTGGAAGCCGCACATCCCGGCGCCATAGCGTCCATTGTTTGTGAGCTGTTTGCAGCATCCAGTCCTCCTCCATCTTCACCAGAAAATGGCGCCCCCCCACCCTCACCAACAACCTCCCCCACACCCACTGCAACCACCACCCCACCACCACTAGTCTTTTCACCCCCAAACACCGGCACACTTGCAGTCTTTGCTGTTTCTGCCTTCACAGTCTCTCCTGCAGCCTTTGTGGTAATGATTTCCATGGCAGTCTCTGTCTGCATGGCGAACCCCTCTCCCTCCTCCACAACACGTGCAGTTTTTATGCCACATGTGGGATTCACAGGGGTCCTGGGGGTCCCGCCATCTTGCCTGGCCGTATCCTTCCTCCCTGCCTCTGACCTAGTCCCCGGGAGTGGCATTAGAACCACCACCGCAACTCCCCCCAACTTTCCTGCTCCCGCAGTGCTCCCATCCTGGCCTTTCCTGGCTGCATCATGGGGTACCCTACCCGGGTCTGCCTGCGTGCTGGCAGTTTTTCCTGGCCGCAACACAGCATGGACCCGGGGACCCTCCACAGCCAAGACCACAGGGACCGCACTTCCCAGGGAGGGGGAGGTCTTTCACCGTCACCGGGACTTACCACCTCCACAGGCTCTTTAGGCTGCAGATGGTCCTGCAGGTTTTTCTGGCTGCTACGTCTGGCAGCCTGGGAGCCCTCCTTACTCGCTCTCCAGAGTTCAGTCCTCACTTCTAGGAGGAAATCTGTCTCCCCTCGGCCTCTCTCACATAGCCCACCAAGCAGGGTCCATAGGTCACCGCTCTGGCCCTTTAAAAGGCCAATGGCCTCGGCATACTCGCCTCTTCTGAAACTGCTGGCCCGGTCTCTCCTGTTCCTTAGGTCCGTTAGGACTGCCATCTTCCCACAGAAGGCCCGACTGGCCTTCTGGATCAGGTCCTTGACCCTCACGATCCTCCTCTGTAATTTTGCCGGACCCTCCCCAGGCTGGGGCAAGGTCCAGTCCATTAGTTCCCCTTGGGTCCGTAAAAAGAGCATCTCCTCCCTAGATAATGAGTCCTTAATCCCCAGGGAGGAGGCAGCAGCATCAGGCCGGGAGAGCTGCCCCGGTCCTGGGCTGGAGGAGGCCATCACACCCCCTCCTCCTGGAGCTCCAGGAGCTCCCTACAGGCACGTCCTCTCACTCCAAAGGTCTCACAGCAACTGACACACTCCGCCCGCTGTAAGTGCCGCAAATGCCTGTTGGTGTAACACACCAGGAAAACGCAGCAATACAGGCTAACTTCAGGTGTAATATGATCAGGAGGCACACTCCGCCCGCTGTAAGTGCTGCAAATGCCTGTTGGTGTAACACACCAGGAAAAAGCAGCAATACAGGCTAACTTCAGGTGTAATATGATCAGGAGGCACACTCCGCCCGCTGTAAGTGCTGCAAATGCCTGTTGGTGTAACACACCAGGAAAAAGCAGCAATACAGGCTAACTTCAGGTGTAATATGATCAGGAGGCACACTCCGCCCGCTGTAAATGCTGCAAATGCCTATTGGTGTAACACACCAGGAAAACGCAGCAATACAGGCTAACTTCAGGTGTAATATGATCAGGAGGCACACTCCGCCCGCTGTAAGTGCTGCAAATGCCTGTTGGTGTAACACACCAGGAAAAAGCAGAAATACAGGCTAACTTCAGGTGTAATATGATCAGGAGGCACACTCCGCCCGCTGTAAGTGCTGCAAATGCCTGTTGGTGTAACACACCAGGAAAAAGCAGCAATACAGGCTAACTTCAGGTGTAATATGATCAGGAGGCACACTCCGCCCACTGTAAGTGCTGCAAATGCCTGTTGGTGTAACACACCAGGAAAAAGCAGCAATACAGGCTAACTTCATGTGTAATATGATCAGGAGGCACACTCCGCCCGCTGTAAGTGCTGCAAATGCCTGTTGGTGTAACACACCAGGAAAAAGCAGCAATACAGGCTAACTTCAGGTGTAATATGATCAGGAGGCACACTCCGCCCGCTGTAAATGCTGCAAATGCCTATTGGTGTAACACACCAGGAAAACGCAGCAATACAGGCAAACTTCAGGTGTAATATGATCAGGAGGCACACTCCGCCCGCTGTAAGTGCTGCAAATGCCTGTTGGTGTAACACACCAGGAAAAAGCAGAAATACAGGCTAACTTCAGGTGTAATATGATCAGGAGGCACACTCCGCCCGCTGTAAGTGCTGCAAATGCCTGTTGGTGTAACACACCAGGAAAAAGCAGCAATACAGGCTAACTTCAGGTGTAATATGATCAGGAGGCACACTCCGCCCACTGTAAGTGCTGCAAATGCCTGTTGGTGTAACACACCAGGAAAAAGCAGCAATACAGGCTAACTTCATGTGTAATATGATCAGGAGGCACACTCCGCCCGCTGTAAGTGCTGCAAATGCCTGTTGGTGTAACACACCAGGAAAACGCAGCAATACAGGCTAACTTCAGGTTTATAAGGTGCAGGAGGCTTAGCAACAATGACACTGACACTGTCCCCTGCCTATCCTTCTCTCTCCCTGCACACAAGGTTTATCAAAGTATATGACACTGACACTCTCCCTGCCTATCCTTCTCTCTCCCTGAACACAAGGTTTAGCAAATAATATGACACTGACACTGTCCCCTGCCTATCCTTCTCTCTCCCTGCACACAAGGTTTATCAAAGTATATGACACTGACACTCTCCCTGCCTATCCTTCTTTCTCCCTGCACACAAGGTTTAGCAAAGAATATGACACTGACACTCTCCCTGCCTATCCTTCTCTCTCCCTGCACACAAGGTTTAGCAAAGAATGTGACACTGACACTGTCCCCTGCCTATCCTTCTCTCTCCCTGCACACAAGGTTTAGCAAAGAATATGACACTGACACTCTTCCTGCCTATCCTTCTCTCTCCCTACACACAAGTTTGAGGTACAAATAGCACTGACACTGTCCCTGCCTATGTAACTCTTTCGCTGCGCCGGAACACACTACACAAGGCCGCCGCGCTGGCGGCCTTTTATAGTGTGGGGCGTGTGCTAAACCCCCTGAGCTATAATTGGCCACAGGCAACCTGCTTGTGGCCAATTATGGCTCTCCTAGCTGCCGGCGCTGTGATTGGCCAAGCATGCGGGGTCACAGTGCATGCTTGGCCAATCACAGCGCCGGGATTGCACTGCGATGGCGCAGTGTATTGTGGGCCGTTCGCGTCAATCGAATTTGGCGCGAACGGCCCAAATTGTTCGATGTTCGCCGAACGGTCGAACAGCCGATGTTCGAGTCGAACTTATGTTCGACTCAAACACCGAGCTCATCCCTAATCGTGATCTGCTGCATTAGCACTTGAAGAATATCTATATCAGCGGGGGGGGGGGCAGATAGACACCCACTATCACAAAGGGGATCTCTGAAATCAGAGCGTGGAGAAGCACATATCTGCCACCTGGGTCGAGCTTCACATCCATAAGCTGGAAGGGCAGGGATCTGTGCACCAGGACACTAACTCCCCTGGCATAGTTAGAGTAAGTCGCATGGTAGTGAGCACCGACCCATGCCCGTTTCAGACTCAGGATGCGGGACCCCATAAGGTGCGTCTCCTGGAGGATACACACCTGTGGGTGGAGCTTCCATAGATAATTAAGCACCAGAGAGCGTTTTACAGCTGAATTGAGCCCCCTTACATTCCATGACACTACCAAGCACTTAGCCATGCGGAAGGTGTATTGGTAGGGTAAAGGAGGCTTGGTAGCGGCAGTGCCTGGAGCCAGTACACCAGGGGCAGGCAGTCCTCACCCCCGGTTCCACTGGAAATACATAGTACAAAATTTTTAGGAACAGTGTCACACCGAGAAATTTGCCAAATACTAGCGAGCATTCTCATTAAAAGACCAACATTAACTCTGAGACAGAGAAATAACATGAACAACCAACCATGATTAGCAACTGCTAATCCTCCCCGCCCCCCACCCCGTGCACCTCGGAACAGTGAGAAGCACCCGTGCACCTCGGAACAGTGAGAAGCACTTAAGTCCCAAAAAACCCATAGTTCAAGGACTAGTAACTTAAGTTGGGGTCGTGTAACCAGTTTAGGACATCTTAACGCCACCAACGATCGTGGGATCTAGGCGTATATGTAACACAAGTCTCGTCCCAGAGCAGGTGGAGTGATGTAGGCAACGGAATAAGAATTCTGTCTTTCACCTGACTGAGCGGGGCACATACTTCAGAGTCTGTTGCATAGAGCAGGCATCAAAATGTGAAAAAAATTAAAAAATTAAATAAAATGAGGATAAAAAGAGAACAACAGACGGAGTTGAAAACTGAGGTGGTAGTGGTGGGTCAGCACCAATTGGATCAACATGAGGAACCGGGGTACTAACAGGGAAACCATAGGTCGGTATCTCGACCATCCTGCGTGGCCCCCGACTACAGCAGCAGTGTGTGGGCACCAGGGGGGAGCCAAACACAAAATGCAGGGGCACAGTCATTCTTACTCGGTTCCAACAACAAGGGGAGGCCGACTACACCAAATCATCCAGGGGGTACATGAAAGGCAGCGCAGTGCAGCAATCCTACGGGGGCAACGCTTCCAGCCAGGCAGATGCATCCCTAGGATTGGTGAAGAAGCGCACAGTCTCACCGTCCGCCACCTGCAGTTTAGCCGGGAACAAGATGCTGTACTTGATACCTTTATTGCGCAGGGCAGCCTTGACACCGTCGAAGGAGCGGCATTGTCGCTGGGTCTTCATAGTGAAGTCAGGAAACAGCAGGAGCTTAACGTTGCAGAAGGGCAGCTCACCAGCAGCTCGAGAGGCCCTGAGTAGCTCGTCCCGGTCCCGAAAATTGAGCAGCCTGAGTATGAAGGTGCGAGGTGGGGCTCCCTCAGGTCCAGGTCTGGGCAGAACACGGTGGGCCCGCTCGGCAGCGAAATACGGGGAAAGCTGGGCTGCCAGTAGTAAGGAGTGCAGTAGGTCCTCTGTAAACAGGGCTGGGGACCGACCCTCTACTCCCTCCGGGAGACCCACAATCCTGAGATTGTTTCGGCGGCTCCTATTCTCGGCATCTTCCGCTCTATATTCCAGGGCTCTAACTTTTGTCTGCAGGGCCTGAATAGAGGCATTGTGATCCATGACGGTATCCTCCACCGCACCCTATTGCCGCTCACCCTCCGAAACCCTCGAGCGGATTTTATCTAAGTCCTGCTGAATTAGGCCCACATCGAGTTGGACCTCCTCAATCGTAGTCTGGCAGTCTGGCATGAAGTAATAGCCGCCATGACCTCCGGTATACCCGGGGGCGCTGATACGGATTCCACCTCGTGGTCTGTTTGCGACCCCATCTTGCAAAGGCGCGCAGGGGATCCCAAGGAGCAGGCGATCGGGCCAATCTCCTCTGGGGTACACAGAGAAAATCTCAGCTTCTTGCCCCTCTTCTGACTCCCAGAGGTTTTGGAAGGCATCCAGAGACCACAGGGTCCCTCTGGTACTCCCAGTCACAAGGTGCGGATAAGTTTCCGGATTACACTCCAGCAGAGCTCAGAGAACACGTCCGCTCAGTCCGCCATCCCGGCCACGCCCGCACGCTCAGGAACTTTATTGGCATCCCAGTCTTAGTCCGTAGGGTTCAATATTGAGTTAGCCCACCCTTTGCAGCTATAACAGCTTCGACTTTTCTGGGAAGGCTGTCCACAAGGTTTAGGAGTGTGTCTATGGGAATTTTTGATCATTCTTCCAGAAGCGCATTTGTGAGGTCAGGCACTGATGTTGGATGAGAAGGCCTGGCTCGCAGTCTCCTCTCTAAATCATCCCAAAGGTGTTCTATCGGGTTAAGGTCAGGACTCTATGCAGGCCAGTCAAGTTCCTCCACCCCAAACTCACTCATCCATGTCTTTTTTGGACCTTGCTTTGTGCACTGGTGCGTAGTCATATTGGAACAGAAAGGGGCCACCCCCAAACTGTTCCCACAAATTTGGGAGCATGAAATTGTCCTAAATGTCTTGGTATGCTGACGCCTTTAAGAGTTACCTTCACTGGAACTAAGGGGCCAAGCCCAACCCCTGAAAAACAACCCCACACCATAATCCTCCCTCCACCAAATGATTTGGACCAGTGCACAAAGCAAGGTCCAAAGACATGGATGAGCGAGTTTGGGGTGGAGGAACTTCATTGGCCTGCACAGAGTCCTGACCTCAACCCGATAGAACACCTTTGCGATGAATTAAAGTGGAGAATGTAAGCCAGACCTACATAATCATTCCATATAAGTTTACTTGCATGCATCTAACATCTTTCGTGGATCTCTGTGAAGGTGTAAAAACATCTCCACATGGGACTGCCACAGAAAGAAGGGAGCACAAAAGTCACTTTAATTCAGTTATTCCCAACTAAGCACTTCAAATCCTTATTATAGTACATTGGTTTTAGGTACTTATAATAAGACATAGATGTCTTCTTATCGTTAATTGAAAATAGTCTCTTGAAAACCTTATTTTATCCACAGATTTATGTTGCTCTATATATAAGGCAAAGAAAGGCTATCTCAACCACTTAACGACCGCCCACTGTAAATATACGTCGGCAGAATGGCACCGACAGGCAGAATCACGTACATATACGTGATTGCCTTTGTATAGTTGGGGGGTCCGATCGGACCCCCCTTCTTTACAGTGGGTGGTCGTTTTACCTTCGGGAGCGATCCGGCATGAGGGGACGGCCGTTCGATTCCGGCCACCCCCTCTCGATCGCTCCCGGCGAATGAGAGCTTCCCCTGCCTGTGTACTGTTTACACAGGCTGGAGGAAGTGATGTCATCTCTCCTGCGGCGCTCACATATACCGAGCGCCGTACAGGAGAAGATGCCAGGTTAGTACACAAAACACTACACTGACACCAGGACACATAGGCACATAAATCGCCCCCCCCCCAGACCTAATAAAGGTTTAACCCCCTTGATCACCCCCCAGGTAACCCTTTCACCCCCTAGCACCGCCGTCACTAAGCGATCATTTTTCTGATCGATGTCTTAGCGTCGGTGATGCTGATCGGTAGCCAGTAATTTTTTTTAGGTTCGCCGCATGTTTTTATAGCGTCGGGTACCCCCATATATTACCTAATAAAGGTTTAACCCCCTTGATCGCCCCCCAGGTAACCCTTTCACCCCCTATCACCATTGTCACTAAGCGATAATTTTTCTGATCGCTGTCTTAGCGTCGGTGATGCAGATCGGTAGCCAGTAATTTTTTTTAGGTTCGCCGCAGGTTTTTATAGCGTCAGGTACCCCAATATATTACCTAATAAAGGTTTAACCCCCTTGAATGCCCCCCAGGTAACCCTTTCACCCCCTATCACCACTGTCGCTAAGCGATCATTTTTCTGATCGCTGTCTTTGCGTCGGT
The DNA here is from genome assembly GCA_029206835.1 of Rana muscosa. Taxonomy (NCBI): domain Eukaryota; kingdom Metazoa; phylum Chordata; class Amphibia; order Anura; family Ranidae; genus Rana; species Rana muscosa. The sequence goes on along the minus strand of CM055117.1, from coordinate 69,425,130 downwards.
GATGCAGATCGGTAGCCAGTAATTTTTTTTAGGTTCGCCGCAGGTTTTTATAGCGTCAGGTACCCCCATATATTATCTAATAAAGGTTTAACCCCCTGATCGCCCCCCAGGTAACCCTTTCACCCCCTATCACCACTGTCACTAAGCGATCGTTTTTATGATCGTTGTCTTAGTGTCGGTGATGCAGATCGGTAGTGTCAGGGTCACCTGTGGCCAGGTGACAGATGCACACCGTAGGGGGACAGGAGTGCACCGCGAGGTAGTGAACCCTATGGCTGGCTTCTGTGGATAGGAAACTGGGTGGTTGTGGAAAGCGGGACCAGAGGAGCACAACCGGGATCCCAACGGAAGCGAGAGCCAAGATTCCCCAGGGCGCGGAGTCTAAGACCCAGCTGGTCTTCTCCAGGGCCTCTAGTGGTGAGGATGTTACGCTGCAGGCTGGGACCAGGTCGCGGCCCCTGGAGTTTCCTAGCTCACGCCCCGTAGGATAAGGGGAAGCAGCAGCACACGATAGAGAGAACCGAATAACAAGCCGAAGGTCAGGGGCCACAAGCAGACAAGGATAACGAAGAACGAGCCGAAGGTCAAGGGTCACGAGCAGACAGGGATGGTCGGGGACAAGCCAATAACGTAACAGAGAGACAGACGTAGCACACGGCAGGCAGGAACCCAAACACACAATGCCTAACAAACACGTTGATCAGCAAAGCAGGCTTGCAGTGCACAGGTTAATATAGTGTTCAGTGATAGGGCCTGGGGTGGAGTCAGGCTGGGAGGAGATTATAAAGGAAGCCAGGTGAAGGAGGTCTGGTCTCTAGATGAACACATGAGGAGGAAGGTAAGATGGCAGACAGACATTAATGCATATCCATGACAGTACCCTCCCTCTTACGAGGCCTCCCCCTTCCCCGCCTGGGCCCAGGTTTAGAGGGAAACTTCAGATGAAACTCCTTTAACAGACGAGGTGCAAAGACCTCAGATGCAGTGATCCAAGACCTCTCCTCAGGACCAAACCCTTTCCAATGAACGAGGTACTGAAGAACGCCTTTACAGAGTCGGGAGTCCAGAATTTGACTGATCTCGTACTCCTGATTATCCTCAGAGACAGGCGCCACGGTAGGAAGAGGACGAGAGAATTTATTGAGGACTAAAGGCTTTAGAAGAGCAACATGAAAGGAGTTAGTGATTTTAAGGCTCTTAGGAATCTGGAGTTTGAAACAAACCGGATTCAGTTTAGCAGTTACCGTGTATGGACCGATGAATCGTGGAGCAAACTTCAGAGAAGGAACTCGGAGCTTGATGTTCCTGGTAGAGAGCCAGACTTTGTCCCCTGGCTGAAGAGAAGGCGGTTTACGCCTGCGGCGGTCGGCAAAGCCTTTGAATTTTTCAGCAGCTGCCCGGAGGGAATCATGAACGTGACCCCAAACGGAATTGAGAGACTCCTGAACCGAAGCCAAAGCTGGAATGTCTGGAGAACAGATCATAGGAAGAGGAAGTTGAGGGTGTTTTCCATAAACTGTGAAAAAGGGTGTCTTCTGCGAACTGGTATTCACATGATTGTTATGGGAGAATTCTGCCCACGGGAGTAGAGAGGACCAATCGTCATGGTGAGAAGACACAAAGGTGCGAAGAAAGACCTCTAACTCCTGATTAACCCTCTCAGTCTGTCCATTGGATTGGGGATGGTAAGAAGAAGAAAAATCCAAGACAATATTGAGGGATTTGCAAAAGGCTCTCCAAAAACGAGACGTGAATTGGACTCCCCTGTCGGAAACAATATGAGAAGGGACCCCATGTAGGCGGAGAATTTCTCGAATGAAAATGGGAACCAAGGCAGGGGCAGAAGGAAGACCAGGAAGAGGAACAAAATGAGCCATCTTGGAGAATCGATCGATTACCACCCAAATGACTGTATTATTCTCAGACAGTGGGAGATCGGTGATAAAATCCATGGCAATATGGGCCCAGGGTTCCTTAGGAATAGGCAAGGGCATGAGGAGACCAGCAGGAGCTTGTGTGGAGGATTTGGACTGAGCACAGACATGACAAGCTTTAACGTAGTCTTTGATGTCTGAGCGGAGATTAGGCCACCAGTAGTGACGACTGATGAGTAGGAAGGATCGGAGGAATCCAGAATGCCCTGCCACCTTGGAATCATGTCCCCAACGAAGGATCTTAGCTCTTAGCCCAGAGTTCTGCGCCTAGCACGTTCTTCGGGGGTTAGTCTGGTCCGGCCCAGCTGCATAGGTTCTTCAGCAGGAAGAGGATGCTCCACGGAATGAAGGGAGGGGAGCTCAGACTGGCTAGGACCCAGAGAGTGCTGGCGTCTTTTTTCTAAGGACCTCTCTTGAAAACGAATGTCGATCTGGTTGCATAATGAAATTACATCGTCCAGACCGACGGGAATGGCTCTTCCCGCTAATTCGTCTTTCACTCGGTCAGAGAGGCCATGTAAAAAGGTAGCGACCAGGGCCTCATTATTCCAGCTCAATTCAGCTGTGTGGATACGGAACTGAAGAGCATATTGCCCCACTGAACTAGATTCTTGGCGAAGACGTAAGACAGCACTAGCCGCTGAAGAAGCCCGAGCCGGCTCTTCGAAGATATTACGAAAGAGCTTCAAGAATTCGGACAGACTGGAAACCACCGGATCGTTCCTCTCCCACAGGGGGGCAGCCCAGGCCAAAGCTTCACCGGAGAGGAGGGAAATGATATAGGCTACCTTAGCCCGGTCAGATAGGAAGCTTTGAGGCTGAAGCTCAAAATGAATAGTGCATTGGCTGAGAAACCCCCTGCAGGCCTTGGAGTCCCCAGAGAAACGGAATGGAGCTGGCAATCTTAGTGAGTGTGAGGCTGCGACTGGTGCGATAGGTACAGCCGCTGGTTGTACTTGGGGTTGCGGATTCGGGGTTCCCAAGGAGACCTGAAGCTGCTCGAATCGAGAAGCCAGATCCTGGAGGAATCGCATCACCTGGGTCTGATTTGATTCCTGGGTCTCAAGTCTGCGAACTATGCCCTGCAATGGATCATCCGCGGGAAGCGGGATGTCAGCCGGGTTCATGGCTGATCAAACTGTCAGGGTCACCTGTGGCCAGGTGACAGATGCACACCGTAGGGGGACAGGAGTGCACCGCGAGGTAGTGAACCCTATGGCTGGCTTCTGTGGATAGGAAACTGGGTGGTTGTGGAAAGCGGGACCAGAGGAGCACAACCGGGATCCCAACGGAAGCGAGAGCCAAGATTCCCCAGGGCGCGGAGTCTAAGACCCAGCTGGTCTTCTCCAGGGCCTCTAGTGGTGAGGATGTTACGCTGCAGGCTGGGACCAGGTCGCGGCCCCTGGAGTTTCCTAGCTCACGCCCCGTAGGATAAGGGGAAGCAGCAGCACACGATAGAGAGAACCGAATAACAAGCCGAAGGTCAGGGGCCACAAGCAGACAAGGATAACGAAGAACGAGCCGAAGGTCAAGGGTCACGAGCAAACAGGGATGGTCGGGGACAAGCCAATAACGTAACAGAGAGACAGACGTAGCACACGGCAGGCAGGAACCCAAACACACAATGCCTAACAAACACGTTGATCAGCAAAGCAGGCTTGCAGTGCACAGGTTAATATAGTGTTCAGTGATAGGGCCTGGGGTGGAGTCAGGCTGGGAGGAGATTATAAAGGAAGCCAGGTGAAGGAGGTCTGGTCTCTAGATGAACACATGAGGAGGAAGGTAAGATGGCAGACAGACATTAATGCATATCCATGACAGGTAGCCAGTAATTTTTTTTTAGGTTCGCCGTCAGGTTTTTATATAGCGTCAGGTACCCCCATATATTACCTAATAAAGGTTTTAACCCCCTAATTGCCCCTAGTTAACCCTTTCACCAGTGATCATCATATAAGTGTTACGGGTGACGCTGGTTAGTTAGTTTGCTTTTTATAGTGTCAGGGCACCCGCCGTATATAACCCAATAAAGGTTTAACCCCCTGATCGCCCGGCGGGTGATATCAATTAGGTTTTAGCGTCAGAGAGGGTCTGCGTCACACCCCAGGCCGCGTCAGGTTAGTGCCAGTAACGCTAACACCCACGCGTGAAGCATACACCCCCCTTAGTGGTATAGTATCTGAACAGATCAATATCTGATCTGATCAGATCTATACTAGCGTCCCCAGCAGTTTAGGGTTCCCAAAAACGCAGTGTTAGCAGGATCAGCCCAGATACCTGCTAGCACCTGCGTTTTGCCCCTCCGTCCAGCCCAGGCCACCCAAGTGCAGTATCGATCGATCACTGTCACTTGCAAAACACAACACACATAACTGCAGCGTTCGCAGAGACAGGCCTGATCCCTGCGACTCCAGTGCTGTAGGAGGTGATTTCGCCACCACAGTTAAAAAAAAAAAAAAGCATATATGCCGAAGCATTGGGGCAGCAGGGGCGGAGGAGCGATTTTGCTCCTAATGCCGCGTACATACGGTCGAAATTCCGACGGAGGCTTGCCTGTGGAAAAGTCTGACCATAACTTTTGCGGGAAGATGCCCCCATGCTTCGGCATATATAAATGGTGCATGTATGCCCATCATTAGAAGTGGGTGGATGAAGGGCGGTATTCTAATGGTGGGCATACCCACCAATCAATCTTTTTTTTTCGTTCAGCCAACAGGCTGCATGAAAAAAAAGATTACAATACATGTCCAACAAGGACCAGCAACGTACTGGTATGTTGCTGGACTTTGAATGTTTATACCAGAATGATGCCTGTGGGTTTAGGTATAGTGTTGAGCGGACCCGAACTGTAAAGTTCGGGTCCGTACCGAATTTTGGCGTTTTCCCGACCCCGGACCCGGACCCGGATTTTGCGCTAAAGTCCGGGTTCGGGAATTTAATGGCACAGTTAGAAATGCTTCAGGGGCCAGCCAATCACCATTTGATTAGCTGGTGTGCCCTTAGAAGCCATCATAGCCATGCCTACTAATGGCATGGCTGTGATTGGTCAGTGCAACATGTGACCCAGCATCTGACCAGCTTCTATATAAGCAAGAGGCACACAGCACAGATCGTCACTCTGCTTTTAGACAGTGTAGGGAAAGGATCCTGGCTGCTGTTGCTGTGAGGGAGAGAATTATATGATAGGAGTTAGTCCTGATTCTGCAATCTACTGATAGAAAAGATAGAGAGACAGTGTAGTGTAGTGTAGGGGCAGGATCCTGTTTGTGCTTTCAGGGAGAGAGATTTAGATAGGAGTCCAGATTGAGAGATATAATAGCTCAGCGATCTGCATAGGTTTATCTGTTTGTGTTGCAAGCTCAGTGCACCAGCACTGCATTACGTTGAGTGATACACCTATTCGACCCATTTCGGGCAGAAAAAAAAAAAAAAAAAAAAAGGCACTTTATTGTGCTTTTGCTAAAAAGACCCATTTTTGGGCCCCCCCCCCCCCCCCCAAAAAAGGCACTTTATTGTGCTGTTGCAAAAAAAAAAAAAAAGGCACTTTGTTGTGCGCAAAAAAGACCTATTTTTGGGCAAAAAAAATATTTTGCAATGTATATCTCTAGTTGTGTGAAATAACCAATTTCTATATATTTTTCTTGTACTATGCTATACTAAAAAAAAAAAAAACCTTTTTTTTGAATAGCATTCTCTGCAGCTGTGCGATTCAGCGGTTATATACTGTGGGTGTGTTGTGCTCTTCCAAAAAACGCCATTTAGGGCCACAGAAAATATTTTGCAGTGTGAAATACACATCTGGAGGTGTGTGAAAAAACAACATTATTTTTAAAAAGCATTCTCTGGCCTCTGCAGCTGTGCGATTCAGCGGTTATATACTGTTGGGGTTGTTGTGCTCTTGCAAAAAACGCCATTTAGGGCCACAGAAAATATTTTGCAGTGTGAAATACACATCTGGAGGTGTGTGAAAAAACAACATTATTTTTGAATAGCATTCTCTGGCCTCTGCAGCTGTGCGATTCAGCGGTTATATACTGTTGGGGTTGTTGTGCTCTTCCAAAAAACGCCATTTAGGGCCACAGAAAATAAATTGCAGTGTGAAATACACATGTGGAGGTGTGTAAAATAAACAATTTCTATATATTGTACAGTGCTATACTAAAAAAAACAACATTTTTTTTGAATAGCATTCTCTGCACTTCTATAGCTGTGCGATTCAGTGGTTAAATACTGTGGTTGTGTTGTGCTCTTCCAAAAAACGCCATTTAGGGCCACAGAAAATATTTTGCAGTGTGAAATACACATCTGGAGGTGTGTGAAAAAACAACATTATTTTTAAAAAGCATTCTCTGGCCTCTGCAGCTGTGCGATTCAGCGGTTATATACTGTTGGGGTTGTTGTGCTCTTGCAAAAAACGCCATTTAGGGCCACAGAAAATATTTTGCAGTGTGAAATACACATCTGGAGGTGTGTGAAAAAACAACATTATTTTTGAATAGCATTCTCTGGCCTCTGCAGCTGTGCGATTCAGCGGTTATATACTGTTAGGGTTGTTGTGCTCTTCCAAAAAACGCCATTTAGGGCCACAGAAAATAAATTGCAGTGTGAAATATACATGTGGAGGTGTGTAAAATAAACAATTTCTATATATTGTACAGTGCTATACTAAAAAAAACAACATTTTTTTTGAATAGCATTCTCTGCACTTCTATAGCTGTGCGATTCAGTGGTTAAATACTGTGGTTGTGTTGTGCTCTTCCAAAAAACGCCATTTAGGGCCACAGAAAATATTTTGCAGTGTGAAATACACATCTGGAGGTGTGTAAAATAAACAATTTCTATATATTCTTCTTGTACAGTGCTATACTAAAAAAAACAACCTTTTTTTTTTAATAGCATTTTCTGTAGCTGTGCGATTCAGCGGTTACGTGCTGTGGGTGTGTTGTGGTCTGGCAAAAAACGCCATTTAGGGCCACAGAAAATATTTTGCAGTGTGAAATACACATCTGGAGGTGTGTAAAATAAACAATTTCTATATATTCTTCTTGTACAGTGCTATACTAAAAAAAACAACCTTTTTTTTTGAATAGCATTTTCTGTAGCTGTGCGATTCAGCGGTTACGTGCTGTGGGTGTGTTGTGGTCTGGCAAAAAACGCCATTTAGGGCCACAGAATATATTTTGCAGTGTGAAATACACATCTGGAGGTGTGTAAAATAAACAATTTCTATATATTGTACAGTGCTATACTAAAAAAAACAACATTTTTTTTGAATAGCATTCTCTGCACTTCTATAGCTGTGCGATTCAGTGGTTAAATACTGTGGTTGTGTTGTGCTCTTCCAAAAAACGCCATTTAGGGCCACAGAAAATATTTTGCAGTGTGAAATACACATCTGGAGGTGTGTGAAAAAACAACATTATTTTTAAAAAGCATTCTCTGGCCTCTGCAGCTGTGCGATTCAGCGGTTATATACTGTTGGGGTTGTTGTGCTCTTGCAAAAAACGCCATTTAGGGCCACAGAAAATATTTTGCAGTGTGAAATACACATCTGGAGGTGTGTGAAAAAACAACATTATTTTTGAATAGCATTCTCTGGCCTCTGCAGCTGTGCGATTCAGCGGTTATATACTGTTGGGGTTGTTGTGCTCTTGCAAAAAACGCCATTTAGGGCCACAGAAAATATTTTGCAGTGTGAAATACACATCTGGAGGTGTGTGAAAAAACAACATTATTTTTGAATAGCATTCTCTGGCCTCTGCAGCTGTGCGATTCAGCGGTTATATACTGTTGGGGTTGTTGTGCTCTTCCAAAAAACGCCATTTAGGGCCACAGAAAATAAATTGCAGTGTGAAATACACATGTGGAGGTGTGTAAAATAAACAATTTCTATATATTGTACAGTGCTATACTAAAAAACAACAACATTTTTTTTGAATAGCATTCTCTGCACTTCTATAGCTGTGCGATTCAGTGGTTAAATACTGTGGTTGTGTTGTGCTCTTCCAAAAAACGCCATTTAGGGCCACAGAAAATATTTTGCAGTGTGAAATACACATCTGGAGGTGTGTGAAAAAACAACATTATTTTTAAAAAGCATTCTCTGGCCTCTGCAGCTGTGCGATTCAGCGGTTATATACTGTTGGGGTTGTTGTGCTCTTGCAAAAAACGCCATTTAGGGCCACAGAAAATATTTTGCAGTGTGAAATACACATGTGGAGGTGTGTAAAATAAACAATTTCTATATATTGTACAGTGCTATACTAAAAAACAACAACATTTTTTTTGAATAGCATTCTCTGCACTTCTATAGCTGTGCGATTCAGTGGTTAAATACTGTGGTTGTGTTGTGCTCTTCCAAAAAACGCCATTTAGGGCCACAGAAAATATTTTGCAGTGTGAAATACACATCTGGAGGTGTGTGAAAAAACAACATTATTTTTAAAAAGCATTCTCTGGCCTCTGCAGCTGTGCGATTCAGCGGTTATATACTGTTGGGGTTGTTGTGCTCTTGCAAAAAACGCCATTTAGGGCCACAGAAAATATTTTGCAGTGTGAAATACACATCTGGAGGTGTGTGAAAAAACAACATTATTTTTGAATAGCATTCTCTGGCCTCTGCAGCTGTGCGATTCAGCGGTTATATACTGTTGGGGTTGTTGTGCTCTTCCAAAAAACGCCATTTAGGGCCACAGAAAATAAATTGCAGTGTGAAATACACATCTGGAGGTGTGTAAAATAAACAATTTCTATATATTGTACAGTGCTATACTAAAAAAAAAAATTTTTTTTTGAATAGCATTCTCTGCACTTCTATAGCTGTGCGATTCAGTGGTTAAATACTGTGGTTGTGTTGTGCTCTTCCAAAAAACGCCATTTAGGGCCACAGAAAATATTTTGCAGTGTGAAATACACATCTGGAGGTGTGTGAAAAAACAACATTATTTTTAAAAAGCATTCTCTGGCCTCTGCAGCTGTGCGATTCAGCGGTTATATACTGTTGGGGTTGTTGTGCTCTTGCAAAAAACGCCATTTAGGGCCACAGAAAATATTTTGCAGTGTGAAATACACATCTGGAGGTGTGTGAAAAAACAACATTATTTTTGAATAGCATTCTCTGGCCTCTGCAGCTGTGCGATTCAGCGGTTATATACTGTTGGGGTTGTTGTGCTCTTGCAAAAAACGCCATTTAGGGCCACAGAAAATATTTTGCAGTGTGAAATACACATCTGGAGGTGTGTGAAAAAACAACATTATTTTTGAATAGCATTCTCTGGCCTCTGCAGCTGTGCGATTCAGCGGTTATATACTGTTGGGGTTGTTGTGCTCTTCCAAAAAACGCCATTTAGGGCCACAGAAAATAAATTGCAGTGTGAAATACACATGTGGAGGTGTGTAAAATAAACAATTTCTATATATTGTACAGTGCTATACTAAAAAACAACAACATTTTTTTTGAATAGCATTCTCTGCACTTCTATAGCTGTGCGATTCAGTGGTTAAATACTGTGGTTGTGTTGTGCTCTTCCAAAAAACGCCATTTAGGGCCACAGAAAATATTTTGCAGTGTGAAATACACATCTGGAGGTGTGTGAAAAAACAACATTATTTTTAAAAAGCATTCTCTGGCCTCTGCAGCTGTGCGATTCAGCGGTTATATACTGTTGGGGTTGTTGTGCTCTTGCAAAAAACGCCATTTAGGGCCACAGAAAATATTTTGCAGTGTGAAATACACATCTGGAGGTGTGTGAAAAAACAACATTATTTTTGAATAGCATTCTCTGGCCTCTGCAGCTGTGCGATTCAGCGGTTATATACTGTTGGGGTTGTTGTGCTCTTCCAAAAAACGCCATTTAGGGCCACAGAAAATAAATTGCAGTGTGAAATACACATCTGGAGGTGTGTAAAATAAACAATTTCTATATATTGTACAGTGCTATACTAAAAAAAACAAATTTTTTTTTGAATAGCATTCTCTGCACTTCTATAGCTGTGCGATTCAGTGGTTAAATACTGTGGTTGTGTTGTGCTCTTCCAAAAAACGCCATTTAGGGCCACAGAAAATATTTTGCAGTGTGAAATACACATCTGGAGGTGTGTGAAAAAACAACATTATTTTTAAAAAGCATTCTCTGGCCTCTGCAGCTGTGCGATTCAGCGGTTATATACTGTTGGGGTTGTTGTGCTCTTGCAAAAAACGCCATTTAGGGCCACAGAAAATATTTTGCAGTGTGAAATACACATCTGGAGGTGTGTGAAAAAACAACATTATTTTTGAATAGCATTCTCTGGCCTCTGCAGCTGTGCGATTCAGCGGTTATATACTGTTGGGGTTGTTGTGCTCTTGCAAAAAACGCCATTTAGGGCCACAGAAAATATTTTGCAGTGTGAAATACACATCTGGAGGTGTGTGAAAAAACAACATTATTTTTGAATAGCATTCTCTGGCCTCTGCAGCTGTGCGATTCAGCGGTTATATACTGTTGGGGTTGTTGTGCTCTTCCAAAAAACGCCATTTAGGGCCACAGAAAATAAATTGCAGTGTGAAATACACATGTGGAGGTGTGTAAAATAAACAATTTCTATATATTGTACAGTGCTATACTAAAAAAAACAACATTTTTTTTGAATAGCATTCTCTGCACTTCTATAGCTGTGCGATTCAGTGGTTAAATACTGTGGTTGTGTTGTGCTCTTCCAAAAAACGCCATTTAGGGCAACAGAAAATATTTTGCAGTGTGAAATACACATCTGGAGGTGTGTGAAAAAACAACATTATTTTTAAAAAGCATTCTCTGGCCTCTGCAGCTGTGCGATTCAGCGGTTATATACTGTTGGGGTTGTTGTGCTCTTGCAAAAAACGCCATTTAGGGCCACAGAAAATATTTTGCAGTGTGAAATACACATCTGGAGGTGTGTGAAAAAACAACATTATTTTTGAATAGCATTCTCTGGCCTCTGCAGCTGTGCGATTCAGCGGTTATATACTGTTGGGGTTGTTGTGCTCTTGCAAAAAACGCCATTTAGGGCCACAGAAAATATTTTGCAGTGTGAAATACACATCTGGAGGTGTGTGAAAAAACAACATTATTTTTGAATAGCATTCTCTGGCCTCTGCAGCTGTCGATTCAGCGGTTATATACTGTTGGGGTTGTTGTGCTCTTCCAAAAAACGCCATTTAGGGCCACAGAAAATAAATTGCAGTGTGAAATACACATCTGGAGGTGTGTAAAATAAACAATTTCTATATATTCTTCTTGTACAGTGCTATACTAAAAAAAAAAACCCTTTTTTTTGAATAGCATTTTCTGTAGCTGTGCGATTCAGCGGTTACGTGCTGTGGGTGTGTTGTGGTCTGGCAAAAAACGCCATTTAGGGCCACAGAAAATATTTTGCAGTGTGAAATACACATCTGGAGGTGTGTAAAATAAACAATTTCTATATATTGTACAGTGCTATACTAAAAAAAACAACATTTTTTTTGAATAGCATTCTCTGCACTTCTATAGCTGTGCGATTCAGTGGTTAAATACTGTGGTTGTGTTGTGCTCTTCCAAAAAACGCCATTTAGGGCCACAGAAAATATTTTGCAGTGTGAAATACACATCTGGAGGTGTGTGAAAAAACAACATTATTTTTGAATAGCATTCTCTGGCCTCTGCAGCTGTGCGATTCAGCGGTTATATACTGTTGGGGTTGTTGTGCTCTTGCAAAAAACGCCATTTAGGGCCACAGAAAATATTTTGCAGTGTGAAATACACATCTGGAGGTGTGTGAAAAAACAACATTATTTTTGAATAGCATTCTCTGGCCTCTGCAGCTGTGCGATTCAGCGGTTATATACTGTTGGGGTTGTTGTGCTCTTCCAAAAAACGCCATTTAGGGCCACAGAAAATAAATTGCAGTGTGAAATACACATGTGGAGGTGTGTAAAATAAACAATTTCTATATATTGTACAGTGCTATACTAAAAAAAACAACATTTTTTTTGAATAGCATTCTCTGCACTTCTATAGCTGTGCGATTCAGTGGTTAAATACTGTGGGTGTGTTGTGCTCTTCCAAAAAACGCCATTTAGGGCCACAGAAAATATTTTGCAGTGTGAAATACACATCTGGAGGTGTGTAAAATAAACAATTTCTATACTATTCTTCTTGTACAGTGCTATACTAAAAAAAACAACCTTTTTTTTTGAATAGCATTTTCTGTAGCTGTGCGATTCAGCGGTTACGTGCTGTGGGTGTGTTGTGGTCTGGCAAAAAACGCCATTTAGGGCCACAGAAAATATTTTGCAGTGTGAAATACACATCTGGAGGTGTGTGAAATAAACAATTTCTATATATTTTCCTTGTACTGTGCTATACTAAAAAAAACAACCTTTTTTTTTTTGAATAGCATTTTCTGCAGTTCTGTAGCTGTGCGTTTCAGCCATTACGTACTGTGGGTGTGTTGTGGTCTTCCAAAAAACGCCATTTAGGGCAAGATCCTAAATTTGGAAAATATGAGGGGAAGGTCAAAGGGACGTGGTGGCCCCGGTCGTGGTGCTGCTGGTGGAGCTCCTGTTGCAGGGAGAGGACGTGGTGGATCTGTGCCAGCTACACGCACAAGTGAAACACCTTCCTCAGGTGCGAGTAGGCGACCGAGCCTGCGGCGGTATTTTGTCGCGCCTAATGAGGCTGTACCAATGTTTAGGCCAGGACAAGTACAGGCGATAGTAGATTGGGTTGCTGACAGTGCCTCGGGTTCCTTCACATTGTCTCCCACCCACTCTTCTGATGAAAGATCAGAGTTGGCACCTGAAGCCCATGTCCATCAGTCTTTCACCTCACCCCCTTGCAAATCAGCCAAGCAGTCTGAGCCCCAAATCATGCAGCAGTCTCTTCTGCTTTTCGATGACTCTGTTAGCAGGGTTTCCCAGGGCCATCCACCTAGCCCTGCCCCAGAAGTGGAAGAGATTGAGTGCACCGATGCCCAACCACTTATGTTTCATGATGGGTACATGGGAGGACCATTGCAGCACGTCTCGGATGATGGCGAAACACAGGTGCCAACTGCTGCTGCTTTCGCAATTGTGCAGACAGACATGGAGGGCAGGGGTGAAGACTGGGTGGAAGATGATGTGGAGGACGATGAGGTCCTCGACCCCACATGGAATCAACGTTATGCAGGTGACCAGTGTAGTTCGGAGGAAGAGGTGGTGGTCGCACAGAGCCACCAGCACAGCAGAAGAGGGAGCAGGGTGCAAAAACGGAGCATTCGTCCCCTAGACAGTACATCTGCTACTGCCCAACGCAGCAAGGGACCGAGCACACCAAAGCCAGGTCCAAGGACTTCCCTAGCGTGGCAGTTCTTCACACAGTGTGTTGATGACAAGACACGAGTGGTTTGCACGCTGTGCAATCAGAGCCTGAAGCGAGGCATAAACGTTCTCAACCTGAGCACAAGCTGCATGACCAGGCATCTAAGTGCAAAGCATGAGCTGCAGTGGAGTAGACACCTCAAAAACCAAGAAAGGTCTCTGGCTCCTCCTGCTTCCTCTTCTGCTGCAGTCTCGGCCTCTTCATCCACCTCTGTAGTGACAGTGGCACCTGTCACCCCGCAAACAGAGGATCTGCCAGCAACACTACCACCTGGGTCACCAACCATCTCCACAATGTCCCATGGAAGCGTTCAGCTCTCTATCTCCCAAACATTGGAGCGGAAGAGGAAGTACCCCCCTAGCCACCCGCGATCCCTGGCCCTGAATGCCAGCATTTCAAAATTCCTGGCCTTTGAAATGCTGTCATTCCGTCTGGTGGAGACGCAGAGTTTTAAAAGCCTGATGGCATTGGCTGTCCCGCAGTACGTCGTGCCCAGCCGCCACTACTTTTCCAGGCGAGCCATCCCTTCCCTGCACAACCAGGTGGGGGACAAAATCAGGTGTGCACTGCGCAACGCCATCTGTGGCAAGGTCCACCTAACTACGGATGCGTGGACCAGTAAGCACGGTCAGGGACGTTATATCTCCCTAACAGCACACTGGGTAAATGCAGTGGCGGCTGGGCCTGAGGCAGATAGCGGTTTGGCGCATGTCCTTCCACCACCGAGGATTGCAGGGCGCTTCAGTTTGCCTCCTGTTGCTAACTCCTCCTTCTCCGCTTCCTCATCCTCTACCGCCTCCTCATCCATTCAGCGTAACACCTTCACCACCAACTTCAGCACAGCCAGGGGTAAACGACAGCAGGCAGTTTTAAAACTTTCCTGTTTGGGGGAAAATCCCCACACCGCGCAGGAGTTGTGGAGGGACATGGAACAACAGACCGATGAGTGGTTGCTGTCAGTGAGCCTCAAGCCCGGCCTGGTGGTGTGCGATAATGGGCGAAATCTCGTAGCAGCTCTGGGTCTAGCCGGTTTGACGCACATCCCTTGCCTGGCGCATGTGCTGAACTTGGTGGTCCAGAGGTTCCTTAAAAATCACCCCAATATGCCAGAGCTGCTGCAGAAAGTGCGGGCTGTCTGTGCGCACTTTCGGCGTTCTCACCCTGCTGCTGCTCGCCTGTCAGCGCTGCAGCGTAACTTCGGCCTTCCCGCTCACCGCCTCATATGTGACGTGCCCACAAGGTGGAACTCCACCTTGCACATGCTGGCCAGACTGTGCGAGCAGCAGCAGGCAATAGTGGAGTTTCAGCTGCAGCAATCACGCGTGAGTCGCTCTGCGGAACAGCACCACTTCACCACCAATAACTGGGCCTCCATGCGAGACCTGTGTGCCTTGTTGCGCTGTTTCGAGTACTCCACCATCATGGCCAGTGCCAATGACGCCGTTCTCAGCGTTACTATCCCAGTTCTATGCCTCCTTGAAAAAACGCTTTGTGCGATGATGGAAGAGGATGTGGCACAGGAGGATGAGGAGGAGGAGGAGGAAGCGGGATCATTTCAAAGGCTTTCAGGGCAGTCTTTCACAAGTGGCTACGAGGGTGGGTTCCTGCACCAACAAACGCCAGGTACACAATTGTCCGGCAGAAAGGGCACAGTTCTGGAGGATGACGAGGTGGAGGAGGAGATGGAGGAGGAGGAGGAGGAGCCATGTTCACAGCAGGGTGGCACTCAGACCAGCTCGTGGCCATTACTGGTGCGTGGCTGGGGGGATACAGAGGACACAGACGATACACCTCCCACAGAGGACAGCTTTTCTTTGCCTCTGGGCAGCCTGGCACACATGAGCGATTACATGCTGCAGTGTTTCCGCAACGACAGCCGAGTTGCCCACATTTTAACTGGTGCTGATTACTGGGTGGCCACCCTGCTGGATCCCCGTTACAAGGACAACGTACCGTCCTTAATTCCCTCACTGGAGCGGGATCGTAAGATGCGCGAGTACAAGCGCACGCTGGTAGACGCGCTGCTGGTGGCATTCCCACCTGACAGCGGGCGTACGGTGGAAGCACAAGGCGAAGGCAGAGGAGGAGGAAGAGGTCGCCAACGCAGCCGGGGCACCGGCAGCACCTCAGAAGGCAGGGTTAGCATGGCCGAAATGTGGAAAAGCTTTGTCAGCACGCCACAACAACCAGCACCACCAGCTGAGATGGAACGTCTTAGCAGGAGGCAGCATTTCACCAACATGGTTGAGCAGTATGTGTCCACAGGCCTACACGTACTGGATGACGGGTCTGCCCCCTTTAACTTCTGGGTCTCCAAATTGGGCACATGGCCTGAGCTTGCCGTTTATGCCTTGGAGGTGCTGGCCTGCCCTGCAGCCAGTGTATTATCTGAACGTGTATTTAGCACGGCAGGGGGCGTTATCACAGACAAGCGCAGCCGCCTGTCCAGAGCCAATGTGGACAAGCTCACGTTCATTAAAATGAACCAGGCATGGATCCCACAGGACTTGTCCGTACCTTGTGCAGAATAGACATGTATACCGGTGTTGTGACAAAAACTGTCCGGCCATCGGATTGTGCCCGGCCCGTACTGCGCAGGCGCAGCGCTTGCGCAGTACAGAGGACAAGGAGATTCACAAAATCTCCGAAGATGAACGGCGCCTGCGCTGTGAGTGCAGGTTCAAGCCCCACCATCCAAGAGGACATACGGTAGCACATAGTAACAGGGCCCCTCACGGGCTCGCTTCGATCGCGGCCTTGCTTGGCTCGGCTTGAACCACGGATGGTGTGGCCTTCACCTGAACTCAACACGCAGGCGCCGTTAGTCTTGGGAGATTTTTGAAATCCCCTTGTCCTACATACTCAGCAAGCGCAGTACAGGGCGGACACTATTCGACAGGGGACAGAATTCGACACATCACCGGCCTTACCCAGCCATTGTTGTATTTTTGAACCAGTGTTGGCTACCTCGTCCTCCTCCACCGCCGCTTCCACCTACACAGCCACATCCACCGCCACCTCAACCTCCTACTCCATATGGACCTCGTCCTGCTAGGCCAAGATTAAAATTTTTATTTTATTTTTTTGTAGCGCACAGATCCTTTCCCCCTTACCTGCCTTTATGTTGTTGGCTCTTCGCAGGAGGGAGAAAGGCACACCGCACTACTAGCCCGTATCCTCCTATATAAAGAGGTTGAGCGGTGTACTTGACGGGCCGTGTCCACAGCCGGAGTCAAAACTCCTCCAGAGGATGATTCTCACCTCTACTGTAGGTAGAGGCAAGTCCTTTAATTGCCAGTAAAGTCAATGTCCACACCAGCTGAAACTCCAACTCTTATTCTCTCATGGCAAAATAAACTGTACTCAGATAGAAAAGGTTAGAGCAAAGAAACAGGACAGCTTAAGGTGTGGAGGAGGTCCAGGCACAAACGTAGCACATTCACTTCACTGCTTAGGTTTCTCAAACAGTTTTTGGCGCACGGTCTCTGCCACAGACATTGAGGTTGGTCTCTGCCACAGACCGGGTGTACAAGGCCCCTGCCACGGGCCTGGAGAACTTTGGTCTCTGCCACAGACCAGGGTGTATAAGGCCCCTGCCACGGGCCGGTTGAATAAGGCCTCTGATACAGTCAAGGTGACCTTGAGCTTCTCCTTCTACGAACCTAGCCCATATGAAGGGGAAGACATCTCTCCAGGGAGTCAACAGACCATTCCTTCACCGTGACTCCCGCATCGGTCCATCAGAATGATCCTCCCTTCCCTGGAACAGGGTCCCCTACACGAGGCGGCTCTGGACTCCAGGCTTTACTCCCGCCCCTAGGCCTCCATACCCAGGGCAGCAAGAACTCCAGGATAGTACCTCACCCCGGGCTAAAGGTGCCCGAGATGGAACAGGAACACATGCACCCAGGCCGAAGGCACCTGGGCGCGGACCCCACTGGACATCAGCCCCCAGGCCAAAGGTCTGCCCCTTTTATATGCTCTCCCGGCATGCACAGCAGGTTCCCCGCCCCGCTGTACTACTGCCAAGAGGGGACACAAAAGGCGCCACCTGTAGGCCGCAGGGAACTGCACACCAATACTGTCCCCCGAGGACAAAATGGTCCATGAATCCTACAGAATTAGGGTATTTGAGCCTATTTACCACTCAAACACTTTCCTTAAATTTAGCACCCCGCTACATTTTTATTTCAAAGTATTTTATTTTCCCACTAGCTTATCCATTAAATTAAATAATTTATTCCATAAAGGGCGTATTCTGGGGCATTCCCACCATATGTGTGGCATCGTGCCGTTGAGTTTCTGAGGTTCTTAATGACTTCCTGTACCTCTTCTGCTGAAAAGGGGGCCTCCAGCATATTTTTTAATTTTTTAATTTTTTTTATGTTCTTTTAAGTTATTTCCTATCCACATTTGTTTGCAGAGCACTTGCCATGTTCTTAACAACATTTTGCTGCCATTTGCAGCCCTCTAGCCCTTTCCATTACTTTTTTAGAGCCTTTTTAGTCGTCAGAAGTCCGGGTCCCCATTGACTTCAATGGGGTCCGGGTCCGGGTCCGGGTTCGGGTTAAAGTTCGGTCCCGAATCCGAACTTTTTTCCGAAGTTCGGCCGAACCCGCCGGACCCGAATATCCAGCTACCCGCTCAACTCTATTTAGGTATCATCTTGGTATCATTCTTTTCAGCCAGCGGCCGGCTTTCATGTAAAAGCAATCCTAGTGGCTAATTAGCCTCTGGACTGCTTTTACAAGCAGTGGGAGGGAATGTCCCCCTCCCCGGATATAAAAAGTGCCATTGGGAAATTGGGAAAGCATTTTATCACACCGATCTTGGTGTGGTCAGATGCTTTGAGGGCAGAGGAAAGATCTAGGGTCCAATAGACCCCAGTTGTTTCAAAAAAGAGTACCTGTCATTACCTATAGCTATCATAGGGGATATTTACATTCCCTGAGATAACAATAAAAATGATAAAAATAAATAAATATGGAAGCAACAGTTTAAAAATAAAATAAAAAAGCAAAATTAATAATATAAAAAAATAAATAAAAAAAAAGCGTCGGTCTGGCGTCATATGTAAACAGCAATTGCACCATGCATGTGAGGTATCACCGCGAAGGTCAGATCGAGGGCAGTAATTTTAGCAGTAGACCTCCTCTGTAAATCTAACGGGGTAACCTGTAAAGGCTTTTAAAGGCTTTTAAAAATGTATGTAGTTTGTCGCCAATGCGCGTTTGTGCGAAATTTTAAAGCATGTCGTGTTTGGTATCTATGTACTCGGCCTAAGATCATCTTTTTTATTTCATCAAACATTTGGGCAATATAGTGTGTTTTAGTGCATTAAAATTTAAAAAAGTGTATTTTTTCCCCAAAAAATGCGTTTGAAAAATCGCTGCGCAAATACTGTGTAGAAAAAAAAAATGCAACACCCACCATTTTATTCTGTAGGGCCTTTGCTTTAAAAATATATATAATGTTTGGGGGTTCAACATAATTTTCTTGCAAAAAAAAATATGTTTTCATGTAAACAAAAAGTGTCAAAAAGGGCTTTGTCTTCAAGTGGTTAGAAGAGTGGATGTAAGCTTCCTAATGTTGTGTATAAAATGCCAGAACAGTTCAAAACCCCCCCCCCAAATGACCCCATCTTGGAAAGTAGACACCCCAAGCTATATACTGAGAGGCATGTCGAGTCCATGGAATATTTTATATGTTGACACAAGTTGCGGAAAAAAGACAATTTTTATTTTTTTTTGCACAAAGTTGTCACTAAATGATATATTGCTCAAACATGCCATGGGCATATGTGGAATTACACCCCAAAATACATTCTGTTGCTTCTCCTGAGTACGGGGATACCACATGTGTGAGACTTTTTGGGAGCCTAGCCGCGTACGGGACCCCAAAACCAATCACCGCCTTCAGGCTTTCTAAGGGTGTAAATTTTTGATTTCACTTCTCACTGCCTATCACAGTTTCGGAGGCCATGGAATGCCCAGATGGCACAAACCCCCCCCCAAATGACCCCATTTTGGAAAGTAGACACCCCAAGCTATTTGCTGAGAGGTATTGTGAGTATTTTGCAGATCTCGCTTTTTGTCACAAAGTTTTGAAAATTAAAAAAAAAAAAGAAAAAAAAAATGTTCTTTCTTCATTTTCAAAAACAAATGAGAGCTGTAAAATACTCGCCATTCCTCTCAGCAAACAGCTTGGGGTGTCTACTTTCCAAAATGGGGTCATTTGGGGGGGTTTTGTGCTATTTTGGCATTTTATGGCCTTCGAAACTGTGATAGGTAGTGAGGAGTCAAATCAAAAATTTGTGCCTAGAAATCCTGAAGGCGGTGCTTGGTTTTTGGGGTCCCGTACGCGGCTAGGCTCCTAAAAAGTCCCACACATGTGGTATCCCCGTACTCAGGAGAAGCAGCAAAATTTATTTTGGGGTACAATTCCACATATAACCATGGCATGTGTGAGCAATATATCATTTAGTGACAACTTTTTGTAATTTTTATTTTTTTTTGTCATTATTCAATCACTTGGGACAAAAAAAAAATATTCAATGGGCTCAACAGGCCTCTCAGCAATTTCCTTGGGGTGTCTACTTTCTAAAATGGGGTCATTTGGGGGGGTTTGTGCTATTTTGGCATTTTATGGCCTTCAAAACTGTGATAGGTAGTGAGGAGTGAAATCAAAAATTTACACCCTTAGAAATCCTGAAGGCGGTGCTTGGTTTCCGGGGTCCCGTACGTGGCTAGGCTCCTAAAAAGTCCCACACATGTGGTATCCCCGTACTCAGGAGAAGCAGCAGAATGTATTTTGGGGTGCAATTCCACATATAACCATGGCATGTGTGAGCAATATATCATTTAGTGACAACTTTTTGTAATTTTTTTTTTTTTTTTGTCATTATTCAATCACTTGGGACAAAAAAAAAAATATTCAATGGGCTCAACATGCCTCTCAGCAATTTCCTTGGGGTGTCTACTTTCTAAAATGGGGTCATTTGGGGGGGTTTTGTACTGCCCTGCCATTTTAGCACCTCAAGAAATGAGATAGGCAGTCATAAATTTAAAGCTGTGTAAATTCCAGAAAATGTACCCTAGTTTGTAAACGCTATAACTTTTGCGCAAACCAATAAATATACGCTTATTGACATTTTTTTTACTAAAGACATGTGGCTGAATACATTTTGGCCTAAATGTATGACTAAAATTGAGTTTATTCGATTTTTCTTATAACAAAAAGTAGAAAATATCATTTTTTTTCAACATTTTCGGTCTTTTTCCATTTATATCGCAAAAAATAAAAATCGCAGAGGCAATCAAATACCATTAAAAGAAAGCTCTATTTGTGGGAAGAAAAGGACGCAAATTTCGTTTGGGTACAACATTGCATGTCCGCACAATTTACAGTTAAAGCAGCGCAGTGCAAAATTCTGAATTCACCTCTGGTCCTTTAGCTACCAAATGGTCCGGGGCTTAAGTGGTTAATTCAGTTATTCCCAACTAAGCACTTCAAATCCTTATTATAGTACATTGGTTTTAGGTACTTATAATAAGACATAGATGTCTTCTTATCGTTAATTGAAAATAGTCTCTTGAAAACCTTATTTTATCCACAGATTTATGTTGCTCTATATATAAGGCAAAGAAAGGCTATCCTTTCAAATTCATGGTCCATAAATACCAGAAGATAACATCCATGAACCACCACTGCTGTCACAATAGGGACAACACCAATGATCCATAAGTGCCATCCTCCGTTATCAAATGTAAAACCTCTGTTAGAACACCTTCGGTTAGCCCAGTAGCTGTCCAGTAAAAAATAGGGATATATTAAAGTGGAGTTCCACCCAACTTTACAACTATGTCTTTTTAGATTCAGTACATTGCATAGATATTCCTATGTCAATCCAATATTTTTTTTTTCCCTTTAAATACCTTAATATTTCGCTTTGAAGGGTGACTTCCTGTCTTTCGCTCCCATGGGAGTAGGCGTGTATCCGGCTATTCCCCTGCGCCACACTGTCTCCTGGGAGTGATGTGTCATGCCTCCCAAGAGTTAGTGCGGCTCGCAGCCCAGCGAAATCTCGAGTGAGTTAGAAACAGGAAGTGACGCGGGACACGAGTCACGTGACGAGGGCGTATCTATATTCGCCATTTTAATTGAGGGCATGCAGGTGAATTGCTGCGCTTTCTTATCTAGTTTTTTCTATTGTTTTTGTTGTCATCAACCCGGAAGTTTCCGACGCTGCTTGCCGTAAAGACTGAGCATGCACGGAAACGAGCGGTGAATGCTGGGAGATAAGCATTCACCGCAACAAGGAAATGAGTGCTTGTGGGCTTCACAGTGCCCACAAGCAAAATGGAAACGTCCTTCCTCGTTTTATATAAGTTATTGTTATATACATGTAGCGGGGTATTCCCCTTTAATACTGAGAGACTACATCTCCCAGTACATCTTGCAGCACCCAGGGTGCATTGCCCCGTGCAAAGAGTGCTGGGGCAGACTTTATAAAGGGGAGGCAGAGTTTGTTCTGTCTTTTTGGACACCCCCTCTCCTAGCAAGAGGATCCCTGTGCTGAACTGCTGTGTGCACAAGGCCTGAAGCCTGAGCCTTGTGCATTTCTCCAAAGAGCCCTCTGCCAGCCTAGCGGAACCTCAGAGACATTTCCTCATCCTTGCTGTACTACACCAGAAGGACCGAAGGCCTGGATGACGGTGGATTCCTGTTCCTAGACGAATCGGCGGAGGAAACGGACTTGGACTTGTCCGGGTGGTGAGAGAGCACTTGCTCATAGACAGATACTTTACCTTTACTATTCGTTGGATTACAAAGTTGTTCTTCAAGTGCACTGCCGAAAGATTGCTAGCGAAGATTGTTTACCCTGAACTTCCATTTAGATCAGTCAGGCCTGACTGCGTAGGTAGACATTTCTGAGAGTCAGTCTGCCCACAAGGGGAAGTGATTGTAAAAGGGCAGCGCTAGAGCCGCATCGCATTACTTGAGTAGTCTGATTGTCCTGTTCATTTTTAATACTGTTTATTGCAGGGATCTGCAACTTGTTATACTGTTATTTAATTACTTGCCCATTAGCATCAGTAAAATATCTGGGTAAAGTACATTTGGTGTCAGTTTTGCTTACTTTAATAGAAGTTTTAAAGTATATTCTGTGTATGTTTGCTATAGGACTGCGTCACCAACAGTTGCGGTCACGCGGTCCTATCCCACTATCACTAGCTGTGCCACGGGAGGTTAGAGCCGATTGCCAGGGGTTGACAGCGGTGCATTACAGGGCCCAAAACAAAACCAGCGGCTCTCCTAACTTGGGGTATCGCTACATACAAAATCGGACAGTGGATGCTTACAGACACCAGAACAGTGAGTATTCTTTTAGAATATAAAAATAAATGAATGACAAAAAAACGATTGGCCGCGGGAACTCCGCTTTAAGTCCTATTGTCTTTTTTTTTTGTTGCAGCGTCTTATAAAGTGAGGAAAGGTTGACCAGTTTATCTTAAATTGTCTCTCAGATATGCCTGATATTGGGTTTGATGCGCATTTCCAAATAGAGTGCAGTATGAGCAGGAGTGGGTTGCAGGCATGAGCTTGGTATACTTTTTTTTCAGCTGGTGATCTGCCGTTCAGTAAAAGTGACGGGTATAGTGAGAAGGAATGTCCCCCCACCCTACTTCCAGCTGTTGCCCATTTTCCGTGGTTCCCAGGCTCTCCCATTCCTCTGGCAAGCCCAGTACCATGGTAAACTGCCCCAATAGAGCAAGAGGAGCTTGGGGGACATCCATTCCCCATTATTCTCTGCAAGCATTGTAGTGGGAAGCAACAAATATTTTGTCGCTTCCAGTTTCAGTTAATTCCCTGGATAGAGTAGCAGCTAATCAAACACGACCAAGGATATCTCCATAGTACCTGTCACCTGCCCATGCTGTCACTTTGGGGGCTTGTTAGGCTCTCATGTGACAGCAATAAATTAAAATGAAAAAAATTGTAAGTATAAAAAAAAATCTAATTGTAATACAATAAATAGAATAAAATAAATTAAATAAATACATATAAATACTAAAAAATAAACAAACATCAATCTCCCCCCTATGCTGACATGCAAATGTGCCTATAAGGTCCACACTTGTATGATTGCCTCATACATTTAACATATTGCCATGAACGCCAGACAGAAAGCCACAAATATAGAACCATAATTCATGGTTACCTCTAAAGTGATACCCTATAGAGGCTTTTAAAGCATCCCCTATGAAAAACATAAGGCACCATTGTTTTTTTTGCCATGGCACTGGGGAGCGTAATTTTGAGTCTTAACATGTGTGGTATCTATTTACACAACAGAACCCCATCTTTTTTATTTGACTACAACCGGACATTATATTGTTTTTTTGTACACTAAAACTCATTTTAGTATTTTTTTTTCTGAAAATATGTGCTTGAAAAAAACATGCGCAATTATAACATAATTATAACATGTGCAACATAAAAAATTGCACCCGGCCCGCCACCATTTTATTCTACATGGCCTCTGCTTTCAGGAAATATAGACTTGCTTTGAGATTCTAGGTAATTTTCCAGCACAAATGTTGATTTAACCTGCGTGAAGAATAAAAAAAAATCCCCCATATGCAAAGTAATTACAGAAACACAATTAAAAAAAAAAAAAAAAAAATAACAATTTTCCTTTTTTAGGATGTTTTTATTAATTTATCCATTTCTTTACTAATTAATGATTTTGTTAATTCCTAAATATAATCTTTATTTTTATTTTATTTTTATCTAACATGATGTAATGATCTGTATTATTTTTCTTCTTCTGAAAATAAAATATTTTGAAAGTAAAAAACCCCAAAATCACTTTTAAATAGTGTCACCAGAAACATAAATTTAGCATCTTTAACAAAAATGGACATTTGGCTATGCATGAAGTTGATGATGATGGCAAGTGTGCTGGGAAAAGTGGACTTTTTTGATCTCTTTGAGAGTATTAAAACACACATTAAAAACATACAAGTGTAAAAAGGTCTTAAATGTATCTACATGTAAGCATTTGTCTGGTGTTACATTTCATTACAATGCCTGAACAGATGAATAGAATCTCTTGGCTGTATGGTGTATAGAGAGGATGGGATAATAGAGCAGGGATATCTCTCGGAGGATGCATATATTGCTGGAATTCCACAATGCCTTTTTGTTGTGCCTCTAATGATCACTTAAATAGACTCTCAAGGGGCCGACTGAGCCTCAGCCAGATTCTAAACTGCTGAGGGAACTTCCTCGGTTACTGGCAGTTATTTCCATACTGTCTGCTGTATTTACAAAGAGCAGAAGAGCATCACTTCAGATCAAAGGCAATCAGTGTTCCCCTATTAAGAGGAGATTGCTTGTGACAGCTCAACAAATGTTTAGGGAGCTGCAGAATAAAAGTCAGAGGGAACCGATTAACTGGTGGACTCTTTCATCGATAACATCCTTTTATCTACCCTTGAGAGAGAGAAAAAATAAATAAAAGTCCTGATGGGAAATGTGGACAATTCCCTATCTTTTAAAATATTATTAGCAACGTCATAAAGGCCCATCCAGGCACTCTTTAAAACAGATATTTTAAGGGGGGTTTATAGCACTAACTATAAGAAAAATATTGTAAAAAAAAAAAAATGAAACCAATATTTACGGAGGATCTAACTGGAAGCCCAGAAGCTTTATGGAGGATCTAAATGGGAGCCAAGAAGCTCAGGGAAACCTTCATGCACAGAAAGCCATGTCTTAATGGCTAGAGCCGTAGTCTTGCACCACTTGGTTCTGGTTCTGACATCCACATGGAACACCATCTGCATTATGTCTGTGTTCCCCACATGTTTATTTTAATGTTCCAATTTGGGTATTCCATTTTCTTACCTTAATCAATATTTACGGAAGACAAAAAAGCGTGAACTACGTGTATCATCATGATATCATGATGCTGTGGATACACAAGTAACAGTGTGCCAACGTCCCGGTATTGTTTAGAAGAAATTGGAATAAAGATATGGACTTTGTAGGCACACGCATATATTTAGTAAAAAAAAATAGTTTTTAATTGGATAAAGTTAAAACCATTTTATACAAACACAATAAAAACCATAAAGTTGAGTGACCTCAAGGACTCTCATAACACCTCTAATACATATACATATACCACATGTAACGAGCGCAAAGATTTGAAGCACATAGAATGATATAAATCCAATGGTTGTTTGGATATGTGGAGAGGTTGAGTCGTATTCGGAGGTCGCTCAGAGAAAATCGCATTGATGCACTTCTTCAGAAGCTTGTGTATCTAATAGACATGTAGGAAGGAATTACTAGAATACATCATGGTATCCAGAAAAAACATAATTCTATGGAAATAAAAACATAGTCACTCTGGTAAGGCTCAAAAATGCATGCAGCCTAGAACAGGCAGCCAAAAAAGAGGGGGACAAGAATAATATTTACGGAAGATATAACTGAGAGGCGAGAAGCATTATCTCCCCCAGCTGGTGCAAAAGGATTTATTGACCGTCAGGGAAAACTCCATGCACAGAAAATGATGGCATTACTGTGTCTTAGTGGGTAGCACAGTAGCCTTGCACCACTTGGCATTGGTTCTGAATTTCACAAGGACCACCATCTACCTGGTGTGTTTTCTCCATATTTAGTTTAAGGGCTACAATTTGGGTGTTCCATTTTCTTACCTTAACCAATATTTATGGAGAATCTAACTGGGAACTGAGAAGCTTTTCAGAGGATCAAACTGAGAGGCGAGAAGCATAATATTCCCCAGTTGGTGGAAAAGGTTTTATTGACCATCAAGGAAAACCTAATGCATAGAGAACTTTGGCATTGCCTTGGCTTGCACAGAAGCCTTGCACCACTTGGTATTGGTTCTGAATTCTACAAGAAACACTATCTGCCTGGGGTGTTCTCCCCATGTTTAGTTTGAGGGCCCCAATTTGGGTGCTCCATTTTCTTACCTTAAAAATATTTACGGAGTATCTAACTGAAAGGCAAGAAACTTTATGGAGGGTCTAACTGAGAGATGAGAAGTATTATCTCCCCCAGCTGGTGCAAAAGGATTTATTGACCATCAGGAAAACATCATGCACAGGTTGCTATGGCATTGCTGTGTCTTAGTGGGTTAATGCATAGAGAACTTTGGCATTGCCTTGGCTTGCACAGAAGCCTTACACCACTTGGTGTGTTCTCCCCATGTTTAGTTTGTGGGCCCCAATCTGGGTGCTCTATTTTCTTACCTTAATCAATATTTATGAAGGATCTAACTGGGGCCTGACAAGCTTTATGGAGGATCTGAGAGGCAAGAGGCATTATATCCTCCAGTTGGTGCAAAAGGATTTATTGACTTTTAGGTAAGATTTCATGCATGGTGAGTTATGGCATTGCTGTGTCTTAGTGGCTAGCACCGTAGTCTTGCATCAGTTGGTTTTGGTTCTGAATTTCACAAAGAAAACCATCTGAATATTCTAGAAACGTATTCTAGAAATGTTGCGCAGGCTAAGGCGGCATGATTTGGATAGAGATTGGATGTGGGCCTAAAAGGACAGTTTAGAGTCTACTAGGGTTACCCCTAGCACCCTGGCATGTGGGGACGGACTGATAGTTGTGCCAGTTGTGAGGCTTGATGCCGAGTGAGGGCAATATGGCCCCCGCTCGGCTCCATACCATTGAATGACGGAAGCAATGTCAAACGTCACTTCCGCCCAATGGTCTTAAAAACAGCATCCATGGTAAAAAGGGAACTCCGTAATTGGAATTGAAGATCCGGCCGGCATGCAGGCACCCGTCCACTTGCGATGATGTCAGCGCATCAACCTCCCGACGTACGTTTCGTCTCACATAGACGTCGTCACTGGGGAACGATGTCTATGTGAGACGAAACGTACGTCGGGAGGTTGACACGCTGACCTCATCGCAAGTGGACGGGCGCCTGCATGCCGGCCGGCTCTTCTATTCCAATTACAGATGCCCTTTTTACAATGGATGCTGTTTTTATTTGTGTTAACTGTAAGTGTACATCTGTGTTTTAATAAATATCGTGCAATACTGTGTTACACTATCGAGTGTTCTTGCATTTTTGGGTACACGATGGAACAACATCCCCTTTGAAGTGCATCCAGTCTCCATATATCCCACCTGATTGATGGAGTGTGGCTGATACCTGCAATATCATCACTAAGGCTGGTCTGTAGCTTGCCTCTGGTAAGCAGGAATTTTATGTGGTGGTGGATCACGATTGTCTCTGTGGTGATTGTTTCCTCCTTGCTGGCACCCCCAAGTGTATGATCCATCTCATCTCTGGACCCCCTTTATGGACTGTTACATTTCTTCTTTAGAGGACTATTTAATATATGTTTGAGCACCCATTCATACACTTTTTTTTTATATCATTCACATGGTATAAGGATTACGGTTATGTTGTATATCAATTTATCATTCGAATTGTGTTCCATCCTTCATACATATTTTTGAGCACAGCTTTTCTATTTTTTATTACAGTTTTGTGCATGCTATCTGATGTTTTAGCTGCTGCTGGTTATTATTGTTTTTTTATCTTAATTGTTCTTCACTACACTTGTTAGCGCGGTCAAACTGCATTTATTCTTCCAATATTAAACCCCACTAGGACCCAGCTCAATAATAAGACAGACAACTAATCCCAGTGCTGTTTTATAATTTTTTTAACTGGGGCGAAGGTGGTAAAAACATCCATGTAAATGAATAGATTGTCCTGGCAGACATTTTTATTTTTTTTCAATGCATATTCAAAGTCCAACTCCAATCAACTAAAACATTTTTTCTATGCAGTGGGGCTGTGCCTGCACTGTAAGGATTATTACCTTGTTTTGTCTAGGGGAGAAGAGAAACAGTTTTACTTACTTGATCCTCTTGCACTGAAGTTGTGGACTGTTCCCTGGCATCATTACATCCATTGCAGGACGAGTTATGAACCCTGATCTGGTCTTGATGATGTCCTGACGAAAGACCGCTAAAGCATGGGGGAGAAGCCTCAGGGAGAAGCGGAAATTCTGGTAAGTAAATCTTCTTTTTTCTGTTCCTCTAGACCAGTGGTCTCCAATGTGGCCCTTTGCGTGCCTTTATCTGGCCCTTGGGGCACTATTTCACCAACTGACACCAATGATGGAACACCATTCCCCCTACTGACACCATTAATGGTGCACAGTTCTTCTTATTGATATTACCAATGGCGCACTATTCCTCCTATTAAAACCAGTGATGGGGCACTGATGCCAGGGCATTTTGTACTCCCACTGACCACAATATGGCCCCCTAAAGCCTAAAGGAAAGGAAACTGGCCCTTTGCTTAGAAAGTTTGGAGACCCCTGCTCTAGACCAGGGATCTCCAAACTTTCTAAACAAAGAGCTTGTTTACTGTTTTTCAGGCTTTAGGTGGCCAGTCTGCTAGTGTGAGCAGAAAATGTTCTGGCATCAAGGGGGTAAACAATGCCCCAACACTGGTGTCCGTGGGAGGAATAGTGCCCTATCATTGGTATCAGGGAAGGAATAATGTCCCGTTGTTGGTGTCAGTAAGAAGAACAGTGCCCCGATGTTGGTATCAGAGGAAGGCACAGTGCTCCAGCATTGGTATTAGTGGATGGAATTGTGTCCCCTTGGTAATGTTTTCTTTAAAAACCTTTAATAAAACTTTGACTAAAAAAATAAAGAAAGAAAGAGATAGTGTGTGGAACATTTCAAAAACACATAGGTGAGACTAGTATAACTGAATATTATTATTATTATACAGAATTTATAAAGCGCCAACAGCTTAAGCAGCTCTTTACAATGTAGAGGGAGGACAGTACAATTACAATACAGTTTAATACAGAAGATACAGGAGGACCCTTCTCATGGAGCTTACAATATAAAGGGAGGGGAGGTGGTATAAAAGGTAATAGCTGTGAGAATGATCTGATGGAGGTGACTCAGATACAATTCTTAGGTGGAGGAGGGGTAAGTTTCCCTGAATACCTGTACATAAAGGTGGACAGGGTAAGGGCTGACCGGACATACTGGGGCCGGGAGTTCCAGAGGATGGGAGAGGCTCTGGAGAAGTCCTGGAGATGAGCATGGGAGGAGGTAACAAGGGAGCTAGAGAGCAGGAGGTCTTGGGAGGAGCGGAGGGGACGATTTGGGCGATATTTGCAGGTGAGGTTGGTAATGTAGCTGGGGGTGATGTTGTGAATGGCCTTGTGGGTAATATTTTGAATTTTATACAGTGGGGTAGTGGAAGTCAGGGAAGGGGTTGGAAGCAAAGAGCAGCTGTCACGGATCAGATAGTAAGGTGTGAATATAATAACACAAATGTTCTGTCGCACTTATATGTATTTTTTCTGTGTTGTATTGAACTGCATCATGTTGACTTTGATGTATGCTGACATCTAGTGGCAGTCTTGGGCCACTATAACTTTTTGACTACGTGATTTGGTATATCCCTCTTTCCTCTCCTGTTTAATGCTAGTTAGTTCAGTCCTAGCTAGACCCTCCCTGTTTCTTCCTTGTTCCCTCAGTCAGTGTTAGTTCTTTGCGGGGACAGGGCTTAGGAACGTCATTGGGGTTGATTTACTAACACTGAAGACTGCAAAATCTGTAATCTGTTACCTCTGTACTGAGGTAACATTGCATTGTATTCAGTGGCGGCTGGTGGGTTTTTATTTGGAGTGGTGGAAAACAAACACCCCCCCCCCCGGCAGCCAGCGGCGGCACTAAAACCGTTGATTCGGCACTTACCTCATCTAGGCGGCGGGTGGTGGGCTGTGGGCAGCGGCTCCAGTGTCCTCTCCTCCGCCATGAGTCTCCTCTCTCCTCCTCCTAGGCACTAGGCGTCCAATAGGATTGCCTGACGTTTTGATTAATCAAGAAACGGGTCTCGACCCGCTTTCTGATTGGCGGGAAGGAGATTTAGTGTGAAAATAGCGAATATTCATTTGTTATTGTCACACAACTGGGCGGGATCGGGGGGGCAATGCTCAGCACTCCGAGCCCACCCTATTTTTAAGCCTATTAGAGCCTCAGGCTCTAATCACGTGCTTAAAAAAAAAACAAAAAAAATTGGAATCCATAGTCCTGTTGGGACTGTGTTTTTTTAGCACTTATAACTTCATTCATTCCAGGATTTTCACTTATGGACTCAAATTGTGTGCATTTTCCATGGTTTATTTATTCACATTATTTCACTTATTTATGTGTTATGCAGTTGTGATATATTTAATTAGCGCCCGCTATTTCACCATATAATCCATAGTCTGTATGTAGATCAGGGGGCCGGACGCATGGATGGGGGGGGGGGGGCGGCGCCCGTAATGGACGGGCCGCCACTGATTGGATTTAACTTCTGTGTCCTTTTGAAGACTTAAGCTGCCTGTGGATGGTGCCAGGTCAACAGGTGACCATACTGTCTGGACTGACTGGGTATAAGGAGATATGTCAATGCATGAAGCGACATTTCAAAAAGAAGAACAAGATTTATTTTTTCTCGTGCATCTAGCTACACTAAAAACACAAAAGTGGGATCAAATCCTAAAGTGATTTCAGCGATGTCCTGATCCCAAGTCCAACTTTTTTTTATAAATACCATTTGGTGCAAACATATAGTATCCGTTTTCTGCGCTACTCTGTAATCGTAACACAGGCCAGGACAGATAAAGTAAATGAATGCCACTTACAGTTTCGTAGTTATGCAATGAAACCCAGCCAAGCCAAGTCATATGGCAGAGTGCCTTGCTTTGGCTATTATGCTGGAAATGCAAAACTTTTTGTGGTTTAAATACAGTAAACTCAAGGAGACGGCATTACTGGAAATTTAAAAGACCATTCCTCTTCGTAACATGCATCTAAATTAAAGACCTGCGTGACCTTCTGATGTACAAAATTAGTTGCTTGCTCCTTAATTATCTGAGCACTGCATTTTTTTTAGCGGTCATATATTTTCTCAAAGGGAAAAAAAAACCTAATAACTTTACATAATACCTATTGTTTCTTGAACCGGAGTTCATTATTTTCAGCGCTTGTATTTTGTAAGAAATTGACTGCAGAGGAAGAGGTGGAAAATTTATGGGAAGACCATTAGCTACAGCAGTCAGTAGCTACAGTATGTATTAATATAGCAAATTAATGCTTCGGCTTTGTGATAAACATATTAAATTTTCATGCAGACCTCTCTGTTCTGTGTTTTGTACTTTTCCCACCCTTTTTTTATTGACCATTAAAATGTTTTTTTTTTTTTTTTTTTATGTTTTACATTATCTGTATTGACACACTCCCTTTTTGATTTCCAACAATAATAACACAGCACTTAGTAGAAGTGTATTAGTATTTCTCTCTCTGAGCAAAAAAAAAAAAAAAAAAAGGATTTACTGAAAAAACGTATCTATGGCCTCTGGAGAGGTGAGAGGTTAAGTGTCTCTGTACACCGAAGGACAACATTTTTTTTTCTTTCCTTAAAATAAAATATAAAAAAAGATTCTCTGCCTGGAAGTGTCCCTGTGCCATTTACTGCCAAGGAAATTGATCTGAAATGCAGTCATTATAATACTTTTTCAACCATCTCTATTCACATTTCTTAAAAGAAATCTTTTCTGAGAGGCTGCCACTGATAACCTACTTCTGAAAATGCTAGATGCCTGCCTGCTTTGGTGATCTAATGGCTTTCTGCATATGTTTCCGTCTAAATTAGCGGTCCTTAAAAGTGTCTTACATAGATCAGCCCCTGTAGCCCCTTTCCTTTTCACTTGCTACAAAGTTGCAATGTACAGTCTGAGTCAATGGAGGCTGGTGAAGTTTTAAAATGGTGGAGTGCCAGACCCCGCCCTTCCTAGGTTCGACCAGCCCCGATGGGGCCCCATGTGCCCCTGGAGCCTGCCCGATAAGACAGCCCCGGACTGGGGTGGAGAGTGGAGACTGGAGAGGGAGAGACCATGTGTCAGAGTGTGACTACTGGAGTGTGGGGGGGGGGGGGGGGCATGGCTGGCAGCAGGCCAGACTGTGTAACTGCAGGCAGGGAAGATCTTCTCCACCCCCCCAGGGAGGGACCAAATTAGGCTCAATATACTAGTGTAGCACTACCCCCGTAGGAGCTGCTGGTTAGTTTTGGGTTTTGCACGTTCCCTCTATAGCTTTGTTGTCCGGGTAGGAAAGTCTGTAGTAAATACAATGTCCACACAGATGTAAAACCTTCAACAGTCAGGCTTTATTTTCTTCTGCATGTATAACTTTGAGAGGAAGTAGAAGGTAGAAGAAAGCAGGGGAAGGTATAGGCACTCGGCACAAAAATACAAAGTATCAGTTCAAAGTCATTAACCACTCTCAATGTTAGAGTGGGAATTGGTCACCCGGATAGTCCCCTCTCACATGGCCTAGCAGCCGGGATGACACACAAACCAGCAAAAGGGCAGTCTCTGCCACAGACTGCCCAAGATGAAGTGGGTCTCTGCCACAGACCTTTTTTTAAAGTGATCGAAGTCTCTGCCACAGACCTTTTAAAGTTGAGCAAATGGATAGTCCAGGAATCCTCTGCCACAGGATTTCAAAGTCCCAAACTTCCAATTGTGCAATAAAAGAGCCTTTAACCCAATCCGGCAAACTGCAGGGCTTGTGGTATATTAGATCCCCTCCTCAACAAAGTTACCAGGCCTCACCCAAGACGTCAGCACTTTGCCAGTCTCCTCCAGGGCAGGTCCTCTCCTGGTTTCCTTCAATAAGACAGCTTCTTTCCCATTTGGACAGACAGCTTGGGATCCCCTCTCCGAATGTAGGCCCCAGCCAGACTAGCTGGGCCTACTAGATAGCGATGCAGCCTCGGGCCAACGTGGCTCAGAGACCAGAACCACACACAACATACCTCGCGCCCAAGGGGGCCATGAGGCGAAGACCCCGAACAATGGTGTCTGCCCCTTAAGTATCCCCTCCCAGCAGGCACAGCGGGTTGACCACTCCCACTGGACCGCCGCCGAGAGGGGTCACTCAATACACCATGGTCTGCCTGAGTTCCAACATGAGCCCGAGGTGGCAGCGCCACCCACAGGCAACAAGGGAAGATGCTACCAGGCAGCACCACAGCCAGAACAGAGGCAAATCTCAATATAATTCAACAGTCTGAGCCCAACTACTGGCCCAGACATCCCTCTAAATTTGAGATAGCGTCCCAACCCTTTGGGGGGGGGACACTACACTAGGTTGGCCAAGGTCGGTATTTTGGCCCGCCCTTAACAGGCTCCTATTAACAGAATAGGAAACTGGCAAGCAGCCAGTAAGGGTGGATAACTCTTTTTACAGTGCTCTAAATACAACTTTTTAATAATTTTTCCGATGGACGTCCTCTTGCTAGGTAGATCTACCTAGCAAGTAGCAACAGCAGCACAGCTAGAGAGAAACTCAACAGAAAATAATAATTATAGTTTATTAATTATTTTTTTTGTTTACTTTTTTTTTTTTTCTGCAACAAAACTGGTGGGGCACTGCCCCAGGACCCCCTATGGACGAGCCTCCACTGGTCTGAGCGAATATTGGGGGAGAGGAAATTGAAGAAATGTTTCTTCCTGCCTGCCACAGATTGATGACATCTCAACCTAAGCAAAGTCACTGGACTGAAGGTCAAGGATTAATTACCTGACAGACTCCATGGCAGCCTACGTGTGGGTTAATCCCGCCTCTCATACCTCATAGGACCCTTCTCCCATAAATCTTTGCTTCTAGCCAGAGACCGTGTTCCTGTTTTTGTCCTCCTCCTAGGACCAAGGTGTGCTTTCTTACCTTAAAGAAGTTTTCAGATTCAGTCCTGGTTGCACGAGTTTCATGGCGGTTCTATTTGGAGGTCCAACTAGCCCAGCTATTAGCAGGGTGGATGCGGGCGACATTTTGCGGTGCCACGAAGAGCTTACTAACCCGGCCATTGGCGGGCAAGCAGCAACTTGGCCAAACGTCCTAGCTATTAGCGGGAGGCCCATTAAGAAAAAAACGCCCAGGCCGTGCAGTGGAGGGATGGCTCCTAAAAAGTTCCAGGCTGGATCAGGATCGTGCTGGTATCGTATGCATCACTTGTTTTTTTCTTTAATATGGCAGCAAGTGTTTGTGTGTTGTTTGTCCTTCTTCCCTCGGCTCTATGGCGGCTGGAGCGCATCTGCGTTCCACTAAGCCACCTCTTCCGGGTTGTTTGCATAGCTGTGAACCTCGTCCGAGATCGAGGCTTGGTTCGCGCAAGCGCAATTCGGGTGGCGGCGGCGTTCGCGCATGCGCACGAGCTCCGCTGGTTTACGCTGGGGGCGCGGTGACGTCATCGTCGGCGCCAAGTTTAAATAGCTGTCAGATACAGCTATAACTTGGGATGTCCTGCAGGATCAGCCAGCTACTTCCCGGTGCTTCGTTTTGGAGTGGAAAAGGTAGGAAACCTATTTATGGCAGGGATAGCTGGTATTATACTTTCCTTCCCTGTGTTTATGGTATGGTTGATTTTACAGTTTTCCCAGCTCAATCTATGGACGTCTCACTGCCCCCCAGTGGCCAACCCTTGCGCTGCAGGTAGGAAAATTTTCTTTTTCCTTCTGCTTGGCAGTATTGGGTTCTTTTAAACGAGCCAATTTATCTTTTCTTTTTCTTTCTTTTTTCAGCCCCTCTAGGTCTGAAATTAGACACTCAGCACGTGAAGATAATGTCAATTCTAAAAAACATCAACATTCCTCTTCCAGTGCTAGACATTATAGATCATCCTCCAGACATCATAGTAAGGAGCCCAGGTCTAGGTCTAGGCACCACTCTCACCGCCATTCCAGTCGTTCTGATAAAAGAGTATGCTGGGGTTGTAAGTCTCAGGTCCCGGAAGGTAAATCCCTCTATGAGCCATGTTTTTTCCGAGCAGCAGGAGAGAGAGAAGGTGGGGACCACCAAGTGGAGGCACTAGTCAGAAGAGTGGTCCAGGAATCCCTGAACAAAACTGACTCCAGCCGTACCACCATTCCTCCTGTGGACTCATTACCAGTTCTAGTTCAGGATGACCCCGAAATTCCGGGTCCCTCTCGGTTTGATTGCTCCTCAAGCGAATCCTCACACTGTGATGTTGAAGAGGTCAGCAATACCACTGGATTTGATTTTTCTTCAGTTCCAGACTTAATCAAAGCAGTCAAAGACGCTTTAAAATGGGATGAACCAATAGAAGCTCCTTCTAAACAAAGGAAGTACTTCAAACAACTTAAGAAGGAGCGCCCAAATTTCCCCTTTTTGGGTGAACTTGGAGATATTATTACAGATGAATGGACTAGCGTAGATAGGAAAAATTCATTACTTTCCAAAATCGCAAAGATGTACCCATTCAAAAATGAAGATGTAAAAAATCTGGAATCAGCTCCCCTGATTGATGCAGCCTTGACGAGGTTGGTAAGACACGTTACCCTCCCGCTAGAGGACTCTGTTTCCTTCAGGGACGGTTTGGAAAGAAAAATAGATACGGATCTTAAGCGTATATATATCACTGCGGGCATGGCCTGTAAGCCAGCATTAGCCCTCGCAACCCTGTCCAAAGCAATGGAGGCCTGGACAGATGAAGTGGATTCTTTCTTAACAAATGTCTCCGAAGAGTTAGCCAGAAGCACGCCGGTCCATGAACTAAGAATGGCGTTGGTCTTTTTGGGTGAGGCTTCTCTTGATATTATTCGCCTGGTGGCACGTGTCATGCTCTCTTCCGTTACAGCTAAACGTGCCTTGTGACTATGTCCTTGGGTAGCTGATCCTGCCTCTAAACAGGCATGGTGCAGGATCCCCTTTCAAGGATCTTCCCTTTTTGGGAATAAGCTTGACAGCGCTATCTCACATGCCACAGGGGGTAAGTCGGGGTTTCTTCCTCAGGACCGTCGTTTTTTCAATCAAAAAAGACCTCAACAGAGACAAGACCAGGATCGTGCAAGAGATGCTCGCCGTTATAGGCCGGGTCGAGAATTCAGAAAGAACTGGAGAAGAAATCAGCCTTCTGGTCAAAAATCCACAAAAGTAGCCTCTTCAGGCGGACGGGAGGCCCCTAAGTCTTTTTGATATTGGGTCGGCCCAGACGGAACAAGTGGGAGCTCGGCTACTTCAGTTCCGACACGTCTGGGCAGCCTCGATAAAAGACTTCTGGACTGTCAAAACAGTCTCTTCAGGTCACTCCTGGGTGTTTGTCAGTCCACCCACACTTCAGTTCGTACCCACAGTACTACCCTGCTCGGAAGAGAAGAAACAAATCCTTCTTTCTTACACAAACACTCTTGTGGCCCAGGGTGCCGCCATACAGGTACTAACAGATGAAAGATTCCAGGGGATGTACTCACCCCTATTTATGGTTCAAAAAAAGACCGGCTCTTGGAGACCAGTGATAGATCTGACTCATCTAAACACCTTCATCAAAAAGGAAAAATTCAGAATGGAGTCATTACTCACTATACGTCAGACAGTTCAGCCAGGCGACTGGCTTGTATCCATCGATCTGAAGGACGCTTACTTTCACGTCCCGATAGCTGTGGAATTCCAAAAGTACCTTCGGTTTGCAGTGGGCCATATTCACCTCCAATTCGTATGTCTCCCGTTTGGGCTTACAACATCGCCGCGAGTGTTATCGAAGCTCTTGTTGGCTGTAGTAGCTCTAATCAGGACCAGAGGAATCCGGTTACATCATTATCTGGACAATCTGCTATTACTTTCCCAAAACAGGGAGCAACTTCTAGTACATCAGTCGCAGGTCATCTCCACGCTGACAGAATTCGGTTGGCTGTTGAACAAAGAGAAAAGTCAGTTAGAACCTACGCAATCTCTGGTTTTTCTCGGCGCTCAATTCAATACAATACAAAGTACCATCTCCTTACCCCTGGAGAAGATTCCAGTAGTTCGAGACAGGATTCGCCAGGCAATGGCCTCTCCTCTCCTCAAAGCTTCACAGTGCCTCAGGATAATAGGGACCATGGTATCCACAGCCCCAATGGTGAAATGGGCACAGTGGAAGATGCGTCCTTTTCAGAAGGGTTTTCTCCAGCAGTGGGAGCCAGGATCTCACGACCATTGGATACGGATAACTCCGTCCATGCGGGAAAGCCTTCCCTGGTGGCTACTACGGAAGAATCTTCTAAATTGTCATTCCATAGCCCCAATATCCTGGGTCACAATCACGACGGATGCCAGCAACAGAGGTTGGGGAGCTCTCTGCATGCAGGAAGTAGCTCAGGGGAAGTGGGACTTCCCATCCAGGAAGATAGTGTCCAATGTCCTGGAGATCCGAGCAGCCTTCTGTGCTCTACAAGCTTTTCTTCATCTGATAAAGGGTACCTCAGTTCTCCAAAGGCTGGACAACACGTCGGCAGTCTCGTATATCAAAAGACAGGGAGGCACTCGCAGTCTCTCTCTACTGAGGGAAGTAGAACCAATCATGACTTGGGCCCAGACAAATCTAACGAACCTGACGGCTGTCTATCTTCCTGGATCTCAGAACTTACAGGCGGATTTTCTCTCGAACAACCCTCGACAACAATGAATGGTCTCTCCACACAGAAGTTTTCAATTGGATCCTATCCCTAGGAATTGTTCCAGAAGTAGATTTGTTTGCCTCCCCGTGCAATTTCAAACTAACGAAATATTACACGAGAGGTCGTTGTCCCCAGGCCTTCGGAGTGGATGCTCTGACGGATCAGTGGAGATTCAACAAGGCGTATGCCTTTCCCCCAGTACCGGTCATTCTACGCTTCCTATCGAGACTCAGGGGGGAGAAGGCCGAAATTGTGGCAATAGCCCCATACTGGCCCAACAGGCCATGGTTTCCTCTCCTGTTACAGCTGAGCTTCCAGAATCCAGTTCCCCTCCCAGCCAGATCAGATCTCCTGGCTCAGGAAATAACTCTTCATCCGTGCCCATCCCATCTCCGTCTGATGGCTTGGTTTTTGAGAGGGGAAGGCTAGAGGCATTAGGTTGCCCAAGCAGAGCAATTTCTACATTGTTGAACGCCAGAAGGGCTAATACCAACAAAGTATATCAAAGGATCTGGAAAAAATTCAGACTATATCTCTATGGTTGAAGGTTCTCCTGACGACCCCAGGATACAAGACGTTCTAGGTTTTCTCCAAACGGGCCTGGATCTGTCCTTATCAGTCAGTTCCCTAAGAGTGCAGATTTCGGCTATTTCAGCCTTTACAAGGATATCTTGGGCTAGACACACTCTTGTCAGACAATTCTTCAGAGGAGCTATAAGGCTCAGACCTCAGAGGAAGCCGAGATTTTCCAAATGGGATCTTCCTCTGGTCTTGGATTTTTTCTCAGATAGAGAAAGACATCACACGGGTCAACTATCTATCAAGGAACTCACCCTCAAATTGGTCTTCCTTGTAGCAATAACATCGGCTAAAAGAGTTTCCGAAATTGGTTCCCTAGGTTCCAAAGAACCATTCCTGACCTTCTTCCCGGATCGTGTAGTTATGATTCCCATGCTTGGGTCAAATCCTAAGGTAACATCGGTTTTTCATGAGAATCAAGAAATCGTTCTTCCTACCTTCCGATCACCTGAGAACTCTAATGTCCATCCTTTAGACGTTGGGGAAGTCTTGAAACAATACCTGGAAGCCACAAATTTGTTTCGCCAATCTGATCATCTGTTCATTTTCTTTCAAGGGAAAAACAAGGGTTTACGTGCTTCTTCCAGAACCATCGCAGCCTGGATCGTTCAGGCCATCCAAGGGGCGTATAAAGCGATGGGTCTGGCTCCACCAGAAGCAGTGACTGCTCATTCCACCAGGAGCGTCTCCACATCATGGGCGGCCGCCCGTCATGTCTCCCCAGAAGTGATCTGCAAAGCGGCCTCATGGTCGTCGATAAACACATTCATGACGCACTATTGTGTAGAACCGGCTTCTTTGTCTTCAGTTAATTTTGGTTTACATGTCTTATCTGTTGACGGTGTCAATTAAACTATTTTTTTCTTTAACCAGCATTTGCCCACCCGGGTGTGTTTGGATAGTCATTTCCCACACGTAGGCTGCCATGGAGTCTGTCAGGAAAACGGAAAATGTATTTCATATACTTACCGTAATTTTCCTTTCCTGATGGACTCCATGGCAGCAGGAGTTCCCTCCCATTGCTGGAGTAGGCTATATTACGGAACACGGTCTCTGGCTAGAAGCAAAGATTTATGGGAGAAGGGTCCTATGAGGTATGAGAGGCGGGATTAACCCACACGTAGGCTGCCATGGAGTCCATCAGGAAAGGAAAATTACGGTAAGTATATGAAATACATTTTCAGTTTTTTCTGTGGAAAAATTTACACCTTTTTTGAAAGGTTATTCTGGTGCTGTATTCTGCAGTATGCATTATCAGGAAATAACCGACACATGTAATTACTGAAAGATCAGTGCTAAGAAAGAACTACACTATGTTTAAAATAGAACCCATGTAATTATGAATTGCATTGTTGCCACTTCTCAACCATTATCAAATCTATTTTGTATTCTACCATTAATCTTAATGTTTTTTGTTTTTTTTTAATCAGAAAAAAAGGTTTTATTTTTGCTTTCACAGTACATAGCATATGACATTCAGTTTACAGTTTACAATGGCAATGAAAACAAGAGAAAAAAAAAGGAGTAAAACGTTTGACATTCCATAATTTGCTGTCAGGTATTACAGTGTCCACAGAGCCTTGTAAATACTGTGTCTAGTACTGTGTTGTACAATAGAACATATAAGAAAAAGAAAGGTAAAGAAAGAAAGGAGGAAAGGAAGCAACCAGTGAAACTCTTTTGTTATATTAATTAAAGTAGGGTGACCAGACATCCCCGGTTTCAGGGGACAGTCCCCGGATTGAGGACACTGTCCCCGGACCAAGTCTGTCCCCGGTTTTGTCCCCGGATTGGATTTGAACAGGGGCTGGGGCAATTTCAAAGACAGTCAGTGCAGAATTTAAAAAAATTCTGAATTACACCCCCTCCCCCCGCTCCTACTAGCTTAGCGGGTGTATTTTTTTCCATTATCTGTGCCCCTTTCTAAATATAATGTGCTGGTCGGAGCGGAGGGAATATTTCTTCAGTTTCGGGTGCATGCCCATTCAGCTCCGCTTGCATGTTCTTCTGCCTTGGCTCAAGTCCCGGCCAGCCGCCTGCCTGCTTATCTCCTTGCCCTCCCTGGTGGAGTGATCTTACTCCGCTCCCCACCCAGTAGTAGCCGGGGACCCAGAGAGTAAGATTTGACAGGCTGTGAGGCGGGCGGCGGTGGCGATGGGTAGAGAGTCGCTGATTCCTGCCATTACTAGAAAGAAAAAAATATGTCCTCGGATTTCATTTTAAAAATCTGGTTACCTTAAATTAAAGACCCTCAGAGCCCTGAGGGTGTGATACATCTGCTCAAATAAGCGTCCCCGACCCACCGGAGTTCTCCATACCTCCAGGAATTGCATACATTACAAAGCACCTGCAATCGCTAATTTGTATTGTATGTGTCCTCTCCCCTTATAGGAGCCTGTTTTTAATTAGCTGGTGTGGGGCCAATCCCGGGACATCTAGCCAGGCCTGCCATAATGAGTAAAATTTACGTGGGACATTTCTGTGTTGATATGTTAATTTCTCTCTTATTAGTAGCTTGTTAACTTGTTCCACCCATTGCCTCCTAGTGGGCACCCTGGGTGAGATCCATAGTTGTGCGATAAGCTTGTGCACAACATACAGCAATCGTAACACCACCGTATGTGCCGAGGGAGTTAAAGCCTCCTCATCCAGTGCACCCAGCAGACACACAACTGGCTCTTGTGGAATAGTTATATAAACCTGAGATATTACGTCTAAAACTTCCTTCCAATAACGGAAACGTTTGGGGCACTGCATGTTCCCCAAATACAGTAGGGTATCATCTGCGTACATTGACACCACATCTGTGCCCGTGCTCTGCCTGAACCCCACTATGTTTGTGTCTCCTCGCATCCTCGCCACCAGAGGTTCTAAGGCCAGGGCGAACAGCAGGGGTGACAAGGGGCACCCCTGTCTGGTGCCCCGAAACAGTGGGAAAGGCTCCAACAGTTCCCTGTTAATTCTAATCCTAGCGGATGGAGCGGAGTACAGTAATTGGACCCATCTGATAAAGTTAGCCCTCAATCCCATACGTTCTAGAACCTTCCACAGATAAGGCCAGTCGACACTGTCGAAGGCCCTAGCTGCGTCCAGTGAAAATATAGCTCTATTGCCTGGATTGTCAACAGGGAGCTGTAAGTTCAGGAAAAGTCTAATCTTAATGTTTTAAATGTCAGCCATCCCATGCAGACCTTTTCAGAGTCTTTGCTTTGGAAGGGATTGAAAACAGATGGCAATTATATTACAGAAGAAACATTTTAGGGTGGAGTAGGATAAGCTACATCAATCATTAAAGCACCATGTACTCCCCCCCCCCCCCCCCACTTTGCATGGAGCTGAGTTCCTAATGTACACTGAGGCAGTTGAAGAAAAGCCCCTGGTTGTTGTGCTGACAACAAAGAAGGAGCCGACTGTCAAACTGACAGCCAAGCCCTGCAGATTATACCAAATCAGCTCTCCCCATATAACCAGTGTGGTTCTGCTGTACAATCTAATAGCCAGATCCTGCTGTATTGGGATCACTGATAATGTTCCCTGCATGACTGAAGCCTAAAGTTAAAAACAAATAAATAAAAATAATATCTATATATCTATACTGTATATATATATATTTATATATATATATATATATATATATATATATATACTGTATATATATATATATATATATATATATATATATATATATATATATATGTAGCACACAGATCCATTACCCTGCTTACCTCCACAAGCAGAATGGGACACACCATGCCACATGCCCAGTATCCTCCTTGATGAAGAGGGTGAGCGGTGTTATCAATTTTTGGGTCCTGCAGCGAGTTACCTCTTTCCGTTGGTTCTTCACCCTAGAGTATAGGGAAAAGTCTATTCTCTCTCTTCTTTTTAGATAAGGCCATTGTCAGACAGTATTAAAGCCAATAAAGAAAGGTTTATTTTGCTTGTGTAGAAACTTGATAGGAAAGTTGGAGATAGAGAATTTTAACAGGGAGGCAGGTTCAGGCACACGGCACTTAACAGTCACTCGTTGCCACTCAGGCCTGAGTGGGTTTTGCTCACCCGGATAGTCCCCTCTCACGGTCCTAGCAGCCGTTGTGGAGCACGGAACATTCACTTTAAATTTCCTAAGGATACGATCAGGATACGAGCTTCTGAGTCCCGAACTTCCCAGCACTTGTAACACTTGAGACCATAGGTGCCAGTGGGCACAATACAAGGCTTTTGGCGGATTATGCAATCCTTCCCTCTGATAGGCAACCAGGCCTCTCCCGAGACAGTGACTTCCCTCACCGATCCCCGCGGACAGGTCCTCCCCTGGTTTCCTCTCCTTCAGAGCGGGTCACCCCCACTTGGGCACCCTGGGACTCCTCTTCTGGTGTAGGCCTCAGCTAAAGGTGCTGGGCCTACCTGGAACGATGCAGCCTCGGGCCGAAGGTGCCCGGGAC
Organism: Rana muscosa; assembly: GCA_029206835.1. Taxonomy (NCBI): domain Eukaryota; kingdom Metazoa; phylum Chordata; class Amphibia; order Anura; family Ranidae; genus Rana; species Rana muscosa. The sequence goes on along the minus strand of CM055117.1, from coordinate 69,382,267 downwards.
TGAATACACACACACGTACCCCTGGCCTAGGGCCATGCCTAGGACCAAGGGGTCCTCTGGATCACCTTCCGAACTCTGGACCTAATGGTGTCCGCCCCTTAAGTACCCTCTCCTGGCATGCACAGTGGGTAGACCACGCCCACGGCACGGTTGCCGAGAGAGGACACCCAATCACGCTGCAATGCTACCTGTGGTTCAACCTGAGATCTGGGCGCCACCCACAGGTCAAAGGGAACTGTACTGCCAGGCAACACCTCAACAAAGCAGAAACCAATTTAAAGAATTCAAACAGCTTGAGCCTAACTATTTGCTCAAGCTACCCTTTAAATTTAGGCATAGCGACCCCAATGGGGGGTCCGCTACACGCACATATATATATATATATATATATATATATATATATATGTATATTGTACACATTGTATATGTTATTTCTATTTAGCCTTTAACCTTTAGTTAGCCCTAATCATTTTCTATCAGCTCCTTATTCTTTGTACTTTTTTTTACCATTTATATGTAAACTTTTGAAACCTTTGCCTATTTATTTTGTGACTGTAACACAAAGTCACATGTCTAGTTGTTAAATGAGTCCTTCAAACTGGCTCTATACACATCAATTTTTCTTTTAGCTTTAATCAGGTTTCTTTTTACCCTATGTAGCGATACCTTCAACTAAGAAGGCTGCAGATTTAGTTTGGGCCCTGAAAACAGCTCCGCCAACCCCCGGCAATGTACTCGACCCCCCTACTGGCACAGTTAGTATTAGCAGCAATATATATTTTCTTATACTGTATGAGCAAACCCAGACACCAAGACAATAATGAAAGGGGTATAAAATTTACTTTAAGCTTTTGGTAAGAAAGGTTAACAGTGGTAACAGTTCACAGGTAATAAATTGCAGAGCCCTGCAGCAATAAACATACTATGCAGTAAAATGAACAATAAAGGTGCGCCGTGTGGGCGACCGTTAACTAGGCGCCCTGTGGCGCAGTAACTAAATGAACTAACTAGCTGGCCAAGGCCTGGCTCAGATATCTACAACTCAGTCTATAGGGGATGATGGTTTCTTCACCGGCAATTCTTTAAAGGTGGTGGTGCACATAACAGAATAACATTTGTAATCCAATGGGAAGGTTGTGATGAAATAAACACTTTACTTCTATGAACTCTGAGTTCAACTCTGATAAAGTTCTCCAGTGAGAGTATCAGAAATAACTTGTGGGCCACGGCAGTCTATAGGCACATTAACAGCAACAGTATATGGTCTGAGCATACGCTCGCTCACCCCTCCGGACGCGATCCCAGTCCGGGAACTTCCACCGACTGTGTCCACACACACACACACAGTGTCTCCAGCGATCAGGTCCCTGATCCAACCAAGGCTGTAGACAAGCGAAGTCAGATACCACCCAGGCTCGCAGTGGGGTGGAAGGCTCTTTGGTGCTGCGCAAGGCCTCAGGCTTCAGGCCTTGCACTCCGGCACATCCGCACAGGAGGATCAGTCACTGAAGTCTCGTGTCCCAAAGAGGCCGAGCCCAGCCTCGCCTCCTCCTTTTATAACCCCTCCCATGAGTCTCTGGGGTGGAAACATACCGAAAGGGATTCTGGGCAAGGTAGTCCCAAGAGTCTTAAAGGGGACCCCGCTACACCTATATTGAAGGTTTTTTTTTTGCTTTTTCATGTTGATTAAATGCAAACTAAAATTATTTCTTTTTTATTTTTTTTTACATGATCGAGTTTCTTTTCTTTTTTCTGCATGCTACGAAAAGTTCCACTTGTCACTAGTGCTTGCCCAAATCTGTCACAGATTTCCTAAAAGGTCTGCAGCACAGTTGCCCCGGTGTTCTGCATCTGGTGCTGTGTGCATGCAGCTAACTGGCTGCAGCTGGAGAAGCAAGAGGTCTAATGCATACTGTCAAAGCTTACCAGAAAGTATGATTCAGTGAATGATTTGCACTTTCTGAATGAATGCAAAGTGTTGTTTGATTGGACAAAGTGGGTTGGCAAAATTCACCTTTGCCTGGGTAGACCAAAACCATTGCACCGACCCTGCCTGTGTTGAACGGACAACCTCCTGTGTTCAGAATGTAGCAGGTTGGCCCTTCAGCATGGGATCCAAAAGCAAGTACTTTAGCTATTTTCAGCTTCCAGGGGCATCGGCCAGGTATGGTATATACATAGTTACATTGGTCCAATGTAAATACAGTGCCTTGAAAAAGTATTCATACCCCTTATAATTTTTGCACATTACAACCAAAAACGTAAATGGATTTTACTCGGATTTTATGTGATAGACCAACACAAAGTGGCACATAATTGTGAAGTGGAAGGAAAATGATAAATGGTTTTCAAAATTTTTACAAATAAATATCTGAAAAGTGTGGCGTGCATTTGTATTCAGCCCCCTTTACTCTGATAACCCTAACTAAAATTGAATGGAACCAATTGCCTTCAGAAATCACCTAATTAGTAAATAGAGTCTATCTGTGTGTAATTTAATCTCAGTATAAATGTAGCTGTTCTGTGAAGCCCTCAGAGGTTTGTTAGAGAAGCTTAGTGAACAAACAGCATCATGAAGGCCAAGGAACACAAGCAGACAGGTCAGGGATCAAGTTGTGGAAAAGTTTAAAGCAGGCTTAGGTTTTAAAAAAAATACCCCAAGCTTTGAACATCTCACGGAGCTCTGTTCAATCCATCATCTGAAATATGAAAGGGTATGACACAACTGCAAACCTACCAAGACATGGCCGTCCACCTAAACTGACAGGCCGGGCAAGGAGAGCATTAATCAGAGAAGCAGCCAAGAGGTCCATGGTAACTCTGGAGGAGCTGCAGAGATCCACAGCTCAGGTGGGAGAATCTGTCCACAGGACAACTATTAGTCGTGCTCTCCACAAATCTGGAAACATGGCAAGGAGAAAGCGAATGTTGAAATAAAGCCATAAGAAGTCCCGTTTGCAGTTTGCGAGAAGCCATGTGGGGGACACAGCAAACATGTGGAAGAAGGTGCTCTGGTCAGACGAGACCAAAATTTAACTTTTTGGCCTAATAGCAAAACCATGTGTGTGGCAGAAAACTAACACTGCACATCACCCTGAACACACCATTCCCCCCCGTGAAACATGGTGGTGGCAGCATCATGTTGTGGGGATGCTTTTCTTCAGCAGGGACAGGAAAGCTGGTCAGAGTTGATAGGAAGATGGATGGAGCCAAATACAGGGCAATCTTAGAAGAAAACCTGTTAAGCCTCGTACACACGATCGGATATCCTATGGATTCTGATCCGATGGTTTTGTCCATCGGAAATCCGATGAAGCTGACTTCCATCAGTCTTGCCTGCACACCATCATTTAAAAAATCGACTGTTCCAAACACGGTGACGTAAAACACTCCGATGAGCCGAGAAAAATTAAGTTCAATGCTTCTGAGCATGCGTCGACTTGATTCTGAGCATGCGTGGGTTTTTTATCCGATGGACTAGCCCATAGACGATCAGAATTTGCTATCGGTTTTTGATCCATCTGAATTTTTTTTTAAAACCGATGGAAAAAAGACCGATGGGTCCCATACACGATCGGTTTGTCCGATGAAAAAAAGTCCATCGGACTGTTTTCATTGGTAAAACCGATCGTGTGTACACGGCTTTAGAGTCTGCAAATCACTGGAGACTGGGGTGGAGGTTTCACCTTCCAGCAGGACAACCACCTTAAACATACAGCCAGAGCTACAATGGAATTGTTTAGATCAAAGAATATTCATGTGTTAGAATGGCCCAGTTACAGTCCAGACCTAAATCTAATTGAGAATCTGTGTCAAGGCTTGAAAATTACTGTTCACAGACACTCTTCATCCAATCTGACAGAGCTTGAGCTATTTTGCAAAGAAGAATGGGCAAAAATGTCACTCTCTAGATGTGCAAAGCTGGTAGAGACATCCCCAAAAAGACTTGCAGCTGTAATTGCAGCAAAAGGTGGTTCTACAAAGTATTGACTCAAGGGGGCTGAATACAAATGCACACCACACTTTTCAGATATTTTTTTGTAATAAATTTGGAAAACCATTTATCAATTTTCTTCCACTTCACAATTATTTGTCACTTTGTGTTGGTCTATCACAAAAAAAATAAAAAAATAAAAAACATTTACGTTTTTGGTTGAAACATGACAAAATGTGGAATAAGTAAATGTATTTGTTAAATAAAGGGGTATAAATACTTTTTCAAAGCACTGTATGTATAATATATCCATACCTGAATTGCTTCTATGAAGCCCTGTACACACGATCGGATTTCCTATGGTTTTTAAACCGATGGATTTTTAAACCGATTTTTAAACCGATGGACTTCCATCAGTCTTGCCTACACACCATCAGTCAAACAACTGACCGTTCCAAACGCTGTGACGTAAAACACTCAGATGAGCCAAGAAAAATTAAGTTCAATGCTTCTGAGCATGCGTCGACTTGATTCTGAGCATGCGTGGGTTTTTTAACCGATGGACTTGCCCATAGACGATCGGAATTTGCTATCGGTTTTTTATCCATCGGAAAAATTTAAAACATATTCTATTTTTTGACACCGATGGAAAAAAGACCGATGGGGCCCATACACGATCGGTTTGTCCGATGAAAAAAATCCATCGGACTGTTTTCATCGGTAAAACCGATCGTGTGTGCACGGCTTAACTCTCTCCAATGTTATCAAAAACTAAAAAAAAAAAAAAAACAATCTTTAACCCTTAAAGTGTCACGGGAGAAGATTACTATCCTACCGAGTTAAAATTTACCCAGCACTAACAAAAAAATTTTTTTTTTTTATGCACAAAATACGATGACATCAATTTTAACACAATCTATTCAGCAATTTTCATCAATTTGTATAAATCATTTGTTAATAAATGCAAAGAAACTTCAGTTTCTGATTAACCAATTAAGAAATTATACATTTCCTATACCCACTAATCTTAGCTCTGCATTTTTTTCTGCCAACAACAAATTATTCCAGGAGGGGGAGGGATGAAAACTCAGTTAATATCTACATTTGCTAATCACTCATTCATTTTATATGTAATTGGCAGTGCAATGCAATGTGTGTCCCCTAAATTCTGAACTGTAAGCATAATTGTGAAATTAGATTTTGCGCAGTGTATGCATCAATAAAAGGATATTGCGTTACATCAGAGGCCGTAGAACAAGTTAAAAGGCAACTTTAGGCAAAACATAAAAACACAGTACCTGAACGTATAATAACACTGACCAGAATCCTGGAAATGTGTTGAAGTGACAGAATAAGGATATCTGTGTGATATGATATGCAAAAGTAAGAAAAAGGGAATTGTATAGGCTTGTAGCACCCTCTTCATATAGGATGCTAGGTAAATTTAGTTTTTGGCTTGCTCTGCAATCAGAGAAGCAGTGATCATTCACCTTGGTCTGATTATTGTCTCAAATGCTAGGAGTTTGATTGTTTCCCTCTGCCTGTGGGAAAAGCTTCCAGAGCTTATGGTGGAAAATTCAAATGACTGGCTTGAATATTTACCATGCCCTGGCAAACAGTCTTTTCCCAATCAGGGATGAACCTGTGAGCTTCAGGTGGCTGCTTATCCCTAAAGTACCCTTGAATGGAATGATGGACTTTTATATCAAGGGATCCAGTCTGAGTTGATGGTTGCTTCAGGACTTGTGAGTATAGAACCTGACTGACACCCTGCAGAGACATATCTCATAAACCCCAGCTGTGAGACTTTAACTATTCTGGAGCAATCTCATGGTCCCCAGCTAGGAGACTTTGACTGATCTGGAGCTATCTCACAGTCCCCAGCTATGAGACCTTAACTATTATTGAGCGATCGCATGGTCCCCAGCTGTGAGACCTTAAAGTGGAAGTAAACCCTCCTACAGTTTTCAGCCAAGGAAGCTGCCATCTTGACCTTTGTTTAATTTTCAACTGCCATGATGCTGCACATGTGATCAGTTATGACACCAGCCATTGGATGGTTTGACAGTTTGGTTGAGAGCACAACCATTGTGGCAGTTAGCATTTCCGGCATGCTGGGAATTTAACTGTTTTTTTAAACTGTTAAATCAATGGGTTTACTTCCACTTTAACTATTATGGGGCTATTTCATGGTCCCCAGCTGTTAGACTCTAACTATTCTTGAGCTATCTCATGGTCCCTAGCTATGAGGCTTTAACTATTCTGGAGCTATCTCATGGTCCCCAGCCATGAGACTAACTATTCTAGAGCTCTCTCATGGTCCCCAGCTATGAGACTTTAACTATTCTGGAGCTATCTCATGGTCCCTAGCTATGAGACTTTAACTATTCTGGAATCTGGAGCCATCTCATGGTCCTCAGCTATGAGACTTTAACTATTCTGGAGCTATCTCATGGTCCCCAGCTGTGAGACTTTAACTATTCTGGAGCTATCTCATGGTCCCCAGCTATGAGACTTTAACTATTCTGTAGTACCTCACGGTTTCTAGGTGAGAGAGCTTGACTGTGCTACCTTTACAAAGAGAAGAGAGTCCTCTGCCCACTGTTACGCATTTTGGAGTATCTCAAGACTCCTTTTCCTCTCCTGTTAAAGTTTTGCAAGCAATAAATCATCAAAAGGCATCCCCCAAGACTGTTTAATGGAGTCGGAGTGAATGGACTGTTGCTTGAGTGACTGACAGCCACTGTACTACATAGGGAGAACCCATTAAATTCTCAGCAGCTCCTTTGGGGGTAGAAGTACAAGCTTAAAGGTAAAATATCGTTTTTGGTCAATATTATATATTTTTTATGGTTTTAAACAGTTGCTAGTTTAAATATGTATTCATATAAATATTAAATAATAAAATGTTTATTCTACAAAAATAAGCATTCTGGGCTTTTTAATAGGCTGCTTGTTGACAGCCTGTGAAAAATGACTAATTGAAGTCAGGGCCAGATTAAGAACATCATGGGCCTGGTGCTGAGGATTTTGGTGGGCCTTTTATAAATAATATATAAATAAATATGCAAACAATTTTTTGTTATAACAAATTAAATTAAAGAGAGAGAGGGAGGATGAGAGAGAGAGAGAGGATGAGAGAGGAGTGAGGGGTAAGGGAGGGAGGATGAGAGAGAAAGGGGGGATGAGAGAGAGAGGATGCGCATGAGCATGCGTGGGAATGACATCAACGCAGCCCAGCCAAGGTAAGTAACCGAAGGCACAGAACCCAGAAGGAAGACCGGGTGAAAATGGAAGCACCCAGCACCCCCCGGATTGATCACAGTGCAGTGATCGGACGGTATAAACCTGGGAAGTATGTGCAGGTAATGGAGAGGAATGTGGAGGGTCTAGCAGTGGGCACTATGTACAGGAGAGGAGTGTGGAGGGTATGGCAGTGGGCAGCATGCACAGCAGAGGAGTGTGGAGGGTATGACAGAGGGTGGTATGTACCAGAGAGGAGTGTGGAGGGTATGAAAGTGGGCAGTATGTACAGAAGAGGAGTGTGGAGAGTATGACAGTGGGCAGTATGTACAGGAAAGGAATGTGGAGGGTATGATGGGGGTGGTATGTACAGGAGAGGAATGTGGAGCGAAAGATAGTTGGCAGTATGTACAGGAGAGGAGTGTGAAGGGCAAGGTTAGGTTACAGTATGTACAGGAGAGGAGTGTGGAGGGTAAGGTTGGGTTACAGTATGTACAGGAGAGGAGTGTGGATGGTATGATAGTGGGCAGTATGTACAGGAGAGGGGTGTGGAGGGTATAATGGGGGCAGTATGTACAGGAGAGGAGTGTGGAGGGTATGATAGTGGGCAGTATGTACAGGAGAGGAGTGTGGAGGGTATGACAGTCGGCACTATGTACAATAGAGGAGTTTATGAATGTGGGCAGTATGTACAGGAGAGGAGTGTGGAGGGTATGACAGTGAGCAGTATGTACAGGAGAGGAGTGTAGACAGTATGATACTGAGCAGTATGTACATTAAATGAGTATGGAGGGTAAGACAGTGAGCAGTATGTACAGGAGAAGAGTGTGGAGGGTATGACAGTGGGCAGTATGTACAGGAGAGGAGTGGGGAGGGTATGACAATAGGCAGTATGTACAGGAAAGGAATGTGGAGGGTATGAGAGCGAGCAGTATGTAAAGGAGAGGAGTGTGGAGGGTATGACAGTCGGCACTATGTACAATAGAGGAGTTTATGAAAGTGGGCAGTATGTACAGGAGAGGAGTGTGGAGGGTAAGACAGTGAGCAGTATGTACAGAAGAAAAGTGTAGAGGGTATGACAGTGGGCACTATGTATAGGAGAGAAGTGTGGAGGGTATGACAGTGAAGAGTGGGGAGGATATGACAGTGGGCAGTATGTACAGGATAGAGGTGTGGAGGGTATAACAGTGGGCACTATGTATAGAAGAGAAGTGTAGAGGGTATGACAGTGGGCAGTATATACAGGAAAGGAATGTGGAGGGTATAATTGGGGAAGTATGTACAGGAGAGGAATGTGGAGAGAAAGATAGTTGGTAGACTTGTGCACAACGGAAAAATTCGTTCCGTTTCGGTTCGTTTCTTTCCGGTCCTGTTGATTCGTAATCATTCGTAATTTTGCTAGACGGGATTTTTCGTGTTCGGACTCATTCGTATTTTTGCAAGCGACATTTTTCGTTGAATTTTTTGTTGCTTTATAATTCGTACTTTCGGTAGAGTACGTTGTTTTTCGTTGATTCTGGACACAACTCCTACTTTCGTAACTTTTTTTGGGTTCGTACTTTCGGTAGAGTACGTTGTTTTTCGTTGATTCTGGACACAACTCCTACTTTCGTAACTTTTTTTGGGTTCGTTGATTCGTAATTTTCCGTGTCTCTCTCACAACGACGCTGCCTATTATGCCTAATGTGCTTCGAATGGATTTGTACTTTTCTAAATACATAGCGGTTATTTGTAACGATTCGAAATTTCGTATTTTACTTTCGTTTTTTACATGCGGCTATAGGCTCCGCCCCTGTACACCATTTTGAGAGGGTTCAGCACGGTGAGGGAGAAGCAGAGAGCAGAGCAGAGTGAGTGTTATTGTGCTTCGAATGGATTTGAAATCTCGTATTTTACTTTCGTTTTTTCATGCGGCTATAGCCTCCGCCCCTGTACACCATTTTGAGAGGGAGTTCAGCATGGTGAGGGAGAAGCAGAGAGCAGAGTGAGTGTTATTGTGCTTCGAATGGATTCGTACATTCGTAACTTTTTTCATAACGAATTATGCCGAAGACCTTCGGGCATTCGCTATTTTGCGGTATAATTTATTTCGGATTCGGTTTTATTCGTAATTGCTCTGTTCGGAAATTCGAATGCTTCCGAATGTCCGAAAGTTGCTAAATTCGGACGAATTTTGATTCGTTACGAAACGAATTGCACAAGCCTAATAGTTGGCAGTATGTACAGGAGAGGAGTGTGGAGGGTAAGGTTGGGTTACAGTATGTACAGGAGAGGAGTGTGGATGGTATGATAGTGGGCAGTATGTACAGGAGAGGGGTGTGGAGGGTATAATGGGGGCAGTATGTACAGGAGAGGAGTGTGGAGGGTATGACAGTGGGCAGTATGTACAGGAGAGGAGTGGGGAGGGTATGACAATAGGTAGTATGTACAGGAAAGGAATGTGGAGGGTATGAGAGCGAGCAGTATGTAAAGGAGAGGAGTGTGGAGGGTATGACAGCCGGCACTATGTACAATAGAGGAGTTTATGAAAGTGGGCAGTATGTACAGGAGAGGAGTGTGGACGATATGATACTGAGCAGTATGTACATGAGATGAGTGTGGAGGGTAAGACAGTGAGCAGTATGTACAGAAGAGAAGTGTAGATGGTATGACAGTGGGCACTATGTATAGGAGAGAAGTGTGGAGGGTATGACAGTGAAGAGTGGGGAGGATATGACAGTGGGCAGTATGTACAGGATAGAGGTGTGGAGGGTATAACAGTGGGCACTATGTATAGAAGAGAAGTGTAGAGGGTATGACAGTGGGCAGTATATACAGGAAAGGAATGTAGAGGGTATGATCGGGGCAGTATGTACAGGAGAGGAATGTGGAGAGAAAGATAGTTGGCAGTATGTACAGGAGAGGAGTGTGAAGGGTAAGCTTAGGTTACAGTATGTACAGGATAGGAGTGTGGAGGGTAAGGTTGGGTTACAGTATGTACAGGAGAGGAGTGTGGATGGTATGATAGTGGGCAGTATGTACAGGAGAGGGGTGTGGAGGGTATGACAGTCGGCACTATGTACAATAGAGGAGTTTATGAATGTGGGCAGTATGTACAGGAGAGGAGTGTGGAGGGTATGACAGTGAGAAGTATGTACAGGAGAGGAGTGTAGACAGTATGATACTGAGCAGTAGGTACATTAAATGAGTGTGGAGGGTAAGACAGTGAGCAGTATGTACAGGAGAAGAGTGTGGAGGGTATGACAGTGGGCACTATGTATAGGAGAGGATTGTGGAGGGTATTAGACTTGTGCACAACGGAAAAATTCGTTCCGTTTCGGTTCGTTTCTTTCCGGTCCTGTTGATTCGTAATCATTCGTAATTTTGCTAGACGGGATTTTTCGTGTTCGGACTCATTCGTATTTTTGCAAGCGACATTTTTCGTTGAATTTTTTGTTGCTTTATAATTCGTACTTTCGGTAGAGTACGTTGTTTTTCGTTGATTCTGGACACAACTCCTACTTTCGTAACTTTTTTTGGGTTCGTTGATTCGTAATTTTCCGTGTCTCTCTCACAACGACGCTGCCTATTATGCCTAATGTGCTTCGAATGGATTTGTACTTTTCTAAATACATAGCGGTTATTTGTAACGATTCGAAATCTCGTATTTTACTTTCGTTTTTTACATGCGGCTATAGGCTCCGCCCCTGTACACCATTTTGAGAGGGTTCAGCACGGTGAGGGAGAAGCAGAGAGCAGAGCAGAGTGAGTGTTATTGTGCTTCGAATGGATTTGAAATCTCGTATTTTACTTTCGTTTTTTCATGCGGCTATAGCCTCCGCCCCTGTACACCATTTTGAGAGGGAGTTCAGCATGGTGAGGGAGAAGCAGAGAGCAGAGTGAGTGTTATTGTGCTTCGAATGGATTCGTACATTCGTAACTTTTTTCATAACGAATTATGCCGAAGACCTTCGGGCATTCGCTATTTTGCGGTATAATTTATTTCGGATTCGGTTTTATTCGTAATTGCTCTGTTCGGAAATTCGAATGCTTCCGAATGTCCGAAAGTTGCTAAATTCGGACAAATTTTGATTCGTTACGAAACGAATTGCACAAGCCTAGAGGGTATGACAGTGAGCTGTATGTACAGGAGAGAAGTGTGGAAAGTACGACAGTGGGCACTATGTACAGGAGAGACGTGTATGACAACAAGCACAATGTACAGGAGAGGAGTGTGTAGGGTATGACAGTGGGCACTATGTATAGGATAGAAGTGTGGAGGGTATGACAGTGAGCAGTATGTACAGGAGAGAAGTGTGGAGAGTATGTACAGGTGAGGAAGATGAAAGGAATCTGGGAAGGAAAAATGTAAAGGTTTGTGGAAGGATGTTTAGGGACTGCGTAGTGGTTAAGCGAGCCATACATGGATTGAAATTACGCCAATTAAGCAGAGACCAGCCATAGTCGATCTATGTATGGGCTAGCTGGTTTTTCACAAGTCAATCTATTATCTGACTTGAGTACAACCAGCCTGTCAGGTTTTTCCCAAAACAATCAGTGCTGCCAGCTATAGTTAGCAACACTGATCATTGTATTCACAGGCAGAACACAATAACACTGCAGGAGTGATTCCCCCATCCACAGTTCAGCAGGTGAGAGGGTGTGTGGGGACAGGCTGGGGAGAGATACTTGTCAGTGGCTGGGTAGGCCCTGGCTAGTATCAGAGCCAGATACACACAGGTTACATACGCCACGATCGTTAGAGCGAGAACAATAATTCTAGCACTAGACCTCCTCTGTAACTCTAAACATGTAACCTGTAAAAAAAATGAAAGCATCGCTTAGTATACATGAATGAAACAGGTTCTTTCAAAAAAAAACACGTTTGAAAAATTTCTGCGCAAATACCGTGTAACATAAAAAGTTGCAAAGACCACCATTTTATTCCCTAGGGTGTCTGCTAAAACAATATATATAATATTTGAGGGTTCTGAGTAATTTTCTAGCAAAAAACAAATGATGATTTTTACATGTAGGAGAGAAATGTCAGAATTGGCCTAAGTGGCAAGGGGTTAATTACTATAAGACCCCTTTCACACTGAGGGCGTTTTGCAGGCGCTATAGCGTTAAAAATGGCGCCTGCAATCTGCCCTTAAACAGCTGCTCTATTCACTCCAGTGTGAAAGCCCGAGGGCTTTCACACTAGAGCGGTGCGCTGGCAGGGCGTCAGAAAAAGTCCTGCCAGCAACTTCTTTGGAGCGCATTAGGAGCGGTGAAATCAATGGGCAGCGCCGCCGTACCGCTGGCAATACGCCGCTGTAGCGGCACATCTTGGGCGGTTTTTACCCTTTCTCGGTCGCTAGCGGGGGTTAAAAGCGCCCCGCTAGCGGCCGAAATGTGCCACAAATCCGACGGTAAAATAGCAGCGCTTTACCGCTATTTTACCGCCAACGCTTGGAGCGGCATAGTGTGAAAGCAGTCTTAGTAACATACAAATAATTATGATAAGCACTGTGAGCTCATCCTCTCTGCTGCAGAGTGTGTCAGCTTGTATTTAAACTGGCCTTTCTGTATATAGCTTCTGACAGGCTGCGCAAGCAGCCCCGTATCTCCGGAACCATAAATGATAGCAGCCCCATATTTTGATCAGTGGTGGGGTGGGTCTTCATCTAAATACCCCCCAAATATGGGGTCTCTGTGGGCCCTGGTCGCCGAGCTACAAGCCTCGAAGTCGATCTTTTTTTTTGAGATTTTTTTTTTTGGGGCAAATGGGCCTATCTTGGGGAAGGGGCCTGGAGCTGCAGCTCCAATAGCCCCTATGTTAATCCGGCCCTGATTGAAGTGCACCTGTGCCCAGACAATTTACTATTTATGTAATGTTAAGAAGATGTAAAAGAGCTTTAAGCAAGCCATCCCTGATCTCACTAGCAAATTTTAATGTAAAGTTATTAATTTTCTAAGACAGCGTTTATCAACCTTTTTTCAGTTGTGGCACCCCCTTTAAAAGTATGCAAAATTCCAAAGCATTCCAGTCTAAAATGTACCAAAGTAAATGTTACCTATCAATAGGAAACCTGAGCCAGGGATGATGCACACAACCACCTTGACGAAATTAACTTCACATCAGAAGCTCCCCTTTACATCACAGGTTTCTCCCTTCACATCAGAGTCCCCCCTAAATGTTAGAGCCCCTATCACATGAGAGTCCCCCCTTTACATCAGAGCTTCACCTGCACATCAGAGCCCCCCCCCCATCATTTCAGAGGTCACTATATCACATGAGAGTCCCCCCTCCATGTCAGAATCACCCCTTCACTTCAGAGGCCAACCATCACATCAGAGGCCCCCCATCACAGAGCCGGTACAAGGGGGGGGGGGAGGGGCGGATGCCATGGGCGGTACAATTTATTGGGGGTGGGGGGCACAGTGAAGTGAAGAGCCACCTCTGCTGACAACAATGCCGCTGCGGCGGTAAGCTCCGGCCAGGAGTGGTTTAACATTTCCTGTGTGCTCCATGGCCAGGCAGTGGAGAGAGAGGATGGAGCATGGCTGTGTCTTAGGGAGGAGGTGGGGCCAGCGCTGTGTTGTCCGGGGGTAGTAGAGGGGGAGGAGAAGGAGAAGAGATTCCAGCAGCTGGAGCAAAATGTTTCCCGCTGCTCCGGAGACACAGATCGCACCTGGAGGGGGCATCTGGCATGCAGTGGCGAGGACGGGAAGAGGAAGGTCCAGTGGAGGAGGCCCCACGAGCGCTGTATGGAGCCGATTGAAAGGGAGGTAGGAAAGAAGAAGAGGTGTCCGGACCGGGCCGCCCCTCTCTGGGGCTATCAATCAGTGCAGGGGGAGGGGGGACCGGGGCTCCAGCTGCAGGGAGAGGCACAGCTACCACCATGCCACAACCTCTTTCTGCAGCCAGCGACCACCAACACGAGAAAGAGCCAGCACCCCCCCCCCCCCCCAGCATTCCTCAGCCACAGACTGGCCTTTATTTCCATCCCCTGTCCTATCCCATCTATTCCACTCCCTTCCTCCTGATCATCAGTGTCACAAACAGTAAGGACAGCTCAGTCCCAGTGTGCCCATCTGTGATTGGCAGCCCTCGACCCCTCCCTCCGCCCTGCCCTTACCCCCACCTATGCGGGACTCCACTGCGGGCTGGGGTTGGGAGGTCCGCATCCTGCGCTAGCACTGCCTGCTGATTGGCTTCCGCTGCCTTTTAAAAACAGGGGAGGGAGCGCAGTTTGCCATCTTCGCCCTGGGCACCAAGTGGCCTAGTCCCAGCACTGCCCCATCATGTTAGAGGTTCCCACCTTAACATCAGTATCACCCTTTTACATCAGAGGCCACCCATCACTTCAGAGTTCCCCCATACATGAGAGCCATCCATCACCACAGAACATTAAATTCCTCCACAATGCTTATAGATACAGATATGAATGGTGGCTTTTTTAGTGTGCATCATCTGGCAACAGGCTCACTTTAAGACTTTCCTATTTCTGCTAGAAGAGAGAGAGGGGTGTATACCTTCACTAGCTAATTTCACCATGTGTGTAATCTGATCTATCCTGCTCTTTCATGCCAGAACTGTTATTTAAACAGCAAAGAACTAGCGCTGCTGTTTGGAACGTGAACGATTTATATGTAATACATTATATGTTCCTGACTAAAAATAAAGCAAATAAAAAAATAAAAGTATTCCTTAGCAGGGTTTCTCAATGCTGTACAAATTGTTTGTTTACCTGAGTGGAAAATTGCCCTACGTGCTAGCCTGGGAACCGGGCATTGGAGAAGAACATGACTTGTCTAATTGGTGGTATTGGTCTCCTCCGACCAAGAGGAGTAGCTTGAAGCTTGTGGGCCCCGATGCAAAAGTTAACCTGGGCCCCCTAACCCCACTACCTCCTACCACTTTCACAGTGTGTGCAGATACACCCACCGCACGCCAAGATACTCAAAGTGGCTTAAGAGTTTTAAGTTCCCAGAATTCCTCCTTACATCAGAGGACAGGGATCACCACTGGAGAAACAGAGGACAGGGATCACCACTAGATAATCAGAGGACAGGGACCCCTGGCAGGTAACTTGGCAAAGCTCCTTTCCCATCCCAGCACTATATACAGCTCCTCCCTCCCACACTACACAGGCCTGAAATCACATTTCTTTATACATAATCTGTCAGCCTTCACAGGGTGTATCTGGCTTTTATGTTGCTGTTTTGACCTGTGAAATTCTCTGGTCAGAACAACAGTGTAGTTGCAGTAGGCAGATACACCCTGTGCAGATTGTGGCTAACTGGCTTTGTTGTAAAGGAATGTGATTTCAGCCCTGCGGAGGAGGAGCAGTATAGAGTGCTGTAGAGGGAAAGGAGCTCATCAGCCGGGCATAGCATCCAGGGTGGAGGAGGGGGTGAGAGGGCTTTGTGGGGGGGGGCGCAACTTAGATATGGGGGGGCAAAGCCATGTGACACAAAATCTGGAGCCTGCAGCCCCTCAGGGGCCCCTCAGGAGGTGTTAAGGGATTTGTTTTAGCAATTTCTGAAGGTTTCTCTGTCACTGTTGGAAAGTGTTGGGGGAAAGTCACCTCCCCAGTTGTCAGGGAAGTGATGTAAGTGGACATCCCCGGGTAGGGGGGGGGGGGTTTACAGAAAATCCCAGCTAATGTCTAGGAGACACTGAGCAGTGTCTTACCTCAGCAGTGACATTGGTCCCATCGTGGCTACAGGACGGCACTCTCCTCCTAACTCGCTGAGCTTGGTTACCATTCCATGCACACAGCACAGACACTTTCCCATCCTGGGCTGTTCTCACCCCATGCTCCTCTCCATTCAGGAAATGTCGCACAGCTTCTCCCCAGCAAATGAGAATGGAGGGGTGTGGACTGTGGAAGGCAAAGTGGAAGCCCAGTACTGGAGCCTGGCTGTGGGGCCCTAGGGCAGATCGGAGATGGACTTTGTGGAGGATATGATAATATGACAGGGAGGCTTCAGGGACCCCCTGCAGCTAGGGGCGGGGTTGCGATTGTGACCCCTGCAACCCCTTATGCTATGCCCATGCTCGGACCTATAAGAGTGTTATTAATACCGCTGTGGTACAGGCGGGATACGAGGTACTTTCCAGGTGGTACCTGGTGCCAGACCACCTCCCTAAAATGTACCAGGGGACTTACCCTTTGTGCTTTAGGGGGTACGGCCAGCCCGGAACGATATTCCATACCTGGTGGACCTGTTCTAAAGTTTTGAGTGAGAGTTTACACTCTGATTTACACTGTGACTATGGAGAATATAGTGAAAAACCTCAGAGTGGCTTTCCTTAATGAGACAGTTTCTGATATTCCCAAACATACCCAGACCCTCATTTATTTTCATGTTTTTTTTTCAGAAAAAATTGCTGGAAGAAACCGATAGTAGATCTGGCTGTTATGAACCACAAGCTGATGTGCATTATGCTTAATGCTGGTCAGCAAGCATATTGAAAGATAGATCTTCTAGGTTTGACCATATTTGGGATCCCTGGAATAAATACCTTCACCTCCTGTTGATTGAGGTGACCTGAAAGGGGAAGTGGGTTTTCGGACTGACTCTTTGGTTCTTTCCTTTCTCTTCTTTTCTTTCTCGTTCTTAATTTTTTTTAGCTACTATGCTAGCACTCTCCTCTGGAGCATTTTTGGTATCCATGGCCCACGTTGGCTGCCCGGTGGGTTGTGGGAATGTCGGGATGGCATCTCCATTGAAATCTCCTGCGTGGGATTGTTGTACACCTTCGCAGTGTAGTTTGTAGCTATGTTGAGATCATACTCTTCCACTTTATCCCTTATCAATGTTGAAGATGTCTTGGCATAACATTTTGATATTTTTATCATTGTCATTGGTATTTTGCTGTATTTCACCTGTATTGTGGGACTTTATTACTTATTTTTTGATAGTGCAGTTTGCTTATGATTTGTATACTCTTTAAAAAAAAGGAATAAACATATTGAAACAGAAAAGTATTCCTTAGCACTGAACACAGTGAGTAAAGATAATATATTTGAAAAAAAAGGAGAAATATACACTCACCGACCACTTTATTAGGTACACCTGTTCAATTGCTTGGTAACACAAATTGCTAATCAGCCAGTTACATGGCAGCAACTCAATGCATTTAGTCATCTAGACGTGGTAAAGACGTCTTGTTGAAGTTCAAACCAAGCATCAGAATGGGGAAGAAAGGGGATTTAGGTGAAAAAATATTTGAAAAACTGCTGATCTATTAGGATTTGCGTGTACAAAAAGAAAAAATATCCAGTGAGCGGCAGTTATGTGGACAAAACTACCTTGTTGATGTCAGAGGAGAATGGGCAGCTTGGTTCAAGATTATAGAAAGGCAACAGTAACTCAAATAACCACTTGTTACAACCAAGGTATGCAGAATACCATCTCTGAACGCACAACACATCAAATATTGAAGCAGATGGGCTACAGCAGCAGAAGACCACACCAGGTGCCACTCCTGTCAGCTAAAAACAGGAAACTAAGGCTTCAATTTGCACAGGCTCACCAAAATTGGACAATAGAAGATTGGAAAAACGTTCCCTGGTCTGATGAGTCTTGATTTCAGCTGCTTCATTCAGATGGTAGGGCCAGAATTTGGCGTAAACAAGATGAAAGCATAGATCCATCCTGCCTTGTATCAACGGTTCAGGCTGGTGGTGCTGATGTAATGGTCTGGGGGATATTTTCTTGGCACACTTTGGGCCCCTTAGTACCAATGGAGCATCGTTTAAACACCACGGCCTACCTGAGTATTGTTGCTGACCATGTCCATCCCTTAATGACTACATTGTACCCATCTTCTGATGGCTTCTTCCAGTAGAATAATGCACCATGTCACAAAGCTCCAATCATCTCACCACTGGTTTCTTGAACATGACAATGAGACCACTGTACTTCAATGGCCTCCACAGTCACCAGATCTCAATCCAATAGAGCACCATTGGCAACTGCGTGATTCTATCATGTCAATATGGACCAAAATCTCTGAGGAATGTTTCCAACACCTTCTTGAATTGCCACAAACAAATGCCACAAAGAATTAAGGCAGTTCTGAAGGCAAAAGTGGGTCCAACGCAGTACTAGCAAGGTGAACCTAATAAAGTGGCCGGTGAGTGTACATTCCCTTCAAGGATACACCCTTATTCTTGCCCTTGTGGTCTGTTACATATATAACTACTTGGGAAAAAACTGTCCTGTGTAAACCGTTTATCGTACTAGCGCACTGGTGTCAGTCATGTGTCCAAATGCCGAAGCATTGGTCACATGATTTCAGGTAATGGGAGGATCATAGCTGATACTGAGCCACTAACAGGTCAGCTCTGTCCAAACCTCAATCCCCTAAGCCTATTTGGCTCCCCTCACTTCAGTAAATGCAACTTTCTGGTCAATGAAAGCCATAATTGGCTACTGTCCTCCCCTAATTGGCTGGTGAGATCATAGGGCATGGTGGGTTAGGAGTGTGTCTGGGATCAAAGGAGCTCTGAACATTAAATGTTCTTCTGCTCCTTAAAATAAACTGTTTAGTAACTGTAGTACTGTATACAAGACAGGTCCACTTTATTTAAAATACATTTTAAAAATGAAAAAATTAAATAAACAGGAATGGTGGAAATAGGTTACAGAGATCTCACATGCTAGAGGCCATGATAGATGTAAGAACCTGGTAGGAAAGTCAACACATTGGCATCTACTAAAAACTATAATATAAACTTGGAATGAACTGACCCTTTAATTAAGCCCAATGGCCACTTTAACATAACAAAAACGATGAAAACAATCTATAAAGCTGCAGCTAAAAGTGAAAAAAAAAACAAAAACGGGGATATGGGAAATAAATGGCTTGTATAATTAATGATGCCATTTTGAATTAATTGTAATTTCATCTGCATCACTGTAGTGGCATTGTGGACTGAAACCAACCATGACAGCATTAATTCCCACACTGCAGATTGTGGTTACAGATCCTGCTCAATTCCAACAATCTCTCTTTGTTGTCATACAGAAAAAGTCAAAACCCAAAGCATTTAACAGGGTACAGAAGAGCTCCAAGCTAATTGAAAAATATAATACTGATTCAAAATGAGGCTAGTTAAATAACCAAATATAACAAATTTTAAAGTAAAATTGTTTTTTTTTAAGTGCTTAACCACTTAAAGACCTCCCCATAGAAGTTTTACTGCTACAGGGTGGCTTTTCTGTGCAGAATCACGTGTATATATGTGATTCTGCACCTCCCCCTGTAGGGGGCACGCAGCGCTTCTGCTGTAAATAATCACAGCAGAAGCCGATCTGCTGGTGCAGGGCACTGGATGTCCTCCGACACCGGCCGATCATCGGTAAAACACACAGAACGGGGATCTGCCTATGTAAACAAGGCTGATCTCTGTTCTGACAGGGGAGAAGGGATGGATTTTGGGTTCCTGCAAAGCAGGGAACAAAATCCATCTCTTTCCTTAGTAAAAACACCACATACAGTTCAAAAACACTGGCTAGTAGTGATGAGCCGAACACCCCCGGGTTCGGTTCGCACCAGAACCCGCGAACGGACCGAAAGTTCGAACGAACATTAGAACCCTATTAAATACAATGGATGCGAACGTTCGAATTCTAAAGTGCTAATTATAACAACTATTATGCATGTTATTGTCCTAAAAAGGGTTTGGGAACCCGGGTTCTGCACCAGGGGACATGTATCAATGCAAAAAGAAGTTTTAAAAACGGTCGTTTTTCGGGAGCAGTCATTTTAATGATGCATAAAGTGAAAAAAAAAAAGTCAAATATTCCTTTAAATATCGTACCTGGGGGGTGTCTAAAGTATGCCTGTGAAGTGCCACGTGTTTCCCGTGTTTAGAACTGTCCCTGCACAAAATGACACTTCTAAAGGAAAAAAAAGCCATTTAAAACTGCTTGCGGCTTTAATGTAATGTCTGGTCCCGGTAATATGGATGAAATTCTTTAAGAAAAATGGCATAGCTACCCCATGACCCCCCCCCTACCCCAGCCCATTACCAGCCCCTTTGGGTCTTGTATGGATATTAAGGGGAACCCCGCACATAAAATAAAAAAGGCCCTATATACTCTGAACAGCCCTATACAGGCGGTGCATACAAGACAGGGACTGTAGGTTTGTTCTTATGTAGAGTCTGTTTGTAATTTTGAACAGGTACATTGTTGAAGTGTAGCTCCAGACCAAAAATCTATTTTTAAACTTTTTGGAAAACATAGGTAAGGGTTATCACCCCTGTAACATTTGTTTTGCTGTCTGTGCCCCTGTTCAGAACATTTCACCTCACTTTCCGTCCCAATGACAACTCTTTTTGAAATGTGGTCTTTTTCTTGAAACAAGGATTGCTGATAAAGCATCAGTACAGAGGAGACACCTTTCTCCCATATTTATTCTTACAGGAGAGAATTTTCCTTCCTAGTGGTAGATTTCCTCTCACTTCCTGTTGTCTTCTTGCGTTTGCAAGTAGGAGTCGTTTGTAAGTTGGATGTTTGAAAGTAGGGACCTGCCGTATATACTCTGCAGAAATAGGCCCCTTAGTTGTTGGTGTTGGCACAACACTGTAAGCACTCACAGTTACTCTTGGTTGGTGCTGGAACGCCCTGCTGTCAACTATTATATCAGGAATTTTAATTACATATAATTGTTGAACAGTGGTAGTAAAAATTGGGCCTTTGATGGTGGTGCTGGTGCCACAACACTGTAAGCCCTGACAGTTACTCTTGGTGGGTGCAGCAATGGGCCCTGCTGTGAATTATTAGATCAAGAATTGTAATTACATGCCCCTGTTGAACAGGGGCTGAAAAATTGGGCCTTAGGCACTGGTGGCACAACACTGCAACCCCTCACAGATACTGTACTTGGAGCACAGCAATGAGCCCTGTTGCAAAGTATTGCTTCAAAAATTGTAATGACACGCCCCTGTTAAACAGGGGCTGAAAAATTGGGCCTTAGGCACTGGTGGCACAACACTGCAACTCCTCACAGATACTGTACTTGGAGCACAGCAATGAGCCCTGTTGCAAAGTATTGCTTCAAAAATTGTAATGACACGCCCCTGTTAAACAGGGGCTGAAAAATTGGGCCTTAGGCACTGGTGGCACAACACTGCAACTCCTCACAGATACTGTACTTGGAGCACAGCAATGAGCCCTGTTGCAAAGTATTGCTTCAAAAATTGTAATTACACGCCCCTGTTAAACAGGGGCTGAAAAATTGGGCGTTAGGCACTGGTGGCGGCACCCATAAACAAAAATGATCTTACAAGCTATCATCATCAATCGTATCATTGAGGACTCGGAGGAGGAGGATAGCCAGTCAACATAACAGCACAGGCACTCAGCATCAGCATCAGTCTTGAAGGGATGTGACATGTTAAAATCAATTAGTCTGTTATATCAGCATCAGGTGTGTGGTAGCTGGTGGTGATCCAAGACTGGTTCATCTTGATGAAAGTCAGTCGATCAACCGAGTCGGTGGACAGGCGCACCCTGTGATCCGTGACAAATCCTCCAGCAGCACTGAATGTGCGTTCCGAAAGAACGCTGGATGCAGGACAGGCCAGTAGCTCAATTGCATACTGTGCAAGCTCTGGCCAGTGATCCATCCTCAAGACCCAGTAAGCCAGAGGATTTTCGGTGGGGAAGGTGTCCAAGTCTGACCTTGCCCCTAGATATTCCTGCACCATGTTTATCAGACGCTGGCGATGGTTGCTGGAACCGATCATACTTTGGGGCTGCGGACTAAAGAATTGTCTGAACGCATCGGTCAGACGGCCACCTTCCCCACCGCTCCTTCTTTGACTGGCCGAAGCCTCAGCAACTCGTTGTCCAGGACCAGGAGTTTGCAACCTCCCAGTCTCTGGGAACGCGTTGCACAGACCTTTCTGCAAGGCCTCCCGGAGTTGTCTCATCCTCTGCTCCCTCTGCGACGGTAACATAAGGTCCGCAACCTTACCCTTGTACCGTGGATCAAGGAGAGTGGCCAGCCAGTAATGGTCCCTCTCCTTGATCCGAAGAATACGAGGATCCTTCCGCAGACTTTGCAGGATCAGGGAGGCCATGCAGCGTAGGTTTGCTGAGGCATTCGCTCCGGAGTCCTCTGGGTCACTAAGGACGACATGATCCGCAGCCACCTCCTCCCAGCCACGTACAAGTCCACTGGTTTCTTGGGACTGTAAATCATCCCTAAAAGACTGCTGCTGATGATGCTGAGTGCCAGCCTCCACCTCCATGCTGACACAATCCTCCTCCTCCTCCTCCTCCTCCTCCTCCTCTTCCTGTGCGATGGGTGGGACAGAAGGAACACTGTCTGGGTAAAGGGGGCCTTGAGAGGCAAGGAAGTCCTCCTCTTCCTGCCTCTGTTCTGCCTCAAGTGCCCTGTCCATTATTCCACGCAGCGTGTGCTCCAACAGGTGGACAAGAGGTACAGTGTCACTGATGCATGCACTGTCACTGCTCACCATCCTCGTGGCCTCCTCAAATGGTGCCAGGACAGTGCATGCATCCCTGATCATGCCCCACTGGCGTGGAGAAAAAAAACCAAGCTCCCCTGACCCTGTCCTGGTGCCGTAGTCGCACAGGTACTCATTGATGGCCCTCTGCTGCGTGTGCAGCCGCTGCAGCATGGCCAACGTTGAGTTCCACCTGGTGGGCATGTCACATATAAGGCGGTTCTTGGGCAGGTTCAACTCCTTTTGCAGCTCAGCCAGGCGAGCACTGGCATTATAAGATCTGCGGAAATGCACACAGACTTTCCTGGCCTGCCTCAGGACATCCTGTAAGCCCGGGTACCTGCCCAAGAAGCGCTGCACCACCAGGTTAAGGACGTGAGCCACACAGGGCACATGGGTCAGTTGTCCCTGTCGGAGGGCGGAGAGGAGGTTGGTGCCATTGTCGCAAACCACCATTCCTGGCTTAAGCTGGCGTGGCGTCAACCACCTCTCGGCCTGGCCCTGCAGAGCAGACAGGACCTCTGCCCCAGTGTGGCTTCTGTCCCCCAAACACACCAGCGCAAGCACGGCATGGCATCTTTTTGCCTGCGTACTTGCGTAGCCCCGTGAACGGCTACGGAGCACCGCTGGTTCATAGGACAAACCACAGGAAGAGGCCATGGAGGAAGAAGAAGAGGAGGGGGTGGAGGAGAGAGGTGTGTCACAACCAGTAGTAGCATTTTGGAGGCGTGGCGGTGGGACAACCTCCAACACTACTGCACCTTGTCCTGAATCCTTCCCAGCTGCCAAAAGAGTGACCCAATGGGCCGTGAAAGAAAGGTAACGTCCCTGTCCATGCCTGCTGGACCATGAGTCAGCGGTAATATGCACCTTACCGCTGACCGCCCTGTCCAGCGAGGCCAAGACATTGCCTTCCACATGCCGGTAGAGAGCCGGAATAGCCTTCCGTGAGAAAAAGTGGCGTTTGGGAACCTGCCACTGAGGAACCGCACATTGCACAAACTCACGGAAGGGGGCCGAGTCTACCAACTGAAAAGGCAGCAGTTGAAGCGCTAGCAATTTAGCCAAGCTAGCATTCAACCGCTGGGCATGTGGATGGCTGGGAGTGAACTTCTTTCGACGGTCCAGCAGCTGGGGCAGGGAAATTTGCCTGCTAGAATCGGACGTCGGTGTACTGCTAGCAGAGTGGGCGCAAGTACTTGGCTGTGACACACCTAATTCTACACCTTCATTCCTCTCAGTGCATGTTTCAGAGAGGACTGAAGTTATAGTGGGGTTGGAGATCCCAGCTGATGCGGTGCAAGGAGAGGTCCGCTTTGTTCTTTGGTGTGGGTCTTTGAGGTAGGCTTGCCAACGAGCTGCATGGCAGGTCAACATATGTCTGGTCAGGCATGTGGTACCCAAGCGGCTGATGTTTTGGCCACGCGATATACGCTTGAGACATATGTTGCAAACAGCAGCTGTGCGATCTGATGCACTAGCCTCAAAAAAGGCCCACACCAAAGAACTTTTTGAATGACGGGCAGAGGCAGCGCCCTGCACAGGCGGAGCTCTGCGGTGTGATTCCGTCGGTGTACTGCCCTTACGCTGGCCACCAAAGGGCATCCTGCCTCGTTGGAGATGTGCCTCCTCCTCCTCCTCCTCCTCTCTCCTATTAGGCACCCACGTGGAGTCAGTGACCTCATAATCCCCTCCCTCCTCATCACTGGAGCCAATCTGGCAGTATGCTGCAGCTGCTGGAACATGACTGCCAGATTGGTGTCCTTCTTGAGCATCCCCTCTGTCTGCTCTCACGCTACTGCCTTCCTCTAGCTGGGTTTCATCATCAGACCCTTCGAAACGCTGGGCATCCTCCTGGAGCATGTACCCAACACTGTGCTGAAACAGTTCGGGGGACTCCTCAGGAGGAGGACATGGTGGGTCTAGGGAAGGAGTGACTGATGATTTGTCTGACATTGATACCAGGGAAGACGACGCTTTGGCAGCTGCTTTTCCAGTACCCTGAGCCTGGGTGAGAGAGGATGAGGAGGAGGAGGAGGGCTTGGTCATCCACTCTACCAAGTCTTCGGCATGATGTGGCTCAACATGTCCAGCTGCCGAAAAGAAGGACAAGCGTGTCCCATGGCCATGTGCTGATGACAATGCACCGCGTCCACGACCAGCACTGTTGCCCCCAGACACAGAGCCTGCTTGCCCTCTTTTATTGCCTCCTGACTGTCTGCCTCTCCTTGTTTGCCTTCCAGACATTCTAATAGATGGCCTGCAGGGAGATGGGAAAAAAGCAATAAGGGCTACCTTCAGGTGTCCTTCTCTGTCCCTTGAAACAAGGACTTTCACAGTGAAAGAAACTGACACTCTCCCTACCTACAGTTTTCTGTCCCTAGAAAAAATGTTTTTTTTAATCACAATATAGCACAAGGACAATTCACTCACTGTCCTTACAGGTCCCTGGAAACAAGGACTTGCAGAGTGAAATAAACTGACACTCTCCCTACCTACAGTTTTCTGTCCCTAGAATAAATGTTTTTTTTAAGCACAATATAGCACAAGGAGAATTCACTCACTGTCCTTCCAGGTCCCTGGAAACAAGGACTTGCAGAGTGAAATAAACTGACACTCTCCCTACCTACAGTTTTCTGTCCCTAGAATAAATGTTTTTTTTAAGCACAATATAGCACAAGGACAATTCACTCACTGTCCTTACAGGTCCCTGGAAACAAGGACTTGCAGAGTGAAAGAAAAAAAACACTCTCCCTACCTACAGTTTTCTGTCCCTAGAAAAAATGTTTTTTTTAATCACAATATAGCACAAGGACAATTCACTCACTGTCCTTACAGGTCCCTGGAAACAAGGACTTGCAGAGTGAAAGAAAAAAAACACTCTCCCTACCTACAGTTTTCTGTCCCTAGAAAAAATGTTTTTTTTAATCACAATATAGCACAAGGACAATTCACTCACTGTCCTTACAGGTCCCTGGAAACAAGGACTTGCAGAGTGAAATAAACTGACACTCTCCCTACCTACAGTTTTCTGTCCCTAGAATAAATGTTTTTTTTAAGCACAATATAGCACAAGGAGAATTCACTCACTGTCCTTCCAGGTCCCTGGAAACAAGGACTTGCAGAGTGAAATAAACTGACACTCTCCCTACCTACAGTTTTCTGTCCCTAGAATAAATGTTTTTTTTAAGCACAATATAGCACAAGGACAATTCACTCACTGTCCTTACAGGTCCCTGGAAACAAGGACTTGCAGAGTGAAAGAAAAAAAACACTCTCCCTACCTACAGTTTTCTGTCCCTAGAAAAAATGTTTTTTTTAATCACAATATAGCACAAGGACAATTCACTCACTGTCCTTCCAGGTCCCTGGAAACAAGGACTTGCAGAGTGAAATAAACTGACACTCTCCCTACCTACAGTTTTCTGTCCCTAGAATAAATGTTTTTTTTAGCACAATATAGCACAAGGACAATTCACTCACTGTCCTTACAGGTCCCTGGAAACAAGGACTTGCAGAGTGAAAGAAAAAAAACACTCTCCCTACCTACAGTTTTCTGTCCCTAGAAAAAATGTTTTTTTTAATCACAATATAGCACAAGGACAATTCACTCACTGTCCTTACAGGTCCCTGGAAACAAGGACTTGCAGAGTGAAATAAACTGACACTCTCCCTACCTACAGTTTTCTGTCCCTAGAATAAATGTTTTTTTAAGCACAATATAGCACAAGGACAATTCACTCACTGTCCTTCCAGGTCCCTGGAAACAAGGACTTGCAGAGTGAAAGAAAAAAAACACTCTCCCTACCTACAGTTTTCTGTCCCTAGAAAAAATTTTTTTTAATCACAATATAGCACAAGGACAATTCACTCACTGTCCTTCCAGGTCCCTGGAAACAAGGACTTGCAGAGTGAAATAAACTGACACTCTCCCTACCTACAGTTTTCTGTCCCTAGAATAATTGTTTTTTTTAAGCACAATATAGCACAAGGACAATTCACTCACTGTCCTTCCAGGTCCCTGGAAACAAGGACTTGCAGAGTGAAATAAACTGACACTCTCCCTACCTACAGTTTTCTGTCCCTAGAATAAATGTTTTTTTTAAGCACAATATAGCACAAGGACAATTCACTCACTGTCCTTACAGGTCCCTGGAAACAAGGACTTGCAGAGTGAAAGAAAAAAAACACTCTCCCTACCTACAGTTTTCTGTCCCTAGAAAAAATGTTTTTTTTAATCACAATATAGCACAAGGACAATTCACTCACTGTCCTTCCAGGTCCCTGGAAACAAGGACTTGCAGAGTGAAAGAAACTGACACTGTCCCTACCTACAGTTTTCTGTCCCTAGAATAAATGTTTTTTTTAAGCACACTATAGCACAAGGACAATTCACTCACTGTCCTTACAGGTCCCTGGAAACAAGGACTTGCAGAGTGAAAGAAAAAAAACACTCTCCCTACCTACAGTTTTCTGTCCCTAGAAAAAATGTTTTTTTTAATCACAATATAGCACAAGGACAATTCACTCACTGTCCTTACAGGTCCCTGGAAACAAGGACTTGCAGAGTGAAAGAAAAAAAACACTCTCCCTACCTACAGTTTTCTGTCCCTAGAAAAAATGTTTTTTTTAATCACAATATAGCACAAGGACAATTCACTCACTGTCCTTCCAGGTCCCTGGAAACAAGGACTTGCAGAGTGAAATAAACTGACACTCTCCCTACCTACAGTTTTCTGTCCCTAGAATAAATGTTTTTTTAAGCACAATATAGCACAAGGACAATTCACTCACTGTCCTTCCAGGTCCCTGGAAACAAGGACTTGCAGAGTGAAAGAAAAAAAACACTCTCCCTACCTACAGTTTTCTGTCCCTAGAAAAAATGTTTTTTTTAATCACAATATAGCACAAGGACAATTCACTCACTGTCCTTCCAGGTCCCTGGAAACAAGGACTTGCAGAGTGAAATAAACTGACACTCTCCCTACCTACAGTTTTCTGTCCCTAGAATAAATGTTTTTTTTAAGCACAATATAGCACAAGGACAATTCACTCACTGTCCTTCCAGGTCCCTGGAAACAAGGACTTGCAGAGTGAAATAAACTGACACTCTCCCTACCTACAGTTTTCTGTCCCTAGAATAAATGTTTTTTTTAAGCACAATATAGCACAAGGACAATTCACTCACTGTCCTTACAGGTCCCTGGAAACAAGGACTTGCAGAGTGAAAGAAAAAAAACACTCTCCCTACCTACAGTTTTCTGTCCCTAGAAAAAATGTTTTTTTTAATCACAATATAGCACAAGGACAATTCACTCACTGTCCTTCCAGGTCCCTGGAAACAAGGACTTGCAGAGTGAAAGAAACTGACACTGTCCCTACCTACAGTTTTCTGTCCCTAGAATAAATGTTTTTTTTAAGCACACTATAGCACAAGGACAATTCACTCACTGTCCTTACAGGTCCCTGGAAACAAGGACTTGCAGAGTGAAAGAAAAAAAACACTCTCCCTACCTACAGTTTTCTGTCCCTAGAAAAAATGTTTTTTTTAATCACAATATAGCACAAGGACAATTCACTCACTGTCCTTACAGGTCCCTGGAAACAAGGACTTGCAGAGTGAAAGAAAAAAAACACTCTCCCTACCTACAGTTTTCTGTCCCTAGAAAAAATGTTTTTTTTAATCACAATATAGCACAAGGACAATTCACTCACTGTCCTTACAGGTCCCTGGAAACAAGGACTTGCAGAGTGAAATAAACTGACACTCTCCCTACCTACAGTTTTCTGTCCCTAGAATAAATGTTTTTTTTAAGCACAATATAGCACAAGGACAATTCACTCACTGTCCTTACAGGTCCCTGGAAACCAGGAATTGCAGAGTGAAAGAAAAAAAACACTCTCCCTACCTACAGTTTTCTGTCCCTAGAAAAAATGTTTTTTTTAATCACAATATAGCACAAGGAGAATTCACTCACTGTCCTTCCAGGTCCCTGGAAACAAGGACTTGCAGAGTGAAAGAAAAAAAACACTCTCCCTACCTACAGTTTTCTGTCCCTAGAAAAAATGTTTTTTTTAATCACAATATAGCACAAGGACAATTCACTCACTGTCCTTCCAGGTCCCTGGAAACAAGGACTTGCAGAGTGAAATAAACTGACACTCTCCCTACCTACAGTTTTCTGTCCCTAGAATAAATGTTTTTTTTAATCACAATATAGCACAAGGACAATTCACTCACTGTCCTTACAGGTCCCTGGAAACAAGGACTTGCAGAGTGAAATAAACTGACACTCTCCCTACCTACAGTTTTCTGTCCCTAGAATAAATGTTTTTTTTAATCACAATATAGCACAAGGACAATTCACTCACTGTCCTTCCAGGTCCCTGGAAACAAGGACTTGCAGAGTGAAATAAACTGACACTCTCCCTACCTACAGTTTTCTGTCCCTAGAATAAATGTTTTTTTTTAAGCACAATATAGCACAAGGACAATTCACTCACTGTCCTTACAGGTCCCTGGAAACAAGGACTTGCAGAGTGAAAGAAAAAAAACACTCTCCCTACCTACAGTTTTCTGTCCCTAGAAAAAATGTTTTTTTTAATCACAATATAGCACAAGGACAATTCACTCACTGTCCTTACAGGTCCCTGGAAACAAGGACTTGCAGAGTGAAATAAACTGACACTCTCCCTACCTACAGTTTTCTGTCCCTAGAATAAATGTTTTTTTTAAGCACAATATAGCACAAGGAGAATTCACTCACTGTCCTTCCAGGTCCCTGGAAACAAGGACTTGCAGAGTGAAATAAACTGACACTCTCCCTACCTACAGTTTTCTGTCCCTAGAATAAATGTTTTTTTTAATCACAATATAGCACAAGGACAATTCACTCACTGTCCTTACAGGTCCCTGGAAACAAGGACTTGCAGAGTGAAATAAACTGACACTCTCCCTACCTACAGTTTTCTGTCCCTAGAATAAATGTTTTTTTTAATCACAATATAGCACAAGGACAATTCACTCACTGTCCTTCCAGGTCCCTGGAAACAAGGACTTGCAGAGTGAAATAAACTGACACTCTCCCTACCTACAGTTTTCTGTCCCTAGAATAAATGTTTTTTTTAAGCACAATATAGCACAAGGACAATTCACTCACTGTCCTTAGAGGTCCCTGGAAACAAGGACTTGCAGAGTGAAAGAAAAAAAACACTCTCCCTACCTACAGTTTTCTGTCCCTAGAAAAAATGTTTTTTTTAAGCACAATATAGCACAAGGACAATTCACTCACTGTCCTTCCAGGTCCCTGGAAACAAGGACTTGCAGAGTGAAAGAAAAAAAACACTCTCCCTACCTACAGTTTTCTGTCCCTAGAAAAAATGTTTTTTTTTAAGCACAATATAGCACAAGGACAATTCACTCACTGTCCTTCCAGGTCCCTGGAAACAAGGACTTGCAGAGTGAAAGAAAAAAAACACTCTCCCTACCTACAGTTTTCTGTCCCTAGAAAAAATGTTTTTTTTAATCACAATATAGCACAAGGACAATTCACTCACTGTCCTTACAGGTCCCTGGAAACAAGGACTTGCAGAGTGAAAGAAACTGACACTCTCCCTACCTACAGTTTTCTGTCCCTAGAATAAATGTTTTTTTAAGCACAATATAGCACAAGGACAATTCACTCACTGTCCTTCCAGGTCCCTGGAAACAAGGACTTGCAGAGTGAAAGAAACTGACACTGTCCCTACCTACAGTTTTCTGTCCCTAGAATAAATGTTTTTTTTAAGCACACTATAGCACAAGCACAAAACACACTGACACTCTCCCTACCTATCCTTCTCTTTCCCTAAACTAAAGGAATCCAGGTTAAGCAAGAAAGAAATAACAGTCACTGTCCCTGCCTATGCTGCTCTATCCCTGCTCCGGAACACACTACACTAGGCCGCCGTGCTGGCGGCCTTTTATAGTGTGGGGCGTGTACTAAACACCCTCAGCAATAATTGGCCACAGGCATCCTGCCTGTGGCCAATCATTGCTCTCCTCGCTGCCGGCGCTGTGATTGGCCAAGCATGCGGGGTCACAGTGCATGCTTGGCCAATCACAGCGCCTGGATGACACTGCGATGGCGTAGTGCATTGTGGGCCGTTCGCGTCACTCGAATTTGGCGCGAACGGCCCAAATCGTTCGATCTTCGTCGAACGATCGAACAGCCGATGTTCGAGTCGAACGTATGTTCGACTCGAACACGAAGCTCATCCCTACTGGCTAGGTACACAGTTAACCCTATGATTAACCCTTAGATGTTTAACCCCTTCCCAACCAGTGTCATTATTACAGTGACATATTTTTAGCACTAATCACTGTATAAAGCCCCGTACACACGGTCGGACTTTTGGCCAACAAACTTAATTTTGAGCAAGTTGGACCAACAATCCGACCGTGTGTACGCTCCATCGGACAAACTTTTTTTGCTTTTTTCTTGTTTTCATCGGACAAAAGTTGGGTCTGCAAACGGACAAACTTTTGCCCAACAAAAGTCCGATGGAGCAAAGTCCGACCGTGTGTACAGAAAACCATCGGACTTTTGTCCGATGGACAAAACAACTAATGTTAAAATCAACCAACAATAGCAGAAGTTGACCAAAGGGTGGCGGTAAAGAGCAGAAAAACCACGTGATGTTGCAAAAAGTTTTGGGAAAGTTTGCAGAAAAGTCAGAGCGTGTGTATGCTATGGGTGTTCCCGACCAACTCCGTTCGGACAAAAAAACACGGAATAATCCGTTGGAAGTCCGACCATGTGTACGGGGCTTTAGTGTCACTGGTTCCAACAAAGTGTCAAAAGTGTCAGTTAGTGTAAAGCCCCATACACACGGTCAGACTTCCATCTGACTTTTCCCTGGATTTTTGTCCTAACGGAGTTGGCCGGGCACACCCATAGCATACACACCACAGTACTTTTCTACAAACTTTCCCAAAACTTTTTGCAACATCACGTGGTTTTTCTGCTCTTTTCTGCTCTTTACCGCCACCCAATACATATTCGCCTAAATTTATGAAGCAGTTCCTGTGCGATTTACATGAAAACTATAGTGTGAAACTATACTTACTGTGTTGATTGCAGTGCAATCAAGGCCCATTCAGTTTGAATGGACTCATATGGCACCAAAGTCATGCATGCATCAATTTTGGAACCGCACTGCAACCAGTTTGCATGGTCGTTTTGTGAATGTGACCTGGTGCAGACAAACACACTGTGTTTTGCAATCTTTGTTTGGGGTGTCGTTAAGATAGCACTGACACTCACTGCAGATTGCAAGGGGGTGCGATTTGAATGAGGTGCATGAAACGTGTGTAGCGACCTCACCCCATCTCCTTTGTCTAGGGGTATGTCACACGACAGGGTGAGATGTGCCACGGCCCATGTCCTCCCCATAGCTGTGGGTGAGGTGAAGGCCAGTACCAGATATTTCCTCGGGCCTATGTGCTTTTGTCTAGAATCAAGTCCCGCTGTGTCAACACTTCCCTCTGCTCCCATTAACCAGAGTTCCACACACCGATCACAGTCCAACACTTGTTTTATTGTACATCTCACAATAAACAGTGCTTCAGTAGCCAACTGGTTGCGACTTGACGACATTTTGATACGGGGAATGAGCAGGTTGAGGCACTATCCTGATTATCAGCTAAACCACTGCGATCTCGCCAGCGGTTACTATAGCATTAGCTAGAAAGGATTTAGAACTTGAGAGTCTCTACCAGCAACTCAAGAGAATGTAGAAAGGAGTACCTTTGCTGCGTTGTGGCCCCTGTCAGGGGAAGATGTCCCTCCAAGGGAGTTACCAGAGGCCCATCCGTCACTGGGTTGATGCTGCTCCAGACTCTCCGAATGGGTAACCTCCCCGGCCTCCTCACCTCAGACATGGGCCCCATCCACCTCAGGGACCCTCGGACTTCTCCACCCTAGCAGGACCCAGTCGAAGTCACTGGACCCCAGGCCTCCTAGTTTAGTACTTCACCCCAGGCTGAAGGTGCCTGGGATGGACTCCAACTCCATTCCAGTCAGGCCTAGGGTGCCTGGGCCGGAATCCGGAACCGCCCGCACCCACGCCTAAGGTGCCTGGGCGCGTGAAGAAGATCCTCCTGAAGACCCCGTGGTTAGGGCGTCTCCCCCTTTTATCTCCTCCTATCGACACCACGGCAGGTTCCCCGCCCTCGCCGTACCATCTCCGGAAAGGGACAAAAAGGGTAGCCTTGTGACGGCCAATCTACCTTGAACCTCCAGGTACCCCGCCACCCAGAGGCCAAGGAGATTATTACACCGTCCAATCCTCCACGAACACAAATGGTCCACTATCCCCATACTTACACACCTGAGTGTCCCACCTAAATTTAGAGACCCCACTACATACTCCCCCCTGTGATTTGACGCTGGTCCCCAGCGTCTGGTGCAAACCCATGTCTCCCATGGAGTGATGACATAAGCCTAGCCCCAGAGGCTATCCCTAAAATTTTTAACCTCAACCATACCAAGACCTGCTCAAAGGGGAAAGGGAACATAAAACAATAAAACTTTTCCCTAAAACATCTATCATGTACACATATACAATCCCTCCCTTCACTGTCTAAGAACCACCCCATACTCAGCAGTCTTGACAGACGAATCTCCTGCAGAAGGGAAAAAAAAACAACACACGAGAAAAAGCCACATCCTGACATTTTGTGTTAATTTGGAATGAATGGGTCCATCACCAATAGACCCACTCGCTCCAATGAGTAAAGTGATGCGCGTGTAAAAAAAAAAAAAACAGCCGTTGCACAACACTGCCACCTGGTGACAGTGCCGCGGTAATGACACTTGGTGCAATCTTCATTCTTCCTGCGTCCCTACACTAATTCTACCCCCAAAGTCTGTCTTTGAGCTGTGAGGAAGAGAGAACAAACAAAAACTGCTCTCATTCCTCCAAAGAGTAGAAAACAAAAGCCCAAATAAAAAACTAGGGCACAGTTCGGATGCTCCGGCAGGAACACTTCTAGAAGATTGTAGGAAAGGAAACAACAAGTGAGTCTCTTCTCACAAATAGAACTTCGGGTCAGGCAAGAACAAGGGCTTCAGATGTTTATCAAAAACCTCAATCGAATAGTCAGCATCCTCTCCATCTTTTCTGCAGATGCGCACCTTGTCTGCGTGGATATGGCGGCCCCACATCCAGTCTGCTCTGCAGTCCCTAAACTTTTTCGACACGAGTGGCGAACAGGACAAATATCTTCGTGCATGGGGTACTTTGAGTTTTTCCCAAACAAATTCGTCATACCATCTCTGGCGTATGACCTCAACTTCAAAAAGTAAGTCCCGAGGCAAGTAGGGATATTCCCACCCATACTCACGGGCGACTCTCTGTGAGAAAAGTCGTTGCAATCTGGCCAAAGGAGGCATGGCTTCCCGCTCACCTTCTCCGGGTTGAACGATGGCCTCCGGGTGCCGAGGTACTTTCACTACCTCTGATGGCTTTTCTCTCGGTGCTCGTAGTGATGCGCGTTGCATCCCCGCCACCAAGATGGGCGATGTTGTAGATTGTGGGAAGGTAATTTGAGGACTAGACTTCCTGGTAGACTCCGGGGCTTGTACCCGGGGCGTGCTGTCTCCTATTGACATAGGGGAATCCTGCGGTGCACGTAGTATAGGCAATGGGCGTTTGTCCCAGCCCTTCTGGTGAAACAGTTCATCAATCTCACCGTCATCTCCACAATCTGACAGTGACTCTAGGTCGGAAGTGTCATACATCTCAGCGGGAAGGTAGTCTCTGGTAGACGTGGTACTACCCTCCCTAGCGGGCTCCACCGACTGTGGACCCCCGACACCTCCAACCACCACCACAGTCCCAGCCCCTGGCTCACCTTGACCTTTTGTAGAACTGGGATGTCCAGGACTCTTCCAACCGGATCCATCCAGGCCAGGCAAGCGACGGGGTGAAGCTCGACCACGACCACAGGAGGCCTGCACCAGGCCGACTTTCCTCTTCGGAGGTGGAAGCAGAGAATCTGTGGTGACCGAAGCAGCATCCTCGGATTTTTCTCTATCTGTCTCTGATTGGGCAGTCACATCGCCCTGGTCAGTGCATACGGGAACCTCCGCAAAGGCCTGGATCTCTCCTTCCAGAGTAGCGGTACCTGTGAGGCTGTTGAGGCGAAGGGCCCGGGGCCTTACTGTGGATGGCTCCACCTCGAACAAGAACTCTTTGCATGCCTCGCAACGCCCGAATGGCTTCAGGTGGACCACCAGTCCTGAGCATCCGGGACAGATCACGCCGAGGGCCTCAGTGTCTCTGCTTGAGTACAAAGCCAACTGTCCTCGGGGCCTGAGTCTTATCCCCGTGTCTGTAAGGGGAGCAGCGAACGTAGTCATCTTCGTGGGGTAGGGAACCGGAATCCACGGGGAGCTTGAGGCCATCCCGACTGTCTGCTGCTCCATCACGCACTGACCACGCGCCGAAGTCTCCACGTGAGTTCCTCCACATGGCCAGACTCCTCCCATGACCTGCACGGTTTTGCGGGCTTCCATCAAGCTCCGCCCACGAACTGTGTAGTCACGGGGTACCTCGTGGCGCAGTGCAATAAAAGCCCCCACATGTAGTACTTCACTCGGCTGGACTCCTCCCTCTTCTCGCTCCTCTGCATGGGCCTTTCCCGTCTTAGGGTCATTTCCACGACTTTGAGCAGGGATGCACTTTGGCCAATCACATGGCCAACCTGCTCGGAACTCCTCCGGGCAGCAAAGTCCAGACACAGCCACTCTTTCTTCCAAAGTCAAAACACATATCATCCCGGACTCACGAGCCCCCACGTGTAGCGACCTCACCCCATCTCCTTTGTCTAGGGGTATGTCACACGACAGGGTGAGATGCGCTACGGCCCATGTCCTCCTTATAGCTGTGGGTGAGGTGAAGGCCAGTACCAGATATTTCCTCGAGCCTATGTGCTTTTGTCTAGAATCATGTCCCGCTGTGTCAACACTTCCCTCTGCTCCCATTAACCAGAGTTCCACACACCGATCACAGTCCAACTCTTTTTTTATTGTACATCTCACAATAAACAGTGCTTCAGTAGCCAACTGGTTGCGACTTGACGACATTTTGATACGGGGAATGAGCAGGTCGAGGCACTATCCTGATTATCAGCTAAACCACTGCGATCTTGCCAGCGGTTACTATAGCATTAGCTAGAAAGGATTTAGAACTTGAGAGTCTCTACCAGCAACTTAAGAGAACGTAGAAAGGAGTACCTTCGCTGCGTTGTGGCCCCTGTCAGGGGAAGATGTCCCTCCAAGGGAGTTACCAGAGGCCCATCCATCACTGGGTTGATGCTGCTCCAGACTCTCCGAATGGGTAACCTCCCCGGCCTCCTCACCTCAGACATGGGCCCCATCCACCTCAGGGACCCTCGGACTTCTCCACCCTAGCGGGACCCAGTCGAAGTCACTGGACCCCAGGCCTCCTAGTTTAGTACCTCACCCCAGGCTGAAGGTGCCTGCTATGGACTCCAACTCCATTCCGGTCAGGCCTAGGGTGCCTGGGCCGGAATCCGGAACCGCCCGCACCCAGGCCTAAGGTGCCTGGGCGCGTGAAGAAGATCGTCCTGAAGACCCCGTGGTTAGGGCGTCTCCCCCTTTTATCTCCTCCTATCGACACCACGGCAGGTTCCCCGCCCTCACCGTACCATCTCCGGAAAGGGACAAAAAGGGTAGCCTTGTGACGGCCAATCTACCTTGAACCTCCAGGTACCCCGCCACCCAGAGGCCAAGGAGATTATTACACCGTCCAATCCTCCACGAACACAAATGGTCCACTATCCCCATACTTACACACCTGAGTGTCCCACCTAAATTTAGAGACCCCGCTACACGTGCGTGGATTGAGGGTTTCCCGCATTGTAGTGTACCTCCGCGTATCTCCTAAGCAGTAGTCTGTTTTTTCCTCTGCCAGTGCAGGAAGGTGTGCAATTACACACCTTCTCGCACCCGCTTAGATGTGAACCTAGCCTAAAGAAAAGTCAGTGTATTCAAGGCTGGTCATTTTTAAGTTGATTGTTTTTTTAGTTTTTTTCTGTGATTAATTGAAATTAAGCTAATGTGAATACAGTGAATGTGCTGCCTTCCACAAGATGGTGCCCTTTTTACCTGCCCAGTAGGGATGAGCTTCGTGTTCGAGTCGAACATACGTTCGACTCGAACATCGGCTGTTCGATCGTTCGACGAAGATCGAACGATTTGGGCCGTTCGCGCCAAATTCGAGTGACGCGAACGGCCCACAATGCACTACGCCATCGCAGTGTCATCCAGGCGCTGTGATTGGCCAAGCATGCACTGTGACCCCGCATGCTTGGCCAATCACAGCGCCGGCAGCGAGGAGAGCAATGATTGGCCACAGGCAGGATGCCTGTGGCCAATTATTGCTGAGGGTGTTTAGTACACGCCCCACACTATAAAAGGCCGCCAGCACGGCGGCCTAGTGTAGTGTGTTCCGGAGCAGGGAAAGACAAGCATAGGCAGGGACAGTGACATTTATTTCTTTCTTGCTTAACCTGGATTCCTTTAGTTTAGGGAAAGAGAAGGATAGGTAGGGAGAGTGTCAGTGTGTTTTACTGTGCGAGTCCTTGTTTCTAGGGACAAAGAAGGAAAGTGAGGGGATTTCTCCTTGTGCTATAGTGTGCTTTAAAAAAACATTTTTTCTAGGGACAGAAAACTGTAGGTAGGGAGAGTGTCAGTTTCTTTCACTGTGCCAGTCCTTGTTTCTAGGGACAAAGAAGGAAAGTGAGGGGAATTCTCCTTGTGCTATAGTGTGCTTTAAAAAAACATTTTTTCTAGGGACAGAAAACTGTAGGTAGGGAGAGTGTCAGTTTCTTTCACTGTGCCAGTCCTTGTTTCTAGGGACAAAGAAGGAAAGTGAGGGGATTTCTCCTTGTGCTATAGTGTGCTTTAAAAAAACATTTTTTCTAGGGACAGAAAACTGTAGGTAGGGAGAGTGTCAGTTTCTTTCACTGTGCCAGTCCTTGTTTCTAGGGACAAAGAAGGAAAGTGAGGGGATTTCTCCTTGTGCTATAGTGTGCTTTAAAAAAACATTTTTTCTAGGGACAGAAAACTGTAGGTAGGGAGAGTGTCAGTTTCTTTCACTGTGCCAGTCCTTGTTTCTAGGGACAAAGAAGGAAAGTGAGGGGAATTCTCCTTGTGCTATAGTGTGCTTTAAAATAACATTTTTTCTAGGGACAGAAAACTGTAGGTAGGGAGAGTGTCAGTTTCTTTCACTGTGCCAGTCCTTGTTTCTAGGGATAAAGAAGGAAAGTGAGGGGAATTCTCCTTGTGCTATAGTGTGCTTTAAAAAAACATTTTTTCTAGGGACAGAAAACTGTAGGTAGGGAGAGTGTCAGTTTCTTTCTCTGTGCCAGTCCTTGTTTCTAGGGACAAAGAAGGAAAGTGAGGGGATTTCTCCTTGTGCTATAGTGTGCTTTAAAAAAACATTTTTTCTAGGGACAGAAAACTGTAGGTAGGGAGAGTG
Source organism: Rana muscosa (assembly GCA_029206835.1). Classification (NCBI taxonomy): domain Eukaryota; kingdom Metazoa; phylum Chordata; class Amphibia; order Anura; family Ranidae; genus Rana; species Rana muscosa. The sequence continues at coordinate 69,344,080 of CM055117.1, read as the reverse complement.
TCAGTTTCTTTCACTGTGCCAGTCCTTGTTTCTAGGGACAAAGAAGGAAAGTGAGGGGAATTCTCCTTGTGCTATAGTGTGCTTTAAAAAAACATTTTTTCTAGGGACAGAAAACTGTAGGTAGGGAGAGTGTCAGTTTCTTTCACTGTGCCAGTCCTTGTTTCTAGGGACAAAGAAGGAAAGTGAGGGGAATTCTCCTTGTGCTATAGTGTGCTTTAAAAAAACATTTTTTCTAGGGACAGAAAACTGTAGGTAGGGAGAGTGTCAGTTTCTTTCACTGTGCCAGTCCTTGTTTCTAGGGACAAAGAAGGAAAGTGAGGGGATTTCTCCTTGTGCTATAGTGTGCTTTAAAAAAACATTTTTTCTAGGGACAGAAAACTGTAGGTAGGGAGAGTGTCAGTTTCTTTCACTGTGCCAGTCCTTGTTTCTAGGGACAAAGAAGGAAAGTGAGGGGAATTCTCCTTGTGCTATAGTGTGCTTTAAAAAAACATTTTTTCTAGGGACAGAAAACTGTAGGTAGGGAGAGTGTCAGTTTCTTTCACTGTGCCAGTCCTTGTTTCTAGGGACAAAGAAGGAAAGTGAGGGGATTTCTCCTTGTGCTATAGTGTGCTTTAAAAAAACATTTTTTCTAGGGACAGAAAACTGTAGGTAGGGAGAGTGTCAGTTTCTTTCACTGTGCCAGTCCTTGTTTCTAGGGACAAAGAAGGAAAGTGAGGGGAATTCTCCTTGTGCTATAGTGTGCTTTAAAAAAACATTTTTTCTAGGGACAGAAAACTGTAGGTAGGGAGAGTGTCAGTTTCTTTCACTGTGCCAGTCCTTGTTTCTAGGGACAAAGAAGGAAAGTGAGGGGAATTCTCCTTGTGCTATAGTGTGCCAAAGCATTCCTCATCAACCATCTTTGAAATCCTTGTTTTTTGGACAGTCAGGGAAATTGTCGTTGTGCTATTCTGTGCAAAAGCAATAATCCTCAACCATATTTAGAAATCCTTAAGTAAAGGGACAGAGAAGGACACCTGAAGGTAGCCCTTATTGCTTTTTTCCCATCTCCCTGCAGGCCATCTATTAGAATGTCTGGAAGGCAAACAAGGAGAGGCAGACAGTCAGGAGGCAATAAAAGAGGGCAAGCAGGCTCTGTGTCTGGGGGCAACAGTGCTGGTCGTGGACGCGGTGCATTGTCATCAGCACATGGCCATGGGACACGCTTGTCCTTCTTTTCGGCAGCTGGACATGTTGAGCCACATCATGCCGAAGACTTGGTAGAGTGGATGACCAAGCCCTCCTCCTCCTCCTCATCCTCTCTCACCCAGGCTCAGGGTACTGGCAAAGCAGCTGCCAAAGCGTCCTCTTCCCTGGTATCAATGTCAGACTCATCATCAGTCACTCCTTCCCTAGACCCACCATGTCCTCCTCCTGAGGAGTCCCCCGAACTGTTTGAGCACAGTGTTGGGTACATGCTCCAGGAGGATGCCCAGCGTTTCGAAGGGTCTGATGATGAAACCCAGCTACAGGAAGGCAGTAGCGTGAGAGCAGACAGAGGGGATGCTCAAGAAGGACACCAATCTGGCAGTCATGTTCCAGCAGCTGCAGCATACTGCCAGATTGGCTCCAGTGATGAGGAGGGAGGGGATGATGAGGTCACTGACTCCACGTGGGTGCCTAATAGGAGAGAGGAGGAGGAGGAGGATGAGGAGGAGGCACATCTCCAACGAGGCAGGATGCCCTTTGGTGGCCAGCGTAAGGGCAGTACACCGACGGAATCACACCGCAGAGCTCCGCCTGTGCAGGGCGCTGCCTCTGCCCGTCATTCAAAAAGTTCCTTAGTGTGGGCCTTTTTTGAGGCTAGTGCATCAGATCGCACAGCTGCTGTTTGCAACATATGTCTCAAGCGTATATCGCGTGGCCAAAACATCAGCCGCTTGGGTACCACATGCCTGACCAGACATATGTTGACCTGCCATGCAGCTCGTTGGCAAGCCTACCTCAAAGACCCACACCAAAGAACAAAGCGGACCTCTCCTTGCACCGCATCAGCTGGGATCTCCAACCCCACTATAACTTCAGTCCTCTCTGAAACATGCACTGAGAGGAATGAAGGTGTAGAATTAGGTGTGTCACAGCCAAGTACTTGCGGCCACTCTGCTAGCAGTACACCGACGTCCGATTCTAGCAGGCAAATTTCCCTGCCCCAGCTGCTGGACCGTCGAAAGAAGTTCACTCCCAGCCATCCACATGCCCAGCGGTTGAATGCTAGCTTGGCTAAATTGCTAGCGCTTCAACTGCTGCCTTTTCAGTTGGTAGACTCGGCCCCCTTCCGTGAGTTTGTGCAATGTGCGGTTCCTCAGTGGCAGGTTCCCAAACGCCACTTTTTCTCACGGAAGGCTGTTCCGGCTCTCTACCGGCATGTGGAAGGCAATGTCTTGGCCTCGCTGGACAGGGCGGTCAGCGGTAAGGTGCATATTACCGCTGACTCATGGTCCAGCAGGCATGGACAGGGACGTTACCTTTCTTTCACGGCCCATTGGGTCACTCTTTTGGCAGCTGGGAAGGATGCAGGACAAGGTGCAGTAGTGTTGGAGGTTGTTCCACCGCCACGCCTCCAAAATGCTACTACTGGTTGTGACACACCTCTCTCCTCCACCCCCTCCTCTTCTTCTTCCTCCATGGCCTCTTCCTGTGGTTTGTTCTATGAACCAGCGGTGCTCCGTAGCCGTTCACGGGGCTACGCAAGTACGCAGGCAAAAAGATGCCATGCCGTGCTTGCGCTGGTGTGTTTGGGGGACAGAAGCCACACTGGGGCAGAGGTCCTGTCTGCTCTGCAGGGCCAGGCCGAGAGGTGGTTGACGCCACGCCAGCTTAAGCCAGGAATGGTGGTTTGCGACAATGGCACCAACCTCCTCTCCGCCCTCCGACAGGGACAACTGACCCATGTGCCCTGTGTGGCTCACGTCCTTAACCTGGTGGTGCAGCGGTTCTTGGGCAGGTACCCGGGCTTACAGGATGTCCTGAGGCAGGCCAGGAAAGTCTGTGTGCATTTCCGCAGATCTTATAATGCCAGTGCTCGCCTGGCTGAGCTGCAAAAGGAGTTGAACCTGCCCAAGAACCGCCTTATATGTGACATGCCCACCAGGTGGAACTCAACGTTGGCCATGCTGCAGCGGCTGCACACGCAGCAGAGGGCCATCAATGAGTACCTGTGCGACTACGGCACCAGGACAGGGTCAGGGGAGCTTGGTTTTTTTTCTCCACGCCAGTGGGGCATGATCAGGGATGCATGCACTGTCCTGGCACCATTTGAGGAGGCCACGAGGATGGTGAGCAGTGACAGTGCATGCATCAGTGACACTGTACCTCTTGTCCACCTGTTGGAGCACACGCTGCGTGGAATAATGGACAGGGCACTTGAGGCAGAACAGAGGCAGGAAGAGGAGGACTTCCTTGCCTCTCAAGGCCCCCTTTACCCAGACAGTGTTCCTTCTGTCCCACCCATCGCACAGGAAGAGGAAGAGGAGGAGGAGGAGGAGGAGGAGGAGGATTGTGTCAGCATGGAGGTGGAGGCTGGCACTCAGCATCATCAGCAGCAGTCTTTTAGGGATGATTTACAGTCCCAAGAAACCAGTGGACTTGTACGTGGCTGGGAGGAGGTGGCTGCGGATCATGCCGTCCTTAGTGACCCAGAGGACTCCGGAGCGAATGCCTCAGCAAACCTACGCTGCATGGCCTCCCTGATCCTGCAAAGTCTGCGGAAGGATCCTCGTATTCTTCGGATCAAGGAGAGGGACCATTACTGGCTGGCCACTCTCCTTGATCCACGGTACAAGGGTAAGGTTGCGGACCTTATGTTACCTTCGCAGAGGGAGCAGAGGATGAGACAACTCCGGGAGGCCTTGCAGAAAGGTCTGTGCAACGCGTTCCCAGAGACTGGGAGGTTACAAACTCCTGGTCCTGGACAACGAGTTGCTGAGGCTTCGGCCAGTCAAAGAAGGAGCGGTGGGGAAGGTGGCCGTCTGACCGATGCGTTCAGACAATTCTTTAGTCCGCAGCCCCAAAGTATGATCGGTTCCAGCAACCATCGCCAGCGTCTGATAAACATGGTGCAGGAATATCTAGGGGCAAGGTCAGACTTGGACACCTTCCCCACCGAAAATCCTCTGGCTTACTGGGTCTTGAGGATGGATCACTGGCCAGAGCTTGCACAGTATGCAATTGAGCTACTGGCCTGTCCTGCATCCAGCGTTCTTTCGGAACGCACATTCAGTGCTGCTGGAGGATTTGTCACGGATCACAGGGTGCGCCTGTCCACCGACTCGGTTGATCGACTGACTTTCATCAAGATGAACCAGTCTTGGATCACCACCAGCTACCACACACCTGATGCTGATATAACAGACTAACTGATTTTAACATGTCACATCCCTTCAAGACTGATGCTGATGCTGAGTGCCTGTGCTGTTATGTTGACTGGCTATCCTCCTCCTCCGAGTCCTCAATGATACGATTGATGATGATAGCTTGGAAGATCATTTTTGTTTATGGGTGCCGCCACCAGTGGCTAAGGCCCAATTTTTCAGCCCCTGTTTTACAGGGGCGTGTAATTACAATTTTTTTAGCAATAATTTGCCATAGGGCTCATTGCTGTGCTCCAAGTACAGTATCTGTGAGGGGTTGGAGTGTTGTGGCACCAGTGCCTAAGGCCCAATTTTTCAGCCCCTGTTTAACAGGGGCGTGTCATTACAATTTTTGAAGCAATACTTTGCAACAGGGCTCATTGCTGTGCTCCAAGTAACGTATCTGTGAGGGGTTGTAGTGTTGTGCCACCAGTGCCTAAGGCCCAATTTTTCAGCCCCTGTTCAACAGGGGCATGCAATTACAATTCTTGATCTAATAATTCACAGCAGGGCCCATTGCTGCACCCACCAAGAGTAACTCTGAGGGCTTACAGTGTTGTGGCAACGCCACCACCACCACCACGAAAGGCCCAATTTTTCAGCCCCTGTTCAAAAGGGGCATGTAATTACAATTCTTGATCTAATAATTCACAGCAGGGCCCATTCCTGCACCCACCAAGAGTAACTCTGAGGGCTTACAGTGTTGTGGCAACACCACCACCACCACCACCACCACGAAAGGCCCAATTTTTCAGCCCCTGTTCAACAGGGGCATGCAATTACAATTCTTGATCTAATAATTCACAGCAGGGCCCATTGCTGCACCCACCAAGAGTAACTGTCAGGGCTTACAGTGTTGTGGCACCAGCACCACCATCAAAGGCCCAATTTTTACTACCACTGTTCAACAATTATATGTAATTAAAATTCCTGATATAATAGTTGACAGCAGGGCGTTCCAGCACCAACCAAGAGTAACTGTGAGTGCTTACAGTGTTGTGCCAACACCAACAACTAAGGGGCCTATTTCTGCAGAGTATATACGGCAGGTCCCTACTTTCAAACATCCAACTTACAAACGACTCCTACTTGCAAACACAAGAAGACAACAGGAAGTGAGAGGAAATCTACCACTAGGAAGGAAAATTCTCTCCTGTAAGAATAAATATGGGAGAAAGGTGTCTCCTCTGTACTGATGCTTTATCAGCAATCCTTATTTTAAGAAAAACACCACATTTCAAAAACAGTTGTCATTGGGACGGAAAGTGAGGTGAAATGTTCTGAACAGGGGCACAGACAGCAAAACAAATGTTACAGGGGTGATAACCCTTACCTATGTTTTCCAAAAAGTTTAAAAATAGATTTTTGGGCTGGAGCTACACTTCAACAATGTACCTGTTCAAAATTACAAACAGATTCTACATAAGAACAAACCTACAGTCCCTGTCTTGTATGCACCGCCTGTATACGGCTGTTCAGAGTATATAGGGCCTTTTTTATTTTATGTGCGGGGTTCCCCTTAATATCCATACAAGACCCAAAGGGGCTGGTAATGGGCTGGGGTAGGGGGGGGGGGGTCATGGGGTAGCTATGCCATTTTTCTTAAAGATTTTCATCCATATTACCGGGACCAGACATTACATTAAAGCCGCAAGCAGTTTTAAATGGCTTTTTTTTCCTTTAGAAGTGTCATTTTGTGCAGGGACAGTTCTAAACACGGGAAACACGTGGCACTTCACAGGCATACTTTAGACACCCCCCAGGTACGATATTTAAAGGAATATTTGACTTTTTTTTTTTCACTTTATGCATCAATAAAATGACTGCTCCCGAAAAACGACCGTTTTTAAAACTTCTTTTTGCATTGATACATGTCCCCTGGTGCAGAACCCGGGTTCCCAAACCCTTTTTAGGACAATAACATGCATAATAGTTGTTATAATTAGCACTTTAGAATTCGAACGTTCGCATCCATTGTATTTAATAGGGTTCTAATGTTCGTACGAACTTTCGGTCCGTTCGCGGGTTCTGGTGCGAACCGAACCCGGGGGTGTTCGGCTCATCACTACTGCCCAGTAAGATTGGCTATTACAGTACACCATACTGTGGTAGGCAGTGCATTCCCCCCTTTTTTTATTCTGTAAAAGTTAAAAAAGTCAGTGAGTGCTCTATCTGACACAACATGGTGCACTTTTCACCATAATAGCCAACCTTACTGAGGAGGTGCAAAGGGCACCATCTCCTTGTAGGTAGGCAGCACACTCACTTTGCACCTATTCAGTTTGGACACTAATATGGGACAATAGCCAACAGCGTTCATAAAAACTGGAAGAAGGAAAAAACTGAAACCAGGTTTGATTTTCTAAAGGACCTGATAAAATACAATTAAGGATGTAATTGCTTACTAGGGGAAACACATATTGTTTTTAGTTTTTCCTGTTTAGCGCCCCCCCCAATATTTGTGGGCGCTATGTGTAAATTTAAGGGTAGTCTGAGCCAGTAGTTGGGCTCAGACATATTGATTGTTCTAAATTTGCTTCTGCTCTGGGTGTGATGCTGCCTGGCAGTAATGTTCCCTGTCCGCCTTTAGGTGGCACTGTCACCACCGGCATAGGTTGAACTACAGGGGGTATCACAACACCTTGGGTGTCCTTTCTCGGCAGCCGTACAGTGGGCGTGGTCTACCCACTGTGCATGCTGGGAGAGGGTACATAAGGGGCAGACGCCATTAGTTGGGGTCCGTTCTGGGGTTCCGTCCTGGGAGCCCACCCATTGGTGTGCGCGCCTTGTGGCCCGCATGGCACGGGGTGCGTGTGTTTTCTGGCCCCGGGCACCTTCAGCCCAAGGCTGCATCGCTACTGGTAAGCCCGGCTCTGCTGGCTGAGGCCTACACTTTTGGAAAGGATCCTGAGCTACCCATCTGCGGGAAGCCTATGCTTGGGGACGGAGACCAGGGGAGGATCTGCCCCAGAGGAGACTGGCGACGGTACTGCTGTCTCGGGAGGAGGCCTGTAGCTCACCTAAGGAGGGATCCATCATCATTTCAAGCCCTGCAATACGCCAACCCGGCATAAAGGTTCTTTTACTATTGCTTGGCTGGGAGGTTCGGGACTTTTCATAATCCTGTGGCAAAGGATTCCTGATCGTATCCCTAGTTCTAAAAGAAAGATTGATTTGTGCTTCATCCCGGCTGCTAGGACCACTAAGTATATACAAGGCAGGGATTGCCGCTCCAAACAGACTCACCCCTATAGGGAAAAAACCTCTCCAGGAACCGAGGGTGCTGGCAATGCACAAGGCAGTGGAGAAAAAAAGAGGATATCTGGACAGCCGCACTCCAATCCAACGTGGCTTTTATTGGAAAAATGTGATAAAATAAAACAGGCACTACATGTCACAGCAATGAAATAACAGGGACAGCTAACGTGTTTCACACTTAGAAGCTAGCTATGAGTAAGCACTTCTAAGTGTGAAACGCGTTAGCTGTCCCTGTTATTAGATTGCTGTGACATGTAGTGCCTATTTTATTTTATCACATTTTTCCAATAAAACCCACGTTGGATTGGAGTGCGGCTGTCCAGATATCCTCTTTTTTTCTCCACTGCTAGGACCACTAAACGGGACTATCCGGGTGAGCAATACCCACTCAGGCTTGAGTGGCGACAATTGCGACTTTAGTACTGTGTACCTGAACCTTCCCCTGTTCTTCTCTCATATCCTACTTTCCTCTCAAATTCCCTCAGCAAAACGAAATAAAGCCTGACTGTTTGGGTTTTACATTTGTGTGGACATTGGCCTTTCTGGAGACTTTTTTTTCTATACCCTGACAACGGAAGCCATGGAGGTAGTTTGCAGACCCAACAAAACCAGCCGGTCCCTTAAATGGGGGTAAGTGCTACACCAGTCTTTATAATTTTGGCGCAATTGATTTTATTTAAAAATACTTTTACTTAGTATTTGCTGCTGAACCCCTCACCCCCCCCTCCCAGAACAAAACGGCCCTGATCCCTACTGACAGAACAGCCTTTTTTTACATAGGCAGATCACCGTTCTGCCTGTGTACCGAACGATCAGCGGGTGCCAATAACAATCTCCACCCCCAGGGCACGTGCTAGACTATTTTGCACTCTAGGCAAGATCAGATACTTGCATACCCCCCCCCCCCCTTTAGTCAGCAATGTTATCTCTGTGAAGAGAAATAGGAGGTGGAAAAACCTCACAGTAACAGAGATAGTGTGCAGTGAAATACCAGTCCAACTGTCCCATCCAGGAAAAGAAACAAAGGGTAGTACCACCAGGGCCTCCTCAAGAGGCCAAATAAAAAGCCACCCTATGCACCCCCCATGGGAGAGAATGCACAGCGCACATCCTTCCCCCATTTAATGCGCGGCACTCACCCCAGTCCAAGACCCTGTCAGGGCTGGGCTCAGCCCTTCCTTCTCTGAGCTGGCTGCTCAGCTGTCGGCTAATTGCCAGCTCCTATCTCTCCACAGCGACTCACCTGTTGATGATCCTGCTCGTCAGTCCTGCCTACTTAAGCCTTCCAGCTCATTTGCTCTCTTCCTTCACCTTGGTCAACATCACAGAGACTTTCACCTGCGTTCCTGTTGAAGACTTTGCTCGGCTGACATCCCTTCTGGCTCCTGATCCTGCTTGCTGTTCTACTAAGTATATCTCTGGCTCTCTGACATTTGGCTTGGCTGACTATCCGATCCGGTTTCTGAACTGAATGTTTTGACTACACTTTTTCTGTTTATCTTTTTATTATTATTATTATTGAACAAGTGTGATTTAACTGTACTTCTTTCTCGGTCTGATTCATGGTTTCTGACAGACCCACAGTTCAACTGCACATGCGCAAGATGGGCGATCGTGCATTTGCAGCAAAATCGATGACCGCCACCGCCATGTTGAAAGAGGGCCAGTCAGTGGCATACCGAGCTTCAGGCACCGGAGCCAACAGGGAAAGCGGGATGACCTGTCCACACGACCCCGAAGACCCAAGCATCCAAAGAAAAAAAAAATGGACTTCTGTAAATCAAGGTCAAACAGTACAAACCAGCGGCCTAGTTTGCCAACCCCCATCCCCCCATGGTGTCACAAGGACAGGAAGTGAGGGAAAATCCCCAATTGGATCACAGGCAAAAATAAAAATCGGCCAAAATGTTTAAGTGTTCCCTACTCTCCCTAAAAAATTTGAGGGGGATTTTGCCCCCCAGCACTGACCTATAATTGAAAAATGATTTTGAGGTGGACTGACCTTTTCAAAGTGGAAGGCTTTGTCCATTCACAACCTAAAAAACAAAAACACCAAGCAGCACCACGATGTTTACTTTCAGTCATGTAGCCGTCAGTCGTTTTCTGAGGTCAGAGGCAGCACATTAAAGGCAGTAATGTTATCCCGGCCATAGCCAGTAAACTTGGTAAAGGCTATAACAATATTCCAGGAAGTCATATTTTTAAAGAATTTATATGGGAATAATGTTGAAATATGAAAGCTTGTTTGGCACTCAACACCAGAGATTAGTGTTCGCTCATATTCCCAGACATTAAATTAAAATTTCCAATCAGTCTTTTTTAAGAAGCATTGGCATTCAATAGTCAATAGGCTGTGTAAGTGATCACCGCGAAATATAAACATGGTCCTGGAGTCCAAAACTGTTCTGCCTTTGTGCAAGAAAAGTTTATTATGATTGACAGAGTAGACACTGATCTTCCACTTTCACTGTAGAAGTGTGTTCATTGAGTTTACAGCAAAGACAGGAGAATTCTCCCATTTCCAAATAAAATAAAAAATAATAATAAATGCACCCATTTTGCAAAAATGCATTTTCTTTTTTTCTTTTTTGCATTTGAGCCTGCAAAGCTTTGCAGCCATGATCATGGGTGTAATGCTCTAACTCCTACAGATTCTTCTTCCAGCCCCTAGGTACGGATCTCTGAATTTCAATACTGACTAGTATTCCAGTGTTTCTCTTCTCTCTCTCACTCAGCTAACATGACCCTAGTGCTGATAGAGAGGGGCAGGGGAGGGGCAAACAGGGACGCTGTCAAGGTGTCTGATGTTCTCCTTATTAACCAATGGCATCATTGGTTGTTGGGACACCAGCATCTGGCCCACGTGTTGCCCAAGGTTGTAATGCTGCACAACCAAAACCTGTGGCCTTGTGTAACAAAGCGGCAGGCTTGATCCACCCGCTGACTTGTTCACAATTTTGGGAACATTTTGGGGCATTTTGCCAAGGCACCCCTGAAGAACCCAGATGGTACCCTGGTTGAAAAATACAGATTTAGACAAAAAAATTTAGCTGGGATTTCAGCATTAGGGCTTATGCACATGGACGTAAAAAAAAGCTGTGTTCAGATCTGTACAGTGTATTTTTTTTTTTTTTACAAATGTATTTTATGGTTTCATGCATATCTAGCGCACCCACCTATCCCCCTCCTGCATTAAATTTGGCTCCTCGCAGGAGGAATGAAAGGCACACCACACTAACAGCCTGTTACCTCCTGTGTAAAGAGGTTGAGCAGTGTTATTTTTTTTTTGGGTCTGGTCTGCAGCCAGAGTCAAAGTCCTCCTGAGAATGATTCTCACCTCTACCATGTGTAGATGCAAGTCCTTGACTTCCCCAGTAATGTAAATGTCCACACCAGCTGAAACTCCACCTCAGTATTTATTCACACTTTGTAATAAACAGTCTCTTTGGATAGGAAAAAGGTTGGAGCAAAGGAAACAGGACAGTCTAAGGTGTGGAGGAGGTCCAGGCACAAACGTAGCTCAAACTCTTCACTGTTCAGATTCTCAAACAGTTTTAGCCGCACGGTCTCTGCCACAGACCGTGAAGTTGGTCTCTGCCACAGACCTGGTGAATAAGGCCCCTGCCACGAACCTCGCAAAACTTTTGGTCTCTGCCACAGACCTGGTGAATAAGGTCTCTGCCACAGACCTGATGAACTTGAACTCCCTTCCTAGAACATGGCCGCTATCAAGGAGAAGTTGTCCCCCCAGAGAGTCAACAGACCCTTCCTTCACCGTGACTGCCGCATCGGTTCTTCAGAATGATCCTCCCTTCTCTTAGGGTGTGGGTCCCCTCGCAAGGCGGCACCCTGGACTCCTCAATCCCTAGCGGACCCCAGCCGAAGGCACTGGGCCCTGAGCCGTCACTGCAGCTCCCGGATCTCTATACCCAGGCAGACAGGAACGGTGAGGTAGTACCTCACTCCAGGCTGAAGGTGCCTGAGGTGGAACCGGAACACAGCCTCCAGGCCGAGGGCACCCGGAGATGAACCACACGCACTCCCAGGCTGAAGGTGCCTGGGGATGGACCCCGATCAGAAGATGTCTGCCCCTTTTATATCTTCTCCCGGCATGCACAGCAGGTTCCCCGTCCCACTGTAAGGCTGACGAGAGGGGTCACAAAAGGCACAGCACTGTATTGGTAGTTCAACCCCGGCCCAATATGGCAGCGCCACCCATAGGCCACAGGGAACTTCACACCAATACTATCCCCTGAGGACAAAAATGGTCCATAACTCCTAACAATTTAAGGTGTCTGAGCCTGATTACCACTCAGACAACTCCCTCAATTTGACCACCCTGCTACACATACAACTGTGTTGCGCTCAGTAATATTGTGCTACGTTCAGCTGTGTAAAATCAAAGAGAATTTTCTTCATCTTTTGTTAGTATTTCTGTGCAATTTACTTGTGTACGCATGTAAATTTATGTACATGTATACATGGCGAAATTGAAAACTGAACTAGAGGAATGGAAGAAGAATGTTACGGATCTGAACTTTTTATGGTCATTTATGCACCTAAACACTTGTAAATGGCTGTACTGCACTTTTTTACGAAGGATCTTTCTGCCAGATTTCTGCCACTAAGATCCTCCATAGATATCAGTATTTTATTATGCCCATGAGCACATAAAATTCACCTATCCAGTGGCCCCCCTTATTCCTGGTTGGTGATACCAAGTTATACTCCGTTGTGTGTTTTTTGACAATGGAAACTAAAGCAAAGTCTAAAAAACAAAAACATTCCCAGAAAAGTATGCAATATAATGTGCTGGTCCTCCAAACTGCACTGAGAGTCATCCAAATGGCCGGTGCAATTCCTAAAAGATGGGTTTTTGATATTCCACCTGCAACCCAAAAAGCAACACTGGGCTTCTGCAAACTATTGAGAGATCTGGTCTTAGTCACATAGGATGCTGAGTGTGCCTAAACTCCTCCCTTTGAGAGGTTGGTATTCGTATGGGCAGTTTTGAGACCCATTAAGGGCCAGCCAGTAAAAAGGTATCTTCTGGTTCCTAATGATGCCTGCTTTTATATACATGAGTTGGTTTTCCTTTTTTATTAAAGTAGAACTATAGACAAAGCTTTTTTTTTTTTTTCAATTTGGATAGAGCAAGGGAGGTTTATAGCCCCTGTCAGATTAAATTTTCACCATCTGTGTCCCATTGTGGAGATTTCCCTTCACTTCCTGTCTCATAGCCAAACAGGAAGTGGGAGGAAATCTCTGCAAATTAAGGGAATTCCTTGGGGACTCCCAGGGCACCAGAACTAGTGTCCCAATTGGAACATTTCCCCTCTATTACTTTTCTGGGGACAACCCAAAATTTGTGATTTTATTTTACTTTCACTTTCAATGATAATGGTAAACAGGAAAAATGGAGAGGATGGATCTCCTTTATGGGGGCACAGACAGCAATAAAAACTGACAGGCATTCTAATCCCTCTCCACTCCATCCAAAACTAAAGAAAAAAAGTTTTGCCTTTAGTTATACTTTAAGTTAACAGCTTTGATTTGACCTTTGTTCAGTTATGAAGTGAAGTGCTAAGTGAAAAAGTTATCTTTTCTGCACTTTTCTAGTGTTTTCTTTGTTTGCCCTGGCTAACCAACATTCACATTTAACATTCTGACAAGCAGAACATTTTCCATTTCTTTTGTTCAATTTAGGAATTTTTATAGAAACCAAAACTTCTAATAGGAAATATTACTACTAATGGTAAACATTTGCCTGGCATAGCACAGCAATGACCAAAGTTAAATCTTAAAGCGGAAGTAAACCCATTGATTTGATAGTTTAAAAAAACTGTTAACATTTCCGGCATGTCGGAAATGCCAGCTGTCACATTCGTTGTGCTCTCAACCGAACTGTCAACTTTCCAATGGCTGGTGTCAAAACAGATCACATGTGCAGCATCATGGCAGTTGCAAATTAAACAGAGGCTAAGATGGCAGCTTCCTTGGCTGAAAACAATAGGAGGGTTTACTTCCACTTTAAACAACATCTAGATTCTTTATTACTATGTAGCGGCCTCACCTCTCTCCCTTGCTTTATCGGTTATATGGCAGTTGTCTAGGGGTACCTGGGAGAGAGAGATGATACACACCACGGCCCGTGTCCTCCTTTTACTAGGAGATGAAGGCCAGAAGATTGGGCTTTCGTGTAGGTGTCCTAGAGTCAAGTCCAGTCCTTCGTCCCTGACTCCTTCGCTTAGTAACCCAAGTTCCACACAGTGAATAGGTACAACTCAGTTTTATTCTTCTTGCCAAGCAATAAAACAGTCTTTCTCCTTTTGAATAATGGGGGGGGGGGGACAGATCGAGGCACAATCCTTTCCCTTCTTGCTGCTGCCCACTGTGCTGTCACCAGTGGTGAATAGTCACTGCCACTGACTAGGTAATACAGAACGTGAATTTACCTTCGCTCACTTTGCCCCTGTCAGGGGAAGAAATCCGTCCAAGGGAGAATTGGAGGCCTCTCCGTCACCAGCGATGCTGCGCCGGACTCTCCGGAGAAGTTACTGCGCACCAGTCCTCACAAACTCAGACACGGGCACCCAAGGCGTTAGGGCCCCCTCGGATTCCTCCACCCTCGCGGAACTCAGTCGAAGGTACTGAGCCCCAGGCATCTGCCATAGTACCTCACCCCAGACTAAAGGTGCCTGGGATGGACTCCATCTCTGCTCCAGCTAGGCCAAGGGCGCCTAGGCTTGGAACACCGGAACGCCAGCACCCAAGCTGAAGGTGCCTGGGTGCGGCCACGTCCTCCGACTCTCTCCCCAAAATCAGGGCCTCCGCCCCTTTTATGACCTCTCCCTTTGCATCACAGCGGGTTCCCCGCCCCGCTGTACCAGCTCCAGGGGAGGACAAAAAGGCACGGTTCGCGGTGTATGTTCAGCTCGGGCCCAAGGCAACAGCGCCACCCAGGGACCCCAAGGAACTTCACACCACCAGAGTCCTTACAAAATTCAAATACCCGCTACACTCTCCCCCTGGTGATTTGACACTGGTCCCCAGTGTCTGGTACAAACTCACACCCCACGAAAGGTGGTGTCATAAGTTCAGCCCAGAAACCAAACTACACAATTTAACCCTGAATTGTGCCACGACCTGTATGGGAAAGGAATACAACTATAAAACTTTTCAATAAAACACTTTAAATATTTCACACATTTACATTCCTCCCTTTGGCTATCTAAAGACCACCCATTCTCAGTAGTCTTGACAGACGAATCTCCTGCAGAGGGAAAGAAAAGAAACATACATCCTACCAACATGTGTGTTTGTTTGGGATGAATGGGTCTATCCTAGAAGAAACCCATTCACTCCAATAAGTGCTGCATAATGTAAAAAAAAAAAAAAAAAAACAATCGTTGCGCAACACTGCCACCTGGTGACAGTGCCGCTGTCAAGACACTCATTACTTCCAGATGAACTTTCCACTTGAACATTTTTCTCTGTGACCCTACACTATCTGAAACCCAAAGTCACTGATTTCTTGTGAGTGTCAGAAGAAGAAAGGGAGAACAAACAAAAACAGCTCCCATATCTCCAAAGAGTAGGATTGCCCAAATACAAAAAAAAACTAGGGCACAGTCTCTGTGTTCTGGAAAAGGCACTCTGGAAAGTTCGACCATGAATAGAAAAGAAAGCAACCGAGAGTCTTTTCCTCTCTTACAGATAAAACCTTGGATGAGGCAATGATATAGGCTTCAGACGGTCATCAAAAGCCTCCACATGGTACTCAACACTCTTTCCTTCTTTGCGACAGATCACCACCCTGTCCGCATGAATGTGTCTTCCCAGCATCCACTTAGCTTTACAGTCTTGAAACTTCTTGGTGACAGTTGGTGAACAGGAAAGGTACCGCCGTGCTTGCTGTACCTTCAGTTTGTCCCACACAAAGGCATCATACCATCTTTGCCGAAAAATCTCCACCTCATAGAGCAGTTCCCGAGGCAGATACAGGTATTCCCACCCATATTCCTGAGCAACCTTCTGACCAAAAAGACGCTACAGCCTTGACAAAGGTGGCATAGTAGCTCGGTCTCCTTCTCCAGGTGGAACAATCGCTTCTGGGTGGCGAGGTGCGTTCACCACCTCGGTAGACCTGGGCCTAGGAGCCCGCAGTGATTGACGTTGCACTCCCGCAACAGGAGCGGGTGAAATGGAGGTTGAATCCAGAAGGGGAACTCCAGACAGAGGACTAGCTTCCTCCCTCAGCGCCGGGGCCTCCACCCGAGGTGTACTATCCCCAGTAGACATAGGTGGGTCCCTTGTAACACGGGCCAAGGGTAGCTTCATCTTGTCCCATCCCTTCTGTTGGAAGATTTTGTCTATCTCCCCGTCATCGCCATTGTCAGACAATGAATCCAGGTCAGAGGTGTCGTAGCACTCAGCGGGTAGATAATTCCCAGTCACGGAATCATCCCCCTTGACGGCCTCTACCGACTGTGGGCTACTGCCACTTTCTACCACGCAGACAGTCCCAACCCCTGGCTCACCTGGGCCTTTGGAAGAATAGGGATGTCCAGGACTTTTCCTACCGGAGCCATCCAGGCCAGGCAAGCAGTGGGGCGAAGCTCTTCCACGACCACACGAGGCCATCACTAGGCCGACACTAGGCCGACTTTTCTCTTCGCCGGCCGGAGCAGGGAGCTGCTGGTGACCGAGGCAGCATCCTCGGATTTTTCTCTTTTCACCTCTGTTTGGGCAGTCACTTCGCCCGGATCAGTGCGCACGGGGAACGCACCAGCATCGATCTCTCCCTCCGGAGTGGCAGTCCCTGTGAGGTAGTTGAGGTGGAAAGCCCGAGGCTTTTCTGTGGATGGTTCCACCTCGAAGAGGAATTCTTTGCAGACCTCACAGCACCCGAACGGCTTCAGCTGGACCACCAGTCTCGAACAGCCGGGACAGATCACACGAGGGCTTCCATGTCTCTGCAGGTGTACAGAGCCAATCGCCCCTGGGGCCTTAGTCTTATCCCCGTATCCATAATCAGAGCAGCCAGAGAAGACATATCCGCGAAGGAAGGAACGGAAATCCATGGAGCACTTGAAGCCATCCTCTCTCTTTGCTGCTCCATTGCGCACTGACCCACCTGCGCCGGAATCTCCACGTGCGTACATCCACGTGGCCAGACTCCTCCCACGTTCTGCACTTGTTCGCAGGCTTTTCCCTTGCCCCGCCCACGAACTACGCAGTTGTGAGTTGCCTCGTGGCGCGTTGGCCAATATGGCCGACCTACTCGGAACTCCTCTGGGCAGCAAAGTTCAAATTCAGACACCATACACATATCCCGGACACGATGCCCCCACGTGTAGCGGCCTCACCTCTCTCCCTTGCTTTATCGGTTATATGGCTGTTGTCTAGGGGTACCTGGGAGAGAGAGATGATACACACCACGGCCCATGTCTTCCTTTTACTAGGAGATGAAGGCCAGAAGATTAGGTGTCCTAGAGTCAAGTCCAGTCCTTCGTCCCTGACTCCTTCGCTTAGTAACCCAAGTTCCACACAGTGAATAGGTACAACTCAGTTTTATTCTTCTTGCCAAGCAATAAAACAGTCTTTCTCCTTTTGAATAATGGGGGGGGGGACAGATCGAGGCACAATCCTTTCCCTTCTTGCTGCTGCCCACTGTGCTGTCACCAGTGGTGAATAGTCACTGCCACTGACTAGGTAATATAGTACCTTCGCTCACTTTGCCCCTGTCAGGGGAAGAAATCCGTCCAAGGGAGAAATGGAGGCCTCTCCGTCACCAGCGATGCTGCGCCGGACTCTCCGGAGAAGTTACTGCGCACCAGTCCTCACGAACTCATACACGGGCACCCAAGGCGTTAGGGCCCCCTCGGATTCCTCCACCCTCGCGGAACTCAGTCGAAGGTACTGAACCCCAGGCATCCGCCATAGTACCTCACCCCAGGCTAAAGGTGCCTGGGATGGACTCCATCTCTGCTCCAGCTAGGCCAAGGGCGCCTAGGCCTGGAACACCGGAACGCCAGCACCCAAGCTGAAGGTGCCTGGGTGCGGCCACGTCCTCCGACTCTCTCCCCAAAATCAGGGCCTCCGCCCCTTTTATGACCTCTCCCTTTGCATCACAGCGGGTTCCCCGCCCGGCTGTACCAGCTCCAGGGGAGGACAAAAAGGCACGGTTTGCGGTGTATGTTCAGCTCGGGCCCAAGGCAACAGCGCCACCCAGGGACCCCAAGGAACTTCACACCACCAGAGTCCTTACAAAATTCAAATACCCGCTACAACTATATTTATAAATTACTTTTTTGCAATAAGCTTATCAGTTAGTGATATAAACCGATAAACTGCTGAAGTCCATTCTGAAAGAGAAGACTAAACTTGAAAGACAAATCGAGCTTCCTTAACAGCAGCTGTACCAGAGATAGGCATCCTAAGTGCCACAAGACATTTGTAGCAGGCAACAAATAAAAAAAATATATAACGTGGTATGAGTTACAACACAAAGTAAGGAGATGGAGTAGGAACATGCTGGCATCACTATTGACTACTGAGGAGCTTAGGCTTAAAGACATTCTAATGAATTAGAATATAATGTTGGCCAAAATCGACACAAAACAAATTAAGTTGCAATGGTCAAGGAGACAATTTTATTGAAACAGTTTTCCTAATTTGCAAGCTAATAACAATTAAATATAACTTGCGCCAGTCACAGGTATGCTCGCCTGAACTAAAAACTTGACAAAGCCTACATTTCTGTCTTTATCATGAGTCCCGGGCAAGCCTCCAGCTACTGCAAAACCCAGTTAGAAGAATATATCAGTTAACAGACGTTAACCACTCTCAATGTTAAACTGTCAATAAACCCGTGTAGACCGTTCTTAGGTATAGGGGAGAGCAAGTTCATTTGTTCAGTGTTTAATTTGTTTGTGAATCCTAAATCAAGCTTTGTTTAGTATGTTTTGGTATGCCTTGCATACATTGTTAGGCAAATATGTTTTTGTGAGTCTGTTGCAAAGTTCCCTACCTTGAGATCCAGTACCATCACTCCCTGTTTGCAGATTAAAAGCGCTAAGCCACTGTCTTGCAATTGGCAACACCATACCTCCCAACTTTTGAACTTGACAATAAGGGACACTTAAGACCCATACGAAAATCGGAAGAAAAATTTTGTCCGACAAACGATCTGCCGATTTTCGTATCGGTAGTACGGTGCTTTCGACAGCCAATTTTGCTTTTTTGTCCGACAAAAGCTGGATGTGCGGACTATAAAATTTTTGACGGATTTGAACTCATCCGATTAGTACGGTTTTCGTCCGGAAAAAAATGTAAGAGCAAGATTAAGCATGCTCAGAAATGAAAGAATACATACAAAACTATTCAACACATTACATGACTTCTGGCGTTGTATTCTGTCATACGAAAGTTTTCGTATGGTGAGTAACCTCTTCACTTTTGTCATGAGACTAGCATGTATCAAAAAACGGATGAACGGTACTCCGAAAATCTGATGGTGTGTACGAGGCTTTAGATCGCAGGATGGGACGAGGAGATCGCATGATTGGACGGGGAGATCGCAGGATGGAACGGAGAGATCACAGGATGGGGTGGGGAGATCGCAGGATGGGGTGGGGAGATCGCAGGATGGGAAGGGGAGATCGCAGGATGGGAAGGGGAGATCGCAGGATGGGAAGGGGAGATCGCAGGATGGGAAGGGGAGATCGCAGGATGGGACGGGGAGATCGCAGGATGGGACGGGGAGATCGCAGGATGGGAAGGGGAGATCGCAGGATGGGACGGGGAGATCACAGGATGGGACGGGGAGATCACAGGATGTGACGGGGAGATCGCAGGATGGGACAGGGGGGTGGACAGGAAGACCTCAGGATTCAGGATGAATGGGGGTGGACAAGGAGCTCAGGAGAGAAAGCATAAAACAGTGCAATTCAGATTCAATTCAGATTGAGACACAGATCACTCCCCGTTCTCAGCACACTCACTGTCCTTATCTCCTGCTGCAGAGTCCTGTACAGATGAAGCAGACAGAACAAGTGGTGCACTGTGACTGCAGCCTGAGCCCAGCTTCTGTCTTCCAATGATCTGATAAGATTCTGGGCTCAGGCTTCACCAGAAATCTGTCTATCATCTGCCAGGACACTGCAACAGCTTAAAGCGGAGGTTCACCCAAAAGTGAACCTCCGCTTTTCGGAACCCTCCCCCCCTCCAGTGTCACATTTGGCACCTTTCAGGGGAGAGGGGGTGCAGATACCTGTATAAAACAGGTATTTGCACCACTTCCGGGTGCAGACTCCCGTGGGAGTCCCGCCCCTTCGCGTCACCCCTCCCCCCGTTGTGTTCTGGGAAACACTCGGCTCCCAGAACACAACAGGGACCAGTGAGGACGGCGCAGCGCGACTCCAGCATGCGCCGCAGGGAACCGGGCAGTGAAGCCGCAGCGCTTCACTTCCCGATTCCCTCACCGAGGATGGCGGTGGGGGAAGCCGAGAGCCTAGCGGTAGCTCGGCTTCGGCTGCCGATGTCGCGGGCGAGCTGGACAGGTAAGTGTCCTTTTTTTAAAAGTCAGCAGCTGCAATATTTGTAGCTGCTGGCTTTTTAAAAAAAAAATTCCGGTGAACCTCTGCTTTAACTGCAGCAACTTTTCTATAAGGCACACACACTGACCTGCTCTCCTCCAATGGAAAGTGCCTCCTCGTCTTCAGCACAGATCAGCAACTGACTCCACCCCCATAGCACAGAGTGAGTGGCCAGCACAGGATGATTGCTATGAGCTGCAGCCAATGATCATATGAAAAGCAGCCAGGAGGTCCAATCAAAGAAGGTGTTCACACACAGTGAGAAAAACAGCCTCAGCCTGCGGGATTCTGCCTGCATATGCGGGATAGTGGGACAGCCATCCCTTTGTGTGACAATCCCGCCCATTCAGGGACGGATGGGAGGTATGGACAACACTGTGAGCGTGTTATGTATGCGACTTCGGTTGGCTGTTGGGCTGCCTATCTAAAAGACCTAATAAGCAGCTCAATGGCCAATTCTAGGTAGAGTCCAGATGTAACCCCAACACCATATAACATGACAGCCAATTCCACACACACCAACTATTTATGTGCTTTATATGCATGGCCCAGTAGGACTTGCTTTAAAGTGCCATGCTTCCTTCAGTACAGACTTTCAAGATGCTTTCATCCTGCTGGATATTTAAAAAATATATATCATATTATAAAGAAAAAGCAGTAGAAAACGTCTCTGTGACTAGTGGAGCAAGGCTAATATCTCTGAACTATAGTATCTGGAAGCCAGTGGGACTTTCATTCTACAATAACCCATCACTGATTAGATGGACTGTCCCGCCTGTAAGTGGACACTAAATGTCCGATAATGCGAAGCAGATGGATTAGCAGTTCCAGAAATATTTAATAGTACAGAATTTAGATCTTGTCATTCCATGCTATGAATGCACGCATTGACACGTCATATCTTCATCTGACAGTGAAAAGGTTTGAACATCGATCTTCTCTAAACCCAATAGAGGGCCAAATGGTTTATTTCCACGTTTTTCTAATTTATGGCTAACACTCTGACTTTATTTTGAAATGTTTCTATAAAATATTAATGTGTGGTGAGAGAATAACTCTCAACAAAAGACAAGGTTCACGTTTTATCCGACGGGAGGTTACAGCAAGATTTATAGCGATAAAAGACACAACTGTTGTTTGATTGCTCATTTGGCTCGTCCCCTGTCGAGACGGACATATTTTTTCAGGTATTAAAGCTGCCACGGTGACGCTGATCCACTTTTGGCTTCTAAATCAGTGCTGCGTATTGTTAATTTTTAAAGCCACTGAGTAGTTTATAACTGATATGAATTATTGATAGGGAAATGTTCTCAGCCCTGATTGCTGTTTTCTAATAGAAAGACTTAAGAAGAAGTAGAACCTCTTTGTTAGTTTGTGAGAACACTGAGGGCCGCACTTTCTAAAGGCAACTGTAATTCTATTTACATGGAGAGGAATTTAAAATGAGATATACTTCAGAGAGCATATTTAGGTAAAGTACTTATCACTTTGTATGTACACTCAGTGACCGCTTTATTGGGAACATCTACATTGTACTAGGTAGCACCCTCTTTTTATTTCTTTATCACATACAGTTGTGCTCAAAAGTTTGCATACCCTGGCAGAAATATTGAATTTTGGCATTTATATTGAAAATATGACTAATCATGCCAAACAACTGTCTTTTATTCAAGGATAGTAATTACATGAAGCCATTTCATGGTGATCAAGAGATCCCTAAATTTTCCACATCTTAAATGATTGAACAGTACTGACTGGCATATTCAAGACTTTGGATGTCTTTTTTTTTTTTTTTTTCGTTCAATAGATTTTTATTTTTCAAAATAAGTATAGATATCACATAGGTACAGCATGACAAAGGGTAATATCATGTATAACAAATCACAATTTTTCAGCACAAAACAGAGACTCAGCAACAAATCCTCCAAAGGTGTTTCAGAGAACAACTATGGGTCAAGGAACTGAAGTTATAAAATAACCCCTGGTAAATAGAAAGAAGAACAGTATAAAAAAGAACCAGAGAGTCAGACAGTCTGCAAAGTCCTACCCATCCTGGGCACCCCAAATGGGATCATCCTGTGCCCCGGTTAGGCCCCCCCCCCCCAGCCCGCCCCCCTTACAGATACCTAACACCAGGTTATGAGGAGTTCAAATGTAGAAAACAATTATACTCTAACCCTGAAGCGCATATTGAATTTGATTCATAGAGTTGCCGAAACAATTACACAACAATTAATTATGGCAAACCCTTAAATCACATCTATCAACCAAAGGTGAAAAAAAAATATATATATATATATATTAATAAATAAGACATAAAATGAAAAAGGAGAAAGAGAAAAAGGAAGAAAGAGAAGAGAAGAGGGAAGAAACCACGTGCCTAATATGATGTTTAGGAAATGGGATGATCGGAGTTGATCCCGACCACCAGAGAAATACCACGGTAAACAGCCCAAGGTTCTCACACAGCTTCAAATTTAGGGATTGCATTTGATAAAATACAAGCCAACTTCTCTTGTGCCATAATCCAAGAGATCTTATTTTGTATTGCCAGCATGGAAACCCTGGGTTGCCTCCAAGATCTAGCAATAGTAAGTTTTGCCCCAAGTAGCATAAAGTGGATCAGCTGCCGAGTGGGTTTGGAGACGTTAGGAATACAGGCATTGAGGAGAGCAATACTGGATGTATTTTTATATCCTTTTCCATCTTTGTAAAGTTTCAATAGCTTGTTACACAGGTCTTTTGACTGTTCTTTTCTGCTCCCCATGGCTTAGTATCTAGTCTGCTTAGTGCATCCATGTAAGAGCTAACAAACTCATTGACTATTTATACACAGACACTAATTGCGATTTAAAAAGCCACAAATGTGGGAAATTAACCTTTAATAGCCATTTTAACCTGTGTGTGCCACCTTCTGTGTCTGTACCAAGGCCAAACATTCCAGGGTATGTAAACTTTTGATCAGGGCCATTTGTGTGATTTCTGTTATCATTATGATTTTAAAAAGAGCCAAAAAACGATGTGAAAATAAATGACTTCATGTGATCACTATCCTTGAATAAAAGACAGCTTTTTGGCATGATTAGTCATATTTTCAATATAAATGCCAACATTTCACAATTTCTGCCAGGATATGCAAACTTTAGATTGAACAATGTTTTGAATTAACCCTATGTAATGAGAAATGCTCACATGTTCATTAGATATCTAGGCATAATAGTGTCAATATGGGGCAAACTATATACAGTGCCTTTTGAAAAGTATTCATACCCCTTGAAAGTTTCCACATATTGTCATGCTACAACCAAAAATGTAAATGTATTTTATTTGACTTACTCTGATACCCCTAACTAAAATCTAGTGGAACCAATTGCCTTCAGAAGTCACCTAATTAGTAAATAGCGTACGCCTGTGTGTAATTTAATCTCAGTATAAATCTAGCTGTTCTCTGAAGCCCTTATGCGGTGTACACACGATAGGAATTTCCGATGAAAACAGTCAGACGGAGTCCGTTAAGGTTTTTTCATCGGAAATTCCGACCGTGTGTGGGCCCCATCAGAGAAATTCCGATGAATTCCATCTGAATTTTAAAATAGAACCTGTTCTATTTTTTTCCGAATAAATTTTGTCGGAATTCCGATGGGAGTTTGGTCGGAAAAAGGTCAGATCGTGTGTATGGGGCATTAGACGTTTGTTAGAGAACCTTAGTGTACAAACAGCATCAAGCTTTGAACATCTCACAGAGCACTATTCAATCCATCATCTGAAAATGGAAAGGGTATGGCACAACTGCAATCCTACCAAGACATGGCCATCCACCTAAACTGACAGGCCGGGCAAGGAGAGCATTAATCAGAGAAGCAGCCAAGAGGCCCGTGGTTATTCTGGAGGGGCTGTAGAGATCCACAGCTCAGGTGGGAGAAACTGTCCACAGGCCAACTATTAGTCGTACATAGACATGTGCATTCGTTTTCGTCCGAATGCATTTTCGTCTGAATTTCAGGGATTTTCGTTATCGTTTTAACAAACGAAAACGAAAGCACAGAAACAGAATACCGAAAGATCCGACATAAACAAATGCTTTATTTTTGTTTTTGTTGCAACAACAGTTCGATATAGATAGGAGATTCGACATGACGCTGACAATAACAATCTGTGTCTATCGAACCTGTGGTCGAATGTGCCTAACCGTAACTCTATAAGTCCAAGATTATTCTACATAGAGAGAAAAGATTCGACATTATAGAGAGAAAAGATTCGACATTATAGAGAGAAAAGATTCGACATAGAGAGAATTGGGTGGGTGAAGTAAAATAAAAATAATGATGATGATGAATGTTATTGGCTGATTGTAACCAAAGAGGAGGAGCAGTAAAATAGCTAGAACTAACTTGACAATTCAACATGAACGACGAAGATTCGACAAAGCATCAAAAAACATACAAACGTTGAATCTGTCATTGAAGGCTTATGGTGTCTGTCGAAAGTTCTAAGAAGATTCGACGGAGCAGCTAAACTGTACGACGCTGCAATCGTAAATTTCCGGTCAAATGCATCCGCCCATAGGCTATAGAAGAATTCTAATGTTGGTTGACTAGTAATAATAATTAATAAATATAATTATTACTAGTCATACATTAGAATTCTACTATGGCTAGCTTGAAGGCGGAACATTCGACCGGAAATGTATGATTGCAGCGTCGTACAGTTTCGCTGCTCCGTCGAATCTTCTTTGAACATTCGACAGACACCATAAGCCTTCAATGACAGATTCGACCTTAATTAATTCAGAACGAAAAACTAAATAGATAAAAATGAATTTCGGAAGTAACTAAATAAATTTATTTTTCGGACGAAAACGAAATTCCGAAACAAAATATTTCAGTGTGCACATGTCTAGTCGTACACTCCACAAATCTGGCCTTTATGGAAGAGTGGCAAGAAGAAAGCCATTGTTGAAAGAAAGCCATTAAAAGTCCCATTTGTAGTTTGCGAGAAGCCATGTAGGGGACACAGCAAATATGTGGAAGAGATGCTCTGGTCAGATGAGACCAAAATTTTACTTTTTGGGCTAAAAGCAAAACGCTATGTGTGCCGGAAAACTAACGCTGCACATCACCCTGAACACACCATTCCCACCGTGAAACATAATGGTGGCAGCATCATGTTGTGGGGGTGCTTTTCTTCATCAGGGACAGGAAAGCTGGTCAGAGTTGATGAGAAGATGAATGGAGCCAAATACAGGGCAATCTTAGAAGAAAACCTGTTATGCCCTGTACACACGATTGTTTTTTCCAGTGAAAAAAGTCCGATGGACTTTTTTCATCGGAAAAAACGATCGTGTGTGGGCCCCAGCTAACTTTTTTCCATCGGTGTAAAAAAATAGAACATGTTTTAAATTTTTCCGATGGTAAAAAAAACGATAGGAAATTCCAATAGTCTGTGTGGAACTCCAACGAAGAAAAAACCCACGCATGCTCAGAAGCATTGAACTTAATTTTTCTCGGCTCATCAGAGTGTTTTACGTCACTGCGTTTTGGACGGTCGGAATTTTGTCTGATGGTGTGTATGCAAGACTGATAGAAGTCAGCTTCATCGGAATTCCGACGGAAAATTCCATCGGATTTTATTCCATCGGAAATCCGATCGTGTGTACGAGGCATTAGAGTCTGCAAAAGACTTGAGAATGGGGCAGAGGTTCACCTTCCAGCAGGACAACAACCCTAAACATACAGCCAGAGCTACAATGGAATGGTTTAGATCAAAGCAAATTCATGTGTTAGGATGGCCCACTCACAATCCAGACCTAAATCCAATTAAGAATCTGTGGAAAGACTTGAAAGTTGTGTAAAGATAAGCGCTGATGTGAATAAAGGTGAACCAAAGAATTTATGTGAACCAAAAAAATTAAGATAATCAAATGGTGATTGCTGCTAATATTGTGTAGTGTACTGATATCACAACAAATAAATAAATCAATTAGTGGTTAATACATCGCTATCATATCACATAAATTAAATACACCACAGTTGCACTCACACATGCCCCGCAATATGATCGCATGTAAGATGGTCAGTTGCATAAATAGAGCTCCTCACTTAGCTTTCCGTGCTCACACAGCACTAAGGTTGATGGCTCCTCCTTAAGCGTTACATCACTGGACACGTGACTTTTTCAAAGGTGCCAAAAAGTCACGTGTCCAGTGATGTAACACGTAAGGAGGAACCATCAACCTTAGTGCTGTGTGAGCACTAGTGATGAGCCGAACACCCCCGGGTTCGGTTCGCACCAGAACCCGCGAACGGACCGAAAGTTCGCACGAACATTAGAACCCTATTAAATACAATGGTTGCGAACGTTCGAAATCTAAAGTGCTATTTATAACGACTAATATGCATGTTATTGTCCTAAAAAGGGTTTGGGAACCCGGGTTCTGCACCAGGGGACATGTATCAATCCAAAAAAAAGTTTTAAAAACGGCAGTTTTTCGGGAGCAGTCATTTTAATGATGCATAAAGTGAAAAAAAAAAAAGTCAAATATTCCTTTAAATATCGTACCTGGGGGGTGTCTAAAGTATGCCTGTGAAGTGCCACGTGTTTCCTGTGTTTAGAACTGTCCCTGCACAAAATTACATTTCTAAAGGAAAAAAAGCCATTTAAAACTGCTTGCGGGTTTAATGTAATGTCTGGTCCCGGTAATATGGATGAAAATCTTTAAGAAAAATGGCATAGCTACCCCATCACAGCCCCCCCCCCCCTACCCCAGCCCATTACCAGCCCCTTTGGGTCTTGTATGGATATTAAGGGGAACCCCGCTCACAAAATAAAAAAGGTCCTATATACTCTGAACAGCCGTATACAGGCGGTGCATACAAGACAGGGACTGTAGGTTTGTTCTTATGTAGAATCTGTTTGTAATTTTGAACAGGTACATTGTTTAAGTGTAGCTCCAGCCAAAAAATCTATTTTTAAGCTTTTTGGAAAACATAGGGAAGGGTTATCACCCCTGTAACATTTGTTTTGCTGTCTGTGCAGTGTGCACCTGTTCAGAACAGTTCACCTCACTTTCCGTCCTAATGACAAATGTTTTTTGAAAATTTGGGGTTTTTATTGAAACAAGAATTGGTGATAAAGCATCAGTGGAGAGGAGACACTTTTTTTCCCATATTAACTCTTACAGGAGAGAATTTGCCTTTCTAGGGGTAGATTTCCTCTCACTTCCTGTTGTATCCTTCCGTTTGCAAGGAGGAGTCGTTTGTAAGTTGGATGTTTGAAAGTAGGGGCCTGCCGTATATACTCAGCTGAAATTTGCCCCTTACATGTTGGCGTTGCCACAACACTGTGAGCCCTCACAGTTACTCTTGGTGGGTGCATGAATGGGCCCTGCTGTGAATTATTAGATCAAGAATTGTAATTGCATGCCCCTGTTGAACAGGGGCTGAAAAATTGGGCTGAAAAATTGGGCCTTTGGTGGTGGTGGTGGTGGTGGTGTTGACACAACACTGTAAGGCCTCACAGTTAGTCTTGGTGGGCGCAGGAATGGGTCCTGCTGTGAATTATTAGATCAAGAATTGTAATTACATGCCCCTGTTAAACAGGGGCAGGAAAATTGGGCCTTGGGCACTGGTGCCACAACACTGCAACCCCTCACAGATACTGTACTTGGAGCACAGCAATGAGCCCTGTTGCAAAGTATTGCATCAAAAATTGTAATTACACGCCCCTGTTAAACAGGGGCTGAAAAATTGGGCCTTAGCCACTGGTGCTGGTGCCACGACACTGCAACCTCTCCCAGATACTCTAGTTGGAGTGCAGGAATGAGCCCTGCTGCAAAGCATTGCATAAAAAATTGTAATTACATGCCCCTGTTAAACAGGGGCATAAAAATTGGGCCTTAGGCACTGGTGCCACAACACTGCAACCCCTCACAGATACTGTACTTGGAGCACAGCAATGAGCCCTGTTGCAAAGTATTGCATCAAAAATTGTAATTACACGTCCCTGTTAAACAGGGGCTGAAAAATTGGGCCTTAGCCACTGGTGCTGGTGCCACGACACTGCAACCACTCCCAGATACTCTAGTTGGAGTGCAGGAATGAGCCCTGCTGCAAAGCATTGCGTAAAAAATTGTAATAACACGCCCCTGTTAAACAGGGGCTGAAAAATTGGGCACCCAGAAACAAAAATGTTCTTCCAAGCTATCATCATCAATCGGATCATTGAGGAGGAGGAGGATAGTCAGTCAACATAACAGGACAGTCTCTCAGCATCAGCATCAGTCTTGAAGGGATGTGACATTTGAAAATAAATTAGTCTGTTATATCAGCTTCAGGTGTTTGGTAGCTGGTGGTGATCCAAGACTGGTTCATCTTTATGAAGGTCAGTCGATCAACAGAGTCGGTGGACAGGCGCACCCTGTGATCCGTGACAAATCCTCCAGCAGCACTGAATGTGCGTTCTGAAAGAACGCTGGATGCAGGACAGGCCAGTAGCTCAATTGCATACTGTGCAAGCTCTGGCCAGTGATCCATCCTCAAGACCCAGTAAGCCAGAGGATTTTCGGTGGGGAAGGTGTCCAAGTCTGACCTTGCCCCTAGGTATTCCTGCACCATGTATATCAGACGCTGGCGATGGTTGCTGGAACCGATCATACCTTGGGGCTGCGGACTAAAGAATTGTCTGAACGCATCAGTCAGACGGCCACCTTCCCCACCGCTCCTTCTTTGACTGACCGAAGCCTCAGCAACTCGTTGTCCAGGACCAGGAGTTTGTAACCTCCCAGTCTCTGGGAACGCGTTGCACAGACCTTTCTGCAAGGCCTCCCAGAGTTGTCTCATTCTCTGCTCCCTCTGCGACGGTAAGATAAGGTCCGCAACCATACCCGTGTACCGTGGATCAAGGAGAGTGACCAGCCAGTAATGGTCCCTCTCCTTGATCCGAAGAACACAAGGATCCTTCCGCAGACTTTGCAGGATCAGGGAGGCCATGCAGTGTAGGTTAGCTGAGGCATTCGGTTCGGAGTCCTCTGGGTCACTAAGGACGACATGATCCGCAGCCACCTCCTCCCAGCCACGTACAAGTCCACTGGTTTCTTGGGACTGTAAATCATCCCTAAAAGACTGCTGCTGATGATGCTGAGTGCCAGGCTCCACCTCCATGCTGACACAATCCTCCTCCTCCTCCTCCTCCTCTTCTTCCTGTGCGATGGGTGGGACAGAAGGAACACTGTCTGGGTAAAGGGGGCCTTGAGAGGCAAGGAAGTCCTCCTCTTCCTGCCTCTGTTCTGCCTCAAGTGCCCTGTCCATTATTCCACGCAGCGTATGTTCCAACAGGTGGACAAGAGGTACAGTGTCACTGATGCATGCACTGTCACTGCTCACCATCCTCGTGGCCTCCTCAAATGGTGCCAGGACAGTGCATGCATCGCTGATCATGCCCCACTGGCGTGGTGAAAAAAACCCGAGCTCCCCTGACCCTGTCCTGGTACCGTAGTCGCACAGGTACTCATTGATGGCCCTCTGCTGCGTGTGCAGCCGCTGCAGCATGGCCAACGTTGAGTTCCACCTGGTGGGCATGTCACATATAAGGCGGTTCTTGGGCAGGTTCAACTCCTTTTGTAGCTCAGCCAGGCGAGCACTGGCATTATAAGATCTGCGGAAATGCACACAGACTTTCCTGGCCTGCCTCAGGACATCCTGTAAGCCCGGGTACCTGCCCAAGAACCGCTGCACCACCAGGTTAAGGACGTGAGCCACACAGGGCACATGGGTCAGTTGTCCCTGTCGGAGAGTGCTTGCCCCTGCAGAGCAGACAGAACCTCTGCCCCAGTGTGGCTCCTGTCCCCCAAACACACCAGCGCAAGCACGGCATGGCATCTTTTTGCCTGCGTACTTGCGTAGCCCCTTGAACGCCTACGGAGCACCGCTGGTTCCGAGGACAAAGCACAGGAAGAGGCCACAGAGGAAGAAGAAGAGGAGAGGGTGGAGGACAGAGGTGTGTCACAACCAGTAGTAGCATTTTGGAGGCGTGGCGGTGGAACAACCTCCAACACTGCTGCACCTTGTCCTGCATCCTGCCCAGCTGCCAAAAGAGTGACCCAATGGGCCGTGAAAGAAAGGTAACGTCCCTGTCCATGCCTGCTGGACCATGAGTCAGCGGTAATATGCACCTTACCGCTGACCGCCCTGTCCAGCAAGGCCAAGACATTGCCTTCCACATGCCGGTAGAGAGCCGGAATCGCCTTCCGTGAGAAAAAGTGGCGTTTGGGAACCTGCCACTGAGGAACCGCACATTGCACAAACTCACGGAAGGGGGCCGAGTCTACCAACTGAAAAGGCAGCAGTTGAAGCGCTAGCAATTTAGCCAAGCTAGCATTCAACCGCTGGGCATGTGGATGGCTGGGAGTGAACTTCTTTCGACGGTCCAGCAGCTGGGGCAGGGAAATTTGCCTGCTAGAATCGGACGTCGGTGTACTGCTAGCAGAGTGCCCGCAAGTACTTGGCTGTGACACACCTAATTCTACACCTTCATTCCTCTCAGAGCAGGTTTCAGAGAGGACTAAAGGTATAGTGGTGTTGGAGATCCCAGCTTATGTGGTGCAAGAAGAGGTCTGCTTTGTTCTTTGGTGTGGGTCTTTAAGGTAGGCTTGCCAACGAGCTGCATGGCAGGTCAACATATGTCTGGTCAAGCATGTGGTGCCCAAGCGGGTGATGTTTTGGCCACGCGATATACGCTTGAGACATATGTTGCAAACAGCAGCTGTGTGATCTGATGCACTCGACTCAAAAAAGGCCCACACCAAAGAACTTTTTGAATAACGGGCAGAGGCAGCGCCCTGCACAGGCGGAGCTCTGCGTTGTGATTCCGACGGTGTGCTGCCCTTACGCTGGCCCCCCGAGGGCATCCTGCCTCGTTGGAGATGTGCCTCCTCCTCATCCTCCTCCTCCTCCTCCTCCTCTCTCCTATTAGGCACCCACGTAGATTCAGTGACCTCATCATCCCCTCCCTCCTCATCACTGGAGCCAATCTGGCAGTATGCTGCAGCTGCTGGAACATGACTGCCAGATTGGTGTCCTTCTTGAGCATCCCCTCTCTCTGCTCTCACACTACTGCCTTCCTCTAGCTGGGTATCATCATCAGACCCTTCGAAACGCTGGGCATCCTCCTGGAGCATGTACCCAACACTGTGCTCAAACAGTTCGGGGGACTCCTCAGGAGGACATGGTTGGTCTAGGGAAGGAGTGGCTGATGATGACATTGATACCAGGGAAGAGGACGCTTTGGCAGCTGCTTTGCCAGTACCCTAAACCTGGGTGAGAGAGGATGAGGAGGATGAGGAGGGCTTGGTCATCCACTCTACCAAGTCTTCGGCATGATGCGGCTCAACACGTCCAGCTGCTGAAAAGAAGGACAAGCGTGTCCCATGGCCACGTGCTGATGGCGATGCACCGCGTCCACGACCAGCACTGTTGTCTCTAGACACAGAGCCTGCTTGCCCTCTTTTATTGGCTCCTGACTGTCTGCCTCTCCTTGTTTGCCTTCCAGACATTCTAATGGCCTGCTTGGAAATGGGAAAAGCAGCAATACAGGCTAAGTTCAGGTGTAATATGGTCAGGAGGCACACTCCGCCCGCTGTAAGTGCCGCAAAATCCTGTTGGTGTAACACACCAGGAAAAAGCAGCAATACAGGCTAAGTTCAGGTGTAATATGGTCAGGAGGCACACTCCGCCCGCTGTAAGTGCCGCAAAATCCTGTTGGTGTAACACACCAGGAAAAAGCAGCAATACAGGCTAAGTTCAGGTGTAATATGGTCAGGAGGTACACTCCGCCCGCTGTAAGTGCCGCAAAATCCTGTTGGTGTAACACACCAGGAAAAAGCAGCAATACAGGCTAAGTTCAGGTGTAATATGGTCAGGAGGCACACTCCGCCCGCTGTAAGTGCCGCAAAATCCTGTTGGTGTAACACACCAGGAAAAAGCAGCAATACAGGCTAAGTTCAGGTGTAATATGGTCAGGAGGCACAC
Source organism: Rana muscosa (assembly GCA_029206835.1). Lineage (NCBI taxonomy): Eukaryota > Metazoa > Chordata > Amphibia > Anura > Ranidae > Rana > Rana muscosa. Next base: position 69,311,815 of record CM055117.1, on the reverse strand, counting down.
TCCGCCCGCTGCAAGTGCCGCAAAATCCTGTTGGTGTAACACACCAGGAAAAAGCAGCAATACAGGCTAAGTTGAGGTGTAATATGGTCAGGAGGCACACTCCGCCCGCTGTAAGTGCCGCAAAATCCTGTTGGTGTAACACACCAGGAAAAAGCAGCAATACAGGCTAAGTTCAGGTGTAATATGGTCAGGAGGCACACTCCGCCCGCTGTAAGTGCCGCAAAATCCTGTTGGTGTAACACACCAGGAAAAAGCAGCAATACAGGCTAAGTTCAGGTGTAATATGGTCAGGAGGCACACTCCGCCCGCTGTAAGTGCCGCAAAATCCTGTTGGTGTAACACACCAGGAAAAAGCAGCAATACAGGCTAAGTTCAGGTGTAATATGGTCAGGAGGCACACTTCGCCCGCTGTAAGTGCCGCAAAATTCTGTTGGTGTAACACACCAGGAAAAAGCAGCAATACAGGCTAAGTTCAGGTGTAATATGGTCAGGAGGCACACTCCGCCCGCTGTAAGTGCCGCAAAATCCTGTTGGTGTAACACACCAGGAAAAAGCAGCAATACAGGCTAAGTTCAGGTGTAATATGGTCAGGAGGCACACTCCGTCCGCTGTAAGTGCCGCAAAATCCTGTTGGTGTAACACACCAGGAAAAAGCAGCAATACAGGCTAAGTTCAGGTGTAATATGGTCAGGAGGCACACTCCGCCCGCTGTAAGTGCCGCAAAATCCTGTTGGTGTAACACACCAGGAAAAAGCAGCAATACAGGCTAAGTTCAGGTGTAATATGGTCAGGAGGCACACTCCGCCCGCTGTAAGTGCCGCAAAATCCTGTTGGTGTAACACACCAGGAAAAAGCAGCAATACAGGCTAAGTTCAGGTGTAATATGGTCAGGAGGCACACTCCGCCCGCTGTAAGTGCCGCAAAATCCTGTTGGTGTAACACACCAGGAAAAAGCAGCAATACAGGCTAAGTTCAGGTGTAATATGGTCAGGAGGCACACTCCGCCCGCTGTAAGTGCCGCAAAATTCTGTTGGTGTAACACACCAGGAAAAAGCAGCAATACAGGCTAAGTTCAGGTGTAATATGGTCAGGAGGCACACTCCGCCCGCTGTAAGTGCCGCAAAATCCTGTTGGTGTAACACACCAGGAAAAAGCAGCAATACAGGCTAAGTTCAGGTGTAATATGGTCAGGAGGCACACTCCGTCCGCTGTAAGTGCCGCAAAATCCTGTTGGTGTAACACACCAGGAAAAAGCAGCAATACAGGCTAAGTTCAGGTGTAATATGGTCAGGAGGCACACTCCGCCCGCTGTAAGTGCCGCAAAATCCTGTTGGTTTAACACACCAGGAAAAAGCAGCAATACAGGCTAAGTTCAGGTGTAATATGGTCAGGAGGCACACTCCGCCCGCTGTAAGTGCCGCAAAATCCTGTTGGTGTAACACACCAGGAAAAAGCAGCAATACGGGCTAACTTCAGGTGTATTATGTGCAGGAGGCTTAGCAACAATGACACTGACACTGTCCCCTGCCTATCCTTCTCTCTCCCTGCACACAAGGTTTATCAAAGTATATGACACTGACACTCTCCCTGCCTATCCTTCTCTCTCCCTGCACACAAGGTTTAGCAAAGAATATGACACTGACACTGTCCCCTGCCTATCCTTCTCTCTCCCTGCACACAAGGTTTATCAAAGTATATGACACTGACACTCTCCCTGCCTATCCTTCTCTCTCCCTGCACACAAGGTTTATCAAAGTATATGACACTGACACTCTCCCTGCCTATCCTTCTCTCTCCCTACACACAAGGTTTAGCAAAGAATATGACACTGACACTCTCCCTGCCTATCCTTCTCTCTCCCTACACACAAGGTTTAGCAAAGAATATGACACATATTGCGGGGCATGTGTGAGTGCAACTGTGGTGCATTTCATTTATGTCACTCCCAGTTTAGTCCATCTGCGCAATGAGTTTGTCATTTTTTCTTTTTTGAGCAATACGGGTCTATGAAGGATTGAGAAGTAATGAAGGTTTGAGAGCAATCCATTACAGCATTGGAGACCAAAAACCTGATCATCTGGGTATCGTTATCCTCCTGATTTCTATTTCACCTAGCAGTGGTGTCTGACTTGGTTTTATATTATCAGAACTCTGGAAACCATTTTATTTATACCAGTTTGGAAGCACTTTATTTATTACTAGAAAATGCATTTCCTGCAGAAAATGCGTGGGAATGCTGAATAGCTGAATTGCTAAAGCTAACTGGATGAGTAGCTTAAATCCGTAAGAAAAAGTTGAAGAAGTGAGAATAGTTTGAAAAGTAGGAATGGTTTTAAAATAAACATGAATTTCATTAAAAAAAAAGTTTAACACCACTAAATGTATGAAAGATGTGGAATGTTTCAATTTTTTTTTGAAAAGCTGACACTAAACTGAATTGTTTTTTCAAAAATGTTTTTTTTTCAAAAATGTTTTTTTTTTTTTTTTTAAATGAATTTTTTTTTTTTCAAAAAAGAATTTTTTACAGGACAGTCAATGGAAGAAAATGTAGAACTCTTGTCATTTGGAAGCTCAACCAGACAAAAGTAAAAGGCGTATCACAAAACATTGCCTAAAACTAGACAAAAATACCTACGTTTTGATGTATAAATTGTGTATGACATGTAGATCTTGTGGGCTTGAGAGCAATTTATAGAGAAGGAACTAAGATAATTTTTTTAAGGCTCTGTGCTCTAGCTATGACATCATCCACTCTAAGCAGCCCAATAGACACCCTGTTTAATTGATAACATTTCCTGAAATGATCACTAAACTTAAACAGCTTTTTCACAAAAACTGTAAAAGATATCAAACTGAAAATATATTTCTGGATAGCTGAATATTTTGTGAACATTTTAAAGTTTGTTTGGTATCTGTAGGTGAAAGTATGAAGGAGCTGAAACTTTTGGGAGCGGAAGAAGATTTTAAGGATTTGAAGCATGCTCTCATTGACTTTAATGTTAAAAAAAGTGATAAAAAGCTTAATATTTTAAAAAGCATAAATAGTACAAAAAAATTTAAGAAGTCCCATCATTAGCTGAAAGAGATGAACATTTTAAAAGTTGAATGGTTTTAATAGCTGAAAGTATGCAGAAGTTACGCAGAGCCAAAAAACGTACAGAATAAAATTAAAATTAAAATTAAGAATAATAAAAATCCAAATAACAATACCGGGAATGCTTGGAGAGCATTCCCACTAAATAAAAAAACGAATAACAATAGTGGGACTGCTGAAGCACTCCCACTAATTATCTCGGCAGCACATATTGGATCACTGTGCAATAATTATTAAGGTTGATGATAGCGCTGTATTAACCACTAATTGAAGACTTGAAAGTTGCTGTTCACAGACACTCTCCATCCAATCTGACAGAGCTTGGGGCATTTTGCAAAGAAGAATGGGCAAAAATGTCACTCTCTCTAGATGTGCAAAGCTGGTAAAGACATTCCCAAAAAGACTTGCAGCTGTAATTACAGTGAAAGTTGGTTCTACAAAGTATTGACACAGGGGGGCACTATACAAATGCACACCACACTTTTTCACATATTTATTTGTAAACATTTTGGAAAACCATTTATCATTTCCCTTCCACTTCACAATTATGTGCCACTTTGTGTTGGTCTATCAAATACAATCCCAATGAAATACATTTACGTTTTTGGTTGTAACATGACAAAATGTGGAAAATTTCAAGGAGTATAAATATTTTTTCAAGGCACTGTATAAAACATATAGGTGCTAGAGGGACGTGACCACATGTTAACATGGAAGATTCTTGTTTAACCCTCTGCACACTGCTATACACCCTTACATATGTCTAGCAAACTTTTGCTTAGAAATAGGGATTCACACATCCGGCAAGTATTAGCCGCCTATGATTGCTAGTGTGGCTGTCCCGAATCCATGGTTCTCCCTCCCCTCCCCCCTTCCCCCTCTCTACATCTGCCTTTCTTCCTGTTTTTCCTCCTTCTTTTCCTTGGGGTATCTTAAAGTGTTACTAAACCAAGAAATCTGGTCTCCCACAGTACACAGAACATGGAAATACAATAGTTTTAGTAAATATAAACTGCTAAATAAATGTTTTCATCAGAAGTATATAGCAGTCTTGTGACTTCTATCAGTGTCTGGTTAAAGCTTGTAGGAGGAGTTTTCATTCTGCTCTGACTGTCCTATTAGGCTGCAGGACCCCTTACCCTCTGTCTGGACAGTACTGATTGACCCTGTCCTGATCACATGCACTTTCCCAATAATAAACAAAAATAAATACACACCAAGCTGAGCATGTGCAGCTTGTCCCCTAGCTTTACTGCATATACAGACCGATTTTACTGTTGTGGGTTTAGTAACACTTTATTAAAAAAAAAAAAACAGTGGTGAATAAATACTATCAAAAGAAAGCTCTATTTGTGTGAAAAAGGGACAAAAATGTCATATGGGTACGGTGTTGCATGACAGTAATTATCATTCAAAGTGTGAGATCTCTGAAAGCTGTAAATTGGCCTGGTTAGGAAGGGGTTTAAAGTGCCCAGTGGGCAAGTGGTTAACATTGGCGTCTATGGGAAATTTTGGTCAGCTCGACATGGCACTGCTCCGAACCATAAGCGACAGGGACACCAAACTTGTAACTTTGTAAAAACAAACTTTAAAAAATAAAAATTAAATTTGCATTGATACATGTCCCCAGGGCAGTACCCGGGCCCCTATACCGTTTTTATGTCCAATAACTCGCATATACGGTAAGTTTAATGTTATTCCTTTCTTTTAAAACCATTATTTTTTTTCCATCAAGCTGCTGGACAAAGAAGGAATTATCCAACATATGGGGAAATATTATATAGCTTTCCTGGAAGATTTACATGCATAAAATGTAATTAAAAGTGTCTCTGGAAATATGCTTGGACAGAGCAGATTAAAATTTAATGGAAGCCATAATTAATAAATAATAGAACCTCTGATTACTAATGGGCTATGGTTTTTAAAAGCTCAGTGTTATAAAATATTCGGACAAACAACATCTTTTGTAAACCTAAAAGGTGAAAAAAAAACCCAGCGCTTCAAAAAAGGAGGAAAACACATGCTGGAAATGTGTTGCAAACTGCCGATATAGAACTCTCTTTATATATACAGCTCCATAAATTTCCCATATATTAATAGGCATTCATGTCATACGAAAAAAATGTAGTGCCTGGAAACTGAAGACAGCTATGCATAATAAATAAGGGACTATTCTGGTGGACGGTTTTTTAAAACAAAAAGTTGAGTGGATTTCTCAGTCTCCGGAGGGATCTTATGAGTATATGCAGTACAGTCATTGAAGTATATGTTGCTGCAGAAAAAAGGAGTCTTGACCTTTGAGTTGCGATCACAGTAATGTGGGAAATCTATCGGGATTTTATGTTCCATTGATTCCATTTTGTTGCCACTTGGAATGCTATGATCTTAAAAACCATATCTAATATCTATGAATTAATTTAGCTGTTGCTAACTGCACATAAGCAATGCTCTTATATGTTTTAAGGATGCTCATGGTGTAATGGTAGTAAAAGGTTTATGTAGCATTGGTATTTTAAAGGGAAACTGCAATTGAAACTTTATTCCTATAGTTTTTGGCAAGGCTGCTGATAGGGGGGTAGAGCCGGCCCTCCTGTATTGGGCCTCAGTCCTATCAGTTCAGCAGGGGGTCTGGGGGGCACATCAGGTACTGTTTAAAGCTGAATTCCAGGAATTCAGCCACTTTGTAAAAATTAAAGGCGCACTATGAGTTAAGTCCAAGGAGGTGCATGACATCTCCTGAACGTATATCTAACATTTATGCCTGACAGGTTTATGGCTCTCCTGGAGCATACACTGACATTCGGGGGCTGTGTGAGAGGGGAGAGAGGCACACAAAGCAGTTAACAGAGCCTCTGCACTCTTCTTCCCATTCAGAGAAGCCTTTGTATTTTGTGAATGAGTTCACATAATACAAAGGCTTCTGTGATTGGGCAGGAGGAGGGCAAAGTTGGGCATAGCAGCTGCACCGACTCTAATGTTGAAGATGCTCAGACCTGTAGTATTAGTTGGGCTCCTGGAAAAACAGCCATAGCCATCTTCCAGGAGTGCAATAAAACTGTCCAATATAAATAATTGAGTTAAGTTCAGGAGAGGTGTCATGCACGTCCTTGGATACTTTTGGATACATGCACAGCAATCCCACGAGCTGTGGCTCCTAACAAGTACATAAAAGTTCTCCAAGCCCTATCAGTTCAGCAGCGCGGGCCAGAGACAGAAAGCGGACTATTTACTATTTTCAGGAGCAGGCAAAGTGATCTCTGTGCCGCGACTATCAACGATAAAATTAAAGGTCTAGCCTCTTCTTCTTCAATATCAATCTACTGGGTCAGGACTTTAATGTAATTGTCGGAAACCACAGCATGGAGAATTACTTCACCTGATCCCGAAAATTTGTAAATAGTTCCCTCTCTATCCTCGACTCCTGCTGATAAACTGAAGGGGGTCTCTTGGAACCCCTTAATATGCAACAAAACTATCTGGGCTGTCAACAATATTTTGTAGCTTTCTTCTTCTACACACTTCCATCCATCTGTCTGAGTCTGACCCCCAGCCTTCCATTCAGTCTTGCACAGTTGTACAGGCTTCTAGCTTGTACTGAACTTGCTTACTCTGATTTTACAGAACACTGTGAGCTTCTCACAATGTGCATTAGAAACTGCAACAAGTCAGATAGCACCTGCCTCATTTTCTGGCTGGAGGGCGCCCAGGATCATCTAGTCTTTTTCTCCTTAGCCTGAGCATTCCTTAAATCATTGAGGCTCAGCATCAGGTGTAAGTGATACTTAGGACAGTCTGTTTGTAATAACTGACTCCCACACATCAAGGCATCAAACAGTGGTAGCCCCTCCATAGTCCATGCGATCAGCCCCTAATCTACATGCAGGGCGCTGGACGCATGGATTCCAATGGGTTTTTTTTTTTTTAAGTACATGATTAGAGCTCGTGGCTCTAATTGGCCTCAGTAAAGGGTGGACTCTGGGCACAGAGCGCTGCGCCCTGAGCCCACCTAGTTGTGTAACAATAGCCAATTAACATTCGCTATTGTCTTCCTGAATCTCCTCCCGGCCAATCAGGATGCAGGTCCTAAGATCCGATTGGCCAGGGAGTCTTATGACCCACTTCCTGTTCGTTTGTGAGAAGAAGCAATGGCCCCGGAGCTTGGAAGAGCCAGGAAGCAGCTCAGCCAGCTGTCCTCTCCAGCCAGGACTAGGCTCCTTCTTCCAGGGATGGCTCACCCGCAGCCACATCCAGCACTCCCCGCGGCCTCGGACAGTGGAGGGAGGAGGGGAGATCAGAGTGTCATCCTTGGACTCGTCACCTGCCTCCTAAGGTAAGAAGGCCACATCCCCATCCATCCATCTCCCCGGGGGGGGTGAGCGCCGTCTTCCCACCCGTCTCCCACGCAGTTGGGGGGGTGATGACAACACCCCCCACCATCTCCCACCGGGTGAGGGTGGCGTTGGTTTGCTGTGTGCTGCCCTGGCATACCTACAAAAGTAGTGTCCATGTATTACAGAGTCCTTCAGAAGCATACTTTCAGTGCTGGTGTCTTCGGGGCGAACTCCAGGGTCTGATGACTCTACATCCAGATAGTAAGTGTGATGTTTGTGCTGGAACACTGTGACCCTTCACCCTTTTTCCTTATGCATGCTGGGGGAGGGGCTGTATCAGGAAGTAGAGAGGGTGTGTGTGTGTGTGAGACTGGAAGCAGCAGCAGCAGCAGCATGGATGCATAGATCGGGTAATGACAGAAGCCTGTTGTATTAGGACTCCTCCATGTAACAAGTCATCATGTTTCTGAGTGAGTAATAATAAACCCTCTCCATGGTTAAGAAGTTCATCCGGCCTGTGTGTGTAACTTGCTGGGCAGATACTGGCAGCATTGCTAGCACCCCGTGTCTAAGGGACATAACAGTGGCGAGGAGGATTGTGGATTTTAGCACACATGGCCTTTATAGGGAATCATGGAGCTCCTGGGTGGAGAGGCTGGAGCAGTATATGGAAGCAAATAGTGTGGCTGCAGAAAAGAAAGTTGCAGTTTTCCTCACAACATTGGGTCAAGCTGCATATGGCACTCTCAGAGACCTAATTTCTCCAGACAAGCCGGCCTCTAAGCCCCTGCCTGAGTTAATTCAGAAGCTACATGAGCACTGCAACCCAAAGCCATTAGAGATTGCAGAGCGGTTTAAATTCTACAGTAGAAGGCAGCATGCTGGGGAGGACATAAAGACTTATATCATTGCTTTACGTAAACTAGCTGCCACTTGTCAGTTTGGAGACTACCTGCAGACGGCTCTCCGTGACATGTTTGTCATGGGACTCTGCGACCCAGCCATACAGAAACGTTTACTCACAGAACCCGACTTGACTCTGACAAAAGCCATTGACCTTGCTACGGTCATGGAGATGGCTACACGGGACGCCACCCTACTGAAAGCACCACCTGAAACTCCTGCAAGCCAGGGAGAGGAAATATTCCACTCTGCTATCACCCGACACCCAAGACGGCCGTCCCCAAATCTGCCTAAACCTCGCCACCCTAATTCTTCTGTCTCTAGGACACCAACTTGTTCCTCTGTTCCTTATGGGTGCTGTTTTACGTCTCAATAAAAAAGCAGATTCAATTTCAGCTTTAAACCCAGTTACAGCCCAAACTTTTTTTTTGTTTTGGACAGATTGGGAAAGGTTAGAACCCCTGTTGGTTTTTTTTCTTTTTCCACCAGTACAACAGGACAAGAAAAATTTCCCAGTGGGAAAAGACAGCAAAAAAATTCAAACTCTTGCCTAATGCCGCGTACACACGATCATTATTCACGGCGGTTAAAAAACCGCCGTGAATAATGTCATTTAAAACGGGGGAACAGCTTGTTCCCCACACACGGTAGTTTTTCACGTAATTTTTTCTCTTGACGAGAAAAACGACCGTCTGTGGGCTCCGCGGCAGTGTTTCCCTATGGGAAACACTGCCGCGGAAAACATGTCGAAAAAAACGACGAGAAAAATTAGAACATGTTCTAATTTTTCTCGTCGTTTTTAATGCAGTTTTTCTCATCGAAAAAAACGACAGAAAGCCCACAGACTATCGTTTTTCTCCTCGAATGGGAAAAATTTTGTTTTTTTCGACGAGAAAAACGGCCGTGTGTACGCGGCATAAGAGTCAAAATGTGTAGGTTCCTTAGAGTTTCACTTTATGTTTAAAGTGTAGTAGGCATCTAAACATTTAGGCCAGTGATGGTGAACCTTGGCACCCCAGATGTTTTGGAACTACACTTCCCATGATGCTCAACCACACTGCAGAGTGCAGGAGCATCATGGGAAATGTAGTTTCAAAACATCTGGGGTGCCAAGGTTCGCCATCACTGATTTAGGCTGTGCCAGAGATGCAACTGATCCCAACAACACATTGGGGTTGATTTACTAAAACTGGTGCACTCATAATCTGGAGAAGCTGTGCATGGTAGCCAATCAGCTTCTAACTTCAGCTCGTTCAATTACCGTTTGGCAATTAAACCTAGAAGCTTATTGGTTCCTATTCAGAATTGCACCAGATTTTGCACTCTTCAGTTTTAGTAAATCTACCCCATTGAATAATACTATAGTGAGGCCAGCCATTTAGAGAAATCTTTACCCATTCATAGAATTGGTTCAGTGCTGAGACAGTCAGACATAAAACAGGAATATTATAATAGAAGAGGACATTGCACTTGGGAGTAAAGTCTCACAAGTGATATTGATTGCTAATGGACTTTTTTTTTGTTCCAATCTTATTTACTATTCGGAGATAAAAGCAGGCTCTAAGCACTTTGCACAATTCAGACCCCCTTTATCAGAAATCTAAAGACCACTCAATTTAAGAAGAGAAGCAAACTGCTCCTGAGGGAGGGATAGAGTAATATTTTACTTAACCCACTTAGGGCTTAGAGAACAGGCCCAGAAAGACAGATCAGCAAGGCAACAACATGCAAAATGCTTTTGGGGAGGAGAGGAGAAGGCCATATAGCCTTTCAGTTTGGCCTAATATTAAGTTGCGTTCTATTAATTATGCATTATTTTGGAAAGTTCTGTTTTGAACTGATCTGGTGAATTCTTTGCAGTGGAGATTGGATACTTGTATTGTCTATGTTTTATTATATGTTATATATTAAAACAAATGGGTCTTATAGTGTAAAACCCAGGAACTTCATATATACAGTATATTTATATATATATATATATATATATATATATATATATATATATAGTGGGTACGGAAAGTATTCAGATCCCCTTAAATTTTTCACTCTTTGTTATATTGCAGCCATTTGCTAAAATCATTTAAGGTAATTTTTTTTCCTCATTAACCACTCAAGCCCCGGACCATTTTGTAGCTAAAGGACCAGAGGTGTTTTCAGAATTTTGCACTGCGCTGCTTTAACTGTAAATTGTGCGGACATGCAATGTTGTACCCAAACGAAATTTGCGTCCTTTTCTTCCCACAAATAGAGCTTTCTTTTAATGGTATTTGATTGCCTCTGCGATTTTTTTTTTTTGCGATATAAACGGTAAAAGACTGAAATTTTTTTAAAAAAATGATATTTTCTACTTTTTGTTATAAGAAAAATCGAATAAACTCAATTTTAGTCATACATTTAGGCCAAAATGTATTCAGCCACATGTCTTTAGTTAAAAAAAAAATGTCAATAAGCGTATATTTATTGGTTTGCGCAAAAGTTATAGCGTCTACAAACTAGGGTACATTTTCTGGAATTTACACAGCTTTTAATTTATGACTGCCTATCTCATTTCTTGAGGTGCTAAAATGGCAGGGCAGTACAAAACCGCTCCCAAATGTCCCCATTTTGGAAAGTAGACATCCCAAGGAAATTGCTGAGAGGCATGTTGAGCCCATTGAATATATATTTTTTTTGTCTCAAGTGATTGAATAATGACAAAAAAAAATACAAAAATACAAAAAGTTGTCACTAAATGATATATTGCTCACACATGCCATGGTTATATGTGGAATTGCACCCCAAAATACATTTTGCTGCTTCTCCTGAGTACGGGGATACCACATGTGTGGGACTTTTTGGGAGCCTAGCCGCGTACGGGCCCCCGAAAACCAAGCACTGCCTTCAGGATTTCTAAGGGCGCAAATTTTTGATTTCACTCCTCACTACCTATCACAGTTTCGAAGGCCATAAAATGCAAAATAGCACAAAACTCCCCCAAATGACCCCATTTTAGAAAGTAGACACCCTAAGGAAATTTCTGAGAGGCATGTTGAGCCCATTGAATATTTTTGTTTGTCCCAAGTGATTGAATAACGACAAAAAAAAAAAAAATTACAAAAATTTGTCACTAAATGATATATTGCTCACACATGCCATGGTTATATGTGAAATTGCACCCCAAAATACATTTTGCTGCTTCTCCTGAGTACGGGGATACCACATGTGTGGGACTTTTTTGGAGCCTAGCCGCGCACGGGACCCCGAAAACCAAGCACCGCCTTCAGGATTTCTAAGGGCACAAATTTTTGATTTCACTCCTCACTACCTATCACAGTTTCGAAGGCCATAAAATGCCAAAATAGCACAAAACCCCCCCCCAAATGACCCCATTTTGGAAAGTAGACACCCCAAGCTATTTGCTGAGAGGCATGGTGAGTATTTTACAGCTCTCATTTGTTTTTGAAAATGAAGAAAGAATTTTATTTATTTTTTTCAATTTTCAAAACTTTGTGACAAAAAGCAAGATCTGCAAAATACTCACCATACCTCTCAGCAAATAGCTTGGGGTGTCTACTTTCCAAAATGGGGTCATTTGGGGGGGTTTGTGCCATCTGGGCATTCCATGGCCTCCGAAACTGTGATAGGCAGTGAGGAGTGAAATCAAAAATTTACACCCTTAGAAAGCCTGAAGGCGGTGCTTGGTTTTTGGGGTCCCGTACGCGGCTAGGCTCCCAAAAAGTCTCACACATGTGGTATCCCCGTACTCAGGAGAAGCAACAGAATGTATTTTGGGGTGTAATTCCACATATAACCATGGCATGTTTGAGCAATATATCATTTAGTGACAACTTTGTGCAAAAAAATAAAAAAATAAAAATAAATTGTCTTTTTTCCGCAACTTATGTCAACATATAAAATATTCAATGGACTCGACATGCCTCTCAGTATATAGCTTGGGGTGTCTACTTTCCAAAATGGGGTCATTTGGGGGGGTTTTGAACTGTCCTGGCATTTTATACACAACATTAGGAAGCTTACATGTTGAACCCCGAAACATTATATATTTTTTTAAAGCAAAGGCCCTACAGATTAAAATGGTGGGTGTTGCATTTTTTTTTCCACACAGTATTTGCGCAGCGATTTTTCAAACGCATTTTTTTGGGAAAAAATACACTTTTTTAAATTTTAATGCACTAAAACACACTATATTGCCCAAATGTTTGATGAAATAAAAAAGATGATCTTAGGCCGAGTACATAGATACCAAACACGACATGCTTTAAAATTTCGCACAAACGTGCATTGGCGACAAACTACATACATTTTTAAAAGCCTTTAAAAGCCTTTACAGGTTACCACGTAAGATTTACAGAGGAGGTCTACTGCTGAAATGACTGCCCTCGATCTGACCTTCGCGGTGATACTTCACATGCATGGTGCAATTGCTGTTTACATATGACGCCAGACCGACGCTTGCGTTCGCCATTGCGCAAGAGCAGGGCAGGACAGGGGTGCTTTTTTTTTAATTATTATTATTAATTTTGCTTTTTTATTTTATTTTTAAACTGTTCCTTCCATATTTTTATTTTTTTTATCATTTTTATTGTTATTTCAGGGAATGTAAATATTCCCTATGATAGCAATAGGTAGTGACAGGTACTCTTTTTAAAAAAAAACTGGGGTCTATTAGACCCTAGATCTTTCCTCTGCCCTCAAAGCATCTGACCACACCAAGATCGGTGTGATAAAATGCTTTCCCAATTTCCCAATGGCGCTTTTTATATCCGGGAGGGGGACATTCCCTCCCACTGCTTGTAAAAGCAGTCCAGAGGCTAATTAGCCACTAGGATTGCTTTTACATGAAAGCCGGCCGCTGGCTGAAAAGAATGATACCAAGATGATACCTAAACCCGCAGGCATCAATCTGGTATAACCATTCAAAATCCAGCAACATACCAGTACGTTGCTGGTCCTTGTTGGACATGTATTGTAATCTTTTTTTTCATGCAGCCTGTTGGCTGAACGAAAAAAGAGATTGATCGGTGGGTATGCCCACTATTAGAATACCTCCCTTCATCCACCCACTTCTAATGATGGGCATACATGCACCATTTATATATGCCGAAGCATGGGGGCATCCTCCCGCAAAAGTTATGCCGCACACACATGGTCGGACTTTTCCACGGGCAAGCCTCCGTCGGAATTTCGACCGTATGTACGCGGCATTAGGAGAAAAATCGCTCCTCCGCTCCTCTGCCCCTGCTGCCCCAATGCTTCGGCATATATGCTTTTTTTTTTAACTGTGGTGGTGAAATCACCTCCTACAGCACTGGAGTCGCAGGGATCAGGCCTGTCTCTGCGAACGCTGCAGTTATGTGTGTTGTGTTTTGTAAGTGACAGTGATCGATCGATACTGCGCTTGGGTGGCCTGGGCTGGACGGAGGGGCAAAACGCAGGTGCTAGCAGATATCTGGGCTGATCCCGCTAACACTGCGTTTTTGGGAACCCTAAACTGCTGGGGGCGCTAGTATAGATCTGATCAAATCAGATATTGATCTGTTCAGATACTATACCACTAAGGTAGTTGTATGCTGGGTGTTAGCGTTACTGGCACTAACCTGACGCTGCCTGGGGTGTGACGCAGACCCTCGCTGACGCTAAAACCTAATTAATATCACCCGCCGGGCGATCAGGGGGTTAAACCTTTATTGAGTTATATACGGCGGATGCCCTGACACTATAAAAAGCAAACTAACTAACCAGCGTCACCCGTAACACTTATATGGAGATCACTGGTGAAAGGGTTAACTAGGGGCAATTAGGGGGTTAAAACCTTTATTAGATAATATATGGGGGTACCTGACGCTATATAAAAACCTGATGGGGAACCTAAATAACAAAATAACTAACTGGCTAACCAGCGTCACCAGTAACACTTATACGGTGATCACTGGTGAAAGGGTTAACTAGGGGCAATTAGGGGGTTAAAACCTTTATTAGATAATATATGGGGGTACCTGACGCTATAAAAACCTGCGGCGAACCTAAAAAAAATAACTGGCTACCTATCGGCACCAGCATAACTAATACAGCGATCAGAAAAACGATTGCTTAGTGACACTGGCAAAAGGGGGTGAAAGGGTTACCTGGGGGGGCGATCAAGGGGTTAAACCTTTATTAGGTAATATATGGGGGTACCTGACGCTATAAAAACCTGCGGCGAACCTGAAAAAAATAACTGGCTACCGATCGGCATCACCGACACTAATACAGCGATCAGAAAAACGATTGCTTAGCGACAGTGGTGATAGGGGGTAAAAAGGTTACCTGGGGGGCGATCAAGGGGTTAAACCTTTATTAGGTAATATATGGGGGTACCTGACGCTATAAAAACCTGCGGCCAACCTAAAAAAAATAACTGGCTACCGATCGGCATCACCGACACTAATACAGTGATCAGAAAAACGATTGATTAGTGACAGCGGTGCTAGGGGGTGAAAGGGTTACCTGGGGGCGATCAAGGGGTTAAACCTTTATTAGGGGGGGTTAGGGGGCTACACTGGACCTAAAACACTCTGCCCTGACACTTTTACAGTCACAAATGTCACTGATTGCAGTGATCAGTAAATAAATGGTCACTGCAATCAGTGACACTGTGACTGGGGGCTGGGGGGTGATCTGGGGGGTCTGGGGGGGGCCTGGGGGGCAATTTATGTGCCTATGTGTCCTGGTGTCAGTGTAGTGTTAGTGCACTAACCTGTGTGTCTTCTCTCGTACGACGCTCGGTATATGTGAGCACCGCATGAGAGATGACATCACTTCCTCTGCCTGTGTTTACATTACACAGGCAGAGGAAGCTTTCTCATTCGCCGGGAGCGATCGCGAGGGGGTGGCCGGAATCGAACGGCCGTCTCCTCATCCCGGATCGCTCCTGAACAACTAACGACCGCTCACTGTATAGAAGAGGGGTCCGATGGGACCCCCCAACTATACAAAGGCAGCCACGTACAGGTACGTGACTTTGCCTGTCGGTGCCATTCTGCCGACGTATATATACAGTGAGCGGTCGTTAAGTGGTTAATGTACACACAGCACCCCATATTGACAGAAAAACACAGAATTGTTGACATTTTTGCAGATTAATTAAAAAAGAAAAACTGAAATATCACATGGTCCTAAGTATTCAGACCCTTTGCTCAGTATTTAGTATTTGCACCCTTTTGATCTAATACAGCCATGAGTCTTTTTGGGAAAGACGCAAGTTTTTCACACCTGGATTTGGGGATCCTCTGCCATTCCTCCTTGCGGATCCTCTCCAGTTCTGTCAGTATGAATGGTAAACGTTAGTGGACGGACATTTTTAGGTCTCTCCAGAGTTGCTCAATTGGGTTTAAGTCAGGGCTCTGGCTGGGCCATTCAAGAACAGTCACGGAGTTGTTGTGAAGCCACTCCTTCGTTATTTTAGCTGTGTGCTTAGGGTCATTGTCTTATTGGAAGGTAAACCTTCAGCCCAGTCTGAGGTCCTGAGCACTCTGGAGAAGGTTTTCGTCCAGGATATGCCTGTACTTGGCCGCATTCATCTTTCCCTCCATTGCAACCTTGCAACCAGTCGTCCTGTCCCTGCAGCTGAAAACACCCCCACAGCATGATGCTGCCACCACCATGCTTCACTGTTGGGACTGTATTGGACAGGTGATGAGCAGTGCCTGGTTTTCTCCACACATACCGCTTAGAATTCAGGCCAAAAAGTTCTATCTTGGTCTCATCAGACCAGAGAATCTTATTTCTCACCATCTTGGAGTCCTTCAGGTGTTTTTTTAGCAAACTCCATGCAGGCTTTCATGTGTCTTGCACTGAGGAGAGGCTTCCGTCGGGGCCACTGTGCCATAAAGCCCCAACTGGTGGAGGGCTGCAGTGATGGTTGACAGTCTACAACTTTTTCCCATCTCCCAACTGCATCTCTGGAGCTCAGCCACAGTGATCTTTGGGTTCTTCTTTACCTCTCTCACCAAGGCTCTTCTCCCCCGATAGCTTAGTTTGGCCGGACGGCCAGCTCTAGGAAGGGTTCTGGTCGTCCCAAACGTCTTCCATTTAAGGATTATGGAGGCCACTCTGCTCTTAGGAACCTTAAGTGCAGCAGAAATATTTTTGGAACCTTGGCCAGATCTGTGCCTTGCCACAATTCTGTTTCTGAGCTCTTCAGACAGTTCCTTTGACCTCATGATTCTCATTTGCTCTGACATGCACTGTGAGCTGTAAGGTCTTATATAGACAGGTGTGTGGCTTTCCTAATCAAGTCCAATCAGTATAATCAAACACAGCTGGAATCAAATGAAGGCGTAGAACCATCTCAAGGATGATCAAAAGAAATGGACAGTACCTGAGTTAAAAATATGAGTGTCACAGCAAAGGGTCTGAATACTTAGGATCATGTGATATTTCAGTTTTTCTTTTTTAATAAATCTGCAAAAATGTCAACAATTCTGTGTTTTTCTGTCAATATGGGGTGCTGTGTGTACATTAATGAGGAAAAAAATGAACTTTAATGATTTTAGCAAATGGCTGTAATATAACAGAGTGAAAAATTTAAGGGGGTCTGAACACTTTCCGTACCCACTGTATATATATATATATATTTATATATATAAATTTTATGAACTTCACTGGCATCCCAGTCTTAGCCCGTAGGGTTCAATATTGAGTTGGCCCACCCTATAACAGCTTCAACTCTTCTGGGAAGGCTGTCCACAAGGTTTAGGAGTGTCTATGGGAATGTTTGACCATTCTTCCAGAAGCGCATTTGTGAGGTCAGGCACTGATGTTGGACGAGAATGCCTGGCTCGCAGTCTCCTCTTTAATTCATCCCAAAAGTGTATTATCTGGTTGAGGTCAGGACTCTGTGCAGACCAGTCAAGTTCCTCCACCCCAAACTCTCTAATCCATGTCTTTATGGACCTTGCTTTGTGCACTGGTCCAAATCATTTGGTGCAGGGGGGATTATGGTGTGGGGTTGTTTGCCATGGTTTGGGCTTGGCTCCTTAGTTCCAGTGAAGGGAACTCCTAAGGCGTCAGCATACCAAGATATTTTGGACAATTTCATGCTCCCAACTTCATTGGAACAGTTTGGGGATGGCCCCTTCCTGTTCCAACATGACTGCGCACCAGTACACAAAGCAAGGTCCATAAAGACATGGATGATCAAGTTTGGGGTGGAGGAACTTGACTGGCCTGCACAGAGTCCTGACCTCAACTCGATAGAATACCTTTGAGATGAATTAGAGCGAAGACTGCGAGCCAGGCTTTCTCGTTCAACATCAGTGGCTGACCTCACAAATGCGCTTCTGGAAGAATGGTCAAACATTCCCATAGACACACTCCTAAACCTTGTGGACAGCCTTCCCAGAAGAGTTGAAGCTGTTATTGCTGCAAAGGGTGGGCCAACTCAATATTGAACCCTACGGACTAAGACTGGGATGGCATTAAAGTTAATGTGCGTGTAAAGGTAGGCATCCCAATACTTTTGGTAATATAATATGTGTATATATATATATATATATATATATATATATATATATATAATTATTATTTTTTTTGGAGGGAAGGGGAAGACTCCAACAAGGGTCTGCTCACCTGATCATTTTCCTAAGGGAGGGTTGTTAAAGGCTGACAGTGCTAAGCTACTGTCTTACAATAATAAAAATATATACAATAAAAAAAATCTATTCAAGTATTCTTCTATTCATTTGTAATACTTCAGTTGGCTGCTGGACATAGACACCCCAATGGCTGACTGAAGAAGCCTACACTGCAGGCTGACAGTGCAGCTACTAATTTCAAGGCAGGGCCTTATCATTCTCAGCCTGCAACAGAAAGTGCTATTAACCCCCTTGGCGGTATTCCCGAGTCGGGCTCGGGTGAGTTTTTAATGCTAAGAGCGGTAACCCCGAGCCAGACTCGGGCTGCATCGCAGTATCCAGGGGAAGTTACTTACCTTGTCCCCTGGATCCTGCGTTGTCTCCCCGCTGTGTGAGCAAGCTGTCATCTCGCTCGATCCACACTGCCGAGTGCCGAGCTCCGTTCCCTGCGACGTTGCGACGCACAAGGGCGGAGTTCAGCGCCAAATTCAAAAAGTGAAAAACACACAATACATACAGTACACTGTAATCTTACGATAATAAATTAGAATCACTTGCAGAATTGAGCGATAGCGATTTGTGGGGAAATTCGTCATCAAACACTAAATCTAATGACAACGACAATTCTGCAACTGAGCAGATTTCAGTGTTTTTGATTTGATTACATTATTGAATAATTTTTATTATAATTACATTACTATTTGTTATAATTATTTATAGTTATTTATTATATTATAATTTATGATTTTGTGTTTCAAACTTTATCATACCCGGGATGTCTACTAGACTCTTGTTTGATCAGGTTTAAGTAAGTAATTACTAAGAATTGCAGGCCTACAATACATAACACCAAATTTCCATGCAAAATAATTGTACCGCTTTTGGTACATAATTCCAGACAGAATCATACCGCCAGGGAGGTTAATGGTTCCCCTTTGTGGCAGGCGCAGCACTATGAAGTGCTTTTATGCGCTGTGGCATTAGAAGAATTTGATTTCTCTGATCTTTTAGTCCACACAAGACTATCTGTTACTCTATAATTCCTCTAGCGCCGTTCTATGGAAGCAGTACGTTTAAAGAGCACACCAAACCTTTAAGATAACTTCTTCATTCACTTCAGCTTTTCTTCTTATATATCACTGACAATTTAGCAGCAGAAAGTCCATGTACAAACACGTGTTGAATAAAGTATAACAAATGTCGGTTCAACTGTTCAATCTTGTAATTCTACATAAAATGGTAGATATATTTCTCTCTTCAGTATCTGTACTTTCACTTTAAAATACTTTAGACACTTTATGATCTATCTGGGACTTGCTCTATAATGCTGTTTGCTCTGATGTTTGCTTTGAAACTTGGTTTGATTCCTGGTTTGATTGCTGGTTTATTTGTTTGATTGTTTGCAAACCTGGTTTGGTGGAACTACAAGTGAACACATAACTAGTTTCAGTATACAGTTCTAATCACATTATTAACAATAGGAACATATATAACTGTATTAAATACCTATTTTGGCCACTTGCTTCCATAAAACTGGACTCTGGATGGATCTGAACTGTTCATCTCCACACTCTGATGTAAAATAAAATTCTAGACATGTGCTATGAGATTTCCTAGACAGAACATGAGTGAAATGCTGGCTATGATTGGCCAGAGACATTTGCTCAGTGAGATTGGTTGTGATTGGCTAAAACTTCTGATGAGTCACAAAAGCTTAACTCTATGCTTTCTGGTTGCAATTCTGCAATTCTGCTGTCATTAATAATAAATCTTAAAAGGCATATTTTTTCTTTGCTTCTGTGAACACAATATACAATTGTTATATGACATCCATATATAAAGTCACAGTAAATAACTCTGCTTTTATCTCTCACAAATGAGCATATGCACTGTTTTAACATTATTAGCATGTCTAGCTGTATATATGCATGTAAGCCACATTAGCAACCTAGGACAGGTCTTAGCTGGCCAGCTACACTCCCACCAAATTACCTATAATTCTATGTTCTCTATAGTAGGATTTGAACATGAATTTGGGGAATTTTCCATCAGGTTCTCAACTTCCAAGTGTCTTTTATCACTCTCAAGTAGAACAACTAACTTCTGTATAGGACGTTCCAACCTGAGTGGAATAGTGAGTTTTCCCTTTTTGTCAAGTTTTGAGTCTCCTATTTGTAACAACGCTCTTCTTACTAGTCTGTCTTTATCCTTTTGAACTTCTAGAACTTTGGCCAATTTCCATTGACTTCTAGGTAAATCTTCTTCTTTCACTAATACTATGTCACCAACTTGTACATTTCTTCTGGGTGTTTGCCATTTACTTCTTAACGTAAGATTGGCTAAGTACTCTTTCTTCCATCTATTCCAAAACTGTTCTGATAGATATTGGACTCTTCGCCATCTCTTTTTGGCATATAAATCCTCTTTGGTAAACTTGCCAGGTGGTGGTTGTATGTAATCAGACTTAAGGTGAAGTAGATGATTGGCAGTTAAAGGTTCCAAACTTGTTGGATCATTGATGTTGTCAACTGTAAGTGGACGACTGTTAACAATAGACATTACTTCATAGAATAGGGTCCTAAGTGAAGCATCATCTATTCTTCCGGAGCTCTTTCTCAACACTGAACTTAACACATTTCTTACAGTTCTGATTTGTCTTTCCCAAACTCCTCCTGTGTGGCTTGCATGTGGAGCATTCATATGAAAATCACATTGATTCTTTGACAAATACTGAGTTACCTTTTCTTTATCGATCTCTTTTAGAGCTTTCTTCAATTCATTCTTTCCTCCAACAAAATTAGATCCTTGGTCAGATCTAAGCTCTCTGACAGTACCTCTAATGGCTATGAAACATCTCAAGGCATTAATGAATGCGTCAGTTGACATATCTTCTAACATTTCCAGATGAATTGCTCTGGAGCTTAGACATGTAAATATTAGTCCATATCTCTTGTACTCCTTGCGGTTCTGCTTGGTGATGAATGGGCCAAAACAATCCATTCCACTATAAAGAAATGGTTGTGATGGGTTTACACGATCTACCGGTAAATCTGCCATTCTTTGTTCTTCGGTAGGTCTACGTGCCTTTCTACAGGTTACGCATTTATAACTTTGCTTCCTTTTACTATCCAGTATCACCTTCTCTCAAACAGTTCTGGGTAAAGCTTCTTCCTTGATGCAAGGATTTGTTGTGGTAGTGATCAATAATCAATCTTGTGAAGCTAGAATTTTTGGGTAGAATTGCTGGATGCTTCACTCTGCTGGGTAACGATGCATTTTCCAGTCTCCCTCCCACCTTCAGTATACCATCCTGTAGAACAAGATTAAGCTTGTACAATGGGTGGTTGTTGGGAAGCCTTTTAGGTTCTTGACCAAGTCTCTTCAACTCTTCACTATAGAATCTCTGTTGAATGAGTCTTATGACTGTTTCTTCAGCTTTCATTCTTTCCGCTACATTCAATGATTCCTTCTTTCTGATTCCCTTTGCCAAACATTGAATTCGAGCTACTACGTTTATGACTGTATTCCATTTTGAACATCTGGCTAGTCTTTCAAGTATGTCATCTTGACACTTGGCGGTAGTGCTCAATGTTTGTACAACTTTTACTTCTGGATCACCCACAGACAATTCTGTGTAACCTTCACTGGGTATGATTTCCTTTCCCCAAAGGAACTCTGGACCGGTGAGCCAGTTTGAATTTTTAAATTCTGTTACATTCAGGCCTCTTGAAGCATGATCTGCAAAGTCAGATTCAAGGATCTTGAATATTTCCGCTGAACTTACAGCTGGTAACTCTTGAACAGATATTCGATGACACAATCCTGTCACCTGTCTTGAGTTTGCAATCTGCTGTTTTCCTCCAACAACGCCCCATCTTAGATCAGTTTGAACAGCATAGGGTTCACCCTTTCCTCCTGTGATTACCCTTCGTGGTACCAAAGTTTCGGGACAATCATAACCTATCAACAGTCCAACACCAAACTCCTTCAGCGGGGACATTTCATGAGATATGACAGATAGGTGCTCCCATTTATTGGCTGTTTCACAGGTAGGTATGCAATCTCGATCTAGAGGTATATCGTCTTTCGTATAAGCTGGAGGTAGATCCAATGTGAGGTTTGAATGAAGTCCTCTAACTCTCAATCCTTTGACCCTTTGACTGTTCACTAATGTGTCTCTCCCCGTCATTGTGGTGAGTTTGAGCTTCACTGGTTCTGTAGCCACTTGTAATTTCTTGCAGATTTCTTGATCGATGAAGGTGACATCGCTTTGGGCATCCAGTAGTGCATAGGCATATACCTTCTTATTCTTCCTTTTAGGATTTGAAATGCACACTGGTACAACCATTGATGTGCTGTTGCTTTCCCTCACTCTGCAAGAGAATACAGATGCTTTCTTTTCTTCCCTAGCATCTTTAGGTATTGAGGATTTATCCTTCATTGGACGTTCTTCATGTAGTTGTGTAGGATGGCGTCCTTTGCAAACGCTGCATGTGGCCCTTTTCTTACACTCCTTAGTAATATGGCCTTTCCTTAGGCACCCAAAACACAGTTGGCTAACAAGTACAAACTTTTTCTTTTCATTTGGAGATTTCTCCTTCAATTGTTGGCACTTGAGTATAGAGTGGTTCTCTCCACAGAACATACACTTAAAAGTAGTTTGAGGATTTGTCGGTTCTGTCTCTCTACTGATCCCAGTAGTAACTTTGAACTTGCTCTCGTAGGTATCTATACCTTTCTCTGTTGTGTCGGTTGCAAAGCTAGTTGCTCTTGCACGTCTTATATCCCTCGCAGGCCTTTCTTCTAAGGACTTTAAGGCGTAAGATCCTGTTAC
The DNA here is from genome assembly GCA_029206835.1 of Rana muscosa. NCBI lineage: Eukaryota > Metazoa > Chordata > Amphibia > Anura > Ranidae > Rana > Rana muscosa. Next base: position 69,289,039 of record CM055117.1, on the reverse strand, counting down.
TGGATTACATACTATTCGTGCTTCCTTATTAACAAACTCAGAGAACTTTTCAAAACTTGGGAAATCCTTACTTAGATCTAACTGTTCAGTCACATAGCGATTCCATCTAGAAGCCACTTCTTCAGGTAGCTTAGCTAGCATCCTGTGGTTTTCTAGATAGTCGTTCAGTACTTCTAGTCCTCGTACATGTGGGATGGCATTGCTGCATGCTTGCAGGAAGTCACCATACTCTTGGAGTTTGAAATGTTCTTTAGGACCTATTTTAGGCCAGTTATTCAATTTTTCCCTAAAGGCTCTTTGCACTAAGAAAGGATGACCATATCTTGCGTTTAACTTTTCCCAAGCTTGCTTGTAGGCTTCTTCGTCTGTTCTATAAAAGTTACCTTCAAGAACTTTCTTTGCATCTCCACCAACATATTTCTGAAGGTAGAATAATTTGTCAACTGACCTGGAGCAATGATGCTCAATGATCATTTCAAAACTTGCCTTCCACTCTATGAACTTCAGTATGTCTCCTGAAAATACAGTAGGTTCTGGAACGGGAAGTCTTGCTGGGACTGTTCTCTGTCGCCTTGCTGGGACAATAGTCGCAACATTCTCCTGATTATTGCAGTGACATCTAGGAACAGAATTATCCTGTTTTATTTTTTCACTTAGTTCTGAATTGGGTGAGTCTCTCTCTTCGTCTTTCTGAGCAGGGATGGAAGGGCAATGACTTTTTTCTTCATTACATACTGGAGATTTCCTTCCATTCTCCTGGGCGTATGAAAGGAAGTAGGAGTCTGCATCTTCACTTAGTACAGATTTGGACTTATGATTACTATTCATGTCCTCTTCGTGTACTCTTAGTCTGACTTCTATAATCTTGACTTCCTTCAGCCTTTCCATTTCTGCTACTCGTAGACACTGCACCTCGATTGCAGATTCCATCTCAATTTCTGCTCTCTTGACAGCAAGTTGTTCGACAAGTTCCTTTCTTTTGGCTATTAAAGTACTTGAGGACTCTGATATGTTACTGGCACTTCTGCTAGTGGAAGAAGTCCTACTTGTGATTGTGGTTCCTCCTAAGGACCTAGCATAGTCTCTCATAAAAAGCTCATTCATTCTCTTTCTTGCCTTAACTTCATCATAGTTAGCTTCAGATGATAGTTCTCTCATGAGCTTTACTAAACCTTTAGTGACTGCAGTACATGTGTCCATGTTCCTTACAATATCCTGGGGAGGTGTTGTAGAAGACTGCAGGTTGACATATGCTGCCATAAGCTCTGATTCAGATTCTTCTACCGTCTCTATCATATCACTCAAGTTTCCTTTTATACTTTCTTGCTTTAGCTTTCTACGATCATCTTTAATGTAGGATTTCCACTTATCATACATTCTGGTGAACTTTTTTCCTTTCAATACTGCTTCTTGCTCCAAATTTTCCAGCATCTTTAGGGTCGGTTTTCTGATACGTTCTGAACGTCTTAGTTCATCTGTTTGGGATATATTTGTTTGGGGCAAGACTAATGCTGCATCAGACTCTTCTACCTCAGACAGGTTCACTTGCTCTTCACTTTCTATCTTATCTATCTTTGTATCCTCAAACAGTGGCATAGAAATACTAGGCTTAGACATTTTACTTTAAGTGCTATAACAATTAATACGAATGTTAAGAAGACTTTCACTTTAAATGCAATAGCAATAGGCGCAGGCAGTAAAAATGACTTTCACTTTAAATGCAATAGCAATAGGTGCAGGCAGTAAAAATTACTTTCACTTTAAAATACTTTAGAGTTTGTGTACTACAACTGTCCCTTGTTCTTTACTTACAGTCCTTTTACTCCTGAACACGAAAATGTCTCTTTCTTGTCAAGCCTATGTGCAATGATAGTATTAAAGGAAAGTTCTGACCTTATTCTGAAGAGCAGGATACTGTGATCTGTAGGTTGCTGGAACAAATAGTCTTAAAGGAGACTTGTCTTTTTTGATCTGATGCTCTACGCTGACGTGCGATGCTTTGCGCTGACGTGCGATGCTCTGCGCTGACTTGCGATGCTTTTCGCTGACGTGCGATGCTTTGCGCTGACGTGCGATGCTCTGTGCTGTCTTGCGATGCTCTGCGCTGACGTGCAATGCTCTGTGCTGTCTTGCGATGCTTTGCGCTGACGTGCGATGCTTTGCGCTGGCGTGCGATGCTCTGTGCTGTCTTGCGATGCTCTGCGCTGACTTGCGATGCTTTGTGCTGCAGGCTTTGGGCCTAGTGCCGGGGAAATAGCTGGCTGCAGTACGTGGCCTCTTTGTGGGTAGCGGTGCAGGCACTCTAACTCTGGACTTTGGCCTCCCACCATGCGTCTTTTTCTCTCTCTGGGGATCGCAGGAGGGTTGGCGCTCTCTCTCTGTGACTATCTTGCCTTTGCCGTTCTGCCACTTTAAGAGTCGGCTGCAGTTTGACTAAAACACACGTTCTATGGCCTCTATGGTAGCTCCGCTGCTCAAATGCGCTCTTTACTGTGCAAGCTGAGGAGCACTATCGCTTCACCCTCAATGGGCTAATAGTTCCACTTTGGGCCAATAGTTCCACTATGGCAGGCGCAGCACTATGAAGTGCTTTTATGCGCTGTGGCATTAGAAGAATTTGATTTCTCTGATCTTTTAGTCCACACAAGACTATCTGTTACTCTATAATTCCTCTAGCGCCGTTCTATGGAAGCAGTAGGTTTAAAGAGCACACCAAACCTTTAAGATAACTTCTTTATTCACTTCAGCTTTTCTTCTTATATAACACTGACAATTTAGCAGCAGGAAGTCCATGTACAAACACGTGTTGAATAAAGTATAACAAATGTCGGTTCAACTGTTCAATCTTGTAATTCTACATAAAATGGTAGATATATTTCTCTCTTCAGTATCTGTACTTTCACTTTAAAATACTTTAGACACTTTATGATCTATCTGGGACTTGCTCTATAATGCTGTTTGCTCTGATGTTTGCTTTGAAACTTGGTTTGATTCCTGGTTTGATTGCTGGTTTGTTTGTTTGATTGTTTGCAAACCTGGTTTGGTGGAACTACAAGTGAACACATAACTAGTTTCAGTATACAGTTCTAATCACATTATTAACAATAGGAACATATATAACTGTATTAAATACCTATTTTGGCCACTTGCTTCCATAAAACTGGACTCTGGATGGATCTGAACTGTTCATCTCCACACTCTGATGTAAAATAAAATTCTAGACATGTGCTATGAGATTTCCTAGACAGAACATGAGTGAAATGCTGGCTATGATTGGCCAGAGACATTTGCTCAGTGAGATTGGTTGTGATTGGCTAAAACTTCTGATGAGTCACAAAAGCTTAACTCTATGCTTTCTGGTTGCAATTCTGCAATTCTGCTGTCATTAATAATAAATCTTAAAGGGCATATTTTTTCTTTGCTTCTGTGAACACAATATACAATATACAATTGTTATATGACATCCATATATAAAGTCACAGTAAATAACTCTGCTTTTATCTCTCACAAATGAGCATATGCACTGTTTTAACATTATTAGCAGGTCTAGCTGTATATATGCATGTAAGCCACATTAGCAACCTAGGACAGGTCTTAGCTGGCCAGCTACACCCTTTAGTTCCATCTCAAGAGAGGGTGGCTATGTTCCTACATACAGTGGGACCATGGAGAACAAACGTAGCCACCCTCTAACTGGAAGTTGGACTACAGCAGCCAAAAAAAATTGAGATTTGGAGGAGGCTGAGCGCAATAGAAGGAACTTTTTGGAGTTAAAAATACAGACTTGAAAAGATTTTTTTTTCCTATATGCTACTCATGTTCATAAAGACAGGCAGGCAGCTCCACAGCTCAAGGTGTAAAATTCCATATTTGATTCCAAAAGATCCTTAGCTTTTTTGCTCAGGTCATTGTGGTGAAACAATGGTTAAACTGATTACTTCTTCTGCATTTCGTCTTCTGACCCATCTGCCGAGCAGATTTCCAAACTTTTAGATGTGTCGGGAAACATCAGAGAGATTACGGTCATATAAACATCTTGTTTTTTTTCTTACCAGTACACAATTCTCCCTGATAAACGTGTCTGTGATTTGGTAACACCCCCATTGCCAACATAATCATCGTAATTAGGATGATTTCACAAACAAAGAATGGGGGAGAGGAGCTGATCATTATGTCTATTTACCTGTTCTATGTATGTATGTATATGTGCTCTGTCCATATCAAACAACCAGAAAAGAGATGATACTCAGCAGGAATTTTTTGGGAAAAGTTCATTTCATGCTCTCCTATTCTGGTTTTCATTTTTTTCCCTATAAGCAGATAAGACTAGACTGGTGTTCCATAGTTCTCAAGTGTCTCAGATGCTGCTGGACACTCCTTAGATTTTAGGACACTGTCTTTAGTGTCTGTGTCCCATGGACTGTTCTGCGGGATCCAGGACACTGTGAAGAGTGGCAGAGGAGGAGTGTTGAATGCTGGATTGCTCTGTGTTCTAGCAGCTGGCATGGCAAATTATGTTGGTTCTGTTGGGCAGGGTGATCTCCTTCCTAAAAATGAAAGTATACCTACAGGCAGCAGGGGTGTGTGATCGGTAGGGTTTTTGGGGGCGACAGTGGCGGCTGGTGCTAAATATTTTGGGGGGGTGGCGATCGCCACAAGCACAGCGGGAGACAGGCGGGAAGGCAGCGACTGTCGCAAGCACCCCACCCCCTCCCACTCCTACCCTACCCAGTGTTAGACGGACGAGAAGTCAGTGACGATCCAATGCCACAACCCCCCCCCCTCCGTGGGAGACGGACCTTACCTTTAGGAGGCAGGAGGAAGGAAGAGCCAGGGTCGTTGGTTGTCCTCCCGGCTGAACACGAAGTGTGTCCCGAGACCCGATTGGCCAGGGAGTCTTAAGACTCCCTGGCCAATCGGGTCTCAGGACCTGCTTTCAGATTGGCCGAGAGGCCACACCTCCAAGATGACCACTGCCTTGCTAAAGAAGCTGAGGTTAAAGGTGATGGACTGGCCAAGCATGTCTCCAGACCTAAACCCTATTGAGCATCTGTGGGGCATCCTCAAATGGAAGGTGGAGGAGCGCAAGGTCTCTAACATCCACCAGCTCTGTGATGTCATCATGGAGGAGTGGAAGAGGACTCCAGTGGCAACCTGTGAAGCTCTGGTGAACTCCATGCCCAAGAGGGTTAAGGCAGTGCTGGAAAATAATGGTGGCCACACAAAATATTGACACTGGGCCCAATTTGGACATTTTCACTTAGGGATGTACTCACTTTTGTTGCCAGCGGTTTCGATATTAATAGCCTAATAGCTGTGTGTTGAGTTTTTTTGAGGGGACAGCAAATTTACACTGTTATACAAGCTGTACACTCACTACTTTATATTAATTTCTTCAGTGTTGTCACATGAAAAGATATAATAAAACATTTACAAAAATGTGAGAGGTGAAGGTGTGGGGCCCATGGTGTTCATCCACTCTCACTATCACAACTTACATAGCGGAGGAGAGCAACAAAAATCCCAAGAAATTCTTTAAGTATGTAAACAGTAAAAAGGGAGGACAGACCATATTGGCCCCATAAAGAATGAGGAAGGACATCTGGTTACAAAGGATGGGGAGATGGCAAAGGTATTCAATTTATTCTTCTCCTCAGTCTTCACGAGGGAAACGGGGGGCTTCAGTAACCAAAACTGCAGTGTTTATTCACCTCCATGGTTAACAGAGGACAGAATTAAAATTATACTTGGGAAACTTAACATTAATAAATCACCGGGACCAGATGGCTTGCACCCGAGGGTACTTAGGTAACTCAGTCAAGTAATTGCCAGACCATTTTTTTTATAATTTTTACTGACAGTCTACTGACTGGAATGGTACCAGCTGATTGGAGAAAAGCCAATGTAGCACCAATATTTAAAAAGGGCCCAAAATACATCCCTGGGAATTACAGACCAGTTAGCCTAACATCAATAGTATGTAAGCTCCTGAAGGGGATGATAAGGAACTATATACAAGATTTTATTAATGAGAACGGTATCATTAGCAGTAATCAGCCTGGATTTATGAAGAATCGTTCTTGCCAAACCAATCTATTAACCTTCTATGAGGAGGTGAGTTGCCATCTAGATAAAGGAAGCCCTGTAGACGCGGTGTATCTGTATTTTGCAAAAGCATTTGACACAGTTCCCCATAAACCTTTACTGTACAAAATAAGGTCCGTTGGCATGGACCATAGGTTAATAAGTACATGGATTGAAAACTGGCTACAAGGGCGAGTTAAGAGGGTGGTGATAAATGGGGAGTTCTCGGAATGGTCAGGGGTGGGTAGTAGGGTCCCCCAGGGTTCTGTGCTGGGACCAATCCTGTTTAATTTGTTCATAAACGACCTGGAGGATGGGGTAAACAGTTCAATCTCTGTATTTGCGGATGATACTAAGCTAAGCAGGGCAATAACTTCTCCGCAGAATGTGGAAACCTTGCAAAAAGATCTAAACATATTAATGGGATGGGCAACTACATGGCAAATGAGGTTTAATGTAGAAAAATGTAAAATAATGCATTTGGGTGGCAAAAATATGACTGCAATCTATACACTGGGGGGAGAACCTCTGGGGGAATCTAGGATGGAAAAGGACCTGGGGGTCCTAGTAGATGATAGGCTCAGCAATGGCATGTAATGCCTAGCTGCTGCTAACAAAGCAAACAGAATAATGGCATGCATTTAACCACTTAAGCCCCGGACCATTTCGGGCCATTAGGACCAGGCCTGTTTTTGGGATTCGGCACTGCGCTGCTTTAACTGTAAATTGTGCGGACATAAAATGTTGTACCCAAATGAAATTTGCGTCCTTTTCTTCCCACAAATAGAGCTTTCTTTTAATGGTATTTGATTGCCTCTGCGATTTTTATTTTTTGCGATATAAACAGAAAAAGACCGAAAATTTTGAAAAAAAATGATATTTTCTACTTTTTGTTATAAGAAAAATCGAATAAACTCAATTTTAGTCATACATTTAGGCCAAAATGTATTCAGCCACATGTCTTTAGTAAAAAAATGTCAATAAGCGTATATTTATTGGTTTGCGCAAAAGTTATAGCGTTTACAAACTAGGGTACATTTTCTGAAATTTACACAGCTTTAAATTTATGACTGCCTATCTCATTTCTTGAGGTGCTAAAATGGCAGGGCAGTACAAAACCCCCCCAAATGACCCCATTTTGGAAAGTAGACACCCCAAGGAAATTGCTGAGAGGCATGTTGAGCCCATTGAATATTTTTTTTTTTTGTCCCAAGTGATTGAATAATGACAAAAAAAAAATTACAAAAAGTTGTCACTAAATGATATATTGCTCACACATGCCATGGTTATATGTGGAATTGCACCCCAAAATACATTCTGCTGCTTCTCCTGAGTACGGGGATACCACATGTGTGGGACTTTTTAGGAGCCTAGCCACGTACGGGACCCCGGAAACCAAGCACCGCCTTCAGGATTTCTAAGGGCGCAAATTTTTGATTTCACTCCTCACTACCTATCACAGTTTCGAAGGCCATAAAATGCCAAAATAGCACAAAACCCCCCCAAATGACCCCATTTTGGAAAGTAGACACCCCAAGCTATTTACTGAGAGGCATGTTCAGTCCATGGAATATTTTATATTTTGCCACAAGTTGCGGGAATATGACAAACTTTTTTTTTTTTGCACAAAGTTGTCACTAAATGATATATTGCTCACACATGCCATGGGCATATGTGAAATTACACCCCAAAATACATTCTGCTGCTTCTCCTGAGTACGGGGATACCACATGTGTGGGACTTTTTGGGAGCCTAGCCACGTACGGGACCCCAAAAACCAAGCACCGCCTTCAAGGTTTCTAAGGGCATAAATTTTTGATTTCACTCCTCACTACCTATCACAGTTTTGAAGGCCACAAAATGCCAAGATGGCACAAAACCCCCCCAAATGACCCCATTTTGGAAAGTAGACACCCCAAGCTATTTGCTGAGAGGCATGTTGACCCCATTGAATATTTTTTTTTTTTGTCCCAAATGATTGAATAATGACAAAAAGAAAAAAAAAATGTACAAAAAGTTGTCACTAAATGATATATTGCTCACACATGCCATGGTTATATGTGGAATTGCACCCCAAAATACATTCTGCTGCTTTTCCTGAGTACGGGGATACCACATGTGTGGGACTTTTTGGGAGCCTAGCCGCGTACAGGGCCCCAAAAACCAAGCACCGCCTTCAGGATTTCTAAGGGCGTAAATTTTTGATTTCACTCCTCACTACCTATCACAGTTTCGAAGGCCATAAAATGCCAAAATAGCACAAAACCCCCCCAAATTACCCCATTTCGGAAAGTAGACACCCCAAGCTATTTGCTGAGAGGCATGTTGAGTCCATGGAATATTTTATATTTTGCCACAGGTTGCGGGAATATGACAAACTTTTTTTTTTTTGCACAAAGTTGTCACTAAATGATATATTGCTCACACATGCCATGGGCATATGTGAAATTACACCCCAAAATACATTCTGCTGCTTCTCCTGAGTACGGGGATACCACATGTGTGGGACTTTTTGGGAGCCTAGCCGCGTACGGGACCCCAAAAACCAAGCACCGCCTTCAAGGTTTCTAAGGGCATAAATGTTTGATTTCGCTCCTCACTACCTATCACAGTTTTGAAGGCCATAAAATGCCAAGATGGCACAAAACCCCCCCAAATGACCCCATTTTGGAAAGTAGACACCCCAAGCTATTTGCTGAGAGGCATGTTGAGCCCATTGAATATTTTTTTTGTCCCAAATGATTGAATAATGACAAAAAGAAAAAAAAAATGTACAAAAAGTTGTCACTAAATGATATATTGCTCACACATGCCATGGTTATATGTGAAATTACACCCCAAAATACATTCTGCTGCTTCTCCTGAGTACGGGGATACCACATGTGTGGGACTTTTTGGGAGCCTAGCCGCGTACGGGACCCCAAAAACCAAGCACCGCCTTCAAGGTTTCTAAGGGCATAAATTTTTGATTTCACTCCTCAGTACCTATCACAGTTTTGAAGGCCATAAAATGTCAAAATAGCCCAAAACCCCCACAAATGACCCCATTTTGGAAAGTAGACACCCCAAGCTATTTGCTGAGAGGCATGGTGAGTATTTTACAGCTCTCATTTGTTTTTGAAAATTAAGAAAGACATTTTTTTTTCTTTTTTTTTTCTTTTTTTACATTTTCAAAACTTTGTGACAAAAAGCGAGATCTGCAAAATACTCAACATACCTCTCAGCAAATAGCTTGGGGTGTCTACTTTCCAAAATGGGGTCATTTGGGGGGGTTTTGTGCCATCTGGGCATTCCATGGCCTCCGAAACTGTGATAGGCAGTGAGGAGTGAAATCAAAAATTTACACCCATAGAAATCCTGAAGGCGGTGCTTGGTTTTTGGGGTCCCGTACGCGACTAGGCTCCCAAAAAGTCCCACACATGTGGTATCCCCGTACTCAGGAGAAGCAACAGAATGTATTTTGGGGTGTAATTCCACATATGCCCATGGCATGTTTGAGCAATATATAATTTAGTGACAACTTTTTGTAAATTTTTTTTTTTGGTCATTATTCAATCACTTGGGACAAAAAAAAAAATATTCAATGGGCTCAACATGCCTCTCAGCAAATAGCTTGAGGTGTCTACTTTACAAAATGGGGTCATTTGGGGGGGTTTTGAACTGTCCTGGCATTTTATGCACAACATTAGGAAGCTTATGTCACACATCATCCACTCTTCTAACCACTTGAAGACAAAGCCCTTTCTGACACTTTTTGTTTACATGAAAAAAAAAAATTTTTTGCAAGAAAATTATGTTGAACCCCCAAACATTATATATTTTTTTAAAGCAAAGGCCCTACAGATTAAAATAGTGGGTGTTGCATTTTTTTTTTCCACACAGTATTTGCGCAGCGATTTTTCAAACGCATTTTTTGGGGGAAAAACACACTTTTTTTATTTTTAATGCACTAAAAAACACTATATTGCCCAAATGTTTGATGAAATAAAAAAGATGATCATAGGCCGAGTACATGGATACCAAACACGACATGCTTTAAAATTGCGCACAAACGCGCAGCGGCGACAAACTACATTCATTTTTAAAAGCATTTAAAAGCTTTTACAGGTTACCACGTTAGATTTACAGAGGAGGTCTACTGCTAAAATGACTGCCCTCGATCTGACCTTCGCGGTGATACCTCACATGCATGATGCAATTGCTGTTTACATATGACGCTAGACCGACGCTTGCGTTCGCCTTTGCGCAAGAGCAGGGGGGGACAGCGGTGCTTTTTTTTTTTTTTTTTATTATTTATTTGGCTTTTTTATTTTATTTTTAAACTGTGCCTTCCATATTTTATTTTTTTACCATTTTTATCGTTATCTCAGGGAATGTAAATATCCCCTATGATAGCAATAAGTAGTGACAGGTACTCTTTTTTTGAAAAAAATTGGGGGGTTAGACCCTAGATCTTTCCTCTGCCCTCAAAGCATCTGACCACACCAAGATCGGTGTGATAAAATGCTTTCCCAATTTCCCAATGGCGCTTTTTATATCCGGGGGGGGGGGACATTCCCTCCCACTGCTTGTAAAAGCAGTCTAGAGGCTAATTATCTGCTAGAATTGCTTTTACATGAAAGCCGGCTGCTGGCTGAAAAGAATGATACCAAGATGATACCTAAACCCGCAGGCATCATTCTGGTATAAACATTCAAAGTCCAGCAACATACCAGTACGTTGCTGGTCCTTGTTGGACATGTATTGTAATCTTTTTTTTCATACAGCCTATTGGCTGAACGAAAAAAAGAGATTGATTGGTGGGTATGCCCACCATTAGAATACCTCCCTTCATCCACCCACTTCTAATGATGGGCATATATGCCGAAGCATGGGGGCATCCTCCCGCAAAAAAGTTATGCCGCGTACACACGGTCAAGCCTTCGTCGGAATTTCGACCGTATGTACGCGGCATAAAAGGTTATGCCGTGTACACACGGTCGGACTTTTCCACGGGCAAGCCTCCGTTGGAATTTCGACCGTATATACGCGGCATTAGGAGCAAAATCGCTCCTCCGCCCCTGCTGCCCCCATGCTTCGGCATATATGCTCTTTTTTTTAACTGTGGTGGTGAAATCACCTCCTACAGCGTTGGAGTCACGGCTTTATGTATCGTGGGAGCAAACGCTGTTGCCGTCAAGATAAATAGATCCGCGCTGCAACTGAATGGCGTACCTGCTAAGCAAATGGTGGTTAACATTAAAACAAAGTAACATTACAGTACAACAGTAAGACCTTACCATGCCATACCTGCAAAGCAAATACCAAAACAAAACCTAGTAAAAAATAAAAAAATGTTTTAACGCAACCTGTGCCTAAAATATATATATGCCGAAGCATGGGGGCATCCTCCCGCAAAAAAGTTATGCCGCGTACACACGGTCGGAATTTTCCACGGGCAGGCCTCCGTCGGAATTTCGACCGTATGTACGCGGCATTAGGAGCAAAATCGCTCCTCCGCCCCTGCTGCCCCCATGCTTCGGCATATATGCTCTTTTTTTTAACTGTGGTGGTGAAATCACCTCCTACAGCACTGGAGTCACGGCTTTATGTATCGTGGGAGCAAACGCTGTTGCTGTCAAGATAAATAATTCCGCGCTGCAGTTGAATGGCGCACCTGAAAACAAGAAATTACATACCTGAAAAGCAAGCATGATAAAACATTGCAGAATAGAATACAGTAAAAAAGAGCAGAACAATAGAGAGAAAATAGAGAGCGAGAGAACAATAAAACGAAAACTATTTTTGGTTTTTTTATTTTATATTTTTTTTGTGTTTTGTTTTTTACGTTTTTTTTTTTATTTTTTACACTTTTTTTTGTAACTTTACAACTGTAATGGTTCGGGTCTCTCAAAATGTAATGGCATCTTGGGAGACCCTGTGTAAGTGTGTCCTTGTCTGTGAAATGCTGTACCCTACGCTAAAACTTCACTTTTGAGTGGTAGCGTTCAAAACATTCACCTTGGCAAAGACCAGGCTTGTCAGGACAGAGTGGACAAAAACTACGGGTGTCACGCCTAAATCCGCGCTTGCTACAGACACGACATCTTTTTTGGGGGTGGCTTTGGGTAGGGGTACTCGGGAGGACATACGAATAATGCCTCTCATGCAGCCGGCTTACTGCATTTGGTAGGGGATGGTGAGGTGCAGAACCGCCTGGATACAGGAGTTCTGTGACTATCTCATTCTGGAATTTTAGAAGAGATAACGTCCCGCCTGAAGCTCTGTATAGCACATGAGCGTTCAGCAAAGCCAATTGGAATAATGATAGAGACACTTTTTTGTACCAGCGTCTCGCCTTACGGTCAATTAGATACGGCGCCATCAACTGGTCGTTGAGGTCCACCCCTCCCATATTTTGGTTATATTCGTGGACACAGAGGGGTTTCTCCACAACACCAGTCGCCGTACGAATTTGGACTGTCGTGTCTGCATGAAGGGAGGTAAGAAGGAAAACATTCTTATTGTCCCTCCACTTCATAGCGAGCAAGTTATTACACTTCAAGCAGGCTCTCTCCCCCAGCCTAAGACGGGCATCTACAAGCCGCTGGGGAAAGCCCCGGCGATTAGGTCGCACGGTGCCACATGCTCCAATCTGATGATCAAACAAGTGACTAAACAGTGGCACGCTCGTGTAATAATTGTCCACATACAAGTGGTACCCCTTTCCGAATAAGGGTGACACCAAGTTCCACACTATCTTGCCAGCGCTCCCTATGTAATCCGGGCAGTTGACCGACTCAATCTGACTATCTTTTCCCTCATAAACCGTAAAGTTCACTACATAGCCTGTTGCCCTGTCACAGAACTTGTAGAGCTTGACCCCGTATCTGGCACGCTTGCTGGGAAGGTACTGCTTGAAAGACAAGCGGCCAGAAAATTTAATCAGGGACTCATCAACGCAGACAACTTGATCGGGAGTAAACAAGGCTGCAAAACGTTCGTTGAAGTGGTTTATGAGGGGCCGAATTTTATAGATCCGGTCGTATTCAGGGTCCCCACGTAGACGACAAAGTTCATTGTCGTTGAAGTGCATGAACCGCAAAATCTGCTCGTATCGTGCCCTGGACATGGAGGCAGAGAACACGGGCATGTGGTCAATTGGGTGCGTGGACCAATAAGCACGCAATGACGGAAATTTATGTGTGCCCATGTTGAGGGAAAGGCCCAGAAAGGTCTTAAATTCGGAAACCGTAATTGGTTTCCAATTTCTGGCAATTTTAGGCAACTGGGGGTTAGCGGCGATAAATTGACCAGCATATAAATTACTCTGGTCCACAATAGATCTATAGAGATCTTCCGTGAAAAACAGCGAATAAAAATCAATTGGAATAAAATCAGCTGTTTCCACCTGAATACCGGGTTGGGCAGTGAATGGGGGAAGTACGGGTTCTGCAGAAGTGGTGGGGACCCAATCAGGATAGGCGAATTCTGCAGGAAGGGCAGTATGGGCACGACGGGCCTGCCTTTGTCTTCTTGGTGGCAGCGGGACACTACTTGTGCTTGCCACCTCGCCAGCTTGAACTGCACTTATGGGACTCGCCACGTCACCAAGTGTTACTGCAGTGCTGGATGTACGTCCAGGCTGTACTAGGCCGCTGGTGCTTGCCAGTTCACCAGAAGGAATAGCGGCGCTAGTACTACTCTGCTCCATGATACGAGAGACCTGCGGTTCTTGCTCCTCAACAACCTCAGAAGATCGGGATCGGGTACACCTGACCTTAGCAGGGACCTCAACTTCGTCGTCAGAGCTATCTGACGTGGGGCCGCTGACGTCACTGTCTTCTACGGGAAGATATTCTGAGCCTGAATCTGACAGATACGTGACCTCCTCTTCACTATCTGTCATGCTCAGAATCTCGTAGGCCTCTTTACTAGTGTACCTTCGTCTTGCCATTTTGGGCTCTAAATTTAGGGGTACACTAGTAAGATTCACAGGAAAAAAAGCACCTGACTGTCGTCAGCAAATATATCAAACGCTACAAAAAAACTGTTAGCGATCGCAGGGATCAGGCCTGTCTCTGCGAACGCTGCAGTTATGTGTGTTGTGTTTGGTAAGTGACAGTGATCGATCGATACTGCACTTGGGTGGGCTGGGCTGGGCTGGGCTGGGCGGAGGGGCTAAACGCAGGCGCTAGCAGGTATCTGGGCTGATCCCGCTAACACTGCGTTTTTGGGAACCCTAAACCGCTGGGGATGCTAGTATAGATCTGATCAGATACTATACCACTAAGGGGGGTGTATGCTTTGCGCGTGGGTGTTAGCGTTACTGGCACTAACCTAACACTGCCTGGGGCGACGCAGACCCTCTCTGGCGCTAAAACCTAATTGATCTCACCCGCCGGGCGATCAGGGGGGTTAAACCTTTATTGGGTTATATACGGCGGGTGCCCTGATGCTATAAAAAGCAAACTAATCAACCAGCGTCACCCGTAACCTTTATATGGTGATCACTGGTGAAAGGGTTAACTAGGGGCAATCAGGGGGTTAAAACCTTTATTAGGTTAAATATGGGGGTACCTGACACTATATAAAAACCTGACGGGTAACCTAAATAACTAAATAACTTACTGGCTAACCAGTGACACCAGTGACGCTTATACGGCGATCACTGGTGAAAGGGTTAACTCTAGGGGCAATCAGGGGGTTAAAATAATATATGGGGGTACCTGACACTAATAAAAACCTGCGGCGAACCTAAAAAAAAATAACTGCCTATCTAAAACACCAGCGACACGAATACAGCGATCGGAAAAACAATCGCTTAGTGACGCTGAAGTTAGGGGGTGAAAGGGTTACCTGACGGGTGATCAAGGGGTTAAACCTTTATTAGGGGGGGTTAGGGGGCTACCCTGGACCTAAAGGGGCCTAATCCTAACTGCCCTGCAACTTTTTACAATCACAGATGACACTAAATGCAGTGATCAGTAAAATAAATGATCACTGCAATCAGTGACACTGTGATTGGGGGCTTTGGGGTGACCTGGGGGGTGATCTGGGGGTGACTGGGGGGTGATTTGTGTGCCTATGTGTACCTACGTGTCAGTGGACTGTTGGTGCACTAACCTGCTTCTTCTCTCCTCGGCGCCGGGAACGAAAAGACCGCGGCGAGGGAGATGACATCACTTCCTCCAGCCTGTGTTTACATTTCAGGCAGGAGGAAGCAATTTCATTCGCCGGGAGCGATCGCGAGGGAGGGGGCGGAATCGAGCGGCCGCCCCCTCATGCCTGATCGCTCCCGAACACTTAACGGCCGCTCACTGCAGTGAAGGGGGGTCCGGATGGACCCCCCAACTGCACAAAGGCGATCACGTAGATCTACGTGATTCTGCCTGTCGGTGCCATTCTGCCGATGTAAATCGGCGGTGGGCGGTCGTTAAGTGGTTAAAAGGGGATTAACTCCAGAGATAAAATGATAATTCCCCCGCTCTACAAGACTCTGGTCCGGCCGCACCTAGAGTATGCTGTACAGTTCTGGGCACCAGTCCTCAGGAAGAATGTACTGGAAATGGAGCGAGTACAGAGAAGGCCAACAAAGCTAATAAAGGGTCTGGAGGATATTAGTTATGAGGAAAAGTTGAGAGCACTGAACTTATTCTCTCTGGAGAAGAGATGCTTGAGAGGGGATATGATTTCAATTTACAAATACCGTAATGGTGACCCCACAATAGGGATACAACTTTTTCGCGGAAAGGAGTTTAACAAGACACGTGGCCTTTATGGACTTCATTATGGTTTGCGATTCGGGTCCGAACTTTTTCCATGTTCGGGAGTTTGGGTGTGAACCAAACCGGGGTAGTTCAACCCAACTCTAGTGATTGGGTAAGTAGCACCAGTGAAAACCAATGTTGGGCTGGGGTTAAAAAAAAACAAAAACACTTCAAGCAAAACAAAAGTTTTCACATGCAGTGGGTCTGTGCCCCTACTGCATGGGTTTACTGCTCATTTTGTCCAGGAGCAGCCAGAAAGTTGTATAGCTATGGAGACCCATCTTGTGCTGACAGGATCAGAGAATTGGGCAAGTATATGTCTGCTATCCAATCCAATTAAATTAGCAGTTAACCCTTGCAGTGTGGGGAGAGTCCCAATGCATGGGAATTTTTTTTTTTGCCAGTCGTTCAACTTTAAACTTACTCCAACTGACACCAACAATGAGGGTAATTTTGCTCCCACTGAAACCAGCATTGAGGGTCATTTGGCTCCCACAGACACCGACCATGAGGGTAATTTTGGATCATACTAAGAACAATATGAACTTAGAACAATAAGAGCATCTTTTGGCCTAAAGTCGGCACCATCAAGAATATCACCACAGTCCACAGTATCACCATAGCAAATCAGATTAACAAGCAACAGGAAACATATCAATGCTTCATTGGCTTTGTCAGGGCATTGAATTGAGTCAAGCATGACATCCTCATAGAAACACTTTTAAAAAGGAATGTGTGCGAAACAAATGTCAGCCTCATAGCCACTATCTATAACAAACAGAGAGGGTTTATGAAGATAGATAACCACGTGTGTGCCGAGGATGAGTTCTGTCTCGACTGTTTAGTACCCATACAGATGGAGCTTTTTAAAGTGACTGCAAGGATCAAGGTTTTTAACCTTCATGCATTCTACCTTCATGCATTACCTTCTAGAAGGCAAAAAAACTTCTGTGAGCAGCAGTCCCCCCAGCTCCCCCCAATTACTTACCTGAGCTGAGACAGCAGCAGGAGGCATTAGCTCCCGCTGCTGTCAATCACAGCCAGTGAACCAATGAGGAGAAAGGGGGTGGGGCAGGGACAAACCGTGGCTCTGTGTGTGAATAGAGATGCAGAACCGCGGCTTCTGAACAAGCCTGCTTGGGTGCCCCCATTGCAAGCTGCTTGCTCTGAGGGCACTCGGCAGGGGGGAGGGGGGGAGAGTGCCAGCGAAGGACCTGAGAAGAGGAGGATCGGGGCTGCTCTGTGCAAAACCACTACACAGAGCAGGTAAGTATAAAATGTTTGTTACCTAAAAAAAGAAAAACAAATAAAGAAAAAGAAAGCCTTTAATATCAATTTCAAGCTGATTTTTACATACTGTTATCCAGAAGACTTTTTTGTTCCTGTTTGCTGATATTGGAATTGCCTGCACCCTTGGCTGCTGGGAGGAGATAATTTGGAGGATTTCTGCACCCGAGCGGCTCCCTTTTCTCTGATTTTTACATAGTTACATGGACCAGAGCAAGTATGTATGTTCCATGTGTAGCGACCTCACCCCTCTCACCCCTTCTCATTCTCGGCTTGTCTGTCTTTGTCTAGGGGTGTTAGTACCAGGGGGAGGGATGAGATACACCACGGCCCATGTCCTCCATAGTGAAGAGGTGAAGGCCAGAAAGATCGGGCTTTGTTTAAGTGGTGTCCTAGAGTCAAGTCCTTTCCTTCGTCCTTGACTCCCCCTTTGCTCCTAGTAACCAGAGTTCCACACACTGAATAGGTCCAACACAGTTTTATTCTTCTCAGCGAATAAAAATACAGCACAGTCAAGTTGGGATCTTTGCAACAGTTCAGTATTAATGG
Organism: Rana muscosa; assembly: GCA_029206835.1. Classification (NCBI taxonomy): domain Eukaryota; kingdom Metazoa; phylum Chordata; class Amphibia; order Anura; family Ranidae; genus Rana; species Rana muscosa. The sequence goes on along the minus strand of CM055117.1, from coordinate 69,271,370 downwards.
GAGTAGGTCGAGGCACAACCCTTCCAGATAAAGCTAACCACTGTGGTGTCACCAGTGGCGAATAGTCACTGCCACTGACTATGTGAGGTAGAACATGAATTACCTTCGCTAACACAGCCCCTGTCAGGGGAAGGATATCCGTCCAAGGGAGTCACCGGAGGCCTCTCTGTCACCAGCGAATGCTGCGCCGGACTCTCCAGAGAAGTTCCGCTCACCAGTCCTCTCGTACTCAGACACGGGCACCCAAGGAATTAGGGCCCCCTCGGATTCCTCCACCCTCGCGGAACTCAGTCAAAGGTACTGAGCCCCAGGCATCCGCCATAGTACCTCACCTCAGGCTAAAGGTGCCTGAGATTGTTTTGCTTTACGTCTATCTATTAAGTTCTTGCTCTGTGGTAAAATCAAGGAAGCTTAAACTTCTGTAGTGTATCAATGCTTTACTAAACAAGGAAAAATCTGCACATACAACTGTAGGATGCACAATACAACACAACTTATAGCTTACAAAATATATGCCTACAAATATATATAAGCATGTACAACATGTACCGTATACATTAAGTAAACTAAATAATTACTCAACTTAGAGGTCAAGATGTAATGTCCATAGTTCCTTGCTCAGTCCAACTCCCAAAAGCGTCTTCAAAGTTATCCAGCTTCAGGCAGGGATGTCTTCTTCCTTTCTCCTTCCAAAGACCAACCCCTTCCTTTGTCCTTCCAAAACACAACTGTTGTTCAAACACACACGTCTCTCCCAAACCCTTTCCAAAGCCCCCCTCCCCATTTCCTGATCAATGGAAAGGGAGGGGCCCCTCCCACCCATTTCCAGCAGTATCAATGGAGGGGGAGGGAAGGGGCTCTTTACACATATCCTGTTACTACCTAAACTCTATATTATTATTATAAAGTCACCATAGAAATTGCCATAGCAACACATACCACCTCTTGACTTTATAGAATAATATAGAAAACTTCTTAAAGCCTTTTGTCCAGAAAAGGGCGAAATAACCCCCCCCCCCACTAAATGGGAGGAAAAAATTTTGGGTGGTCAGACTTTTGCTTTGTCCCTGGAAGGCTGCAACATTACTTTTGAGCAGGGTTAATGTCTTTGGCAGTTTGTGTAAAGAAAGTCCCAGATGAAAGTCTCTTGTCCTCTTGGTCATAAGGAAATGCTCAGATGAAAGTCCACTCCAATTCAGCCACCTTTAGCAAATCATCCGCATCTTCATCAAGCTCTCTTCTGGTCTTCCTTCTCCCACCCAGCATGGTCGTCTGCTCTGCCTGCTCCACCTCTCGATGCGCAATACCTGAAAAGCGTAAGAGACAAAGCAGATTATTTGTTCATTTCCAACTGTGCCAAAAACATAGCTTACATTTCTCTATCTGCCCATTTGTAACTGCAAAACTATTGTAGGGTGCCCACTGTTGCCTTGAAACACTTTCACGGAAAGGCATTGACTTCCAACGTAACGAATAAACTTGCATGTCTCTCCGTGCCGTCCTTGGAAGAACAGAGGCCTGCTGCTTCACAGCATGGCACATTTTTGCAAAATGCCCCATTTTATGGCAACAGAAACACTTAATGTGACTAAATCTACCATTCCCAACCATTTGCTTCCACTTCTTAAACAATGCTGGTGTAGGAATCCCATCTATTTCCTCTCTAGGGACCCCCACCTTAAGTAAATCAATCCACATGCTTCTCCTGGAGATCATAGGCCTTGTCTTTCTTGTATCTGAATCAACTCTGTAATTTGAGCTGATCAAATCCTCTGCTTTCCGCTTATGGGAAGTAACAGTAGCACATGTCCTATTTCTGCTTACAGGCTTTGGGCCTTTGTCCTTTGTTAGAGCATCATTAGATTTATTCATGGGGGCTGCACACCGCTCATTCAAATCTTCAGCTCGGCCTACAGCGGTTTGAACACTCTTGGAAGCCACTGCAGGTTTAACTTTAATTACCCTACTTTCTAAATCTTTTGCCTTGCTTGCAGTTTCTTCCAAACACTTGGAGGCCACTGCAAGCTGATTCTTTATTAAATCTCTTTCTAATTCTGCCTTTTCCCTCTTTTCAGATTCAATATGTAGAGCATGCAGGACATGCAAACCAAACACAGCAACTGCCCGCATCTCTCCCTTACTGAACCCAAAACTTTTGAGACTAAAATCTGAGGAAAGATCAAAGACTCCATCCCCCCAAGCTCTGTTCAAAGGAGAAGCATATCCAGCCAGCTCCTTTGCAACAGACATCCACTGACTATTTCTGGCCCAGATAGGAAGGGTGCATGCCTTCAAGTCCTCCTGGACACCAGAAACCTTTGCAGCCTTACTCTTCCTAAACAGTGTACGCAGCATTTTCCCCCCAGTACAAGCAACAAAACACACCACAGAAAACAGGTCAGCTTCTGTTGAAATTTTAGCACAAATTCCGGCTACGAGCCCCCATTGTTTTGCTTTTATGTCTATCTATTAAGGTTACTCTGTGGTAAAATCAAGGAAGCTTAAACTTCTGTAGTGTATCAATGCTTTACTAAACAAAGAAAAATTTGCACATACAACTGTAGGATGCACAATACAACACACTTAACTTAATAGCTTACAAAATATATGCCTACAAATATATATAAGCATGTACAACATGTACCGTATACATTAAGTAAACTAAATAATTACTCAACTTAGAGGTCAAGATGTAATGTCCATAGTTCCTTGCTCAGTCCAACTCCCAAAAGCGGCTTCAAAGTTATCCAGCTTCAGGCAGGGATGTCTTCTTCCTTTCTCCTTCCAAAGACCAACCCCTTCCTTTGTCCTTCCAAAACACAACTGTTGTTCAAACACACACGTCTCTCCCAAACCCTTTCCAAAGCCCCCCGCCCCATTTCCTGATCAATGGAAAGGGAGGGGCCCCTCCCACCCATTTCCAGCAGTATCAATGGAGGGGGAGGGAAGGGGCTCTTTACACATATCCTGTTACTACCTAAACTCTATATTATTATTATAAAGTCACCATAGAAATTGCCATAGCAACACAGAGATGGACTCCATCTCTCGCTCCGGCCAGGTCAAGGGCACCTGGGCCCGGAACTCCGGAACGCCAGCACCCAAGCTGAAGGTGCCTGGGTGCGGCTGCCTCCTCCGACTCTGACCCCAAGGTAAGGGCGTCCGCCCCTTTTATCCCCTCGCCTTTTGCGTCACAGCAGGTTCCCCGCCCAGCTGTACCAGCGCCAGGAAAGGACAAAAAGGAAGCAGTCTTGCGGTGTGGGTTCAACTCTGGTCCAGGGCGACAATGCCACCTGTAGTCCGTAGGGAACCTCACACCACCAGAGTCCTCCAAGAACCATAAAAAGGGGTCTCGGATTCCCTAGCAATCAGTGCATCTGGGTTACACTACCACTCAGATGCTTCCCTTAAATTCAAATACCCGCTACACTCACCCCCTGGTGATTTGACACTGGTCCCCAGTGTCTGGTGCAAATCCATGTCTCCCAAAGAGTGGTAACATAAGTTCAACCCAGAGACAAACGTTCACATTTCCCCAAACTCAACAATTTCGATTAGGAATTGTGCCATGACCTAAAACAGGAAAGGGAAACAGTAATATAAAACCATAAAACTTTTATAATAAAATACTTAAATATCTCACACATTTACATTTCTCCCCCCCTGCTGGCTATCTAAGGACCACCCCATTCTCAGCAGCCTTGATAGACGAGTCTCCTGCAGAGGGAAGAAAGAAAAACACACATCCTAACATAATATATGTGTTCGCTTGGAACGAATGGGTCTATCCGAGAAGAAACCCATTCACTCCATTGAGTGTTGCATAATGTACAAACAAACGACAATCGTTGCGCAACACTGCCACCCGGTGGTAATGCCGCGGTAAAGACACTTATCAAATTCAAATGAACTTTTCTCTCTTATTCTTGTTCTCTGTGGCCTTACACTGACTAAACCCCAAAGTCACTGATTTCTCTTAATGAGAGGAGGAAAAGAGAACAAACCGACAACAGACCCCATTTCTCCCAAAAAAAAAATATAAAACGCCCAAACACAAAAAAAAACTAGGGCACAGTCCTTGGGTTCCGGCAAAGGCACTCCGGAAAGTTCACCAATAAGCAGCAGGAAAGAACACACAGGAGTCTTTTTCTCCTAAAGGTAGAACTTTGGATGTGGTAGGAACACAGGCTTCAAGTGCTTGTCAAAAGCCTCCATGTTATACTCAACATTTCCTCCATCCCTGCGACAAATTACCACTCTGTCCGCATGGATATGCCTTCCCAGCATCCACCTAGCCTTACAGTCCCGAAACTTCTTGGTGACAGTTGGTGAGCATGAAAGGTATCGGTGTGCCTGAGGTACCCTGAGTTTGTCCCAAACAAAAGTATCGTACCACCTTTGCCGAAAAACTTCCACCTCATAGAGCAACTCCTGAGGCAGGCATGGGCATCCCCACCCATACTCCTGAGCAACCCTCTGGCCAACGAGATGCCGCAGCCCTGACAAAGGTGGCATCGCGACACGGTCTCCCCCTCCAGGCAAAACAACGGCCTCCGGATGGCGAGGTGCGCTCACCACCTCAGTAGATTTGGGCATAGGGGCCCGCAGTGACTGGCGTTGCACTCCCGCAACAGGAGCAGGTGAAATGGAAGTAGAATCCAGAAGAGGGATTTCAGACAGTGGACCAGACTCTTCCCTAGGCGCTGAGGCCTCCACTCGGGGTGCACCATCACCAATGGACATGAGTGGGTCCCTTCTGACACGGGACGAGGGCAACCTCATTCTGTCCCATCCCCTGCGGTGGAAGACCTCGTCCATCCCCCCACCATCGCCACTGTCAGACAATGAATCCTGGTCGGAGGTGTCATAACACTCAGCGGGTAGATAATTCCCAGTCACGGAATCATCCCCCTTGATGGCCTCCACCGACAGTGGGCTGTCGACACCCCCAACCACACACACAGTCCCAACCTCTGGCTCACCTGGGCCTTCAGAAGAACAGGGACGTCCAGGGCTCATCCCTCCGGATCCATCCAGGCCAGGCAAGCGACGGGGCGAAGCTCCTCCACGACTACAGGAGGCCTGCACCAGGCCGACTCTCCTCCTCGGCGGCCGGAGCAGGGAGCTGCCAACGACCGAGGCAGCATCCTTGGATTTTTCTCTCTTTACTTCCGCTTGGGCAGTCACTTCGCCCTGGTCAGTGCGCGCAGGAATGCCCGCCATGGCATTGATCTCTCCCTCCGGAGTGGCAGTATCTGTGAGGTAGTTGAGGTGGAAGGCGCAAGGCCTTTCTGTGGATGGTTCCACCTCGAAGAGAAACTCCTTGCGGACCTTACATCACCCGAATGGCTTCAATTGGACCACCAGTCCCGAACAGCCAGGACAGATCACACCAAGGGCTCTCATGTCTCTGCAAGTGTACAGAGCCAATCGCCCCCGGGGCCTTAGTCTGATTCCTGTGTCCATAATTGGAGCAGCTAGAGAAGTCATGTCCGTGAAGGAAGAAGCAGAAATCCACGGGGTACTTGAAGTCATCTTCCCTGTTCGCTGCTCCATTGCGCACTGACCCACTCGCGCCAGAATCTCCACGTGTGTTCGTCCACATGGCCAGACTCCTCCCACACTCTGCACTTGTTCGCAGGCTTTTCCTTCTCCCCGCCCACGAACTAGGCAGCTATGGTTTGCCTCGTGGCGCATTGGCCAATATGGCCGACCTACTCGGAACTCCTCCGGGCAGCAAAGTTCGAATTCAGACACCATACACATCCCGGACACAATGCCCCCACGTGTAGCGACCTCACCCCTCTCACCCCTTCTCATTCTCGGCTTGTGTGTCTTTGTCTAGGGGTGTTAGTACTGGGCGGAGGGATGAGATACACCACGGCCCATGTCCTCCATAGTGAAGAGGTGAAGGCCAGAAAGATCGGGCTTTGTGTAAGTGGTGTCCTAGAGTCAAGTCCTTTCCTTCGTCCTTGACTCCCCCTTTGCTCCTAGTAACCAGAGTTCCACACACTGAATAGGTCCAACACAGTTTTATTCTTCTCAGCGAATAAACATACAGCACAGTCAAGTTGGGACCTTTGCAACAGTTCAGTATTAATGGGAGTAGGTCGAGGCACAATCCTTCCAGATAAAGCTAACCACTGTGGTGTCACAAGTGGCGAATAGTCACTGCCACTGACTATGTGAGGTAGAACATGAATTACCTTCGCTAACACAGCCCCTGTCAGGGGAAGGGTATCCGTCCAAGGGAGTCACCGGAGGCCTCTCTGTCACCAGTGAATGCTGCGCCGGACTCTCCAGAGAAGTTCCGCTCACCAGTCCTCTCGAACTCAGACACGAGCACCCAAGGAATTAGGGCCCCCTCGGATTCCTCCACCCTCGCAGAACTCAGTCGAAGGTACTGAGCCCCAGGCATCCGCCATAGTACCTCACCCCAGGCTAAAGGTGCCTGAGATGGACTCCATCTCTCGCTCCGGCCAGGTCAAGGGCACCTGGGCCCGGAACTCCGGAACACCAGCACCCAAGCTGAAGGTGCCTGGGTGTGGCTGTGTCCTCCGACTCTGACCCCAAGGTCAGGGCGTCCGCCCCTTTTATCCCCTCGCCTTTTGCGTCACAGCAGGTTCCCCGCCCCACTGTACCAGCGCCAGGAAAGGACAAAAGGGAAGCAGTCTTGCGGTGTGGGTTCAACTTCGGTCCAGGGCGACAATGCCACTTGTAGGCCGTAGGGAACCTCACACCAACAGAGTCCTCAAAGAACCATAAAAAGGGGTCTCGGATTCCCTAGCAATCAGTGCATCTGGGTTACACTACCACCCAGATGCTTCCCTTAAATTCAAATACCCGCTACACATGCCTGAGGGGTCCTCCAGAAAGTGAGAAACCACTGTACTAGGCACTGCTACTACAGTGAGTTCCACTAGCTTCCAGGTCCCTAGCAGAGTTTCTGACCTGCTGCATTGTGAACACAGAAGTTCGAGAGCTGGGGCGGTGATGTCACAATCTTCACCTTGTCCAATCAGAGAACACTGCATTCATTGAGAAAATGCAAAATGTTCTCTGAAGAGTGCCTGTGTTGGGCGAGATGATTTCGATTTTGAATGCAGAATATGATAAATAGGGATGGACGAACATCTCCCGGGACGGTTCGCGAACGCGATTGCGCGAACGCGGGTAAATGTTCGCGAACTGCGGGTTCGCGGCGGGCCCCATTCATTTCAATGGGATGCGAACATTAAAAACCTCCAGGTCATATTTGCAGCCACAAAATAATTACTAGCTGTGCACACAAAGTCCCACAACATGGACAATGACATAACAGAAGTATTAAGCAAATTTGAGATTGACAACGACAAGCATTCTTTTTTTATCTGAAATTTTTTGTCAATTCAGGAGCGCATGAAGGCCATGGAAGAGACGCAAGGCCAGGCTATGAAGGGGGTGCATGAGATGATCCTGCTATTGGAAAAGTTGCCATAAATGTTTTTTTTTTATAAGTTGTATAAATCGTTTATACAGATATAACTTTTATTTCGTTTTTTGTAATCTTGCTCGGTTTTATTGTAATAGCTCGGCCTAAATCAGCCAGAACTGACAGCAGCCGGTAAATACATGTCAAATACATATAGGGTCCATTCACACGTCTGTAAAATGGGTCCGCATCCGTTCCACAATTTAGCGGAATTGATTTTCAATTCCAGTCTGAAAAATTAGGCATTCACAGCCTGGATAAAGAAGTAAGTGTCGGCCAGTACAGGCCCCAAAAATTAGCCAACAGGCATTCATCTGACAGCAAAGAACTTTCAATTCTGTGGCTGGAGGTACATTAGGCATTCACAGGATAAATAAGTTTCGGGCACTACAGGCCCCAAAAATTAGGCATTCAACGGACATAAAAGGCATGTGTTGAATTCCTCAGAGATCCATGCCTCATTCATTTTTATAAATGTGAGGTAGTCAACACTGTCGTGAGCTAGGCGAGTGTGCTTATCGGTCACGATCCTCCCTGCTGCGCTGAACGTCCTTTCGGACAGGGCACTGGACGAGGGGCAAGTCAACAGTTCCATTGCAAATTGTGCAAGCTCTGGCCAGAGGTCAAGCCTGCCCACCCAGTAGTCCAGGGGTTCATCACTTCTCAGAGCGTCCACATCGGCCGTTAATCCGATGTAGTCGGACACCTGTCGGTCTAGGCGTTCCCTGATGCTGGATCCGGATGAGACCTGTCGATGGGTCGGCTGAAAGAATGATCTCATATCAGAAGTGACCAAGACATCTTCAAACCGCCCTCTTCTTGCAGGCGCTGTTGGATTGGTATCCAAAACTGTTCCTCTGGGAGTGGAAATTCCTTTGCCAGCGCACGCAAAAGCAGAATGCAGCATTTCTCGAAGCAAGGCCTGGAAGTGCTCCATTCTGACAGCCCTCCGTGATGGTGGTAACATTTCTGCCATTTTTTTTTGTACCGGGGGTCCAAGTACGTTGCCACCCAGTAATGGTCCTTGCCCTTTATGCTTTTTATACGGGGTTCCCTCTTAAAACACTGGAGCATGAAGGCCCCCATTTGCACTAAACTGGAAGCAGTGTGGTGGCCTGGCTCCTGCTCGTCATCATCCAGGATGTCGTCCTCGATCTCCTCCCCCCATCCACGAACAACAACAGCAGGGATCCCAGAAAGGTTTAAAGCATGCTCTTCTTGCTCCTCCTCATCCGCCCCGGCACCATCCTCCTCTGACTCCTCTTCAGACTCCTGTTGTTGACTTGTCTCAGATAGAGTAGCCCCCCCTGGGAATTCATCCAGCATTGCGACTTCCTCATCTTCCTGCTCCTGCTCCTCGACGGCTTGATCAATGACACGATGCAATGCACGCTCCATAAAGAAGGCATAAGGTACGATGTCACTGATGGCACCATGGCTGCGACTGACCAGTTTGGTGATCTCATCAAATGGCCGCAAAAGTCTGCATGCGTCGCGCATGAGCAGCCACTGACGCGGTGAAAAAAAACAAGATCCCCAGAACCTGTTCTGGCGCAGAGTTCGTACAGGTAGTCGGTAACTGCACGTTTCTGCTGGAGCAGCCTATCAAGCATATACAAGGTTGAGTTCCATCGCGTCAGGCAGTCACAAATAAGACGTCTGACCGGCAGATTGTGTCACCGCTGAATGTCAGCAAGGCGAGCCATGGCCGTGTAAGATCTTCTGAAATGGGCCGAGATTTTCCTTGCCTGCCGCAAGATGTCCTGGACCCCAGGGTATTTGACAACGAATCGCTGCATGACCAAGTTCAAGACGTGTGCCATGCATGGCATGTGTGTAATTTTGCCCTGTTTCAACGCGCTCAGCAGATTGGCACCGTTGTCGCACACCACTTTACCAACTGTCAAATTGAGCGGTGTTAGCCACTGATCTGCCTGTGAACGCAAAGCTGAAAGGAGTGCAGGGCCAGTGGGGCTCTTGGCTTCCAGGCACAACAGACGCAGCACAGCATGGCAACGTCTCACCTGGCATGTCGAATAGGTTCTGGGCATCTTGGGCGGCGCAGCGGAAGAGACGGTAGCAGCGGAAGAGGAGGAGTCAGCCGTGGAGGAGAGGGAGGATGGAGTAGGAGGAGGAGGAGAAGAAGAGGCAGGCCTGCATGCAATCCATGGCGGTAAAACCAAATCTACACGGGTGCCACGGGTTACATGCTTGACGGCCGTCAGAAGGTTCACCCAGTGGGCAGTAAAAGTAATATACCTTCCTCGCCCGTGTTTGCTAGACCACGTGTCTGTGGTCAGATGTATCTAGGCACCGACACTGTGTGCCAGAGATACATTCACTTGCCGCTGAACATGGCCATATAGCTCTGGGATGCCCTTCTGGGAGAAATATTTCCTTCCTGGGACCTTCCATTGTGGTGTTCCAATGGCCACAAATTTTCGAAAGGCCTCCGAGTCCACCAGTTTATATGGCAGTAGTTGGCGGGCTAAGAGTTCTGACAAGCCAGCGGTCAACCGTTGGGCAAGAGGATTATCCGGCGTCATCATTCTTTTACACTCGAACATTTGGCCCACGGAAGCCTGCCTTTTTCCAGATAAACTTGGGGACGGGATGATGGAAGGTGGAGTGGAGGACAACTGTGAAGAGAGAGGAGAAGTAGTAGAAGAGGCTGGACGGTGAGAGCCTGGAGTTTGGCTTTGTGGGTTCTGAGGGCGTTGCTCCCACTGGGCTCGGTGATGGGAGTTCATGTGCCTTCTTAAGGCGGTCGTCCCTAGGTGAGTGTTGGGCTTACCGCGACTTATGCATTGACTGCAAAGGCTGCAGATGGCAACACTATTGTCAGCAGCGGACACGTTAAAAAAAGCCCACACTGCGGAGCCATGTGCTGGCGTCCTGGGAGCGCCAGATGTGACCGTACATGGTTGATGGCTCGCTCTGAGTCCTGATACATTAGCAGTCTTTTTTGTCACTCCTGTGCAATGTAAGTTCCGCCTGCCTCTCCTCCCTATCTGCTGGTCCATCTCTCCCTCTGAACTCCCCTCCTGGTCCTCTCTTGTGGGCACCCACGTGACGTCCATAGACACATTATCATCGACGTCACCTTCCCCACCACTAACATTAGAGATCTCGGAGTAGGCAGCAACAGCGGGGACCAACATCCTTGGGCTGATCTGGGTACTGTCGTCAGACTGTTGAGTGGCGGTTGTTGCTACCTCCTCTTCCTGATCCAATGTCAAGAATGCCTGCGCATCAGAGAAGTCTTGTGATGGATCGGAAAATAATTCCTGTGACTCAAGCGGAGGGTATATGGTGGCGGTGGTGTTGGTGGTAGTGTCTTTGGGGGTGCACACAGCAGAGAGTGAAGAGGGTGCAGATAGAGAGGATGAGGAGGGTGCAGAAGAGTAAGGCTGAGTGAGCCACTCAACCAAGTCTGGTGCGTCCTTTGACGTAATCGAACGCACCTTCTGCAACTTCCCACTTTGGCTCCGGCTGGTGCTCCTGCCCTACCCCTACCACCCCTGCAGAAGGGCCTGCCTCTTCCTCTGCCTGTCATCTTTTTAAATGACCCTGTGACAAAAGGCTGTAGAGAAGGGCAGTATATGTGGAAGAAGGTATATAACACCCCGCTTCAAACTGTCGTTTTCGGGGGCCACTGGTCTATCACAGCAGTTATAATACTTTTTTCTAATTGCGTTTGTCACTCTTTGTAGTATCGCTGCAAAACCTCTCAGCAGTCACAATGCTGCACAGTAGAAATGCACTATACTATTCTTCCTATATGTGAAAGTTTTTTATGCGTGTATTAGACCCCTATATACTGCACACCAAATAGTACACCTATACCAGTCCTTAAAATGAACTTTTGGGGAGCTTTATTGGTTAGCGATTTTAGTCGCTAGTCTGTGCCTGCGACACACAGTGGCAATTTCTACCTAAACCGAGAAAAGAGCTGCAGCAGAACCGCTCAGAAGCTGCACAGTAGAAATGCTGCACAGTTGAAATGCACTATATATTATATAGTATAGTATATAGTATATATTATATAGTATGTTTGAAAGTTTTTTATGCGTGTATTAGACCCCTATATACTGCACACCAAATAGTACACCTATACCAGTCCTTAAAATGAACTTTTGGGGAGCTTTATTGGTTAGCGATTTTAGTCGCTAGTCTGTGCCTGCGACACACAGCGGCAATTTCTACCTAAACAGAGAAAAGAGCTGCAGCAGAACCGCTCAGAAGCTGCACAGTAGAAATGCTGCACAGTTGAAATGCACTATATATTATATAGTATAGTATATAGTATATATTATATAGTATGTTTGAAAGTTTTTTATGCGTGTATTAGACCCCTATATACTGCACACCAAATAGTACACCTATACCAGTCCTTAAAATGAACTTTTGGGGAGCTTTATTGGTTAGCGATTTTAGTCGCTAGTCTGTGCCTGCGACATACAGCGGCAACTTCTACCTAAACCGAGAAAAGAGCTGCAGCAGAACCGCTCAGAAGCTGCGCAGTAGAAATGCACTATACTATTCTTCCTAGAGTATTTTATGCGTGTAGTACACCCCTATTTACTGCACACAAAATAGTACACCTATACCAGTCCGTAAAAGGACTTTTGTGGACTGTACACCTATACCAGTCCTTAGAAGGTATTTTGTTTTAGTAGAGTCTGCCCCTGCTAGTACACACACAGCAACCTTCCTACACTGACTAAAGACAGCTGCAGAACCGCACTATACTATTCTTCCTAGAGTATTTTATGCGTGTAGTACACCCCTATTTACTGCGCACAAAATAGTACACCTATACCACTCCGAAAAAGGACTTTTGTGGACTGTACACCTATACCAGTCCTTAGAAGGACTTTTGTTTTAGTAGAGTCTGTCCCTGCTAGTACACACACAGCAACCTTCCTACACTGACTAAAGACAGCTGCAGAACCGCTCAGCACTGCAGTCCCAATGCTGCACAATTGGAATGAACTAAAAGTGTATTACACCCCTATACACTGCACACAAAACAATTGTACACCTATACCAGTCCTTAAAAGGACTTTTGTGGACCTAATAGCTAGGATTACAGTCTGTCCCTGCTCCACACAGCAACCTGTCCCTACGCTGACAAATAACAGAATGTAAAATGGCAGCCAGATCAGGTCTATTTATAAGGTAGGGGGTATGTCCATCTGCTGAAATGTCTCATTGGCTGTCCTGTACCACATGATGGATGTGTCATAGGTCAAAGTTCCACAATGTAAAAGATTCAGAATATGGTGGCTGCGAACCGGCCGCGAATAGCGCCCTATGTCCGCCGGTTTCGCGAACCGCGAATGCGCAAAATTCGCCGCGAACCGACCGCGGGGCGAACCGCAAGGCCATCTCTAATGATAAAGATCTCAAGTGCTTACTTAATGAAATAGAAGAAAAGGACACAGAAGTCTGTATCCAAACAGACACTCAAAAGACAAAAAGCATGGTTGTAACCAACAAAAGAAACAAAGAAGTGAAACTAACACTGGAAATAACAAAAAAAAAAGAGAAAACAACCTACTCACAATACCTTGGAATATGGATTAATGAAAATCTGAAGAACAATGTTCTGCATGTTCTTCATGACGTCAGAGCTAGAATCGCCAAGTCCAAGCAAAGTTGCTGTAGACACAAAGAGTTGATGCATAACAGTCTCCCTCTAAGCATAAAGAAAAGATTGTTGCAAATGCAAGTCTGGTCCATTCCTAGTTATGGCACACAAACATTTTCCCTCGCAGTGGAGTTAATTTACTAAAGTCAGATATGCTGTTCACTTTGTAAAGGAAGTTGCAGTTTGTAGGGGAATTTGCCCCAGGGCTTAGTAAATAAGGTGAAGCTCTGCTTGTAAGCAGGTGGCCTATTGTCAGTTTAACCAGCTTGGCTGCCAGGTAGGGGGAAGGGCTTTTTGCTGCCTCCTTCTTGTGCTGTATAAAAGGGCATGAGGTCTGGATCCCAGGAGAACCAGGACCAAAGGGAAGACGGGACATTTGCAAGAGTTCACTGGGACCTGTGGTCCAGCACTAGATGCAGATTGATCAGGACATCCCAATGAAATGGACTTCTCTGCACGAACCTTTTCAAGAATGGACTATTCCCATTACTGCTTCACCTGTTCAGGTAACTTGGGGCAGCCTCAGTTAGGTGTAGCTAGGTTGAGAACGTTTATGCATGTTATACATGTTCTGCTAAATTCTCAGTAAAGTTGTTTCAACTGCACTAAACCTGGTCTGAGGTTATTCAAAGGTTTGCATGTTGGGTCTTGGTGTATTCCTAAGAACCTGGGTCTGTAAAAGCACTATGGGGTATGTGTAACACAACAACAAAGTATTAACTTGCAGGGCAAAAAAGAGGAGGTAGTTGCCATGGGTAACAGAATAGCTACAGCAACCAGTTGTTTTGTGTTGTACCTGGCTAGGTAACAGGGAGGGAGAGGAAGAGGAAGTCATGGGGAAAAGGGTTCCACTATGGTTTCCCAAGTCACTGGGGCAGTGATTCGATTGGATGCTGGCCACCAATGTGACTCTGGCAGCCATCTTAGTTGTTGCAGGGTCTATTTAAGACTATGTTCCCTGGGTTTGGCATGCTTTATGCAAGTGGGTAGAGTAAGGGCAGGTACCCTGTCTGTGAGGGACAGTACTAGCGATAGGGAAAGGTGTCTGATGAGGAGGGAAAGCGTAGGGTCTCATTCTCTGAAAACCTTCCCGATTGGGCACAAGACTGCCAGGCCGCATTATATCCCCTCTCAACAGATGCACTCAGTTCAGCTGGAACCTGCTGCTTCACGTTATTGGAACTATGAAGCCCCGTACACACGATCGGATAACCTATGGATTTTCGTCCGATGGATTTGTCCATCGGATATCCGATGAAACTGTTTTCCATCAGTCTTGCCCACACACCATCAGTCAAAAAACCGACCGTTCCAAACGCGGTGACGTAAAACACTCCGATGAGCCGAGAAAAATGAAGTTCAATGCTTCTGAGCATGCGTCGACTTGATTCTGAGCATGCGTGGGTTTTTTATCCGATGGACTTGCCCATAGACGATCAGAGTTTTCGATCGGTTTTTTATCCATCTGAAAATTTTAAAACAAGTTCTATTTTTTAAAACTGATGGAAAAAAGACCGATGGGTACCATACACGATCGGTTGGTCTGATGAAAACCATCCATCAGACGGTTTTCATCAGTCAAACCGATCGTGTGTACGGGGCTTAAGTGTGGCCGTCTAGGTAGCTATCCCACCGGGTTTGTTGTGAACTGTTGCTGTATTACTTTATCAATACAAGTTTTCCATTCCACTTGACTGTGTGATTTTTCTTTCTCGTACATCACGGGACACAGAGCGACATAGTCATTACTAATGGGTTATTTGGATACCGTCAGGTGCTGGCACTGGCAACTTCCAAAACCGGAAGTACCCTCCCCTATATAAGCCCCTCCCATCCGGGAGCACCTCAGTTTTTTGCCAGTGTCTAAGGTGTTGGCCAAGAAGAAACATGTGTTTTTCACTGAGCTTGCGTACAGGTTCTTTTGGGCCTCAGTAAGCTGTTCCGGATCCGACCAAAAAAGCTTCATAGCTAAACGGTCGGTACCCGGGCCTTGCAGAGAAGAGCAAGGTTTTGCCTGTAATGCTTCTCTTAGGAGAGCTGGACCCTGGGATCCAGAGCTCTGGTCATACCCACGACCAAGATGTTTTCTGTGCAGGGTGCTATACAGGTCCAGGGGAGTGGAATCCTTGGGAACCCGGTCCCTGAAGGTTTGATTACAATGCCTGCCGTGATAGGTGAAGGTTGGGCTTTTGTGGACCAAACAAAGTCCTGCGGCGGGGAACAGGTAAGTGGGGGCCCCCAGGAACTTGGTTCTATTGGGGGACCCCCAAGCCTAATTTGTCTTTCTGTCTGTTACCTAATGGTATTCCCGCAAAATTCTGTGCATGCCTGTAACTACTAAAAAAATGTAATAATTTTTAATGGTGGTCAAGAAAAAAAAAAAAAAAAATTTTTTTATATATATATTTAATATATTAGACTGCGGTACCTGTGTTTGTCCACTAGAGGCCGCTGTGGAATGTTTTCTTGTCATGTGGACTAGCTTCTTCTCAGCAGAGCAAAGTCCAGGCAGATGGTGAGTTCTCTTATAGGAAACTGCTTCCTCTGCCATGTTGCAGTGCTCGTCCATCCCCCGGCCTGCGGCAAAGAGGGGCCCTGGCTCCTGTCCCTTGTTACCATTTTTTGAAATTAGCGCCGAAGGCGCACGTGGCCGCGCGCGTGCGCGTGCACGCGCCTCTATATATAGAGGTGAGCCGGGAAAGGGGGCGGAGCCTGTGGGATGACGCTCTGTGCGCGCCGCAGCGCTTCTGCGCATGTGCGGGCGTCCCAGCAGTTTAAAAAAACCACAATATTGTAGTGAGCTGGCTATGAAGTACAGAGACAGAGCTGGCAACATTTAAAAAAGGGCATACAGCAAGCGGTTGATACAGGCATCCCCTAGAAAGGCACATTAGTAGACACCAACTGTTTCTTATAGCAGCATTTATGCTAGACTATTATCAGTAACTGGTGTATTTCGGCTGGAATACCTCAGCTTTGTGGCTTAGGAATATGCCGTCTAAAAACTCCGGGACTAGAAATTCCAGGAGGAATAGGGGGTCTCCATCGGGCTCTGAGGATCTTGGGCATGCTTTGGCTGCACCAGTCTCCCCTGAAGAATCAGAGGTTAGTGACCGTAGAGCACCCTCAGGAGTACCTGGTACTGTGGCTGTCCTCAGTTCACCTGCTCCTGTGTATGTAACAGAGGAGGTTTTTTCCTCAGCTCTGGGAGGGCTGGAAGAGAGATTGTCAGCATTGATCGCTGCTTCCCTGTCACAGGAGAAAAGCGCTCGATCTCCGTCTCCCCCCTCAGAGTGCCTGTTAACAGAGCAACAGTCCCATACAGAGGTCGACCTACCTGAGGGGGATCAGGAGGAGGTCGATTCGGTTGCAGAGGAATCAACAGTGGAAGAGCCGTTCTCAGCATCACATGCTGAAAGGTTATGGGTTCAGTCCCTGACTAATAGGGATGAGCTTCGTGTTCGAGTCGAACATACGTTCGACTCGGACATCGGCTGTTCGATCGTTCGACGAAGATCGAACGATTTGGGCCGTTCGCGCCAAATTCGAGTGACGCGAACGGCCCACAATGCACTACGCCATCGCAGTGTCATCCAGGCGCTGTGATTGGCCAAGCATGCACTGTGACCCCGCATGCTTGGCCAATCACAGCGCCGGCAGCGAGGAGAGCAATGATTGGCCACAGGCAGGATGCCTGTGGCCAATTATTGCTGAGGGTGTTTAGTACACGCCCCACACTATAAAAGGCCGCCAGCACGGCGGCCTAGTGTAGTGTGTTCCGGAGCAGGGATAGAGCAGCATAGGCAGGGACAGTGACTTTTATTTCTTTCTTGCTTAACCTGGATTCCTTTAGTTTAGGGAAAGAGAAGGATAGGTAGGGAGAGTGTCAGTGTGTTTTGTGCTTGTGCTATATTGTGCTTAAAAAAAACATTTTTTCTAGGGACAGAAAACTGTAGGTAGGGAGAGTGTGTCAGTTTCTTTCACTGTCAAAGTCCTTGTTTCCAGGGACCTGGAAGGACAGTGAGTGAATTCTCCTTGTGCTAAATTGTGCTTAAAAAAAACATTTTTTCTAGGGACAGAAAACTGTAGGTAGGGAGAGTGTGTCAGTTTCTTTCACTGTCAAAGTCCTTGTTTCCAGGGACCTGGAAGGACAGTGAGT
The DNA here is from genome assembly GCA_029206835.1 of Rana muscosa. Taxonomy (NCBI): domain Eukaryota; kingdom Metazoa; phylum Chordata; class Amphibia; order Anura; family Ranidae; genus Rana; species Rana muscosa. The sequence goes on along the minus strand of CM055117.1, from coordinate 69,254,087 downwards.
GAATTCTCCTTGTGCTAAATTGTGCTTAAAAAAAACATTTTTTCTAGGGACAGAAAACTGTAGGTAGGGAGAATGTGTCAGTTTCTTTCACTGTCAAAGTCCTTGTTTCCAGGGACCTGGAAGGACAGTGAGTGAATTCTCCTTGTGCTAAATTGTGCTTAAAAAAAACATTTTTTCTAGGGACAGAAAACTGTAGGTAGGGAGAGTGTGTCAGTTTCTTTCACTGTCAAAGTCCTTGTTTCCAGGGACCTGGAAGGACAGTGAGTGAATTCTCCTTGTGCTAAATTGTGCTTAAAAAAAACATTTTTTCTAGGGACAGAAAACTGTAGGTAGGGAGAGTGTGTCAGTTTCTTTCACTGTCAAAGTCCTTGTTTCCAGGGACCTGGAAGGACAGTGAGTGAATTCTCCTTGTGCTAAATTGTGCTTAAAAAAAACATTTTTTCTAGGGACAGAAAACTGTAGGTAGGGAGAGTGTGTCAGTTTCTTTCACTGTCAAAGTCCTTGTTTCCAGGGACCTGGAAGGACAGTGAGTGAATTCTCCTTGTGCTAAATTGTGCTTAAAAAAAACATTTTTTCTAGGGACAGAAAATTGTAGGTAGGGAGAGTGTGTCAGTTTCTTTCACTGTCAAAGTCCTTGTTTCCAGGGACCTGGAAGGACAGTGAGTGAATTCTCCTTGTGCTAAATTGTGCTTAAAAAAAACATTTTTTCTAGGGACAGAAAACTGTAGGTAGGGAGAGTGTGTCAGTTTCTTTCACTGTCAAAGTCCTTGTTTCCAGGGACCTGGAAGGACAGTGAGTGAATTCTCCTTGTGCTAAATTGTGCTTAAAAAAAACATTTTTTCTAGGGACAGAAAACTGTAGGTAGGGAGAGTGTGTCAGTTTCTTTCACTGTCAAAGTCCTTGTTTCCAGGGACCTGGAAGGACAGTGAGTGAATTCTCCTTGTGCTAAATTGTGCTTAAAAAAAACATTTTTTCTAGGGACAGAAAACTGTAGGTAGGGAGAGTGTGTCAGTTTCTTTCACTGTCAAAGTCCTTGTTTCCAGGGACCTGGAAGGACAGTGAGTGAATTCTCCTTGTGCTAAATTGTGCTTAAAAAAAACATTTTTTCTAGGGACAGAAAACTGTAGGTAGGGAGAGTGTGTCAGTTTCTTTCACTGTCAAAGTCCTTGTTTCCAGGGACCTGGAAGGACAGTGAGTGAATTCTCCTTGTGCTAAATTGTGCTTAAAAAAAACATTTTTTCTAGGGACAGAAAATTGTAGGTAGGGAGAGTGTGTCAGTTTCTTTCACTGTCAAAGTCCTTGTTTCCAGGGACCTGGAAGGACAGTGAGTGAATTCTCCTTGTGCTAAATTGTGCTTAAAAAAAACATTTTTTCTAGGGACAGAAAACTGTAGGTAGGGAGAGTGTGTCAGTTTCTTTCACTGTCAAAGTCCTCGATTCCAGGGACCTGGAAGGACAGTGAGTGAATTCTCCTTGTGCTAAATTGTGCTTAAAAAAAACATTTTTTCTAGGGACAGAAAACTGTAGGTAGGGAGAGTGTGTCAGTTTCTTTCACTGTCAAAGTCCTTGTTTCCAGGGACCTGGAAGGACAGTGAGTGAATTCTCCTTGTGCTAAATTGTGCTTAAAAAAAACATTTTTTCTAGGGACAGAAAACTGTAGGTAGGGAGAGTGTGTCAGTTTCTTTCACTGTCAAAGTCCTTGTTTCCAGGGACCTGGAAGGACAGTGAGTGAATTCTCCTTGTGCTAAATTGTGCTTAAAAAAAACATTTTTTCTAGGGACAGAAAACTGTAGGTAGGGAGAGTGTGTCAGTTTCTTTCACTGTCAAAGTCCTTGTTTCCAGGGACCTGGAAGGACAGTGAGTGAATTCTCCTTGTGCTAAATTGTGCTTAAAAAAAACATTTTTTCTAGGGACAGAAAACTGTAGGTAGGGAGAGTGTGTCAGTTTCTTTCACTGTCAAAGTCCTTGTTTCCAGGGACCTGGAAGGACAGTGAGTGAATTCTCCTTGTGCTAAATTGTGCTTAAAAAAAACATTTTTTCTAGGGACAGAAAACTGTAGGTAGGGAGAGTGTGTCAGTTTCTTTCACTGTCAAAGTCCTTGTTTCCAGGGACCTGGAAGGACAGTGAGTGAATTCTCCTTGTGCTAAATTGTGCTTAAAAAAAACATTTTTTCTAGGGACAGAAAACTGTAGGTAGGGAGAGTGTGTCAGTTTCTTTCACTGTCAAAGTCCTTGTTTCCAGGGACCTGGAAGGACAGTGAGTGAATTCTCCTTGTGCTAAATTGTGCTTAAAAAAAACATTTTTTCTAGGGACAGAAAACTGTAGGTAGGGAGAGTGTGTCAGTTTCTTTCACTGTCAAAGTCCTTGTTTCCAGGGACCTGGAAGGACAGTGAGTGAATTCTCCTTGTGCTAAATTGTGCTTAAAAAAAACATTTTTTCTAGGGACAGAAAACTGTAGGTAGGGAGAGTGTGTCAGTTTCTTTCACTGTCAAAGTCCTTGTTTCCAGGGACCTGGAAGGACAGTGAGTGAATTCTCCTTGTGCTAAATTGTGCTTAAAAAAAACATTTTTTCTAGGGACAGAAAACTGTAGGTAGGGAGAGTGTGTCAGTTTCTTTCACTGTCAAAGTCCTTGTTTCCAGGGACCTGGAAGGACAGTGAGTGAATTCTCCTTGTGCTAAATTGTGCTTAAAAAAAACATTTTTTCTAGGGACAGAAAATTGTAGGTAGGGAGAGTGTGTCAGTTTCTTTCACTGTCAAAGTCCTTGTTTCCAGGGACCTGGAAGGACAGTGAGTGAATTCTCCTTGTGCTAAATTGTGCTTAAAAAAAACATTTTTTCTAGGGACAGAAAACTGTAGGTAGGGAGAGTGTGTCAGTTTCTTTCACTGTCAAAGTCCTTGTTTCCAGGGACCTGGAAGGACAGTGAGTGAATTCTCCTTGTGCTAAATTGTGCTTAAAAAAAACATTTTTTCTAGGGACAGAAAACTGTAGGTAGGGAGAGTGTGTCAGTTTCTTTCACTGTCAAAGTCCTTGTTTCCAGGGACCTGGAAGGACAGTGAGTGAATTCTCCTTGTGCTAAATTGTGCTTAAAAAAATCATTTTTTCTAGGGACAGAAAACTGTAGGTAGGGAGAGTGTGTCAGTTTCTTTCACTGTCAAAGTCCTTGTTTCCAGGGACCTGGAAGGACAGTGAGTGAATTCTCCTTGTGCTAAATTGTGCTTAAAAAAAACATTTTTTCTAGGGACAGAAAACTGTAGGTAGGGAGAGTGTGTCAGTTTCTTTCACTGTCAAAGTCCTTGTTTCAAGGGACAGAGAAGGACACCTGAAGGTAGCCCTTATTGCTTTTTTCCCATCTCCCTGCAGGCCATCTATTAGAATGTCTGGAAGGCAAACAAGGAGAGGCAGACAGTCAGGAGGCAATAAAAGAGGGCAAGCAGGCTCTGTGTCTGGGGGCAACAGTGCTGGTCGTGGACGCGGTGCATTGTCATCAGCACATGGCCATGGGACACGCTTGTCCTTCTTTTCGGCAGCTGGACATGTTGAGCCACATCATGCCGAAGACTTGGTAGAGTGGATGACCAAGCCCTCCTCCTCCTCCTCATCCTCTCTCACCCAGGCTCAGGGTACTGGAAAAGCAGCTGCCAAAGCGTCCTCTTCCCTGGTATCAATGTCAGACTCATCATCAGTCACTCCTTCCCTAGACCCACCATGTCCTCCTCCTGAGGAGTCCCCCGAACTGTTTCAGCACAGTGTTGGGTACATGCTCCAGGAGGATGCCCAGCGTTTCGAAGGGTCTGATGATGAAACCCAGCTAGAGGAAGGCAGTAGCGTGAGAGCAGACAGAGGGGATGCTCAAGAAGGACACCAATCTGGCAGTCATGTTCCAGCAGCTGCAGCATACTGCCAGATTGGCTCCAGTGATGAGGAGGGAGGTGATGATGAGGTCACTGACTCCACGTGGGTGCCTAATAGGAGAGAGGAGGAGGAGGAGGATGAGGAGGAGGCACATCTCCAATGAGGCAGGATGCCCTTTGGTGGCCAGCGTAAGGGCAGTACACCGACGGAATCACACCGCAGAGCTCCGCCTGTGCAGGGCGCTGCCTCTGCCCGTCATTCAAAAAGTTCTTTGGTGTGGGCCTTTTTTGAGGCTAGTGCATCAGATCGCACAGCTGCTGTTTGCAACATATGTCTCAAGCGTATATCGCGTGGCCAAAACATCAGCCGCTTGGGTACCACATGCCTGACCAGACATATGTTGACCTGCCATGCAGCTCGTTGGCAAGCCTACCTGAAAGACCCACACCAAAGAACAAAGCGGACCTCTCCTTGCACCGCATCAGCTGGGATCTCCAACCCCACTATAACTTCAGTCCTCTATGAAACATGCACTGAGAGGAATGAAGGTGTAGAATTAGGTGTGTCACAGCCAAGTACTTGCGGCCACTCTGCTAGCAGTACACCGACGTCCGATTCTAGCAGGCAAATTTCCCTGCCCCAGCTGCTGGACCGTCGAAAGAAGTTCACTCCCAGCCATCCACATGCCCAGCGGTTGAATGCTAGCTTGGCTAAATTGCTAGCGCTTCAACTGCTGCCTTTTCAGTTGGTAGACTCGGCCCCCTTCCGTGAGTTTGTGCAATGTGCGGTTCCTCAGTGGCAGGTTCCCAAACGCCACTTTTTTTCACGGAAGGCTATTCCGGCTCTCTACCGGCATGTGGAAGGCAATGTCTTGGCCTCGCTGGACAGGGCGGTCAGCGGTAAGGTGCATATTACCGCTGACTCATGGTCCAGCAGGCATGGACAGGGACGTTACCTTTCTTTCACGGCCCATTGGGTCACTCTTTTGGCAGCTGGGAAGGATGCAGGACAAGGTGCAGTAGTGTTGGAGGTTGTCCCACCGCCACGCCTCCAAAATGCTACTACTGGTTGTGACACACCTCTCTCCTCCACCCCCTCCTCTTCTTCTTCCTCCATGGCCTCTTCCTGTGGTTTGTCCTATGAACCAGCGGTGCTCCGTAGCCGTTCACGGGGCTACGCAAGTACGCAGGCAAAAAGATGCCATGCCGTGCTTGCGCTGGTGTGTTTGGGGGACAGAAGCCACACTGGGGCAGAGGTCCTGTCTGCTCTGCAGGGCCAGGCCGAGAGGTGGTTGACGCCACGCCAGCTTAAGCCAGGAATGGTGGTTTGCGACAATGGCACCAACCTCCTCTCCGCCCTCCGACAGGGACAACTGACCCATGTGCCCTGTGTGGCTCACGTCCTTAACCTGGTGGTGCAGCGGTTCTTGGGCAGGTACCCGGGCTTACAGGATGTCCTGAGGCAGGCCAGGAAAGTCTGTGTGCATTTCCGCAGATCTTATAATGCCAGTGCTCGCCTGGCTGAGCTGCAAAAGGAGTTGAACCTGCCCAAGAACCGCCTTATATGTGACATGCCCACCAGGTGGAACTCAACGTTGGCCATGCTGCAGCGGCTGCACACGCAGCAGAGGGCCATCAATGAGTACCTGTGCGACTACGGCACCAGGACAGGGTCAGGGGAGCTTGGTTTTTTTTCTCCACGCCAGTGGGGCATGATCAGGGATGCATGCACTGTCCTGGCACCATTTGAGGAGGCCACGAGGATGGTGAGCAGTGACAGTGCATGCATCAGTGACACTGTACCTCTTGTCCACCTGTTGGAGCACACGCTGCGTGGAATAATGGACAGGGCACTTGAGGCAGAACAGAGGCAGGAAGAGGAGGACTTCCTTGCCTCTCAAGGCCCCCTTTACCCAGACAGTGTTCCTTCTGTCCCACCCATCGCACAGCAAGAGGAGGAGGAGGAGGAGGAGGAGGAGGAGGAGGAGGATTGTGTCAGCATGGAGGTGGAGGCTGGCACTCAGCATCATCAGCAGCAGTCTTTTAGGGATGATTTACAGTCCCAAGAAACCAGTGGACTTGTACGTGGCTGGGAGGAGGTGGCTGCGGATCATGTCGTCCTTAGTGACCCAGAGGACTCCGGACCAAATGCCTCAGCAAACCTACGCTGCATGGCCTCCCTGATCCTGCAAAGTCTGCGGAAGGATCCTCGTACTCTTCGGATCAAGGAGAGGGACCATTACTGGCTGGCCACTCTCCTTGATCCACGGTACAAGGGTAAGGTTGCGGACCTTATGTTACCGTCGCAGAGGGAGCAGAGGATGAGACAACTCCGGGAGGCCTTGCAGAAAGGTCTGTGCAACGCGTTCCCAGAGACTGGGAGGTTACAAACTCCTGGTCCTGGACAACGAGTTGCTGAGGCTTCGGCCAGTCAAAGAAGGAGCGGTGGGGAAGGTGGCCGTCTGACCGATGCGTTCAGACAATTCTTTAGTCCGCAGCCCCAAAGTATGATCGGTTCCAGCAACCATCGCCAGCGTCTGATAAACATGGTGCAGGAATATCTAGGGGCAAGGTCAGACTTGGACACCTTCCCCACCGAAAATCCTCTGGCTTACTGGGTCTTGAGGATGGATCACTGGCCAGAGCTTGCACAGTATGCAATTGAGCTACTGGCCTGTCCTGCATCCAGCGTTCTTTCGGAACGCACATTCAGTGCTGCTGGAGGATTTGTCACGGATCACAGGGTGCGCCTGTCCACCGACTCGGTTGATCGACTGACTTTCATCAAGATGAACCAGTCTTGGATCACCACCAGCTACCACACACCTGATGCTGATATAACAGACTAATTGATTTTAACATGTCACATCCCTTCAAGACTGATGCTGATGCTGAGTGCCTGTGCTGTTATGTTGACTGGCTATCCTCCTCCTCCGAGTCCTCAATGATACGATTGATGATGATAGCTTGGAAGATCATTTTTGTTTATGGGTGCCGCCACCAGTGGCTAAGGCCCAATTTTTCAGCCCCTGTTTTACAGGGGCGTGTAATTACAATTTTTTTAGCAATAATTTGCCATAGGGCTCATTGCTGTGCTCCAAGTACAGTATCTGTGAGGGGTTGGAGTGTTGTGGCACCAGTGCCTAAGGCCCAATTTTTCAGCCCCTGTTTAACAGGGGCGTGTCATTACAATTTTTGAAGCAATACTTTGCAACAGGGCTCATTGCTGTGCTCCAAGTACAGTATCTGTGAGGGGTTGTAGTGTTGTGCCACCAGTGCCTAAGGCCCAATTTTTCAGCCCCTGTTCAACAGGGGCATGCAATTACAATTCTTGATCTAATAATTCACAGCAGGGTCCATTGCTGCACCCACCAAGAGTAACTCTGAGGGCTTACAGTCTTGTGGCAACGCCACCACCACCACCACCACGAAAGGCCCAATTTTTCAGCCCCTGTTCAAAAGGGGCATGTAATTACAATTCTTGATCTAATAATTCACAGCAGGGCCCATTGCTGCACCCACCAAGAGTAACTGTCAGGGCTTACAGTGTTGTGGCACCAGCACCACCATCAAAGCCCCAATTTTTACTACCACTGTTCAACAATTATATGTAATTAAAATTCCTGATATAATAGTTGACAGCAGGGCGTTCCAGCACCAACCAAGAGTAACTGAGTGCTTACAGTGTTGTGCCAACACCAACAACTAAGGGGCCTATTTCTGCAGAGTATATACGGCAGGTCCCTACTTTCAAACATCCAACTTACAAACGACTCCTACTTGCAAACGAAAGAAGACAACAGGAAGTGAGAGGAAATCTACCCCTAGAAAGGAAAATTCTCTCCTGTAAGAATAAATATGGGAGAAAGGGGTCTCATCTGTACTGATGCTTTATCAGCAATCCTTGTTTCAAGAAAAACACCACATTTCAAAAAGAGTTGTCATTGGGACGGAAAGTGAGGTGAAATGTTCTGAACAGGGGCACAGACAGCAAAACAAATGTTACAGGGGTGATAACCCTTACCTATGTTTCCCAAAAAGTTTAAAAATAGATTTTTGGGCTGGAGCTACACTTCAACAATGTACCTGTTCAAAATTACAAACAGATTCTACATAAGAACAAACCTACAGTCCCTGTCTTGTATGCACCGCCTGTATACGGCTGTTCAGAGTATATAGGGCCTTTTTTATTTTATGTGCGGGGTTCCCCTTAATATCCATACAAGACCCAAAGGGGCTGGTAATGGGCTGGGGTAGGGGGGGGGGGGTCATGGGGTAGCTATGCCATTTTTCTTAAAGAATTTCATCCATATTACCGGGACCAGACATTACATTAAAGCCGCAAGCAGTTTTAAATGGCTTTTTTTTCCTTTAGAAGTGTCATTTTGTGCAGGGACAGTTCTAAACACGGGAAACACGTGGCACTTCACAGGCATACTTTAGACACCCCCCAGGTACGATATTTAAAGGAATATTTGACTTTTTTTTTTTCACTTTATGCATCATTAAAATGACTGCTCCCGAAAAACGACCGTTTTTAAAACTTCTTTTTGCATTGATACATGTCCCCTGGTGCAGAACCCGGGTTCCCAAACCCTATTTATGACAATAACATGCATAATAGTTGTTATAATTAGCACTTTAGAATTCGAACGTTCGCATCCATTGTATTTAATAGGGTTCTAATGTTCGTTCGAACTTTCGGTCCGTTCGCGGGTTCTGGTGCGAACCGAACCCGGGGGTGTTCGGCTCATCACTACTGACTAATATGGTCCGATCAGCATTTAAAATGCCACTTGCGGAGCCATCCTCCACTTCTGTCTCCTCGTTGGGGTCGCTAAAAGCTCCCCAGACTGTTTGTTCCTTTCCGATCCATCCTTTACTGGAGGGGCTCATTTACCAGGATTGGGAGCATCCTGACAAAATATTTACTCCCCCCAAGAGATTTCCGGTGGTCTATCCCATGGAGGATAAGTTCATCAGAAAATGGAAGGTCCCTACAGTGGACGCAGCCATCTCTTGTGTGAATAAATCACTGACATGTCCGGTGGAAAATGTCCAAATGTTCAAGGACCCAATAGATAAAAAATTGGAGTCCTTATTAAAATCTGCTTTTTCTACAGCAGGATTGGTGACACAACCAGCAGTGGCAGCTATTGGGGTCTGCCAAGCAGTGAAGGATCAGTTGAAACAGGTCTTAAGGGACTTGCCGGATCAGCAGGCTCTTGCCCTAGCTGATCTACCTAGAGCCTTATGCTTTGCGGTGGACGCTATAAAGGATTCAATCCATCAGGCCTCCCGCCTTACGCTGTCTGTAGTACATATGCGCAGGCTTCTATGGCTCAAAAACTGGTCTGCTGAAGCTCCCTGTAAAAAATTGCTGGTTAGTTTCCCATTTCATGGGGAGCGCTTATTCGGGGAAGACCTGGACAAGTATATCCAGAGAATTTCCAGCGGTAAAAGTACACTTTTGCCGGTTAAAAATAGAGTTAGAGGTCCCTCTTTTAAGAGGCCGGCTTCTCCAGTCCCTAGGACATCGGCTGTGAAACAGTTCCGACGGCCTCCTCGGTCAAATCCCGGAGGTAGAAATCAGGGACAGTTGCAGGGTAACAAAAAGCCCTGGAGCAGGAGAGGTACAAAACCTCCCCCAAAGTCAAATGCATGAAGGGTTGCCCCCACCCAATCGGGTGGGGGGAAGACTTCAGTTGTTCACAGAGACCTGGCGGGACACGATCCGAGACAGATGGGTGCTCTCCGCAGTAAATCTGGGATACAAATTGGAGTTAAAAAACTCCCCTTCTTCCCGCTTTATAAGGTCAAACGTGCCAAGGGATCCCCAGAAGAGAGGATCCCTCCTGTTGGCACTAGAACAATTATTGCTTCAAGCAGTAATTATAGAGGTTCCCCTGGAAGAGTGGGGGTTCGGGTTTTACTCAAACCTCTTTACAGTTCCGAAGCCAAACGGGGACGTGAGGCCCATACTAAATCTAAAAGGGCTAAACAAATTCCTGCATATCAGGACTTTCCGGATGGAGTCGATCCGATCGGTAGCCACTGCCCTACAAGGGGTGGAATGGTTAGCCTCGATCGACATCAAGGATGCTTATTTGCACATTCCCATCTTTCCAGCCCACCAAAAATTTCTACGCTTTGCGGTAGAAGGCCGCCATTTTCAGTTCAGAGCCTTACCCTTCGGTCTGGCCACAGCACCAAGAGTGTTCACAAAAATTTTGGCCCCATTATTGGCCAATCTAAGAACACGAGGTGTAACGATAATGGCATATCTAGACGACTTGTTGCTGATAGACCACTCAGTGGAAAAACTAGAAGTGGTTGTTCACGAGACAATCAAGTATCTGGAATATCACGGTTGGATTATCAACCGAGACAAGTCAGCCCTAAAGCCAGTCAAGAGTCTGGAATACTTGGGGCTAAGGCTGGATTCAGACCAGAGAAAAATTTTCTTGCCTCAAGAAAAGGGGTCGTCTTTGAGAGATTTGATCCACTTAGTGGGCTCAAAAAGACAGCCATCCATACGACTGTGCATGAGGCTGCTGGGAAAGATGGTGGCATCATTCGAAGCAGTACCCTACGGTCAATTCCATTCAAGGAAGTTGCAAAGGGCCATACTGTCAGCCTGGAACAAAAAAGTTCAGGCTCTGGACTTACCAATGTCCTTGTCCCCTTCCGTTCGCAGGAGCCTCCGCTGGTGGTTGGTTCCCCAGAATCTGGAAAGAGGGAAATCCTTCAGTCCGATTTTCTGGAAGGTGGTCACTACAGATGCCAGCCTTGTAGGCTGGGGAGCAGTACTGGAGCAATGGTCTCTCCAGGGCAAGTGGTCAGAAGCAGAAAAGGCCCTGCCCATCAATCTCTTAGAGATACGAGCAGCCCGGTATGCCCTAGTAGCATGGACATCCAAACTCCAAGGGTCCCCTGTCAGAGTTCAGTCAGACAATGCCACAGCAGTGGCATATATCAATCGTCAGGGGGGCACCAGGAGTCGTGCAGCCCAAAGGGAGGTAAATTACATCCTGAGATGGGCAGAAAGATATGTCCCAGCCATATCTGCGGTATTCATTCCAGGGGTGGAGAATTGGAAGGCGGACTTTCTAAGTCGCCAACAATTATGCCCAGGGGAATGGTCCCTTCATCCCGAGGTTTTCCGGACAATATGTCAGCGGTGGGGAACACCGGATGTAGATCTGCTAGCATCCAGATTCAACGCAAAGGTGGACAGGTTTGTCTCTTGGACAAGGGATCCCCTAGCTTGCGGCTCGGATGCCCTAGTGTTCCCTTGGGATCAGTTCAAGCTGATATATGCATTCCCACCGCCACAATTGTTACCTCGATTACTCCGCAGAATCAGGGTAGAAAAGAAACCAGTGATTCTGGTGGCTCCAGCGTGGCCCCGAAGAGCATGGTACGCGGAGATTGTAAAAATGTCTGTGGGGAGTCCTTGGACCCTCCCACATCGTCCGGACCTGCTTTCGCAGGGACCGATATACCACCCTTCCTTACCAGCCCTAGGTTTGACGGCCTGGCTATTGAAGCCCACATTCTAAAAAAGAGAGGGCTCTCTAATGCTGTGGTGGCTACCATGATCAATGCCAGGAAACCGGTATCCAGGCAGATCTACTATAGAATCTGGAAGGCGTACATCGCCTGGTGTGAGGCCAGGAAATGGCATCCACGTAAATACGTAATAGGTAGGATTCTGGACTTCCTACAATGGGCTGTAGATAGGAAGCTTGCCTTGAGTACTATCAAGGGTCAGATTTCGGCCTTGTCAATATTTTTTCAAAGGCCCTTGGCTTCGCATTCACTAGTCAAAGCCGTTATACAAGGAGTGATGCGTATTAGTCCTCCGGTTAATATTCCCATATGTCCATGGGATCTAAACTTGGTTCTGTCGGTTCTACAGAAACAACCATTTGAACCATTACAGCATATTTCCTTGGTGCTTCTCACCAGGAAATTGATTTTTCTAGTAGCCATTTGTTCGGCTAAAAGAGTATCGGAATTAGCAGCTATGTCCTGTAAGGAGCCATATCTGGTTATCCATAAGGACAGAGTAGTGTTACGTCCTCATCCAGCCTTTCTTCCTAAGGTGGTATCGAGTTTTCATTTGAACCAAGATGTGGTTCTTCCTTCTTTTTTCCCCAAACCTACTTCGGTAGAGGAAAAGTTATTGCATTCTTTGGATGTAGTAAGAGCAGTTAAAGCTTATCTAAAAGCCACTGCTCAGATTCGCAGAACGGATACTTTGTTTGTTCTGCCGGAAGGCCCCAGAAAGGGTCAGGCAGCGTCAAAATCTACTTTAGCCAAGTGGATTCGACAGGTCATAATACAAGCCTATGGCTTGAGAAGTAGACCGCCTCCGTTCAAAGTTAGGGCGCACTCCACGAGAGCAGTTGGAACTTCATGGGCAGTGCATCACCAGGCCTCCCTGGCTCAAATCTGTAAGGCCGCAACATGGTCTTCAGTTCACACGTTTACTAGGTTCTACCAGGTGGACGTTAGAAGTCAGGAGGATGTCGCCTTTGGGCGCAGTGTGTTGCAGGCCGCAAAAGATCCTCATGTCTGATAGCGCTCAGCTTATATATGGTGTATCCCCCCCCTCATTTGGCATTGCTTTAGGACATCCCATTAGTAATGACTATGTCGCTCTGTGTCCCGTGATGTACGAGAAAGAAAATAGGATTTTTATAACAGCTTACCTGTAAAATCCTTTTCTTGGAGTACATCACGGGACACAGAGCTCCCGCCCCTCTTTAGGGACACTTATTGCTTTGCTACAAAACTGAGGTGCTCCCGGATGGGAGGGGCTTATATAGGGGAGGGTACTTCCGGTTTTGGAAGTTGCCAGTGCCAGCACCTGACGGTATCTATATAACCCATTAGTAATGACTATGTCGCTCTGTGTCCCGTGATGTACTCCAAGAAAAGGATTTTACAGGTAAGCTGTTATAAAAATCCTATTATTGCTGCCGCACCATGCTGCCCCCCCCCCCCCCCACAGGTGCTCTCATTCCCTCCCTAGCTATCCGTTTCCTCCAGTCACCAGGAGCAGACTAGCGTGATGGAGATCTAAGGCCTGATCACTAGGTCTGGGAAGGAAAGAGTTAACAAGCATGCATGGGTCCCGATATGTGCTCAGCGGGACTCCATTATTTTACTGGGATTGAGGTAACAGATGGTCTCTGGACTGGTAGAGTGGGCAGTGGCTCTGCATCTCCCTCTGAATGCAACACATACATCGGTACAAGTGTGTAGTGGCTTGGGACAAAACATCTTAAGGAGGAAACTCCACACATTCACTATACACAAGTGGCTCATCTTAGTTGGGGGACTGCCTTAAGCCTAGTACACACGACCGAGAATCTCGTCGTAAAAAAAAAAACTGTTTTTCCCGACGAGATTCTTGTCAAGCTTGACAGGATTCTTGTCAAGCTTTCCTTGCATACACACTGTCAATTCCAAATCTCGTCGTTGTAAAGCACGGTGACGTACAACACGTACAACGGCAGTATAAAGGGGAAGTTCGATTCCAATGGCGCCACCCCTTGGGCTGCTTTTGCTGATCTTGTGTTACCGCGTGTTAGTAAAAGTTGGGGAGAGACGATTCGTGCTTTTCAGTCTTCGTGCTTTCAGTCCGTTACAGCGTGACGAATGTGCTATCTCCATTACGAACGCTAGTTTTACCAGAAGGAGCGCTCCCGTCTCATACTTGATTCTGAGCATGCGCAATTTTTTAAGACTTGGAAAAGCATACACACGACCTGTTTCCCGACGAGAATCCTGACGAGAAAATAGCGTTGAGATTCCCGGCAGTTTTCTCGACGAAAAACCATACACACGAACGGTTTTCTCGGCAAGAAAGCTCTCTCAGCAGTTTTCTTGTTGTTTCTTGACGAGAAAACCGGTCGTGTGTACGAGGCTTAAATGTTTGATTCCTCACATGAGCACAGCTTCTGCCTGGTCCTGGGCATTGGGGAGCATGCCTTCGGGCAAGGTGTTAACCCATGTGCACAGCCAAACCCCACCCCCAATATGCTGACTTCCATCACCCACCTCTTTTTTTTTTTTTTTTCACACTCACTAAGCTCTGGGGAGATTTCCCTTGTGAACAGCCTTTTTGCCTTGGGTAACTCAACTCCAATTTCTCTAAAATGAAGAAGGCTTGAATTGTGGTGCTATAGGAGTGTAGTGCTACCCCTGTAAGAGCTGCTTAAGTATATTTGGTTCCGTACTCTGCCTCAACCCCAAGAACAGTCCCAATCCCTCTGGTACACCTAATATGCAGTATTAGGGCAAAACACAGCAGTAGAAAGAACACAAACTGTGGTAGATCATAAGGCACATTTACTGATATGATAAAGGCACTTAAAGGTGAACAACATAAACTTACACTTTAGAATAATATTTCAGGTTGCATGTCGCCAATAGTAAAATGGCAACCACCATGGAAGAATATCAAATGATCAAATATAACGAATACGTGAACATTAACAGCTCTTATACACACATATGCATATACACGGCCTATGTGAACAGGCAGCAGAAGGGCAGAGGAATGGCTTTCAGCTATGTCAGACCACTGCCTTCTGTTCCTCAACACACCAGTTAGTTACAGCTAACTGTAAGGAAATGTAACCTGCCCTTTTCAGAGAGTTCTAGGAAAATTCAAGCTCTGAGCACAGTGAAGGCAATCCCTATAATGAGTAGGGAGGTTTTAAGGTAGTCCTGTATTTCAAAGATGCAATTCTTTGGTCTTCAGTAGGGATGAGCTCGGTGTTCGAGTCGAACATAGGTTCGACTCGAACATCGGCTGTTCGCGCGTTTGGCGAACAACAAACGATTTGGGCCGTTCGCGCCAAATTCAAGTGACGCGAACGGCCCACAATACACTGCGCCATCGCAGTGTAATCCCGGCGCTGTGATTGGCCAAGCATGCACTGTGACCCTGCATGCTTGGCCAAACACAGCGCCGGCAGCGGGGAGAGCAATGATTGGCCACAGGCAGGATGCCTGTGGCCAATTATAGCTGAGGGGGTTTAGTACACACCCCACACTATAAAAGGCCGCCAGCGCGGCGGCCTCGTGTAGTGTGTTCCGGAGCAGGGAAAGTGAAGGATAGGCAGGGACAGTGTCAAATCCATTCTTTGCTAAACCTTGTGTGTAGGGACAGAGAAGGATAGGCAGGGAGAGTGTCAGTGTCATATTCTTTGCTAAACCTTGTGTGTAAGGAGAGAGAAGGATAGGCAGGGAGAGTGTCAGTGTCATATACTTTGATAAACCTTGTGTGCAGGGAGAGAGAAGGATAGGCAGGGGACAGTGTCAGTGTCATTGTTGCTAAGTCTCCTGCACATTATACACCTGAAGTTAGCCCGTATTGCTGCTTTTTCCTGGTGTGTTACACCAACAGGATTTTGCGGCACTTACAGCGGGCAGAGTGTGCCTCCTGACCATATTACACCTGAACTTAGCCTGTATTGCTGCTTTTTCCTGGTGTGTTACACCAACAGGATTTTGCGGCACTTACAGCGGGCGGAGTGTGCCTCCTGACCATATTACACCTGAACTTAGCCTGTATTGCTGCTTTTTCCTGGTGTGTTACACCAACAGGATTTTGCGGCACTTACAGCGGGCGGAGTGTGCCTCCTGACCATATTACACCTGAACTTAGCCTGTATTGCTGCTTTTTCCTGGTGTGTTACACCAACAGGATTTTGCGGCACTTACAGCGGGCGGAGTGTGCCTCCTGACCATATTACACCTGAACTTAGCCTGTATTGCTGCTTTTTCCTGGTGTGTTACACCAACAGGATTTTGCGGCACTTACAGCGGGCGGAGTGTGCCTCCTGACCATATTACACCTGAACTTAGCCTGTATTGCTGCTTTTTCCTGGTGTGTTACACCAACAGGATTTTGCGGCACTTACAGCGGGCGGAGTGTGCCTCCTGACCATATTACACCTGAACTTAGCCTGTATTGCTGCTTTTTCCTGGTGTGTTACACCAACAGGATTTTGCGGCACTTACAGCGGGCGGAGTGTGCCTCCTGACCATATTACACCTGAACTTAGCCTGTATTGCTGCTTTTTCCTGGTGTGTTACACCAACAGGATTTTGCGGCACTTACAGCGGGCGGAGTGTGCCTCCTGACCATATTACACCTGAACTTAGCCTGTATTGCTGGTTTTCCCATTTCCCTGCAGGCCATTAGAATGTCTGGAAGGCAAACAAGGAGAGGCAGACAGTCAGGAGCCAATAAAAGAGGGCAAGCAGGCTCTGTGTCTAGAGAAAACAGTGCTGGTCGTGGACGCGGTGCATCGCCATCAGCACGTGGCCATGGGACACGCTTGTCCTTCTTTTCGGCAGCTGGACGTGTTGAGCCGCATCATGCCGAAGACTTGGTAGAGTGGATGACCAAGCCCTCCTCATCCTCCTCATCCTCTCTCACCCAGGCTCAGGGTACTGGCAAAGCAGCTGCCAAAGCGTCCTCTTCCCTGGTATCAATGTCATCATCAGTCACTCCTTCCCTAGACCAACCATGTCCTCCTGAGGAGTCCCCCGAACTGTTTGAGCACAGTGTTGGGTACATGCTCCAGGAGGATGCCCAGCGTTTCAAAGGGTCTGATGATGATACTCAGCTAGAGGAAGGCAGTAGCGTGAGAGCAGAGAGAGGGGATGCTCAAGAAGGACACCAATCTGGCAGTCATGTTCCAGCAGCTGCAGCATACTGCCAGATTGGCTCCAGTGATGAGGAGGGAGGGGATGATGAGGACTCCACGTGGGTGCCTAATAGGAGAGAGGAGGAGGAGGAGGATGAGGAGGAGGCACATCTCCAACGAGGCAGGATGCCCTCGGGGGGCCAGCGTAAGGGCAGCACACCGACGGAATCACACCGCAGAGCTCCGCCTGTGCAGGGCGCTGCCTCTGCCCGTTATTCAAAAAGTTATTTGGTGTGGGCCTTTTTTGAGTCGAGTGCATCAGATCGCACAGCTGCTGTTTGCAACATATGTCTCAAGCGTATATCGCGTGGCCAAAACATCACCCGCTTGGGCACCACATGCTTGACCAGACATATGTTGACCTGCCATGCAGCTCGTTGGCAAGCCTACCTTAAAGACCCACACCAAAGAACAAAGCTGACCTCTTCTTGCACCGCATCAGCTGGGATCTCCAACCTCACTATACCTTCAGTCCTCTCTGAAACCTGCTCTGAGAGGAATGAAGGTGTAGAATTAGGTGTGTCACAGCCAAGTACTTGCGGGCACTCTGCTAGCAGTACACCGACGTCCGATTCTAGCAGGCAAATTTCCCTGCCCCAGCTGCTAGACCGTCGAAAGAAGTTCACTCCCAGCCATCCACATGCCCAGCGGTTGAATGCTAGCTTGGCTAAATTGCTAGCGCTTCAACTGCTGCCTTTTCAGTTGGTAGACTCGGCCCCCTTCCGTGAGTTTGTGCAATGTGCGGTTCCTCAGTGGCAGGTTCCCAAATGCCACTTTTTCTCACGGAAGGCGATTCCGGCTCTCTACCGGCATGTGGAAGGCAATGTCTTGGCCTCGCTGGACAGGGCGGTCAGCGGTAAGGTGCATATTACCGCTGACTCATGGTCCAGCAGGCATGGACAGGGACGTTACCTTTCTTTCACGGCCCATTGGGTCACTCTTTTGGCAGCTGGGAAGGATGCAGGACAAGGTGCAGTAGTGTTGGAGGTTGTTCCACCGCCACGCCTCCAAAATGCTACTACTGGTTGTGACACACCTCTGTCCTCCACCCCCTCCTCTTCTTCTTCCTCCGTGGCATCTTCCTGTGCTTTGTCCTCGGAACCAGCGGTGCTTCGTAGGTGTTCAAGGGGCTACGCAAGTACGCAGGCAAAAAGATGCCATGCTGTGCTTGCGCTGGTGTGTTTGGGAGACAGGAGCCACACTGGGGCAGAGGTTCTGTCTGCTCTGCAGGGGCAGGCCGAGAGGTGGTTGATGCCACGCCAGCTTAAGCCAGGAATGGTAGTTTGCGACAATGGCACCAACCTCCTCTCCGCTCTCCGACAGGGACAACTGACCCATGTGCCCTGTGTGGCTCACGTCCTTAACCTGGTGGTGCAGCGGTTCTTGGGCAGGTACCCGGGCTTACAGGATGTCCTGAGGCAGGCCAGGAAAGTCTGTGTGCATTTCCGCAGATCTTATAATGCCAGTGCTCGCCTGGCTGAGCTGCAAAAGGAGTTGAACCTGCCCAAGAACCGCCTTATATGTGACATGCCCACCAGGTGGAACTCAACGTTGGCCATGCTGCAGTGGCTGCACACGCAGCAGAGGGCCATCAATGAGTACCTGTGCGACTACGGCACCAGGACAGGGTCAGGGGAGCTCGGGTTTTTTTCACCACGCCAGTGGGGCATGATCAGGGATGAATGCACTGTCCTGGCACCATTTGAGGAGGCCACGAGGATGGTGAGCAGTGACAGTGCATGCATCAGTGACACTGTACCTCTTGTCCAGCTGTTGGAACATACGCTGCGTGGAATAATGGACAGGGCACTTGAGGCAGAACAGAGGCAGGAAGAGGAGGACTTCCTTGCCTCTCAAGGCCCCCTTTACCCAGACAGTGTTCCTTCTGTCCCACCCATCGCACAGGAAGAAGAGGAGGAGGAGGAGGAGGATTGTGTCAGCATGGAGGTGGAGCCTGGCACTCAGCATCATCAGCAGCAGTCTTTTAGGGATGATTCACAGTCCCAAGAAACCAGTGGACTTGTACGTGGCTGGGAGGAGGTGGCTGCGGATCATGTCGTCCTTAGTGACCCAGAGGACTCCGGACCGAATGCCTCAGCTAACCTACGCTGCATGGCCTCCCTGATCCTGCAAAGTCTGCGGAAGGATCCTTGTATTCTTCGGATCAAGGAGAGGGACCATTACTGGCTGGCCACTCTCCTTGATCCACGGTACAAGGGTAAGGTTGCGGACCTTATCTTACCGTCGCAGAGGGAGCAGAGGATGAGACAACTCCGGGAGGCCTTGCAGAAAGGTCTGTGCAACGCGTTCCCAGAGACTGGGAGGTTACAAACTCCTGGTCCTGGACAACGAGTTGCTGAGGCTTCGGTCAGTCAAAGAAGGAGCTGTGGGGAAGGTGGCCGTCTGACCGATGCGTTCAGACAATTCTTTAGTCCGCAGCCCCAAGGTATGATCGGTTCCAGCAACCATCGCCAGCGTCTGATATACATGGTGCAGGAATACCTAGGGGCAAGGTCAGACTTGGACACCTTCCAAACCGAAAATCCTCTGGCTTACTGGGTCTTGAGGATGGATCACTGGCCAGAGCTTGCACAGTATGCAATTGAGCTACTGGCCTGTCCTGCATCCAGCGTTCTTTCAGAACGCATATTCAGTGCTGCTGGAGGATTTGTCACGGATCACAGGGTGCGCCTGTCCACCGACTCTGTTGATCGACTGACCTTCATAAAGATGAACCAGTCTTGGATCACCACCAGCTACCAAACACCTGAAGCTGATATAACAGACTAATTTATTTTCAAATGTCACATCCCTTCAAGACTGATGCTGATGCTGAGAGACTGTCCTGTTATGTTGACTGACTATGCTCCTCCTCCTCAATGATCCGATTGATGATGATAGCTTGGAAGAACATTTTTGTTTCTGGGTGCCGCCACCAGTGGCTAAGGCCCAATTTTTCAGCCCCTGTTTAACAGGGGCGTGTAATTACAATTTTTGATGCAATACTTTGCAACAGGGCTCATTGCTGTGCTCCAAGTACAGTATCTGTGAGGGGTTGCAGTGTTGTGGCACCAGTGCCTAAGGCCCAATTTTTATGCCCCTGTTTAACAGGGGCATGTAATTACAATTTTTTATGCAATGCTTTGCAGCAGGGCTCATTCCTGCACTCCAACTAGAGTATCTGGGAGAGGTTGCAGTGTCGTGGCACCAGCACCAGTGGCTAAGGCCCAATTTTTCAGCCCCTGTTTAACAGGGGCGTGTAATTACAATTTTTGATGCAATACTTTGCAACAGGGCTCATTGCTGTGCTCCAAGTACAGTATCTGTGAGGGGTTGCAGTGTTGTGGCACCAGTGCCTAAGGCCCAATTTTTCTGCCCCTGTTTAACAGGGGCATGTAATTACAATTCTTGATCTAATAATTCACAGCAGGGCCCATTCCTGCACCCACCAAGACTAACTGTGAGGCCTTACAGTGTTGTGTCAACACCACCACCACCACCAAAGGCCCAATTTTTCAGCCCTTGTTCAACAGGGGCATGCAATTACAATTCTTGATCTAATAATTCACAGCATCATGCGCCCACCAAGAGTAACTGTGAGGGCTCACAGTGTTGTGGCAACACCAACATGTAAGGGGCAAATTTCAGCTGAGTATATACGCCAGGCCCCTACTTTCAAACATCCAACTTACAAACGACTCCTCCTTGCAAACGGAAGGATACAACAGGAAGTGAGAGGAAATCTACCCCTAGGAAGGCAAATTCTCTCCTGTAAGAGTTAATATGGGAAAAAAAGTGTCTCCTCTCCACTCATGCTTTATCACCAATTCTTGTTTCAATAAAAACCCCAAATTTTCAAAAAACATTTGTCATTAGGACGGAAAGTGAGGTGAACTGTTCTGAACAGGTGCACACTGCACAGACAGCAAAACAAATGTTACAGGGGTGATAACCCTTCCCTATGTTTTCCAAAAAGCTTAAAAATAGATTTTTTGGCTGGAGCTACACTTAAACAATGTACCTGTTCAAAATTACAAACAGATTCTACATAAGAACAAACCTACAGTCCCTGTCTTGTATGCACCGCCTGTATACGGCTGTTCAGATTATATAGGGCCTTTTTTATTTTGTGTGCGGGGTTCCCCTTAATATCCATACAAGACCCAAAGGGGCTGGTAATGGGCTGGGGTAGGGGGGGGTGTGATGGGGTACCTATGCCATTTTTCTTAAAGATTTTCATCCATATTACCGGGACCAGACATTACATTAAAGCCGCAAGCAGTTTTAAATGGCTTTTTTTCCTTTAGAAATGTAATTTTGTGCAGGGACAGTTCTAAACACGGGAAACACGTGGCACTTCACAGGCATACTTTAGACACCCCCCAGGTACGATATTTAAAGGAATATTTGACTTTTTTTTTTTCACTTTATGCATCATTAAAATGACTGCTCCAGAAAAACGGCCGTTTTTAAAACTTCATTTTGCATTGATACATGTCCCCTGGTGCAGAACCCGGGTTCCCAAACCCTTTTTAGGACAATAACATGCCTAATAGTCGTTATAATTAGCACTTTAGATTTCGAACGTTCGCATCCATTGTATTTATTGGGTTCTAAAGATCGTGCGAACTTTCGGTCCGTTCGCGGGTTCTGGTGCGAACCGAACCCGGGGGTGTTCGGCTCATCACTAGTCTTCAGCTAGCCTTTATGAAAATGGTATGTGAAGAATTCCTGAGTAGCAGAGCAAAGCAATTTTACTAACTTGGCTGGATTAATCAGAGAAACTAGAATCTTCCTGTGTTGGCAAGATGCAAATGAGATCACAGCGACTGTTGATTTAAAGGTATTGTATCCAGTGGAACTACAAGTAGCAGCGAGGTAAATGAAGACAGTGGTGTTTGTATACAGTGTCTATGTGAATAGATGGCCTAATCCTTTGGCCCTATAGGCAATAGCAAGTGGATGGAGACAATAGTGTCTGTATACAGTGTCTATATGAATGGATAGGCAGATGCCCGCTCACCAAATACTGAAACAGATGAAGCTGGTGGTGATGAAAGTGACTTTACAGGCTCTTCCTCTGATTCCTGGCTCAGAGGATGGTGTCCGACCTCCGTCGCGGCCTACCCGGATCAGCTACTGTGTGATTCAGATAAAGTTGAAGCGTCCTACAGGCTGCCACTGGACAGTAAAGCAGTGCTGTCCGCAGGTGCTCCAAAGCACGTGTGGTGACTCTTCTTGTGCAGGCCTCAACTCAGCCTCAGCACTTTCCAAAACAGAGCTCTTGCTTGCAGATCAAGGCCGGCGTCCCAAGAGAGAAATCTAGGCCTAGACAAGCCTTTTTATTTCCTCTCCCAGCAGTCTGTTCTTCTCTCCTAGGCGGCTGGTAGTTGTAGTTCTAACCAGTTCAGTGTAAATGTGTAACTTGAGTCCTGGGACCACCATTCCCTGTATGCTTTGTTCCCTGGTGGTGATCACTCTGCTGGCAGGATGTGATGACACAGGGTCTTAGCTGGCACTAGAGGGAAATAGTCTCACTGCAGCAATATTGCAGAGTGTCTTCTGATATTGCAGGTAAGATAGCCAGCTCCCTGCAACAGGAGCATCTTTGAAATTAGCTGGATGGACATGGTAAGGAATGAAGCGGTGCTGTAAGGAGTCAATGAAGCAATGTTTGTTGGAAGGAATATTGAAGAGAAAATTCCATATTTTTGGCCATATTGCAAGAAACTCTGCTAGAGATGAGCTGTGCTAGATTGTGGAAGAGAGCAAGGTAAAGAAAGGAAAAGAAAGAAGAAAAACATGGTGGATGGATAACATCCAGGAAATGAAAGGTAGCCATGATGAGAAGAAGAACATTAACCTGGTGAAAGACAAGGCCAAATGGAAAGTGATGGTGGAAGCCATTTTTTGCGAGTTTAAAGTTCACCAAAGACTTTAAGCGATCATGGTAGAGGTTAAAGTATGTAACATTGATATTTGGTAGGGATGAGTGAGTTGATTCAGGTGAGTCAAGCAGCAAATCTTCATGATTCGCTCTTAGCTGAGTTTTAATGGAAAGAGGCAGTTTGCTGTGACAGTGGACCTGATTTATTCAAACTGAACCATTAAAGGACTGTTTGCCCACTCACTTCTGGCCCTCACATAATTGGGGATCCATATTACTTTCTAACTAGTAGAACACCTAATGAGAACATATATTACAGGCTAATAATATCACAGAGGATTCTCACCCAATAACCTTCTAGGCAAAAAAAGTAGGATCAAGAAGAAGGAAGTCTTATTTCCCAAGCTTCCTCTTTGGGGGTCTTCTGCCACTCTGCATCTCATTTTATAGTAGATAATAGCCACTTTTAATATAATATACTTGGCTTTATTTGTTATTTATTATTTGAAGAGTCTTTGCAAGGTGTTGTTGATCTCCTGCAGCGTTTGCAGCACTTAACGCCTTTTTGCACTCCAGTGATGGCTGCATCTCATTTTTTTAGGGCTAGTTTCTAGAAGGTGTATAATGTGTTTAAATCCCATTTGGACTTTCAGTTTGAATCAGCTAAATATATTCAACATCATATATATATTGTGACAGCAGGAAGGTAAAGTCACCTGGTTGCATCCAGGGGGGTAGATATATTTCGCCCAGATTCAGGCTTTACGCCGACTTATACAACTAGGTGGAGAGTTGTATAAGCCCAGCTGAGGCTAGTGGGCTCATGGATGACTCATACCTCTAGGGAGAGTGTGGGGCGTCGTGCAGACAGGGAGTTGATGAGACCAGCTGAAGCTGGTCAGCTCATTTAGGCCTCTATAAGAACTCCCAGCTTCATTAGATGTTAGCTCATGCCTGGACCCAGACCTGTGTGGACTGTCTAGGGAGAGTGAACCCCTGTGCGGTGAGACAAAGCCTGTGTGGCTATTTGCTTGGACATTTAAAACCAGGGACTTAGGGACTAGGACAGCACTAGGCTGATCCCAGTTGTTAGTTAGGAAACCTGTATGTTTAGTCAGAGGTCAAGTTGACCAGGATTTATTTTGTTTATGTTTCTTTTGGCTTTGCTGTGTTTTGTCACTGTAAATAGAAAATAAACCGCACTTTTTTTGATTTTGAAAACCACAACCTCCGTTTGCTGGGCCTGTTTTTGTGTGGGGAGCCCATCCCGGGGGTCACACACACCCGCTGCCGAGCTAACCCCCTCACAGTTGGTGGAGAACCAGTGGCAGTTTTTTTTGTAAGCCAGCATGGAGGAGATACTGAAGCAGCTGGCTCTAGCAAATGCCAATCAACAGCAGACAAATGCAGGTTTGCAAAAGAGCCTTGCAGCTCATCAACAGAACTTCGCAGCCCAGCAGCAAGCTCATCAACAGAGCCTTGCAGCCCAGCAGCAAGCTCACCAACAGAGTCTGGAAGCTCAGCAACAAGCCCAGCAGCAATCTGAGGCCCGCTTCATAGACCTGTTACAGAAGCAAGAGCAGAGACTACAACAAATGGAAGCAGTAATGCAGCAACGTCCGCAGACCAGTGAGGAAAGCCGTCCCACTAATACCGCGTCCTTTGGGGTGAGTCGTTTATTGACAAAAATGACTGGAGAGGATGATCCAGAGGTATTTTTGACCACATTTGAAAGGACTGCTGAAAGAGAAAAGTGGCCTGAGGAGCAGTGGGCTGGACTGGTGGCTCCTCTGTTAACTGGTGAATCGCAGAAGGCTTACTATGACCTAGAGCCTGACCAAGCAAAAGACTATGTGATGCTAAAAGCTGAAATATTGGCAAGGCTGGGTGTCACCCAGGCTGTCCGGGCTCAGCGTGTGCATAACTGGACTTTCCAGCTTGGAAAACCCCCCAGGTCTCAAATGTATGATCTCATTCACCTGAGCAGAAAGTGGCTACAGCCAGAGACTTTGTCCGCACCAAAGATTGTGGAACGTGTTGTAATGGATCGGTTTTTGAGAGCTCTTCCTACTGCCATCCAAAAGTGGGTAAGCCATGGAGACCCAGAGACGGCCGATGGTCTTGTGGATCGTGTGGAGAAATACTTGGCTACAGAGAACCTGACGGCCTCTTCCAGAGACACTCGGACTTTCCACCCTAAGACCAGACCATCCCCAGGGGCGGATAAGAGGATTCCAAGGGGTAAGGGTGGAGAGAGTGAGAGGGTGGGAGCTCCACCCCAAGTTTGGCGAGAACAGCCTGGGAAATCAGCGGCTCAAGAGGCGGCAAGAAGGATCGTTTGCTACCGCTGCCGGCAAGCGGGACATATTGCAGCCAATTGCCCGGTTGTGGAGGAACCCATGCAGTGTGACTTTCTGACGGGCAGACGTCAGTCGCTGTGTGCGACAGTCGCATGCACTGCCATTCGAGGAACTGAGAAACATTTATGCAAAATGTGTGTTAATGGTAGAAATGTTGTGGTATTGCTGGATTCAGGTAGCCTTGTGACCCTGATAAAGGCTGAGTTAGTTAAAACAGAGGTCTCTGGGAATAGCAAGGTAGCTGTTATTTGTGTGCATGGGGACACCCGAGAGTATCCAGTGACTACAGTGTGTTTCGAGACCCCCAAAGGTACCCTCTCTCATCCAGTGGGCTTAGTATCTCAGTTACCGTATGACGCCATTGTGGGAAGGGATTTTCCGAAGTTCTGGGAACTGTGGGATGATCCTGAGCCCCCCACTGGTGCCCCTATGTACCAGGAATGTGATAGCCAGAACTCCACTGAGAGTGGTGAGGACTCTCCGGAATTTCCCTTATCAGTATTGGCAGGGGAGACTCAAAAAACTGGAGAGGAGCCCACCTCCTCAGACGAAAACCTACCGTCTGTGGAGTTTTCTGATCTTGAGGTTCACAGGGAAAACTTTGCCACAGAACAGTTGAAAGACCCCGCCCTAATAAAGGCACGGGAAAACGTAGTGAAAATAGATGGCGAGTTAGTGAACCCAGATAATACCTGCACTTACCCATACTTCAGCGTAGAGAAGGACCTACTGTATCGGGTGGCAAAAAGGGCAGAAGAAACCGTTGAGCAGCTTGTGGTGCCCAAACCTTACAGGAAGTTGGTGTTGGAGTTGGCCCATGGGCACATTCTTGGAGGTCATCTGGGGACAGAGAAAACCCGAGAGAGGGTATTACAGAGATTCTATTGGCCGGGGGTGATGAAGGACATAGAAAATTATTGTTCCTCCTGCCCTGTGTGTCAGAGGTCGGCCCCGATGCCACATTTCCGTAGCCCGCTGGTCCCTCTACCCATCATTGAGGTCCCGTTTGAGAGGATCGCCATGGATTTGGTAGGTCCTATAATCAAGTCCGCTAGGGGGCACCAGTACATATTAGTTATAATGGACTATGCCACCCGTTATCCAGAAGCGATCCCTCTCCGAAATACCTCGGCCAAAACCATAGCCAAAGAGCTATCTCTTGTGTTTAGCCGGGTGGGTATTTGTAAAGAACTGCTTACGGACCAAGGTACACCCTTTATGTCCCGGGTTATGAAGGAGCTGTGTAAATTGTTCAAAGTGACGCAATTACGTACATCTGTGTATCACCCCCAAACCGATGGGCTGGTTGAAAGATTCAACAAAACCCTAAAACAAATGTTGAAGAAAGTGGTGGATAGAGATGGAAAGGATTGGGACTGTCTACTTCCTTATCTGATGTTTGCTATTAGGGAGGTGCCCCAATCCTCTACGGGATTCTCCCCCTTTGAGTTACTGTATGGGAGACACCCAAGAGGGCTGTTGGATATTGCCAAGGAAACTTGGGAAAGTGAGAGTTCTCCCCACAGGAGTGTGATTGAGCATGTCGCCCTGATGCAAGACCGAATTGCACAGGTAATGCCCATTGTGAAGGAACATTTGGCCCAAGCGCAGTTAGCACAGCAGAGAGTGTACAACCGTGGAGCCAAGACCCGTACCTTTTCCCCGGGGGATAGGATACTGGTACTTGTCCCTACGGTTGAAAGTAAATTCCTTGCCAAATGGCAAGGCCCCTACGAGATAATGGAAAAAGTGAGCGAAGTGAATTACAAGGTCAGACAACCAGGAAGGCGAAAGCCCGAACAGATCTATCACGTTAATCTGTTGAAAGCCTGGAGGGATAGAGAGTCCCTAGTCGCAGACATTTGGTCACCAGCTCAAACTGGTTGCGTGATTCCTGAGGTTGGAATAGCAGCCACCTTGTCACAACCCCAACAACAGGAGGTTAAGGAGTTTGTGCTTCGCAACAAGGAGGTATTCTCTGAGCTGCCGGGACAAACATTTGGGGTAGAGCATGACATCATTACCCCGCCCGGTGAAAGGGTGAAGTTAAAACCCTATCGGATCCCAGAGGCCCGACGGGAGGCAATACGGGAGGAAGTACAGAAAATGCTGAACTTAGGGGTGATAGAGGAGTCCCAAAGTGATTGGTCTAGTCCCATTGTGTTGGTGCCTAAACCGGATGGGAGCTGGCGATTTTGTAATGATTTTCGTCAGTTGAACAAAGTTACAAAATTTGACACCTACCCCATGCCACGTATAGATGAGTTGATCGACCGGCTGGGAACAGCCCGATACATGACGACTCTTGACCTCACAAAAGGGTATTGGCAAATCCCCCTGGCCAAATTGGCCAAAGAGAAAACCGCATTTGTAACCCCAGACGGGGCGTTCCAATATAAAAGAATGCCGTTCGGGTTACAGAATGCGCCGGCCACATTCCAGCGGAAAATGGACCAGATGCTGAGGCCCCATCGGAAGTATGCTGCGGCTTACCTGGATGACGTAATTGTCCATAGCACAGATTGGGCCTCACATCTGCCAAAAGTGCAAGCAGTCCTGGACTCTGTTCGGGAAGCGGGGTTTACGGCTAACCCCAAGAAGTGTACCATTGGGCAGGAGGAGGCCAAATATCTTGGGTACACCATTGGGAGGGGAGTAATAAAACCCCAACTCAACAAAGTCGAGGCCATCCAGAGTTGGCCACGTCCCAACAGCAAGAAGCAGGTACGAGCCTTTCTGGGAATCGCTGGGTATTATCGGCGATTCATTCCCCACTTTGCTTCTAAGGCTGTGCCCCTAACCAACCTAACGAAGGGGAAAGGGTCGGTCATGATTAAATGGACCCCCGAGGCTGAGGCAGCATTCCAATTCTTGAAACAAGCCTTATGTAGCCAGCCAGTGTTGTACTCACCCGACTTCTCTAAAGACTTTGTCGTACAAAGTGATGCGTCAGATGTGGGGTTAGGAGCAGTATTGTCCCAGGTCTTGAACGGGGAAGAGCACCCAGTCATTTACCTCAGCAGGAAGTTGAAGTCCCATGAGGTAAATTACGCCACCGTTGAAAAGGAGTGTTTAGCGGTGAAGTGGGCTCTAGATTCCCTTCGGTACTACCTGCTAGGTAGGCACTTTGACATGGTTACGGATCACGCTCCGTTAAAGTGGATGGCTCAAAACAAGGAAACAAATAGAAGAGTGAATAGGTGGTTCCTGGCCCTCCAGGAATTCAACTTCACAGTAAAGCATCGCCCTGGCATTCAAATGGGGAATGTGGATGCTTTGTCTCGAGTACATGAATGCCTGATTGCTGGTGTTCCAACCCCGAGGTTAAAACAAGAGGGGGGGTATGTGACAGCAGGAAGGTAAAGTCACCTGGTTGCATCCAGGGGGGTAGATATATTTCGCCCAGATTCAGGCTTTACGCCGACTTATACAACTAGGTGGAGAGTTGTATAAGCCCAGCTGAGGCTAGTGGGCTCATGGATGACTCATACCTCTAGGGAGAGTGTGGGGCGTCGTGCAGACAGGGAGTTGATGAGACCAGCTGAAGCTGGTCAGCTCATTTAGGCCTCTATAAGAACTCCCAGCTTCATTAGATGTTAGCTCATGCCTGGACCCAGACCTGTGTGGACTGTCTAGGGAGAGTGAACCCCTGTGCGGTGAGACAAAGCCTGTGTGGCTATTTGCTTGGACATTTAAAACCAGGGACTTAGGGACTAGGACAGCACTAGGCTGATCCCAGTTGTTAGTTAGGAAACCTGTATGTTTAGTCAGAGGTCAAGTTGACCAGGATTTATTTTGTTTATGTTTCTTTTGGCTTTGCTGTGTTTTGTCACTGTAAATAGAAAATAAACCGCACTTTTTTTGATTTTGAAAACCACAACCTCCGTTTGCTGGGCCTGTTTTTGTGTGGGGAGCCCATCCCGGGGGTCACACACACCCGCTGCCGAGCTAACCCCCTCACAATATATATACATCAAAACAAAAAGAGTTCAGTGTTACAGCCCATCCCCTGCCAGCATGCTAAAGAGAAGAACCCTCTCTGTGGAAGCAGTGAACTCTCTGCAGAAGTCCAACATACCCTCGGCTTAGTCAGAGCTAGAGTTTTCCAATCAGCAGGGTGTGGTGTCAGACCTCTACAGAGTGACCACTGCTTCCACACAGATAACAAC
Organism: Rana muscosa; assembly: GCA_029206835.1. Taxonomy (NCBI): domain Eukaryota; kingdom Metazoa; phylum Chordata; class Amphibia; order Anura; family Ranidae; genus Rana; species Rana muscosa. Next base: position 69,225,085 of record CM055117.1, on the reverse strand, counting down.
TGTCCTTCTCTGCAGCATACAAAATATGCACAAACCACCATAAATTCCATCCAGGTATGGTTTTTATTGCTTAGTTACTATACCACCAGCCGCCACTGAATGGTGGTCATGCTGAGCAAGCCACCCTCTGTGTTCACTAAGCAAAAGGGCACAGGACCCAGAAGACCACAGAGATCTCTGTAGTGGCGCTAACCACAACAGTGATTTTGCGCTTCCTCAGCGGTCCCACAAGTATGGCACATGCATAAGTGTGGACCAATGTAACTAGGCAGAAAACACATGGAAATCATCTTTAGATAACTTCATACTGTATATATAACATATAGAATATACAGTATATATAAAAATATACAGTATATATATATATACAGTATCTCACAAAAGTGAGTACACCCCTCACATTTTTGAAAATATTTAATTATATGTTTTCATGTGACAACATTGAAGAAATTACACTTTGCTACAATGTAAAGTAATGAGTGTACAACAGTGTAAATTTGCTGTCCCCTCAAAATAACTCAACACACAGCCATTAATGTCTAAACCGCTGGCAACAAAAGTGAGTACTCCCCTAAGTAAAAATGTCCAAATTGGGCCCAAAGTGTCAATATTTTGTGTGGCTACCATTATTTTCCAGCACTGCTTTTACCCTCTTGGGCATGGAGTTCACCAGAGCTTCACAGGTTGCCACCGGAGTCCTCTTCCACTCCTCCATGACGACAACTTGGAGCTGGTGGATGTTAGAGACCTTACGCTCCTCCACCTTCCGTTTGAGGATGCCCCACAGATGCTCAATAGGGTTTAGGTCTGGAGACATGCTTGCCAGTCCATCACCTTTACCCTCCGCTTCTTTAGCAAGGCAGTGATTGTCTTGGAGGTGTGTTTGGGGTCGTTATGTCGGAATACTGCCCTGCTTCCAAGTCTTTGAAGGGAGGGGATTATGCTCTGCTTCAGTATGTCACAGTTCATGTTGGCATTCATAGTTCCCTCAATGAACTGTAGCTCCCCAGTGCCGGCAGCACTCATGCAGCCCCAGACCATGACACTCCCACCACTATGCTTGACGTAGGCAAGACACACTTGTCTTTGTACTCCTCACCTGGTTGCCACCAAACACGCTTGACACCATCTGAACCAAATAAGTTTATCTTGGTCTCATCAGACCACAGGACAGTTCCAGTAGACCATGTCCTTAGTCTGTTTGTCTTCAGCAAACTGTTTGCGGGCTTTCTTCTGCATCATCTTTAGAAGAGGCTTCCTTCTGGGATGACAGCTATGCAGACCAATTTGATGCAGTGTGTGGCATATGGTCTAAGCAGGCTGACCCCCCCACCCTTTCAACCTTTGCAGCAATGCTGCAGCACTCACATGTCTATTTCCCAAAGACAACCTCTGGATATGACACTGAGCACTCAACCTCTTTGGTCGACCATGGAGAGGCCTGTTCTGAGTGGAACCTGTCCGCTGTATGAGCTTGGGGTGAACTCACTTTTGTTGCCAGCGGTTTAGACATTAATGGCTGTGTGTTGAATTATTTTGAGGGGACAGCAAATTTACACTGTTATACAAGCTGTACACTCACTACTTTACATTGTAGCAAAGTGTAATTTCTTCACATGAAAAGATATAATAAAATATTTTCAAAATGTGAGGCGTGTACTCACTATTCTGAGATATATATATATCTATATATATATATATAGATATATATATCTATCTATGTAGCGCCCCCCCCCCAATTTAGGGGGCGCTATGTTCAAATTTAAGGGGCAGTCTGAGCCTGTAGTTTGGGCTCAGATCAATTAAATTCTATTGAGCTGCTTCTGCTCTTAGTGTAATGCTGCCTGGCAGTACAGTTCCCTGTTGCCTGGGGGTGGCGCTGTCACTTCGGGCTCAGGTTGAACCACAGGAGGTATTGCAGCGCCATTGGGTGTCCTCCCTTGTGCAGTGGGTGTGGTTGGCCCACTGTGCATGCTTGGAGAGGGTACTTAAGGGGCAGACGCCATTGGGCGTGACGAGATCCAGGGGACTCCTTGGTCCTGTTCGGCACGTACCCCACCTTCGGTGGCCCTCATGGCCGGGGGTGCGTGCGTGTGTTTCGGTCTCGGGCACCTTTAGCCCGAGGCTGCATCGCTGCAGGTAGGCCCAGCACCTTTGGCTGAGGCCTACACCTGAAAAGGAGTCCCAGGGTACCCAAGTGATGGTGATCCACTCTGAAGGAATGGACGCCAGGGGAAGATCGGTCCCAAGGGGATTAGTGAAGAAGTCACTGTCTCGGGAGAGGCCTGATTACCTGTCAGAGGGAAGGATTCCAATCCGCCAAAAGCCTTGTGGTGAGCCCCATTGGCACCTAAGTTCTGGTTGTTACTAGGCCGGGGAGTTCGCGACTTAAAGATTCTGTGGCAGAGGATCTCCTGATCTTATCCCAGGGAAACTATAATTATCTGTTCCGTGCTCCACACCGGCTGCTAGGACCGCTCTCAAGGGGACTATCCGGGTGAGCAACGACGATTGCATCGTAGGTGTTGTGTGCCTGAACCAACCCCTCTTTTTTCCTTTCTTCATCTTCACCTGCTTTCGAGTTAATACAAAGAAAAAGGTTTAAATCCTGTGTGGACATTAACTTTATTCGACACTGTCTAGACAACGGAGCGTGAGGATCCACTTTGGGGAGGTAATATCCGCAAGACCCAAAACAAAACAAACACCGCTCGCCTCTCTACACTTAGGGAGGAATACCGGGCAAGTAGCAGGTGTACCCTACTAGATCAAGGAGGAGAGAATTAGAAGGGTGGGTGAGTGCTACATATATATATATATATATATATATATATATATATATATATATATATATGTAGCGGGTATGTACTTTCCCGGGTGTAATTTGAACTTGGCAGAGACATCAGTGATGTGTAATTCCCTGCGGCACAGTGGGTGGCGCTGTCGCCCTGGGTTGGGGTTGAATCATTGCTGTGTGCCGGGCCTCCTTTTTGTCCTCTCTCGGCAGCAGTATGGTGGGGCGGGGAACCCGCCGTGCTTGCTGGGAGAGGGTATAAAGGGGCTGGCCATCTTTGTCATGGGTTCAAAGTCCCAGGCACCTTTAGCCTGAGGGCGGTGGTTCGTGTTGGTCCTCTAGGCGGCCTAGGCCTAGAGGACAGTCGGAGGTCGTGTTCCATCTCAGGCACCTTTAGCCTGGGGTGAGGTACTCGGATGGAGGTCTGGAGCTCAGTGCCCAACACTGAGTTCCGCGAGGGAAGGAGATCCTAGGGAACCCCGGGAGTGGGTACCCGAATCCGGAAGGCGTAATGGACCGGGGGGAGCTCCTCACTCGATGACCCGGTGCAGCATATTGCCGGTGACGGGTGAGCCTCTCGTCGGAGACCGCCTGGAGGGAAATCTCCCCTCGCTCGGAGACCACAGCCCACTTTCAGGAAGGAAAGTGGAGAACGCATTGTGTCTGGGCCTATTCGCATCCACACCTCCCTTCCTGTTCTATTCCAAGGGAGTTCAACTGATTGGGTTCATTCGCATGAGAATAAAGGAGTGTTGGACTTTAATGGTGTGGGGCTCATTTCCTGACAGACATTGTTCAAGGTAACTTTATGATGGAGGATCCAGGTGCACAGCACTGACCCGAAGGTAAAACAAGAACGTTGCTTATACCGCACTGACACATGTGGTGGAGGCCAGGCGTGGTGTCCCCGCTCCCTCCCCTCTAAGGTACCCCTAGACAAGAGAAAGACGAGCTAAAGACAAGAGCGGAGTGAGGGGGGCGTTACACGTGGGGGCTCGTCCGGGATAGTGTTTGTGCACCATGGAATTGAACGTGTCTGCTGGAGGAGTTACGCGAATAGGCAGGCCTTCATTGGCCGAAGTGCATCCCTGCTCGAAGTCGTGGACATGACCCAATGAAGGGAAAGGCCCGCGCAGAAGAGTGGAAAAAGGGGGAATCTCAGCCGCGTGAAGTAGTACACGTGGGGGTTTCTATTTGCACTGCGCCACCAGGCACACCCAGATCGCTTAGTTTGTGGGCGTGAAAGCCCGCAAACTGGAGCAAAGGGGAGGAGTCCAATACGTGTGAAGGACTACACGTGGGACGTTGGCGCAAAAACTTTGCAGTGTGCGATGGATCAGCAACAGGTCACCATGTTCGGACATACCTCGTGGATTCCAGTTCACCCTTCCACCACAACATTGACTGCTGCTGCTCCGGTAACAGATACGGGGATTAGGCTAAAGCCAAGGGGTCGATTCGCCCTGTATTCGTGCATGGACGTTGAGGCCCTGGGCGTGATTTGTCCCGGCTGTTCGGGACTGGTGTGCCAACTGAAGCCATTCGGGCGATGTGAGGCCTGTGGGGAGTTTCTGTTCGAAGTGGATCCGGCGGTCGAGTGGCCGAGAACCATTTACCCCGGCCGTGCTGCAGGCAACACCACTCAGAGAGGAGGAATCACTGCTGTGAGAGCCATCCCTGCGCACACTGCAGCGACCGCGGAGGAGGTCGTAAAAACCCAACGGGAGAAATCCGAGGATGCTGACTCGGTCACCACTGTCTCGCAGCGTCCACCGCCGAAGAGAAAGACCGGTATGGTAGCCCCGACCAGCGGTTGTGGTGGACCGTCTCGCCCGCTTACGCCCGGCCCGGATGGATCCGTCGACAAGAGTTCCGGACGTCCCGCTTCAAGTAAAGGCCGAGGTAAGCCAGGCGGAGAGATTTGGTGTGTGGGCGGAGGTGTCGGGAAGTCATGGCCCAGTGAGTCCGCGGGAGGTGGTGGCTCCGTTTCTACAACCGGCTACATACCCGCGGAGGAGTGTGACACCTCCGACCTGGAGTCGCTCTCGGACATGGGAGACGACGTAGCAATAGATGAGCTGTTTGCCAAGAAGGGCTGGGACAAAGTACCTCTCGCTTCATCTCGGAGGATCAGAGATCCACCCATGTCAACAGGGGAAAGTACACCCCGGGTGGAGGCACTAGCGCCTGAAGAGAGGTCCCGTCCCCAGCCTGCCGCTACATCCCCGGTACAATCTGTACCGAAGACCGTGGAAAAGAGACTGTTGCTGCGGGCACCTATGCCCAGACCAGATGTGGTCAAGGTCCCTCGCCACCCGGACTCAATAGTTTTGCCTGGCGAAGAGGACAAAGCTACTATGCCTCCTCTGGCGAGACTACAATGCCTGTTTGGCCAGAAGGTTGCTGCAGAATACGGATGGGAGTATCCATACTTGTCGAAGGAACTGCTTTATGAGGTGGAAGTGTGCCGGGAGCGCTGGAACAATGACTTTGTTTGGACCCACCTTCAGGTTCCACACGCCCGCAGGTACCTGGCATGCTCTCCCAAGGCCTCTCAACGTTTCAAGGACTGCAAGGCAGAGTGGATGTTAGGACGACACATCCATGCAGACAAGGTGCTGATCCAGCGTAAGGAAGGAGAAGATGTGGAATATCATCTAGAGACTATGGATCAACACTTGAAGCCACTTGTTCTGCCGCATACCCGCTTTTACCTGTAGGAGAGAAAAGACTCCGTTTGTTGTGCTGCTGAACTTTCTGGGGCCGTTGCTTTTGTGCCCAGAGGAATGAAGAACTGTTCTGGTTGTTCTTCACTTTTCCCGCAAGAGATCATGGACTCTGGGGTAGATAGGGCCCAAAGAGCAGAGGAAAAGTTCTATGAGTGCAGTTACCGTGATGCTGTCACCAGGTGGCAGTGTTGCGCAACGTTAAAACACTTTTCACGCACTCACTCTTTGGAGAAAAAGGATTTCTTCCCGGAGAGGTTTCTTTTCTCGCACACGAATACATGTGTCAGGGTTTATGTGTGTTAAGTCTCTTTTTTTCCCTCTGCAGGAGAGCATCCCATCAAGATCACTGAGAATGGGGTGGATCTTAGTCAGGATGGGTGGGAAAAGTATAATGAGAAAATGTGATTCAAAGTTATGGTTAAATGCTGTTGTTTCTTTCCCTTTTTTTCATACAGGGCTCAGACACAATTGCTCCAGTAGGGTAGTTTTCTGAAAAGTTTTATTTTTGTGCAAATTGTTAGTCGGTTTCTGGATTGGACTATGTCAGCCGTTGAGGGTATGATTTACTCCAGACCCTGGGGACCAGTGTCAAATGACCAGGGGGAGAGTGTAGCGGGTATGTACTTTCCCGGGTGTAATTTGAACTTGGCAGAGACATCAGTGATGTGTAATTCCCTGCGGCCCAGTGGGTGGCGCTGTCGCCCTGGGTTGGGGTTGAATCATTGCTGTGTGCCGGGCCTCCTATTTGTCCTCTCTCGGCAGCAGTATGGTGGGGCGGGGAACCCGCCGTGCTTGCTGGGAGAGGGTATAAAGGTGCCGGCCATCTTTGTCACGGGTTCGGAGTCCCAGGCACCTTCAGCCTGAGGGCGGTGGTTCGTGTCGGTCCTCTAGGCGGCCTAGGCCTAGAGGACAGTCGGAGGTCGTGTTCCATCTAAGGCACCTTTAGCCTGGGGTGAGGTACTCGGATGGAGGTCTGGAGCTCAGTGTCCAACACTGAGTTCCGCGAGGGAAGGAGATCCTAGGGAACCCCGGGAGTGGGTACCCGAATCCGGAAGGCGTAATGGACCGGGGGGAGCTCCTCACTTGAAGACCCGGTGCAGCATATTTCCGGTGACGGGTGAGCCTCTCGTCGGAGACCGCCTGGAGGGAAATCTCCCCTCGCTCGGAGACCACAGCCCACTTTCAGGAAGGAAAGTGGAGAACGCATTGTGTCTGGGCCTATTCGCATCCACACCTCCTTTCCTGTTCTATTCCTCAAGGGAGTTCAACTGATTGTGTTCATTCGCATGAGAATAAAGGAGTGTTGGACTTTAATGGTGTGGGGCTCATTTCCTGACAGACATTGTTCAAGGTAACTCTGTGATGGAGGATCCAGGTGCACAGCACTGACCCGAAGGTAAAACAAGAACGTTGCTTATACCGCACTGACACATGTGGTGGAGGCCAGGTGTGGTGTCCCCGCTCCCTCCCCTCTAAGGTACCCCTAGACAAGAGAAAGACGAGCTGAAGACAAGAGCGGAGTGAGGAGGGCGCTACATATATATATATATATATATATATATATATATATATTATTTTATTATTTGGATATTAGCATCTATATGATGATTATATGATTGAACACAACCTGTACCACCCATACCAAGGACGTGAGAACCTGAAATGGGAATTAATTATGACACTCCACATTTATGTAGCAAAGTCTATCTCTACTAAACCTGATTTATGTGTTCAGGAGACGGTCTTTGTAAGGATGTTGTGTACATAAAATGTATACATAATGTATGAGGAACATGTTAGTAAATGACATATATCCTGCAGTTAGAGGTCCCAGACACAATGTAAATCATTTAAGCTTACTAAAAGGTCTGTCAGATAATCAGACGTGAGATTGCAGTGACCATGAGAAGCCGCCCCTCCTAGGTAGAAACTTGACAATTTTTGAATAGAAGGCAAAAAGGCACTTCTGGATTGTAAGCCTGTCTAGCAAAAGTTTGCAAGTTGAAGACTAAGCCTTTTCTTGCACTTTTTGTTTACAAGTAAAAATCATATTTTTTTGCTAGAAAATTATATTAATTTGTTTTGTTTTTTTTAAATACAATTTAATGAATTTTAATGCAAAAAAATACAATCTATAAACCAATCAATATAAAAGATGATGTTACGCCGACTAAATAGATATATAACATTTTACACTTTAAAATTGCGCACGCTTGTGGCATGGCGACAAAGTATGATACTTATGTAGCACCCTGGAGTTTAGGCAGGGTTGCTCCTCAAAAAATTGTTACAGATCTATTGATTTCTCCCTAAGTTTGGCCTTGTTGCACTTTTCTCTTCTACCACTAGGTGGCCGGGTACTTGGTGGTACTAGATATGAGAAGGGCAACGCAAGGTCAGGTTATAGGTATATGGGGTGTCTCAGCCAATGGGCAGGGGTTTTCTTGGATCCCTTGGCCTGCTGGGAGAGCCTATATATTTGGGTGGAGTCAGGTGATCTGTGTTCTGTGCCACCTGGACGGCTGTCTGGGTGGACGTGTGTAAAACACACAATGAAAACTCCCACCTCAGAGGGGGAACAGATATCTAGTGACTTTCACTGATGATTATTACAGCTACACAATTACTTATCTGATGAAACATCAGAGAAACTTCAAGAGTTTGTTGCCATGTCTAGCAACAAATTTAAATGAAAACCAGGAATAATATGTAGCGGATATGTACTTTCCCGGGTGTAAATTTGAACTTGGCAGAGACATTAGTGATGTGTAATTCCCCGCAGCCCAGTGGGTGGCGCTGTCGCCCTGGGTTGGGGTTGAATCATTGCTGTGTGCCGTAACTCCTATTTGTCCTCCCTCGGCAGCGGTATGGTGGGGCGGGGAACCTGCCGTGCTTGCCGGGAGAGGGTATAAAGGGGCCGGCCATTTTTGTCACGGGGTGGTAGTCCCAGGCACCTTCAGCTTGTGGACGGTGGTTCATGTCGGTCCTCTAGGCGGCCTAGCCCTAGAGGACAACCGGAGGTCGTGTTCCATCCCAGGCACCTTTAGCCTGGGGTGAGGTACTCGGATGGAGGTCCGGAGCTCAGTGCCCAACACTGAGTTCCGCGAGGGAAGGAGATCCTAGGGAACCCCGGGAGTGGGTATCTGAATCCGGAAGGTGCAATGGACCGGGGGGAGCTCCTCACTTGAAGACCCGGTGCAGCATATTGCCGGTGACAGGTGAGCCTCTCGCCGGAGACCGCCTGGAAGGAAATTCCCCCTCGCTCGGAGACCGCAACCCACTTTCAGGAAGGAAAGTGGAGAACCAAATTGTGTCTGGGCCTATTCGCATCCACACCTCCTTTCCTGTTCTGTTAACCAAGGGAGTTCAACTGATTGTGTTCATTCGCAGAAGAATAAAGGAGTGTTGAACTTTAATGGTGTGGAGCTCATTTCCTAGCAGACATTGTTCAAGGTGACTCTTGGAGGGAGGATCCAGGTGCACAGCACTGACCCGAAGGTAATACAAGAACGTTGCTTATACCGCACTGACACATGTGGTGGAGGCCAGGCGTGGTGTCCCCACTCCCTCCCCTCTAAGATACCCCTAGACAAGAGAAAGACGAGACAAGAGAAAGAGGGGAGTGAGGAGGGCGCTACACGTGGGGGCTCGGGTCCGGTATAGTGTTTGTGCACCACGGAATTGAACGTGTCTGCTGGAGGAGTTAAGCGAACAGGCAGGCCTTCATTGGCCGAAGTGCATCCCTGCTCGAAGTCGTGGACATGACCCAATGAAGGGAAAGGCCCGCGCAGAAGAGTGGAAAAAGGGGGAAGCTCAGCCGTGTGAAGTAGTACACGTGGGGGTTTCTATTGCACTGCGCTACCAGGCACACCCCCATCGCTTAGTTTGTGGGCGTGACTCAGAAACAGAAAAGAAGAAAAGCCCGCAAACTGGAGCAAAGGGGAGGGGTCCAATACGTGTGAAGGACTACACGTGGGACGTTGGCGCAAAAACTTTGCAGTGTGCGATGAATCAGCAACAGGTCGCCATGTTTGAACACACCTCGTGGATTCCAGTTCACCCTTCCACCACGACATTGACTGCTGCTGCTCTGGTAACAGATACGGGGATCCGGCTAAAGCCAAGGGGTTGATTCGCCCTGTACTCGTGCATGGACGTTGAGGCCCTGGGTGTGATTTGTCCCGGCTGTTCAGGACTGGTGTGCCAGCTGAAGCCATTCGGGCGATGTGAGGCCTGTGGGGAGTTCCTGTTCGAAGTGGATCCGGCGGTCGAGAGGCCGAGAACCATTTACCCCGGCCGTGCTGCGGGCAACACCACTCAGAGAGGAGGAATCACTGCTGTGAGAGCCATCCCTACACACACTGCAGCGACCGCAGAGGAGGTCGTAAAACCCCAACGGGAGAAATCCGAGGATGCTGACTCGGTCACCACTGTCTCGCAGCGTCCGCCACCGAAGAGAAAGACCGGCATGGTAGCCCCGACCAGCGGTGGTGGTGGACCGTCTCGCCCGCTTACGCCCGGCCCGGATGAATCCGTCGACAAGAGTTCCGGACGTCCCGCTTCGAGTAAAGGCCGAGGTAAGCCAGGCGGAGAGATTTGGTGTGTGGGAAGAGGTGGAAACTCAGTCTCCACTACAGGGTACCTACCCGTGGAGGAGTGTGACACCTCTGACCTGGAGTCGCTCTCGGACATGGGAGACGACGTTGCCATAGACGATTTATTTGCCGAGAAGGGCTGGGACAAAGTACCGCTTGCTTCATCCCGCAGAACCAGGGATCCACCCATGTCTACAGGGGAAAGTACACCCCGGGTGGACGCACCAGTGCCTGAAGAAGGGTCCCGTCCCCAGCCTGCTTCTACATCCCTGGTGCCATCTGTACCGAAGGCCGGGGAAAAGAGACTGTTGCTGCGGGCACCTATGCCCAGACCAGATGTGGTCAAGGTCCCTCGCCACCCGGACTCAAAAGTTTTGCCTGGCGAAGGGGACAAAGCTACCATGCCTCCTTTGGCGAGACTACAATGCCTATTTGGCCAAAAGGTTGCTGCAGAATACGGATGGGAGTATCCGTACTTGTTGAAGGAACTGCTTTATGAGGTGGAAGTATGCTGGGAGCGCTGGTACAATGACTTTGTGTGGACCCACCTTCAGGTTCCGCACGACCGCAGGTACCTGGCATGCTCTCCAAAGGCCTCTCAACGTTTCAAGGACTGCAAGGCAGAATGGATGTTGGGACGACACATCCATGCAGACAAAGTGCTGATCCGGCGCAAGGAAGGGGAAGATGTGGAGTATCATCTAGAGACCATGGACCAGCACTTGAAGCCACTTGTTCTGCCGCATCCCCGCTTTTACTTGTAGGAGAGAAAAAGAATCAGTTTGTTCTTGTTATGCTGCTGAACTTTCTGGGGCCGTTGCTTTTGTGCCCAGAGGAATGGAGAACTGTTCCTGGTTTGTTCTTCACTTTTCCCGCAAGAGATCTTGGACTCTGGGTAGATAGGGCCAAAAGAGAAGAGGAAAGTTCCACGGGTGCAGTTACCGCGATGCTGTCACCAGGTGGCAGTGTTGCGCAACGTTAAACACTTTTCATACATTCACTCTTTGGAGAAAAGGGATCTCTTCCTGAAGAAGTTTCTTTTCTCTCACATGAATACATGTGTCAGGGTTATGTGTGTTGTTTCTTTCTTTTCCCTCTGCAGGAGAGCATCCATCAAGATCACTGAGAATGGGGTGGATCTTAGTCAGGATGGGTGGGAAGAGTATGATGTAAAATGTGATTCAAAGTTATGATTACATGTTGTCGTTTCTTTCCCTTTTATTACAGGGCTCAGACACAATTGCTCCAGTAGGGTAGTTTTTTCTAAAAGTTTTATTTTTACACAATTGTTAGTGAGTTTCTGGATTGGATTATGTCAGCTGTTAAGGGCATGATTTACTCCAGACACTGGGGACCAGTGTCAAACCACCAGGGGGAGAGTGTATAGAGAAAAAAATAAAAAATATGGACAGCCGCACTCCAAAAAACCTTTGACGGTCGCCTTTATTGTAAAAAATGAAAGATCACACCAAAAATCATCACAGCATAGCCGGGGTAACAGCTGTTACCCCGGCTATGCTGTGATGATTTTTGGTGTGATCTTCCATTTTTTACAATAAAGGCGACCGTCAAAGGTTTTTTGGAGTGCGGCTGTCCATATTTTTTATTTTTTTCTCTATATGCTACGTGCATTGCTGTCACCCACGGTAGTCCTGATACTACAAATTGCTGGAGCGTGTTCACCTGGAGCGGTAAAAATCTCTTTCTCTCTAACCTTGTAGGGGGAGAGTGTAGCGGGTATGTACTTTCCCGGGTGTAAATTTGAACTTGGCAGAGACATTAGTGATGTGTAATTCCCCGCAGCCCAGTGGGTGGCGCTGTCGCCTTGGGTTGGGGTTGAATCATTGCTGTGTGCCGTACCTCCTTTTTGTCCACCCTCGGCAGCGGTATGGTGGGGCGGGGAACCCGCCGTGCTTGCCGGGAGAGGGTATAAAGGGGCCGGCCATCTTTGTCACGGGGTGGTAGTCCCAGGCACCTTCAGCTTGTAGACGGTGGTTCGTGTCGGTCCTCTAGGCGGCCTAGGCCTAGAGGACAACCGGAGGTCGTGTTCCATCCCAGGCACCTTTAGCCTGGGGTGAGGTACTCGGATGGAGGTCCGGAGCTCAGTGCCCAACACTGAGTTCCGCGAGGGAAGGAGATCCTAGGGAACCCCGGGAGTGGGTACCCGAATCCGGAAGGTGCAATGGACCGGGGGGAGCTCCTCACTTGAAGACCCGGTGCAGCATATTGCCGGTGACAGGTGAGCCTCTCGTCGGAGACCGCCTGGAAGGAAATTCCCCCTCGTGCGGAGACCGTAACCCACTTTCAGGAAGGAAAGTGGAGAACCAAATTGTGTCTGGGCCTATTCGCATCCACACCTCCTTTCCTGTTCTGTTAACCAAGGGAGTTCAACTGATTGTGTTCATTCGCAGAAGAATAAAGGAGTGTTGAACTTTAATGGTGTGGAGCTCATTTCCTAGCAGACATTGTTCAAGGTGACTCTTGGAGGGAAGACCCAGGTGCACAGCACTGACCCGAAGGTAATACAACGTTGCTTATACCGCACTGACACATGTGGTGGAGGCCAGGCGTGGTGTTCCCGCTCCCTCCCTTCTAAGATACCCCTAGACAAGAGAAAGACGAGACGAGAGAAAGAGGGGAGTGAGGAGGGCGCTACAAATACACACCCAAAATGGCGGAGAATACATAAGCAAAGAAGTGGCCTCATACCTGAAGAGAAAGGGAATAGTACACCAGACAACCGCACCATACACTCCTGAACAAAACGGTGTACCAAAAAGGAAAAAATTGCACTCTTATAGAAATGGCAAGGTGCATGTTGTCTGATGCCAACCTACCTCACAAGTACTGGGGAGAAGCAGTCATGACTGTAACCTACCTACAGAACAGACTACCCTCAAAAGCCATTAAAAGTACTCCATTTGAAATGTGGCATGGATCAAAGCCTAATATAGGGCACATCAGAGTGTTTGAATGTAAAGCATATGCCTATATTCCAAGTGAAAAGTGATTAAAGCTGGAGAACATAGCCATAGAGGGCATTCTAGTAGGCTACAGTAGGGATGAGCCAAACCCCCCCCCCCCCCCCGGTTCGGTTCGTACCAGAACCTGCGAACAGACCTAAAGTTTGCGCAAACTTTAGAACCCTATTAAATACAATGGACTTGAACGTTCAAAATCAAAAGTGCTAATTATCAAGGCTAATATGCAAGTTATTGTCCTAAAAATGGATTGGGGACCCGGGTCCTGCCCCAGGGGACATGAATCAATGCAAAAAAAGTTTTAAAAACTGACGTTTTTTCGGGAGCAGTGATTTTAATAATGCTTAAAGTGAAACAATAAAAGTGAATTTTTTTTTTTGGGGGGGGGGGGTGTATAGTATGCCTGTAAAGCAGCGCTTGTTTTCCGTGCTTAGAACTGTCCCTGCGCAAAGTGTCATTTATGAAGGAAAAAAAGTCATTTAAAAGCACTCGCGGCTATAATGGATTGTCGGCTCCCGGCAATACAGAGAAAAGTCATTGATAAAAAAAATAAAAATGTGTGGGCACCCCCCAAATTCCATTACCAGGCCCTTCAGGTCTGGTATGGATATTAAGGGGAACCCTGCATCAAATTTAAAAAAATGACGTGGGGTTCCCCCCAAATATCCATACCAGACCCTTTATCCGAGAACGCAACCTGACAGGCCGCAGGAAAAGAGGGGGGGACGAGAGAGCGCCCCCCTCCTGAACTGTACCAGGCCACATGCCCTCAACATGGGGAGGATGCTTTGGGGGTCTGTGACCCCTCAAAGCACCATGTCCCCATGTCGATGGGGACAAGGGCCTCATCCCCACAACCCTTGCCCGGTGGTTGTGGGTGTCTGCGGGCGGGGCGCTTATCGGAATCTGGAAGACCCCTTTAACAAAGGGGACCCCCAGATCCCGCCCCCCTATGTGAATTGGTAAGGGGTATATTGTACCCCTATCATTTCAAAAAGAAAGTGTAAAAAATTGTAAAAAAACACACAGACAGTTGGGAAAGTCCTTTATTAAAAAAAAAAAAAAAAAACATTCCAGCGATGTAATCCAGTGTCCCGTGGTGATCCGATGTAAAGCGCTGAGGTCTCCTCCAGTCTCCACTCCACACGAAACCCCCATGATGTATGAGGGGGCGGGGTCACCCGTCACATCATAGGGTAAGCCCCAGTTTTCCCCGCTTGCCGGGGAATAGCCAATGACGTAGGCGGGATCCCTATGATCTGACGGGTGACCCCACCCCCTCGTACGTCAGACCCCGCCTATGTCATTGGCTGAGCGGACCTGATCGGGAATGTGATTTGATTCCGTTGCAGTGTAATAAAAGAATAGCAGACTGAAGGGTCTGGTATGGATATTTGGGGGGAACCCCACGTCATTTTTTTTTTTATTTGACGGAGGGCTCCCCTTAATATCCATACCAGACCTGAAGGGCCTGGTAATGGAATTTGGGGGGACCCCCACGCATTTTTTTTTCTTTATATCAATGACTTTTCTCTGTATTGCCGACAATTCATTATAGCCGCGAGTGCTTTTAAATGACTTTCCTGACGCATCATGGCAGCACACACACTGGGTTGTGACTCCGCCCCCCACAACCTGATAGGACTGATTAGCTATAAGTATTTGAAGAGGAGTCCCCCGCCGCATTCTCTCTTTTTTCCTCATTGACCAGGACTGACAGCATGAAGCGTAAGACCTCCTACCACTTTCGCCCCAGCTAGGTTCAGCCTCTCCTAGTTTGGAAGTCCTGTTCGTATGGTCTCTAAATGAGCCATATTACAGGGACCCCACTCTGATGGTCTCAGGGGCACCATGCACACCTTTTATATTATAAGCCTTAAATAGGTTTTAACACTGGGCATGGCTTCCATTCTCCTCTATTTCGTATTCTACCTTTTTCTCTTTCTCCCCCAAAACTCTCCCTCGCAGCAGCTCTTCCTCCCTGCTCCCATTACCGCACTGTGTTGATCGCCTCCGCGACCGGAAGTGACCTCAGTGCTTTTTAACTTCTCGCCAGTCTCAAAGATGGCGGCGGCTCATCCTAATCGCCAGTGCGCATGCGCGACGCCGCGTCATTCCGCGGCGACGGCGGCATATTTAAAAAAAGACTCGGCTATGTATAGACTTTTACAGGGTGTTCAGCGGCCTTTCGAATTTGCCGCGAACACCCCAAATTGTTCCGTGAACTGGCGAACAGGCAATGTTCGAGTCGAACATGAGTTCGGCTCGAACTCAAAGCTCATCCCTAGGCTACAGCAGGCAAACTGGGGGTTACAGAATCTCCCTACACCCAAAGACTGAGAAAAGTGACATTAAGTCGTAGTGTTTATTTTGGTGAGAGCCCATCACCAGAAACACTGGTTTCATTTGTTTAGATGCGGCACTCTTCATTTCGGATAATTTGTAACTTCAGATAAATTCGTATTCGTTACATTCACTAACAGTTAATTTAATAGTTAGTTATTATTAGTTAGTTAGTTATTATTTATAATTCTTGGATTTTCGTTCTAATTTTCGGATTTTCCTTTGTTATTTTCAGATTTTCGAATTTTCAGATTTCCGAATTTTCAAAATTTGCGAATTCCGAATTTTCAAATATACGAATTCCGAATTTTTAAATTTTCGAATTTCCAAATTTTTGAAATTTTTGAATTTCCGTAAAAAAATAAAACGAATGAAACGAAAACTAACACATTTTTCGGCAGTGCACATGTGTAGAAGTTATCTTCTCAACCCATCTCCGAAAATCTTCAAAATCTTGGAACATTTCCATATGCAAAATGCAAAGGAAGTGAAAACTCCTATGGAACCAGGCTATCAAAAGAGCAATGAAGCAGAAAACTTGCTACCCAACAAAGACATGTATTGCAGAGCAATCAGTAAGCTGCTATATATTGTCACTGTGACAAGACCAGACATAGCCGCAGCAATGGGCATACTATGCAGGAAAGTCTCAGCTCCCTGTCAGCATGACAACAGATGAAGTTACGGTTACCAGCTACATCCAATCCAAAACTGGTCAGTTATGTGGATGCTGATTGGGCCACGACTGCACAGACTGCAAATCTGCAAGTGGATTCATCTTCCAGTATGGGGAAGGAACCATAAGTTGGTCTAGTCGAAAGCAAGCAACTGTCGCTCTATCTTCAACTAAATCAGAGTACATTGTAGCAGCACACGCATGTCAAGAAGCGATATGGATTTGTCAACTTTTTGTGTACATTGGGATAGACATGTAAAACCAATTCCCATTTTGTGAAGACAACAAGTGATGTATAAAGCTCACGCAATCAGAAAGGGTCAATCCTAGAACCAAACACATCGATGTCAAGTATCACCTACTGAGGAAAAATCAAGAGCAAGGTGTTATTGACATTCAATATTGCCCATCAGAGGAGATGACTGCTGATGCACTCACCAAGCCTTTGTTGATGGAACGTCATTATTTCCAGAAGAAGCTGAATATAATTTAACAAAGCCCATGCTGTTGAGAAGGTGTGTTGGAAGAACAACAGCATGTAATGTAAAGTTGTTAAAGTGGTTGTAAACCCTTACAGACCACTTAAACCTACAGGTAAGCCTAGATTAAGGCTTACGTGTAGGTGCAACAAATATCTCCTAAACCTACACAGTTTAGGAGATATTTGCAGAAAAGACAGCACCGATGTCTACAGCGTATGCGCGCTGTAGACAACGGCGCAGGCGCACTGAGCGTGCCGTTAATGAATGGGACATGCAGTTAGTGGCCAGCTCCCATGCGCATGCGCGGGAGTGACGTCATCACGGCTCCAGCCAGTCTCAGCGCTGGAGCCGTGATACCCGGAAGTCACTCCGGGTATCATTGCGGCGACGGAGGTGGCGAACGAGGATGGCTGCGGGGGCTTCGATCTCAGGTAAGTACTTCATAATGAGCTAGTATGCTATGCATACTAGCTCATTATGTCTTTGTCTTGCAGGGTAATAATTTTTTTTGTTTCGTTACAGAGGGTTTACTTCCTCTTTAATAAACTGACAATACTGTATGCATTATACCTATCTATGCAGCAGGTGGTGCTGTAGTATTATAGTGTGTAGCGGGTATGTACTTTCCCGGGTGTAATTTGAACTTGGCAGAGACATCAGTGATGTGTAATTCCCTGCAGCTCAGCAGGTGGCGCTGTCGCCCTGGGCTGGGGTTGAATCATTGCTGTGTTCCGTGCCTTCTTTTTTGTCCTTCCTCGGCAGCGGTATGGTGGGGCAGGAAACCCGCCGTGCTTGCTGGGAGAGGGTATAAAGGGCCTGACCATCTTTGTCACGGGGTCGAGTCACAGGCACCTTCAGCCTGTGGGCGGTGGTTCGTGTCGGTCCTCCAGGCGGCCTAGGCCTAGAGGACAGCCGGAGGTCGTGTTCCATCCCAGGCACCTTTAGCCTGGGGTGAGGTACTCGGATGGAGGTCTGGAGCTCAGTGCCTAACACTGAGTTCCGCGAGGGAAGGAGATCCTAGGGTACCCGAATCCGGAAGGCGTAATGGACCGGGGGTAGCTCCTCACTCGAAGACCTGGTGCAGCATATTGCCAGTGACGGGTGAGCCTCTCATCAGAGACCGCCTGGAAGGAAATTCCCCCCTCGGTCTGAGAACGCAACCCACTTTCAGGGAGGAAAGTGGAGAACGCATTGTGTCTGGGCCTACTCGCATTCACACCTCCTTTTCTGTTCTGTTTCTACTAAGGGAGTTCAACTGATTGTGTTCACTCGAGAAGAATAAAGGAGTATTGGACTTTAATGGTGTGGGGCTCATTTCCTGACAGACATTGTTCAAGGTAACTCTCGGTGGAGGCTCCAGGTGCACAGCACTGACCCGAAGGTAAAAGAACTTTGCTTATACCGCACTGACACCTGCGGTGAAGGCCAGGCGTGGTGTCCCCGCTCCCTTCCCCTCTGAAGGTACCCCTAGACAAGAGAAAGTCGAGCTGAAGAAAAAGAGGGGAGTGAGGAGGGCGCTACAAGTGTATAGTACATGTTTTCTATGACATGACAGGATGTTTGTCTATCCTCTCTCTATGTACTTGGATGCTCCTGTTCATGTTTCCTAATGCTGTAAGACATGCATTGCTAATCCTCCGTGAAAGTAAAGGTCTACTCTGCACACAACAAGCTTCCAGCGCATGATTCAATAACCTGCTAACATTTTTTATGGCTCCTAATACCAACAATTGGCGGGGGGGGGGGGTGGGGGGGTGGCATTTGTCTACAGACACCAACAATAGGATTGCATAGAGAGAAAGGTGTGAAGCTACAAGCTATAAGATGTGAAGCAAAGCTCATTTTTTGGACCTTTCCCTACATGTTTGTGCGCCACCCTGATTGCCACTGCCTTTTGAAATATTGCCAACTATGGCTGTAAGCATTATTTAAGTGTTTCAAGTTTTGTATTCCATAAGTCAGGACTCATATAGTTAGAGGTCTATTTTCAGGTAGATATGGAAGATATGGTGCATGTGCTGGAGAGGAGCGGCCCTGCTTTGGGGCAGCTGCTTTATGTGTCTTCATTGGCCTTGTGGTGATAGTCGTGTGGCCATATCTCCTCATGGGATGGTAAGCCACACATTAAGTGATCTGCCCTGTGTGTTACTCAAACATGCAGCATAATGTGGTATGGTGACCTCTGGATGCTTGGAGATTTCTAAACTAATGGCAAACCACAGTACTCACCACAGGTCAAGGTTGTGTTATACAGATCAGTTTCAGATAGGAAATGAAAACAGATCTATCTTATATACAGCTTCACAGTGGCATGCTTGTTAGTGTTTCTTCCCATTCTCATTCCCTAAATTTACAAGATGGCAGAAGACACATCCTATACAGGAGAACTCCAGACAAACTTCTAAAAATACCGTATGGTTCAGTTATATCTTCCTTCAGCTGAAATCAGGCTGGGAGAGCATACAGTGGGGCAAAAAAGTATTTAGTCAGCCACCATTTGTGCAAGTTCTCCCACTTAAAAAGATGAGAGAGGCCTGTAATTGTCATCATAGGTATACCTCAACTGTGAGAGACAAAATGTGGAAACAAATCCAGACAATCACATTGTCTGATTTGGAAAGAATTTTTTTTGCAAATAATGGTGGAAAATAAGTATTTGGTCACCTTCAAACAAGCAAGATTTCTGGCTCTCACATACCTGTATCTTCTTCTTTAAGAGGCTCCTCTGTCCTCCACTCATTACCTGTAATAATGGCACCTGTCTGAACTTGTTATCAGTATAAAAGACACCTGTCCACAAACTCAAACAGTCACACTCCAAACTCCACTATGGTGAAGACCAAAGAGCTGTCGAAGGACACCAGAAACAAAATTGTAGCCCTTCACCAGGCTGGGAAGACTGAATCTGCAATAGGCAAGCAGCTTGGTGTGAAGAAATCAACTGTGGGAGCAATAATTAGAAAATGCAAGACATACAAGACCACTGATAATCTCCCTCGATCTGGGGCTCCACACAAGATCTCACCCTTGTGGGGTCAAAATGATCACAAGAACGGTGAGAAAAAATCCCAGAACCACACGGGGGACCTAGTGAATGACCTGCAGAGAACAGAACCAACGTAACAAAGGCTACCATCAGTAACACATTATGCCGCCAGGGACTCAGATCCTGCAGTGCCAGACGTGTCCCCCTGCTTAAGCCAGTACATGTCCGGGCCCAACTGAGGTTTGCTAGAGAGCATTTGGATGATCCAGAAGAGGATTGGGAGAATGTCATATGGTCAGATGAAACCAAAGTAGAACTGTTTGGTAGGAACACAACTCGTCGTGTTTGGAGGCGAGAGAATGCTGAGTTGCAACCAAAGAACATCATACATTCTGTGAAGCATGGGGGTGGCAACATCATGCTTTGGGGCTGTTTCTCTGCAAAGGGAACCGGACGACTGATCCGTGTACATGAAAGAATGAATGGGGCCATGTATCATGAGATTTTGAGTGCAAACCTCCTCCCATCAGCAAGGGCATTGAAGATGAAACGTGGCTGGGTCTTTCAGCATGATAATGATCCCAAACACACCGCTCCGGGCAATGAAGTAGTGGCTTTGTAAGAAGCATTTCAAGGTCCTGGAGTGGCCCAACCAGTCTCCAGATCTCAACCCCATAGGAAACCTTTGGAGGGAGTTGAAAGTCTGTGTTGCCCAGCGACAGCCCCAAAACATCACTGCTCTAGAGGAGATCTGCATGGAGGAATGGGCCAACATACCAGCAACAGTGTGTGACAACCTTGTGAAGACTTACAGAAAACATTTGACCTCTGTCATTGCCAACAAAGGATATATAACAAAGTATTGAGATGAATTTTTGATATTGACCAAATACTTATTTTCCACCATAATTTGCTAATTAATTCTTTCCAAATCAGACAATGTGATTGTCTGGATTTGTTTCCACATTTTGTCTCTCATAGTTGATGTATACCTATGATGACAATTACAGGCCTCTCTCATCTTTTTAAGTGGGAGAACTTGCACAATTTGTGGCTGACTAAATACTTTTTTTCCCCACTGTACTTGCCAACTGTCCCGAATTTCCCGGGACATTCACGGGATTTAGACCTTTGTTCCGGCCTTATCGATTCCTGTGGAATGTCCCGGGAAATCGTTTTTGTCCCGATTTCCCCCCCCGCCACTAGAGGTCTGCGGCACTGGTCAATTCTGTCTCCGTTGCCATTTTACAGAAGACCAGCTTGTAGGAGAAGAAACAAGAAGCGGAGCCCGGGTGGCAATGAAAGCGACTGCAATAGAAATGGAGCTCCATTTCAATATGCCGCTTTCTTGCCACCCAGGCTCCACCTATTGGTTCCGTAAATGGCGCGGAGATGAACAGTGACCATCCTGAGCAGCGCAGAGGCCCGATGGAGAGTCCTGGGTCCCGGGCACCGGCCGCGCTCCCTGTCTGAGAGTGAGACTTTGCTGTCTCACTCTAACTGGCTGCCTCTTATGACATCGTGCCACCCGAAGAGTAAGTGACAGTCTGAGCAAGTAACACTTCGGGCGGCTGCACGCCCAGGTGCATGAATGGAGGGGTCTGTACTTCTGGGGGCTGAATTGTCCTGGGGGGGTCTGTACAGATGGAGGGGGGGTGGATTGTCCTGGGGGGTCTGTACAGATGGAGGGGGGTGGATTTTCCTGGGGGGGTCTGTACAGTTGGAGGGGGTGAATTGTCCTGGGGAGTCTGTACAGATGGAGGGGGGTGAATTGTCCTGGGGGGTCTCGTCTGTACTCCTGGGGGGTGAATTGTCCTGGGGGGGGGTCTGTACAGATGAAGGGGGGTAAATTGTCCTGGGGTCTGTACAGATGGGGGGGTGAATTGTCCTGGGGGGTCTGTACAGATGGAGGGGGGTGAGTGGTCCTGGGGGGTCTGTACTCCTGGGGGGTGAATTGTCCTGAAGGGGGTCTGTACAGATGGAAGGGGGTGACTGGTCCTGGGGGGTCTGTACTTCTGCGGGGGTGAATTGTCCTGAGGGGTCTGTACTGATGGAGGTGGGTGAGTGGTCCTGGGGGGGTCTGTACTCCTGGGGGGGTCTGTACAGATGGAGGGGGGTGAGTTGTCCTGGGGGGTTATCTTGGGGGGTCTGTACTCCTGGAGGGGGTCTGTACAGATGGGGGTGGTTTATCCTAAGGGAGTCTATACTGATAGAGGGGGGTCTGTACTGAGGGTGGACTATGGGGGGAGGGGGATAACGCCATGTTTGTCCGCACCGGGTGATACCAACCCTAGTGACGCCACTGGTAACTGGGGACAGCTGATGTAAGGAGGGACTCCGCTGGGAATGCCTGATGTAAGGAGGGACTCTGCTGAGGGCACCTGATGTAAGGACGGACTTTGCTGGGGGCACCTGATGTAAGGACGGACTCTGCTGGGGGCACCTGATGTAAGGACGGACTCTGCTGGGGGCACCTGATGTAAGGACGGACTCTGCTGGGGCACCTGATGTAAGGACGGACTCTGCTGGGGGCACCTGATGTAAGGACGGACTCTGCTGGGGGCGCCTGATGTAAGGAAGGTCTCTTCTGGGGGCACCTGATGGCATCTGACACGCTCAGGGCTTCCACTGATTCTGCATTATGGTGAGTTGAATAATTTCATTCTATATTACAATGTAATAATAGAAATAATGCGCTTCAATCACCCTGACACCATAACAACCATGGTGCCGGGATGATTGAAGCGCTAACACCAGGTGTTTGGAGTATCTTTATCTGCTGATTCGTTAAACTTTCTGGAATACACATATTTCTATTGTGGTGTAGGATCTGGGCCTGCTGTTCCTCCATCTCTCTCTCTTTCTTTCTCTCCCTCTTTCTTTCCCTCTTTCTTTGTTTTTTTCTCTCCTTTCTTTCTCTTTCTCTCCCTCTGTCTTTCTTTCTTTCTCCCTCCATCCCTCATTCATCTCAGACTCTAACCACACCCCTCCCGAGCCACGCCCATTTAAGCCACACCCACTACCCCTGCGTAAACCACGTCCATTTTTCGCTGCAGCAAAAAAACATTTTTGCAATGTTGGCAACTATGGGAGAGTATTGTGCATTTGATGGGAAAGTAGAGCTGGAGAGAGAAGCAGATAGCACTATGCTGATTTCTACTAGCAGACCTCTGGATGTTTAGCAGGCACCACTGGAATGGGGTCTACTGTGCTGCAAGCTTTGACACCTGCCTTATGGCTTTGCTGACAAACATAAATTCTCTTCCCCTGGACTACATGTCTTGTTTCACCTCCTTGTGCCCCAGTTGATTGCTAGCATGCGGTTCATATCACACTAGCAAACCTATTGTTGGTGACATATTACCAACAAGAGGAATGCAAAAGAAAACATTCACCTGCTCCTATGGTGCCACTTTCTCGCTGAAAAAACAATGCTGGAGAACCTCAACAGAGCTCCACCTTGCTGGTTCAGCCAGTCAGGGAGCAACACCACGAGAGTAGATGATTGTTCCCGCTGCTCTATTAGCAATTCTGTCACTGGTGAGTTGCTGGTAGCAACAGAGTCACTAGCATAACATGGATCTATGTCAGAAGCATACAAGTGTAGCGGCCTCACCCCCTCTTTTTGGTCTAGGGGTATGTTGTACGTGAGGGTGAGATGCGCTACGGCCCATGTCCTCCCCATTGCAGCAGGTGAGGTGAAAGCCAGTACCAGTTATTCTTCTCGGGCCTGTGTGTTTCTATTCACAACCAAGTCTTGCTGTGCTGACACTCCCCTTCACTCCCATTAACCAGAGTTCCACACACCGATAAGGATCCAACACTTGTTTTATTGTAACACACAATAAACAGTTCTTTGTCAGCCAACTGGTTGAGATCCATAAACAGTTCAATACGGTAGGGTGAGCAGGTCGAGGCACTGTCCTAATGATAAAACGAAACCACTGTGGTTTCACCAGCGGTTGCTATAGCCATTGGCTAGAGAGAGGAACTTGAAACTTGTGAGTCTCTTCCAGCGACTCTGAAGAACATGAATTGGAGTACCTTCGCTGCGTTGTGGCCCCTGTCAGGGGGAAGATGTCCCTCCAAGGGAGTTACCAGAGGCCCCTCCGTCACCGGGTTGATGCTGCTCCGGACTCTTCAGACGGGTAACCTCTCCGGCCTCCTCACCTCAGACATGGGCCCCATCCACCTCAGGGTCCCTCGGACTCATCCGCCCTTGCGGAGCCCAGTCGAAGTCACTGGGCCCCAGGCCTCCGGTGTAGTACCCCACCCCAGGCTTAAGGTGCCTGGGATGGACGCCAACTCCGCTCCGACCAGGCCTAGGGCGCCTGGACTGGAACTCCGGATCGCCCGCTCCCAGGCCTAAGGTGCCTGGGCGCGCGCTCGAGAAGAAGACCTCGTGGCGAGGGCGTCTCTCCCCTTTATCTCCTCCCGTGACTCCACAGCAGGTTCTCCGCCCCCGCTGTACCACCGCCGGAACGGGACAAAAAGGACAGCACTGCGGCAGTGATTCTACCTCGACCTGTGGGAACACCGCCACCCCAGGTCAAGGAGAATAATACACCACCAAAGTCCTCCACGACTGAAAGTGGTCTAAATCCTCTATGATTTACACACACCTGGGTCATACTACCACCCAGGTGTATCCCCCAAATTTGGACCCCCGCTACACTCTCCCCCTAGTGATTTGACGCTGGTCCCCAGCATCTGGTGCAAACCCATGTCTTCCAAAAAGTGGTAACATAAGCCTGACCCCAGAGGCCATCCCTCAAAATTTGAATCCTAATTGTGCCAAGACCTGGTCAAGGGAAAGGGAACATGAAATAACCACTTAAGCCCCGGACCATTTGGTAGCTAAAGGACCAGAGGTGAATTCAGAATTTTGCACTGCGCTGCTTTAACTGTAAATTGTGCGGACATGCAATGTTGTACCCAAACGAAATTTGCGTCCTTTTCTTCCCACAAATAGAGCTTTCTTTTAATGGTATTTGATTGCCTCTGCGATTTTTATTTTTTGCGATATAAACGGAAAAAGACCGAAAATTTTGAAAAAAAAATGATATTTTCTACTTTTTGTTATAAGAAAAATCGAATAAACTCAATTTTAGTCATACATTTAGACCAAAATGTATTCAGCCACATGTCTTTAGTAAAAAAAATGTCAATAAGCGTATATTTATCGGTTTGCGCAAAAGTTATAGCGTTTACAAACTAGGGTACATTTTCTGGAATTTACACAGCTTTTAATTTATGACTGCCTATCTCATTTCTTGAGGTGCTAAAATGACAGGGCAGTACAACCCCCCCCCCAAATGACCCCATTTTAGAAAGTAGACACCCCAAGGAAATTGCTGAGAGGCATGTTGAGCCCATTGAATATTTTTTTTTTTTGTCCCAAGTGATTGAATAATGACAAAAAATAAAAATAAAAAAAAAATTACAAAAAGTTGTCACTAAATGATATATTGCTCACACATGCCATGGTTATATGTGTAATTGCACCCCAAAATACATTCTGCTGCTTCTCCTGAGTACGGGGATACCACATGTGTGGGACTTTTTAGGAGCCTAGCCGCGTACGGGACCCCGGAAACCAAGCACCGCCTTCAGGATTTCTAAGGGTGTAAATTTTTGATTTCACTCCTCACTGCCTATCACAGTTTTGAAGGCCATAAAATGCCAAAATAGCACAAAACCCCCCAAATGACCCCATTTTAGAAAGTAGACACCCCAAGGAAATTGCTGAGAGGCATGTTGAGCCCATTGAATATTTTTTTTTTTGTCCCAAGTGATTGAATAATGACAAAAAAAAAATAAAAAATACAAAAACTTGTCACTAAATGATATATTGCTCACACATGCCATTGTTATATGTGGAATTGCACCCCAAAATACATTCTGCTGCTTCTCCTGAGTACGGGGATACCACATGTGTGGGACTTTTTAGGAGCCTAGCCACGTACGGGACCCCGGAAACCAAGCACCGCCTCCAGGATTTCTAAGGGCGCAAATTTTTGATTTCACTCCTCACTACCTATCACAGTTTTGAAGGCCATAAAATGCCAAAATAGCACAAAACCCCCCCAAATGACCCCATTTTGGAAAGTAGACACCCCAAGCTGTTTGCTGAGAGGCATGGTGAGTATTTTACAGCTCTCATTTGTTTTTGAAAATGAAGAAAGAACATTTTCTTTTTTTCTTTTTTTTTTCAATTTTCAAAACTTTGTGACAAAAAGCGAGATCTGCAAAATACTCCCCATACCTCTCAGCAAATAGCTTGGGGTGTCTACTTTCCAAAATGGGGTCATTTGGGGGGGGGTTTGTGCCATCTGGGCATTCCATGGCCTCCGAAACTGTGATAGGCAGTGAGAAGTGAAATCAAAAATTGACACCCTTAGAAAGCCTGAAGGCGGTGCTTGGTTTTTGGGGTCCCGTACGCGGCTAGGCTCCCAAAAAGTCTCACACATGTGGTATCCTCGTACTCAGGAGAAGCAACAGAATGTATTTTGGGGTGTAATTTCACATATGCCCATGGCATGTTTGAGCAATATATCATTTAGTGACAACTTTGTGCAAAAAAAAAAAAAAAATTTTTATTTTTTCCGCAACTTGTGTCAACATATAAAATATTCCATGGACTCGACATGCCTCTCAGTATATAGCTTGGGGTGTCTACTTTCCAAAATGGGGTCATTTGGGGGGGGGTTTGAACTGTTCTGGCATTTTATACACAACATTAGGAAGCTTACATCCACTCTTCTAACCACTTGAAGACAAAGCCCTTTTTGACACTTTTTGTTTACATGAAAACATATTTTTTTTTGCAAGAAAATTATGTTGAACCCCCAAACATTATATATATTTTTAAAGCAAAGGCCCTACAGAATAAAATGGTGGGTGTTGCATTTTTTTTTTCTACACAGTATTTGCGCAGCGATTTTTCAAACGCATTTTTTGGGGAAAAAATACACTTTTTTTAATTTTAATGCACTAAAACACACTATATTGCCCAAATGTTTGATGAAATAAAAAAGATGATCTTAGGCCGAGTACATAGATACCAAACGACATGCTTTAAAATTTCGCACAAATGCGCATTGGCGACAAACTACATACATTTTTAAAAGCTTTTAAAAGCATTTACAGGTTACCCCGTTAGATTTACAGAGGAGGTCTACTGCTAAAATTACTGCACTCGATCTGACCTTCGCGGTGATACCTCACATGCATGGTGCAATTGCTGTTTACATATGACGCCAGACCGACGCTTGCGTTCGCCATTGGGCAAGAGCAGGGCAGGACAGGGGTGCTTTTTTTTTTTTTTTTTTTTTTTTATTATTAATTTTGCTTTTTTATTTTATTTTTAAACTGTTGCTTCCATATTTATTTATTTTTATCACTTTTATTGTTATCTCAGGGAATGTAAATATCCCCTATGATAGCAATAGGTAATGACAGGTACTCTTTTTTGAAAAAACTGGGGTCTATTGGACCCTAGATCTTTCCTCTGCCCTCAAAGCATCTGACCACACCAAGATCGGTGTGATAAAATGCTTTCCCAATTTCTCAATGGCGCTTTTTATATCCGGGGGGGGGGGGACATTCCCTCCCACTGCTTGTAAAAGCAGTCCAGAGGCTAATTAGCCACTAGGATTGCTTTTACATGAAAGCCGGCCGCTGGCTGAAAAGAATGATACCAAGATGATACCTAAACCCGCAGGCATCATTCTGGTATAAACATTCAAAGTCCAGCAACATACCAGTACGTTGCTGGTCCTTGTTGGACATGTATTGTAATCTTTTTTTTCATGCAGCCTGTTGGCTGAACAAAAAAAAAAGATTGATCGGTGGGTATGCCCACCATTAGAATACCGCCCTTCATCCACCCACTTCTAATGATGGGCATACATGCACCATTTATATATGCCGAAGCATGGGGGCATCTTCTCGCAAAAGTTATGCCGCGTACACATGGTCAGACTTTTCCACGGGCAAGCCTCTGTCAGAATTTCGACCGTATATACGCGGCATTAGGAGCAAAATCGCTCCTCCGCTCCTGCTGCCCCAATGCTTCGGCATATATGCTTTTTTTTTTTAACTGTGGTGGTGAAATTACCTCCTACAGCACTGGAGTCGCAGGGATCAGGCCTGTCTCTGCGAACGCTGCAGTTATGTGTGTTGTGTTTTGCAAGTGACAGTGATCGATCGATACTGCACTTGGGTGGCCTGAGCTGGACGGAGAGGCAAAACGCAGGTGCTAGCAGGTATCTGGGCTGATCCCGCTAACACTGCGTTTTTGGGAACCCTAAACTGCTGGGGACGCTAGTATAGATCTGATCAGATCAGATATTGAGCTGATCAGATACTATACCACTAAGGGGGGGTGTATGCTTCACGCGTGGGTGTTAGCGCTACTGGCACTAACCTGACGCTGCCTGGGGTGTGACGCAGACCCTCTCTGACGCTAAAACCTAACTGATATCACCCGCCGGGCGATCAGGGGGTTAAACCTTTATTGGGTTATATACGGCGGGTGCCCTGACACTATAAAAAGCAAACTAACTAACCAGCGTCACCCGTAACACTTATATGATGATCACTGGTGAAAGGGTTAACTAGGGGCAATTAGGGGGTTAAAACCTTTATTAGGTAATATATGGGGGTACCTGACGCTATATAAAAACCTGACGGCGAACCTAAAAAAAAATTACTGGCTACCTATCGGCATCACCGACACTAAGACAACGATCATAAAAACGATTGCTTAGCGACAGTGGTGATAGGGGGTGAAAGGGTTACCTGGGGGGCGATCAGGGGGTTAAACCTTTATTAGATAATATATGGGGGTACCTGACGCTATAAAAACCTGCAGCGAACCTAAAAAAAATTACTGGCTACCGATCAGCATCACCGACGCTAAGACATCGATCAGAAAAATGATCGCATAGTGACGGCGGTGCTAGGGGGTGAAAGGGTTACCTGGGGGGTGATCAAGGGGGTTACACCTTTATTAGGTAATATATGGGGGTACCCGACGCTATAAAAACCTGCGGCGAACCTAAAAAAAATTACTGGCTACCGATCAGCATCGCCGACGCTAAGACATCGATCAGAAAAATTATCGCTTAGTGACAGTGGTGATAGGGGGTGAAAGGGTTACCTGGGGGGGCGATCAAGGGGGTTAAACCTTTATTAGGTAATATATGGGGGTACCCGACGCTATAAAAACCTGCGGCGAACCTAAAAAAAATTACTGGCTACCGATCAGCATCACCGACGCTAAGACATCGATCAGAAAAATGATCGCATAGCCACGGCGGTGCTAGGGGGTGAAAGGGTTACCTGGGGGGTGATCAAGGGGGTTAAACCTTTATTAGGTAATATATGGGGGTACCCGACGCTATAAAAACCTGCGGCGAACCTAAAGAAAATTACTGGCTACCGATCAGCATCGCCGACGCTAAGACATCGATCAGAAAAATTATAACTTAGTGACAGTGGTGATAGGGGGTGAAAGGGTTACCTGGGGGGCGATCAAGGGGGTTAAACCTTCATTAGGTAATATATGGGGGTACCCGACGCTATAAAAACCTGCGGCGAACCTAAAAAAAATTACTGGCTACCGATCAGCATCACCGACGCTAAGACATCGATCAGAAAAATGATTGCTTAGTGACAGTGGTGATAGGGGGTGAAAGGGTTATCTGGGGGGCGATCAGGGGGTTAAACCTTTATTAGATAATATATGGGGGTACCTGACGCTATAAAAACCTGCGGCGAACCTAAAAAAAATTACTGGCTACCGATCAGCATCACCGACGCTAAGACATCAATCAGAAAAATGATCGCATAGTGACGGCGGTGCTAGGGGGTGAAAGGGTTACCTGGGGGGTGATCAAGGGGGTTACACCTTTATTAGGTAATATATGGGGGTACCCGACGCTATAAAAACCTGCGGCGAACCTAAAAAAAATTACTGGCTACCGATCAGCATCGCCGACGCTAAGACATCGATCAGAAAAATTATCGCTTAGTGACAGTGGTGATAGGGGGTGAAAGGGTTACCTGGGGGGGCGATCAAGGGGGTTAAACCTTTATTAGGTAATATATGGGGGTACCCGACGCTATAAAAACCTGCGGCGAACCTAAAAAAAATTACTGGCTACCGATCAGCATCACCGACGCTAAGACATCGATCAGAAAAATGATCGCATAGCCACGGCGGTGCTAGGGGGTGAAAGGGTTACCTGGGGGGTGATCAAGGGGGTTAAACCTTTATTAGGTAATATATGGGGGTACCCGACGCTATAAAAACCTGCGGCGAACCTAAAAAAAATTACTGGCTACCGATCAGCATCGCCGACGCTAAGACATCGATCAGAAAAATTAGAACTTAGTGACAGTGGTGATAGGGGGTGAAAGGGTTACCTGGGGGGCGATCAAGGGGGTTAAACCTTCATTAGGTAATATATAGGGGGTACCCGACGCTATAAAAACCTGCGGCGAACCTAAAAAAAATTACTGGCTACCGATCAGCATCACCGACGCTAAGACATCGATCAGAAAAATGATCGCATAGCCACGGCGGTGCTAGGGGGTGAAAGGGTTACCTGGGGGGTGATCAAGGGGGTTAAACCTTTATTAGGTAATATATGGGGGTACCCGACGCTATAAAAACCTGCGGCGAACCTAAAAAAATTTACTGGCTACCGATCAGCATCGCCGACGCTAAGACATCGATCAGAAAAATTAGAACTTAGTGACAGTGGTGATAGGGGGTGAAAGGGTTACCTGGGGGGCGATCAAGGGGGTTAAACCTTTATTAGGTAATATATGGGGGTACCCGACGCTATAAAAACCTGCGGCGAACCTAAAAAAAATTACTGGCTACCGATCAGCATCGCCGACGCTAAGACATCGATCAGAAAAATTATCGCTTAGTGACAGTGGTGATAGGGGGTGAAAGGGTTACCTGGGGGGGCGATCAAGGGGGTTAAACCTTTATTAGGTAATATATGGGGGTACCCGACGCTATAAAAACCTGCGGCGAACCTAAAAAAAATTACTGGCTACCGATCAGCATCACCGACGCTAAGACATCGATCAGAAAAATGATCGCATAGCCACGGCGGTGCTAGGGGGTGAAAGGGTTACCTGGGGGGTGATCAAGGGGGTTAAACCTTTATTAGGTAATATATGGGGGTACCCGACGCTATAAAAACCTGCGGCGAACCTAAAAAAAATTACTGGCTACCGATCAGCATCGCCGACGCTAAGACATCGATCAGAAAAATTAGAACTTAGTGACAGTGGTGATAGGGGGTGAAAGGGTTACCTGGGGGGCGATCAAGGGGGTTAAACCTTCATTAGGTAATATATAGGGGGTACCCGACGCTATAAAAACCTGCGGCGAACCTAAAAAAAATTACTGGCTACCGATCAGCATCACCGACGCTAAGACATCGATCAGAAAAATGATTGCTTAGTGACAGTGGTGATAGGGGGTGAAAGGGTTATCTGGGGGGTGATCAGGGGGTTAAACCTTTATTAGGGGGGGTTAGGGGGCTACACTGGACCTAAAACTAAATGTAGTGACACTTTTACAGTCACAAATGTCACTGATTGCAGTGATCACTAAATAAATGGTCACTGCAATCAGTGACACTGTGACTGGGGGCTGGGGGGTGATCTGGGGGTGTCTGGGGGGGCCTGGGGGGGCGATTTATGTGCCTATGTGTCCTGGTGTCAGTGTGCTGTTTTGTGTACTAACCTGCATCTTCTCCTGTACGGCGCTCGGTATATGTGAGCGCCCCAGGAGAGATGACATCACTTCCTCCTTCCTGGCAGGCAGGGGAAGCTCTCTCATTCGCCGGGAGCGATCGAGAGGGGGTGGCCGGAATCGAACGGCCGTCCCCTCATGCCGGATCGCTTCCGAAGGTAAAACGACCACCCACTGTAAAGAAGGGGGGTCCGATCGGACCCCCCAACTATACAAAGGCAATCACGTATATGTACGTGATTCTGCGTGTCGGTGCCATTCTGCTGACGTATATTTACAGTGGGCGGTCGTTAAGTGGATAATAAAACTTTTCAATAAACCATCTGAACATATACACATATACAATCCCTCCCATTACTGTCTAAGAACCACCCCATACTCAGCAGTCTTGACAGATGAATCTCCTGCAGAAGGGAAACAAAAACACAACATCCTAACACATTTGTTGTTAATTTGGAATGAATGGGTCCATCAGCCGAGGGACCCATTCGCTCCAATTAGTAAGGTGATGCAAATGTAAAAAAAAAACAACAAACAGCCGTTGCGCAACACTGCTACCTGGTGACAGTGCCGCGGTAATGACACTTGGTGAAATCTTCCAGGCAACCTTCCCTCTTCCTGCGTCCCTACTCTGATTCTACCCCAAAGTCTGTGTCTCTGATGTATGAAGAAAGAGAGAACAAAACCAAACAGCTCTCATTCCTCCAAAGAGTAGAAAAGCCCAAATAAAAAACTAGGGCCCAGTTCTGATATTCTGGTAAAACACTTCCAGAAAGTTCAGCAGCAGAAGAACATACAGGAGAGTTTTGTTTTCTTTTCTCTCCTCACAAATAAAATTCCGGGTGCGGCAAGAACAGGGGCTTCAGATGCTTATCAAAAGTTTCCACTGAATAATCAATGTCCTCTCCATCCTTCCGGCATATAAGCACCTTGTCTGCGTGGATATGGCGGCCCCACATCCATTCTGCTCTACAGTCCCTGAATTGTTTGGACACTGATGGTGAACAGGACAAGTACCGGCGGGCATGCGGCACTTTAAGCTTCTCCGAAACAAACTCGTCATACCATCTCTGTCGCAGGACTTCGATCTCAAAAAGTAAGTCCCGAGGCAAGTAAGGATATTCCCATCCGTACTCACGGGCGACCCTCTGGCAGAAGAGCCGCTGCAGTCGGGCCAAAGGAGGCATTGTGGCCCGCTCACCTTCTCCTGGCGGAACAAGGGCCTCTGGATGCCGAGGTACTTTCACTACCTCCGTCGGTTTGAATCTTGGTGCCCGTAGTGATGCGCGCTGTGTCCCCGCCACCGGAACGGGTGATGCTGCGGGTGGTGAAATGACAAGCGAAGGACTAGGCTTCCTCGTGAGCTCCGGGGCTTCCGCCCGGGGCGTGCTGTCTCCCGTGGACATACTGTAGGCAAATCCCGTGGTGCACGTAACACAGGCAATGGCATTTTGTCCCAGCCTTTGCGGTGAAAAAGTTCATCTATTTCACCGTCCTCTCCACAGTCCGACAGCGATTCTAGGTCAGAGGTGTCATACATCTCTGCGGGGAGGTAGTCCCTAGTAGACGTGGAACTACCCTCCCTAGCGGGCTCCACCGACTGTGGACCCCCCACACCTCCAACCACCACCACAGTCCCAGCCCCTGGCTCACCTTGACCTTTCGTAGAACTGGGATGTCCAGGACTCTTCCAACCGGATCCATCCAGGCCCGGCAAGCGACGGGGTGAAACTCGACCACGACCACAGGACGCCTGTACCAGGCCGACTTTCCTCTTCGGAGGTGGGAGCAGGGAATCTGTGGTGACCGAAGCAGCATCCTCTGATTTTTCTTTCTCAGTCTCTGGTTGGGCAGTCACGTCGCCCTGGTCAGTGCGTACGGGGACCTCCGCAAAGGCCTGGATCTCCCCTTCTGGAGTAGCGGTACCTGTGAGGCAGTTAAGGCGAAGGGCCCGGGGCCTTACTGTGAATGGCTCCACCTCGAATAGAAACTGCTTGCATGCCTCGCAACGCCCGAATGGCTTCAGGTTGACCAGCAGTCCCGAGCACCCGGGACAGATCACGCCGAGGGCCTCCGTGTCTCTACAAGTATACAGAGCCAACTGCCCTCGGGGTCTAAGTCTTATCCCCGTGTCTGTAAGGGGAGCAGCAAAAGCAGTCATCTTCGTGGGGTAGGGAACTGGAATCCACGGGGAGCTTGAGGCCATCCCGACTATCTTTTGCTCTATCACGCACTGACCACGCACCGAAGTCTCCACGTCCGCCCACGAACTGCGTAGCTATGGGGTGCCTCATGGTGCAGTGCAGTAAAAGCCCCCACATGTAGTACGTCACGCGGCTGGACTTCTCCCTCTTCTCGCTCTTCTGCATGGGCCTTTCCCATCTTAGGGTCATGTCCACGACTTTGAGCAGGGATGCACTCTGGCCGATCACATGGCCGACCCACTCGGAAATCCTCCGGGCAGCAAAGTTCAAACACAGCCGTTCTCAGTTCCATGGTTAAAACACACATCATCCCGGACTTACGAGCCCCCACGTGTAGCGGCCTCACCCCCTCTTTTTGGTCTAGGGGTATGTTGTACGTGAGGGTGAGATGCGCTACGGCCCATGTCCTCCCCATTGCAGCAGGTGAGGTGAAAGCCAGTACCAGTTATTCTTCTCGGGCCTGTGTGTTTCTATTCACAACCAAGTCTTGCTGTGCTGACACTCCCCTTCACTCCCATTAACCAGAGTACCACACACCGATAAGGATCCAACACTTGTTTTATTGTAACACACAATAAACAGTTCTTTGTCAGCCAACTGGTTGAGATCCATAAACAGTTCAATACGGTAGGGTGAGCAGGTCGAGGCACTGTCCTAATGATAAAACTAAACCACTGTGGTTTCACCAGCGGTTGCTATAGCCATTGGCTAGAGAGAGGAACTTGAAACTTGTGAGTCTCTACCAGCGACTCTGAAGAACATGAATTGGAGTACCTTCGCTGCGTTGTGGCCCCTGTCAGGGGGAAGATGTCCCTCCAAGGGAGTTACCAGAAGCCCCTCCGTCACCGGGTTGATGCTGCTCCGGACTCTTCAGACGGGCGACCTCTCCAGCCTCCTCACCTCAGACATGGGCCCCATCCACCTCAGGGTTCCTCGGACTCATCCACCCTTGCGGAGCCCAGTCAAAGTCACTGGGCCCCAGGCCTCCGGTGTAGTACCTCACCCCAGGCTTAAGGTGCCTGGGATGAACGCCAACTCCGCTCCGACCAGGCCTAGGGCGCCTGGGCTGGAACTCCGGATCGCCCGCACCCAGGCCTAAGGTGCCTGGGCGCGCGCTCGAGAAGAAGACCTCGTGGCGAGGGCGTCTCTCCCCTTTATCTCCTCCCGTGACGCCACAGCAGGTTCTCCGCCCCCGCTGTACCACCGCTGGAACGGGACAAAAAGGACAGCACTACGGCAGTGATTCTATCTCGACCTGTGGGAACACCGCCACCCCAGGCCAAGGAGAATAGTACACCACCAAAGTCCTCCACGACTGAAAGTGGTCTAAATCCTCTATGATTTACACACACCTGGGTCATACTACCACCC
The DNA here is from genome assembly GCA_029206835.1 of Rana muscosa. NCBI lineage: Eukaryota > Metazoa > Chordata > Amphibia > Anura > Ranidae > Rana > Rana muscosa. The sequence goes on along the minus strand of CM055117.1, from coordinate 69,190,142 downwards.
AGGTGTATCCCCCTAAATTTAGACCCCCCCTACACAAGTCATGCCAAGTTATGTAGAAGCTGAAAGAGACAGTCTGTTGGTACACCTAGAACCGTTAACCCTGCCAGCAGTTAAAGGGGTTGTAAAGGTAAAAGTTTTTTCACCTTAATGCATTTTATGCATTAAGGTGAAAAGGCATCCCTCGAAAGTCCAGCGCCGTGTACGCGCAGGGCCGATCCTAGGGTCACAGACGCCTGGGTGCAGAAATATTTATGGCGCCCCCACATGGGCGTGGTCATCTTACCAACTCCTCCCCTTTACAAATGTTTCTATGGCAACGACTCAAACACAGAGATGCTCCCCTAAGAAGTCTTCGTTACCCTGGGATCCTCCTATGATCCTTTAACAATAAAGAAAATACAGGAAGAGTATACACTAATGAGACCTGGAGGGGAGTCTCTCTGATGCACACAGAGAGGGCTTCTGTTAGAGAGTCTGTTAGAAAGTGCTCCAAAACATACTACAGGAGATGCTCAGAGACTGCAGACATGATACAGGAGACGGTCAGAGACTGTAGACATGATACAAGAGACGGTCAGAGACTGCAATCATAGTACAGGAGATGGTCAGAGAGTGCAGGCATATTACTGGAGATGGTCAGAGAGTGCAGACATATTACAGGAAACAGTCAGAGAGTGTAGACATATTAAAGGAGACGGTCCGAGAGTGCAGACATATTACAGGAGATGGTCAGAGACTGCAGACATATTACAGGAGATGGTCAGACTGCAGACATACTACAGGAGACGGTCAGAGACTGGAGATATAATACAGGAGATGGTCAGAGACTGCAGACATACTACAGGAGACGGTCAGAGACTAGAGATATAATACAGGAGACGGTCAGAGACTGCAGAAATAATACAGGAGATGGTCAGAGACTGCAGTTCCTATGGACGTTAGTAGATAATGGCCGATCGGCCCTCTTACCTGACCCAGCGATACAGCAACAACGGTTCCTCTGATCAGGAGTCAGCTGAATTGCCCGTGGCGACTCCGCTGGGTAGAGCCCAGATCTGTATTTTGGCAATGACTCCATTCATTTTTCCACCAGGGATGGCGCTAGGCTGTGTGGCTTTCACTCTGGTGGCGCAGGGCAGCGGGGTTCTCTCTCTGATGGTGTTCTCTCAGCACTGTCCTTTCCCTCTGGAGTCATGGGTGCACTTCCCTGAAAGCTTTCTCTGGCTCCTGGCTCTCCCTCTCCCATTCAGCTGGGCATGCTGTGTGGGCTGCAGTTTCCATGTTACAGTGGGGCTGCCAGTCCTCGAACTACATGTCCCGCAATCCTCTTCTCTGCTCCTTTTTCTATTCTATTTCTTCCCTGGCCGATATGAAGGTGGGGGGAAGAAACATAGTGGGCGGCTTTGCTGGCAAGCGCCGCTCACTAGTACAGCATATCGCGCGAGGAGGAGAGTAAGAGGGAGTGGGAGGAAGAGAGGGAGGGGGGAAAGAAGAGCCCGCAGCTGCAGTGGCGTCACTAGGGTTGGTGCCACCCGGTGTGGTAAAACATGGTGTCACCCCCCTTCCACCACCTATAGTCGCCCCTCAGTACAGACCCACTCCACTAAGTATAGACCCCCTCCGTCAGTGCAGACTCCCCACTAAGTATAAACCCCTCCCTCACTACAGACCCCCCAGGACAAACCCCCCCTCCATTAGTACAGACCCCCCAGGACAAACCCCCTCTCCATTAGTACAGACCCCCCCAGGACAACCCCCCCATTAGTACAGACTCCCCCCAGGACAACCCCCCCATTAGTACAGACTCCCCCCAGGACAAACCCCCCTCCATTAATACAGACCCCTCCAGGACAAACCCCCCCATTAGTACAGATTCCCCAAGGACAAACCCCCCCATTAATACAGACTCCCCCCAGGACAACCCCCCCATTAGTACAGACTCCCCCCAGGACAACCCCCCCATTAGTACAGACTCCCCCAGGACAAACCCCCCTCCATTAATACAGACCCCCCAGGACAAACCCCCCCCATTAGTCCAGACCCCTCCAGGACAAACCCCCCCATTAATACAGACTCCCCTCCAGGACAACCCCCCCATTAGTACAGACTCCCTAAGGACAACCCCCCCTCCAATACGGTACATTGTGGCAGCTGGAGAGGAGAGGACAATATGCAGCGCGCCGCCCGGGTGGAGCAGAGATCGCAGCAGGAGTTTCAGACACAGAGAAGAGGAGGAGGAGGAGAACATGTGTCAGGCACGGACCGCCCCCTCAGCGACGTCACTGCGCGGCTTGTCTCTCCACACAGAGACAGCCGCTCCGATCTCCGGCGGCTGCTTCGCTCTCCTCCAGTGAAAGGAGGAGGGAGGGGGGACGCCAGGCTTAGTAAACACAGAGGTGGCGGGGAGAGCCGCCTCTCGACATGGACAAGGAGAGGAGGTGGAGGAGAATAGAAGGGAGCACTCTGGCGCCACAGCGCCCCCACCACTGTGGCGCCTGGGTGAACTGCACCCCCTGCACCCCGTCTAGGACCGGCCCTGTGAACGCGCTTGCTTCTCGGCCAGGTCTCTCGGCGCATTCTTTGGTTGATTGAAAGCAGTGCAGCCATTGGCTCGCGCTGCTGTCAATCACATCCAATGACCGCGGCTTGCCGGGGGGGCGGGGCCGAGTAATACAGTGCGCGGCTATGGCCGCCAGCTGTATCACAGGAGCGCGCAAGCAAGAACTTATCACCATGTGGGTTCTTGCGGGGGGGAGACGAGACAGCCGCCGAGGGACCCCAGAAGACCAGGTTCGGGGCCACTCTGTGCAAAACGAGCTGCACAGTGGAGGTAAGTATAACACGTTTGTTATTTTTTTTTAAAATGACCTTTACATACCCTTTAAAAATGTTACTAAACCCAGGACCCTGCAATCACTATATCTGGTCTCCCACAGTACACAGAATGTGGAAATGCATTTATTTTAGTAAATATAAACTGCCCAATACATTTTCTCATCAGCAATATATATAACAGTCTTGTGACTTCAATCAGTGTCTGGTTAAAGCTTGTAGAAGGTGTTTTCATTCTACTCTGACTGTCTTTAAAGTCTACAGGACCCCTAACCCTCTCTCTGGACAGTGCCGATAGGCCCTGTGCTGATCACATGCACCCTCCCAAGGAAAAAAAACTCTCTAGCAATATACACCAAACTGAGCATGTGTCCCCTGGCTCTGTATTATAAGGAAATATATTGCAGACAGTGGAAGGAGGAGAGGATCAAAGAAGACAGGATCAAACAGCCGTTTTACACAATGCGGAGGATTAACCCCTTAGGTTCCACAGTGATTATAACAAGCATGCTTTACTGCATACAGACTGATTTTACTGTTGTGGGTTTAGTAACACTTTAACCACTTCAGCTCCGGAAGGTTTTACCCCCTTTCTGACCAGGCCATTTTTTGTGATACTGCACTGCGTTGATTTAACTAACAATTTCACAGTCGTGGCGACACTCTACCCAAATAAAATGTATGTCTTTTTTTCCCCACAAATAGAGCTTTCTTATGGTGGTCTTTTATAACCTCTGTGGTTTTTATTTTTTGCGCTATAAACAAAAAGAGACCGACAATTTTGAAAAAAAAACAAATGAATATTTTTTACTTTCTGCTATAAAACACATCCAATAAAAAATGTAAAAAATCGTTTTTTTTCATCAATTTAGGCCAATATGCATTCTGCTACATGTTTTTGGTAAAAAAAAATCCCAATAAGCGTATATTGATTGGTTTGTGCAAAAGTTATAGCGTCTACAAACTATGGGATACATTTGTAGCGGGTATTTGAATTTAGGGGAAGCATCTGGGTGGTAGTGTAACCCAGATGCACTGATTGCTAGGGAATCTGAGGCCCTTTTATGGTTCTTGGAGGACTCTGGTGGTGTGAGGTTCCCTGCGGCCTACAGGTGGCGTTGTTGCCGGGGGCCGGGGTTGAACTCACACTGCAAGACTGTGCCTTTTTGTCCTCCCCTGGCGCTGGTACAGCGGGGCGGGGAACCCGCTGTGACGCAAAGGGAGAGGGGATAAAAGGGACGGACGCCCTTACCACGGGGTTCAGAGTCGGAGGACGCGGCCGCACCCAGGCACCTTCAGCTTGGGTGCTAGTGTTCCGGGCCCAGGTGCCCTTGACCTGGTCGGAGCGGGAGATGGAGTTCATCTCAGGCATCTTTAGCCTGGGGTGAGGTACTATGGCGGATGCCTGGGGCTCAGTACCTTCAACTGAGTTCCGCGAGGGTGGAGGAATCCGAGGGGGCCCTAACTCCTTGTCTGAGTTCGTGAGGACTGGTGAGCAGAACTTCTCTGGAGAGTCCGGCGCAGCATTGCTGGTGACAGAGAGGCCTCCGGTACCTCCCTTGGACACATAGTCAGTGGCAGTGACTATTCGCCACTGGTGACATAACAGTGCTTAGCTTTATCTGGAAGGATTGTGCCTCGACCTACTCCCATTAATACTGAACTGTTGCAAAGGTCCCAGCTTGAATGTGCTGTATGTTTATTCGCTAAAAGAATAAAACTGTGTTGGACCTATTCAGTGTGTGGAACTCTGGTTACTAGGAGCAAAGGGGGAGTCAAGGACGAAGGACAGGACTTGACTCTAGGATACCTACACAAAGCCCGATCTTTCTGGCCATCACCTCGTCACTATGGAGGACATGGGCCGTGGTGTATCTCATCCCTCCCCCCGGTACTAACACCCCTAGACAAAGACAGACAAGCCAAGAATGAGAAGGGGCGAAAGGGGTGAGGTCGCTACACATTTATGAACTTTTTACTAGTAATGGCGGCAATCAGCTATTTTTAGCGGGACTGCGACATTGCGGCAGACAAATCTGACACAAAGTGACACTTTTTGGGGACCAGTGGCACCAAAACAGTGATCAGTGCTAAAAAAAAAAAATGCACTGCCACTGTATAAATGACACAGCCAGCTTTCTCTGCAGTGGGTCCCGACTTGTGCCCGCAGTTGCTCTCCAGTTCATCAAGGCCGCTGCCGGGTTTCCCACATCGCACCAGTGTGAACTGAGCCTGTAGGGCTAATCTGATCTAAATGAAATTAAAATTTCTGGTTTTCTTAAGTGTAATTCCAACAAAAACAATTTTTCTTTTAGGTTGGCCAAACACACTTTGATTTTTTTTTACCAATCGATGTGCAATCCAAAATGATCAAACCGATCAAATCCACAAACAATCAAATAGCCATAATTTCAACTCTGATTAATTTAGGCTCAATTTTGATCAATTTCGATCAAACTGAGTGGATCGGCCAGGGTGAAATATTATTGATCGTTTTGCATCGATTAGCAGTAGAGTGTCAGGGAAATTCCCCGTCTGTTGTCACCAATCTGCGCTCAGTGCGCATGCGCGGCAAAACGGCGCATCGGCGCATGCGTGGCGGGACGGCGCTTCGGCGTGCTCGGGTGCGCGCACCGGCGCAACGACGAATGCGCGTGCGCAATAGCTCGCCAATGGGACTACAGGCGGGCCTATTTAAACAGACGCAGTAACACTATCTGGTTGCTGGTTTGTCAGCTTTACTGTGTTTCCTTGTGCCTGAAAAAAGTTAAAGTTCTCCTGCTGTGGCCCGGACCGGATTTGACTACGCTTCTGCTTCTCCTGAACCTGACCCCTTGGCTTGCTAAACGGACTTCTACCTCACTCCTTGTGCTTGACCCTTGGCCTGTGACCCGGATCTGCTGCCTGTCTCCAGCCCTCTACCTTCTGCCTGTACCCTGGACTTCTTGCCTAACCTGACTATTCTGGTGCTTCCTGCTAAACTCCTAAACGGACTTGTGCCTTGCTACTGGTTGCTGTTTGACCCTGTCTACCCTTGGTGTTTGACTCCTGGCCTGTTCTTCAGACTCATCCCTGCTAGATTCTTCAGCAAGACACCTCTACCTGCTGGTGGCCAGTGCTCAAGACACCTCTACCTGCTGGTGGCCAGTGCTCCCTCGTGCTGTCCTCTCCCTGTCTCACCTCCAGGGGGCGGAGTGCGCTTGGGTGCAAGGGTGAACCACTCTCGGCATCTCGGCCTCGGTAAGTACGTAGCCTGATAGTACAAACCAGCCAGATGTCTGAGGCCGACAGAGTGCATTCCCCATTTGACACCCTCTGCCAGCAGGTCTCCACCCTAACGGACACTGTCCAAAGACTCCAAGAGGGATATACCCAGATTGATGGCCGTCTTCAACAGCTCACCGGTCTCCTAGGGCCAGGCCCCACAGCTGCCACCTCTGCCAACACTGCCACCAACTCCCAAGTACCTACGAGTTCTACAGTAGTGATGGCCACCCCTGAACCCAGGGTCCCTATTCCGGAGCGTTTTTCGGGTGTCCGCAAAAAATACCGGGCCTTTAAAAACGCCTGCTCCCTCTACCTTGCCCTCCAACCAAGGACCTTCTCTTCGGAAGCAGTAAAGTTGGGGTTTATCATCTCTCTCTTAACGGATGACCCTCAAGCCTGGGCCCATGGCCTGATGGAGCAACAGAGCCCCATATTGGACTCAGTAGAGACATTTTTTGAACATATGGCTCAATTATACGATGATCCCCAGCGATCAGCCACGGCCGAGTCCGTCCTCCATAACCTAACTCAGGGGAGAAGACCGGTGGAAGACTATACGTCGGAATTTAGGAAATGGTCCGCCGACACCAAATGGAATGAGGCGGCCCTCAGATACCAATACCGCCAGGGACTATCTGAGACTCTCAAGGACGAGCTGGCCAGGATCGAAACCCCCACTACCTTGGAGAACCTGATCCAATCCGCCATACAACTCGATAGGCGTCTGCGTGAACGACGGGCGGAGCGATTTCAATCTCCTCGTCCCAACTGGCCTCCATCCAGGACTGTACCTCACTACCCACCAACCTCTGCGCCTGCAGTCACACCTCTTCCTGAGCCAGAACCCATGCAGCTCGGGTTGGTTCGGGCTCCCCTGACTCCTGAGGAAAAACAGCGAAGGCGCCAGGCCAATCTGTGCCTATATTGCGTGGGTGCCGGCCACTTCCTCCTCAACTGCCCCGTAAGACCTAGTAAGTCTATCTCTAAAGACACTTTAAACTATCAACTCTTTGACAACCCTCAGTCTTATGTCATTCTCTTTGTGTCTCTACAGCTGCCGGAAGGGGCAATCCGCCTCCCGGCAATTATTGATTCTGGAGCCTGCAGCTGCTTCCTGGACTCTGCCTTAGCCTCAAGATTCCATGTCCCCACTCAACCTAAGGACCACTGCCTTCAGATCCACCTGGCGGATGGGTCCTTGCCCCGTTCAAGGCTGATCACGCAGGAAACCAAACCTATCCTTGCCATCTCTGACTCGGGTCATCAAGAACTTCTCCGGTTAGACCTCATACCTTCCCCGATGTTCCCCATCATCCTGGGTCTTCCCTGGCTACAGGCACACGAGCCCCTCATAAATTGGGTGAAGAAAGAGGTTAGCTTCACCTCCTCCTATTGTTCCCAGAACTGTCTTGCCTCTGCCTCTACGGTCTGCGCTTCCATGATTGCCAAGCCGGACAACCTACAGCATGTTCCTTCAGTCTATCTAGAATTCCGGGACGTGTTCGATAAGCAGCAAGCCGACCATCTACCACCTCATCGGCCCTATGATTGCCCTATCGATCTCTTGCCGGGCTCCAAAATTCCGTTCGGACGTATCTTTCCGTTGTCCGAAACCGAGTTGAAAGCCCTCAAGGCTTATATTGATGAAAACCTCCAGAAGAGATTTATTCGCCCTTCCTCCTCTCCAGCCGGTGCAGGAATCTTCTTTGTGGAAAAGAAAGACGGGTCCTTAAGACCCTGTATCGATTACCGGGACCTAAACAAGATAACCATTAAGAACAGGTACCCACTACCCCTTATTCCGGAGCTATTTCAGCGCTTCCGATCTGCTCGGGTCTTTTCCAAACTGGATCTACGGGGGGCCTACAATCTTATCAGAATCAGGGCCGGAGACGAGTGGAAAACCGCCTTCAGATCTCATTTCGGACACTTTGAGTATTCGGTCATGCCGTTCGGTCTTTGTAATGCTCCAGCCACCTTCCAACACCTAGTCAACGACATTTTCAGACAGCACCTTGATGACTTCTTAGTAGTGTACCTGGACGATATCCTCATCTTTTCCACCAACATCGAACTCCACCGGGCTCATGTCATGAAGGTCCTCACCATCCTTCGGAAGCACAAACTCTACCTCAAAGCTGAGAAATGCGAGTTCGAAAAGACCACCGTACAGTTCCTCGGCTTTATCATTTCCATCGATGGGGTCGCGATGGACCCGCAGAAGGTGAAGGCCATTCAGGACTGGCCAGCTCCAACCGACAAGAAGGGGGTACAGCGGTTTATAGGCTTCGCCAACTTCTATAGGAGATTCATCGTGGGCTTTTCCTCCATTGTGGCCCCAATAACCCAACTTACCCGGCAAAATAACCGTTTTCACTGGTCTCCAGAAGCTCAAGAGGCCTTCTCTCGCCTCAAGGACGTCTTCACTTCAGCACCAGTACTTCAGCACCCGGATCCTCTACTGCCGTTCACCCTGGAAGTGGACGCCTCTGAGACAGCCATCGGAGCCATCCTCTCTCAAAGACGAGGCCCCAAGGCTCTCCTGTATCCAGTAGCCTTTGCCTCTAAAAAGTTGACTCCCCCGGAGCGAAACTATGATGTAGGGGACTGGGAATTACTGGCCATAAAATTCGCACTGGAGGAATGGCGATACCTTCTGGAGGGGGCAGTACACCCCATCATGATCTTCACAGATCATAAAAATCTAGAGTACTTAAGAACAGCTCAACGTCTACGCCCCAGGCAGGCCCGTTGGGCCCTTTTCTTCACCCGGTTCAACTTTCACATTTCCTATAGACCCGGCTCCAAGAATGGGAAGGCGGATGCGCTATCCAGGATGTTTCCGGAAACCCCTCAGTCGGCCCAACCGGGCACCATTCTGTCAGCTCAGAACTTTCTGTTGATTCCCCGGGCCGATCTACTCACCTCTATTAAAATCGCTTCCGGGCTCTGCTCTGATCCGGTCACTACCTCCCTGGAGAAGCGAGACGGCCTATTCTGGTCCCAGGACAAGATTTTCGTCCCTCTGGAAACAAGACCGCTGGTCTTGAGGACCTTCCACGATCTCAAACTGGCAGGTCACTTCGGAGCACGTAAATCGTCGGAACTTGTCTCCCGCTCCTTCTGGTGGCCAGGCTGGAGGCAAGATTGTAAGTCTTATGTCGCTTCCTGCACTCAGTGTCAGCGTAACAAGGGGCCAAACACCAAGAGTTGGGGCCTGCTCAAGCCCTTACCCATTCCTGAGCGCCATTGGGCGGACGTGTCCATGGACTTTATCGTGGACTTGCCTTCCTCCGGAGGGTTTACCACGATTCTGGTCGTTGTGGACCGCCTCTCAAAAATGGCTCACTTTTTACCGATGATTGGGACACCTTCAGCCATGGATACTGCTCAAATCTTTTTTAAGGAGATAACCAGGCTTCATGGAATACCAAAGAGTATCACCTCCGACAGAGGGGTCCAGTTCACTTCAAAATTCTGGAAGGAACTCTGCAAGTCACTAGAAGTCAAAACCTGCCTCTCGTCAGCGTACCACCCCCAAAGCAATGGCCAGACAGAAAGAACCAATCAGACCCTGGAGCAATACCTCCGTTGTTTCTGCTCTGCTTCCCAGGATGACTGGGCATCTCTACTTCCTTACGCAGAGTTTGCCTATAACAATTCAATGCATTCTGCTACCAATCAAACCCCCTTTTGGGCCAATTACGGTTTTCATCCCTCCTTTCTCCCTGAAAACATCCCCGAGAGCCCTGTTCCCGCGGTCCAGGACCGAGTGGCTTCTGTCCAGGCGAATTTCCAAAGACTCCAGGAGATGATGCGGAATGCCCAAGGATCCTACAAGAAATTTTATGACCGGGGAAGGAAGGAAAACCCGGCGTTCAGAGTCGGGGAAAAAGTTTGGCTTTCCGCCGCCAACCTCAGATTGCCTATTCCCTCTCGAAAGCTCGGCCCTAGATTTATCGGGCCCTTCAAGATCAAACGAGCTATTAATCCTGTGGCTTTTGAACTAGCATTACCTGATTCCTATAGGATTCACCCAGTGTTCCACTCATCTTTATTAAAACCCGTCATTCCCAACGCCTTTCCTGGAAGAGATGAACCTCCTCCACCACCAGTTGAAGTAGATGGGGAAAAGGAATTTGAGATGGAATCCATCCTGGGCTGTAGGAAAAAAGGCAGACAGTTACAATACTTGGTTAAATGGAAGGGGTACCCCCCGGAAGACAACTCCTGGGAACCATCCAGGAACTTGCATGCTCCTCGCCTATTACGAGCCTTTCACCAAGAACATCCGGAATTAATGGCCAGTCTGGGCGTCCGGAGTCCGCCCCTCGGGGGGGTACTGTCAGGGAAATTCCCCGTCTGTTGTCACCAATCTGCGCTCAGTGCGCATGCGCGGCAAAACGGCGCATGCGTGGCGGGACGGCGCTTCGGCGTGCTCGGGTGCGCGCACCGGCGCAACGACGAATGCGCGTGCGCAATAGCTCGCCAATGGGACTACAGGCGGGCCTATTTAAACAGACGCAGTAACACTATCTGGTTGCTGGTTTGTCAGCTTTACTGTGTTTCCTTGTGCCTGAAAGAAGTTAAAGTTCTCCTGCTGTGGCCCGGACCGGATTTGACTACGCTTCTGCTTCTCCTGAACCTGACCCCTTGGCTTGCTAAACGGACTTCTACCTCTCTCCTTGTGCTTGACCCTCGGCCTGTGACCCGGATCTGCTGCCTGTCTCCAGCCCTCTACCTTCTGCCTGTACCCTGGACTTCTTGCCTAACCTGACTATTCTGGTGCTTCCTGCTAAACTCCTAAACGGACTTGTGCCTTGCTACTGGTTGCTGTTTGACCCTGTCTACCCTTGGTGTTTGACTCCTGGCCTGTTCTTCAGACTCATCCCTGCTAGATTCTTCAGCAAGACACCTCTACCTGCTGGTGGCCAGTGCTCAAGACACCTCTACCTGCTAATGGCCAGTGCTCCCTCGTGCTGTCCTCTCCCTGTCTCACCTCCAGGGGGCGGAGTGCGCTTGGGTGCAAGGGTGAACCACTCTCGGCATCTCAGCCTTGGTAAGTACGTAGCCTGATATAGAGATACTTTGTTCATGAATACAATCATACTTCAATCAATCAGATTGTGACATGATATGGTGGAAATAGAGATGCGATTGACAATTTATGATTGTAATTTATAATCCTATCTTAAAGTGTCACTAAACCCACATCATAAAAAAACGATAAATAAATGGTGTATTACATGCTGTTCATACTCACTCACTATGAGATTCGTTTGCTGTTTTCTGCAAAAAACCTGGTTGATCCCGCTGCTCTCTATCACCACCTTCTGTCCATGTCCCCAATTCAGCTCAGGATTTTGCAGCTGTGGTGGCAACTCTGCACATGCTCAGTTTTCAGTGAGTTTCTATGCTGAGCATTTCCTCCCTATCACATCTAAGAAGCCCATGTGACTATAGAGTCACACATGTGGGTGTATACTCAGTGGGAAATAACAGCCCACTTTCTCCCTCCTCCTCCTCACGGCCCACTAACCAGCTAAACACAAAGGGGGGTGGGATATTACATGTAGAATAATGGAGGCTTCACCTCCCTCTTATTCTAAGACACAGGTTGGAGGGGCGTGACACAGCCTGTGACTGGCAGAAATCCGCCCACGCCATGTTATTTCCAAAAGAGGTTTGATTTCAAATATATATAAACTATATATATTATATAATATACTGTATATAAAACAGTTTATTTATATTAATTATTTATTTTTACTCTGTACTCCAAAGGCTGTTTTTTTGAACATGTGATCAGTATCGGAGGACTAGAAGCTCCTCCTATTTATGTTTCCCTGCAGACAGGCTGGGAGAGATCTGGGTTATGTGACAGCTGTATACCGATTGGGAAAAATGTACTTAGATGTTTTTTTTATTAAAATAATTACAGTGCCATCATCCATAACGGAAAAAGAAGGGACAATGTAAAGTAGCCTGCCTGGCGGTATGATTCTGTCAGATTTTTGATGCTGAAAGCGGTACAATTATTTTGCATGGAAATTTGGCGTTTTATATATTAGGCCTGCAATTCTTAGTAATAACTCACTTAAATCTATCTAAACAAGAGTCTAGTAGACATCCCGGGTATGATGAAGTTTGAAACACAAAATCATAAATTATAATATAATAACTATAAATAATTTAAAAAAATAATAATATAATAATTATAATAAAATTAATTTCCCCACTATTCACTATCGCTCAATTCTGCAAGTGTTCTTATTTACTATCGCTGTTGTCTAGCTGGTCTCAAACCGCTTTTGACGTAAAGGGACACTTTTTGGTTGCTATGGACAATCTCAAGTTTCCAGACAGAAAGAACAGTATATATAATATATAACTGCATGCAGGGCACTGGACGAACACTAGGGGCAAATGGGATATGAAATAATTTCATACAGTAATGTAATCTGTAAGATTACAGTGTACTGTATGTATTATGAATTTTTGAATTTGCCGCCAGGCTCCACCCCCCGTGCATCGCGACACTCGCAGGGAACGGAGCCTGGCACACAGAGGCATCGGGCGGAGGACACAGCGGGGGGACATCGCAGGATCCTGGGGACAAGGTAAGTACACTGCACCAGGATCCTGCAATGCAATCCCGAGTGTGGCTCTGGGTTACTGCTAATGGTACTGAAATTAAACCCCGAGCCAGACTCGGGAATACCGCCAGGGAGGTTAAACAGTGTGGGGTTGATTTACTAAAACTGGAGAGTGCAAACTCTGGAGAAGTTGTGTATAGAAACCAATTAAGCTTCCAGGTTTTATTGTCAAAGCTTAATTGAACAAGCTGAAGTTAGAAGCCGATTGGCTACCCTGCACAGCTATACCAGATTTTGCACTCTCTAGTTTTAGTAAATTTGTGTTTAGTATCACTTTAACAAATCTAAATCAACCTCCCAACATGTGGCATATCAATCAAATGTGTTGTCTACTATAGATCAATAGTTCCTATCAAAAAAAATCAAAGTGTGTATGGCTCCCCTGCGTTCTGTATAGAGTGGGGATGGGGTGTGCCTGCTGGGGACAACCACTGTCAGCGCTAGTTGGCTCAGTAACCTTTGGCACTGGCACAGAGAAAGAGAGGATTTCTCTAATGGGAACACAGACAGAAAAAAATATTAAAAAACTTCTGGAGTTGTACATTAGTGAAACTGCAGGTTGACATGTACAGGGTGCCAATCACGTGCGATCGATCGTTACAACACGCTACTACACACTGCCCATGTAGACCCCATAAACTGTTATTTTCTTTGTGGGTTTCTCTGCAGTGGCACTCAAGGAGTGTTTGCATCCAGTTTAGAACATACAGATTGTAGTTTACGTCTTCTGGAAGACCTGGGCCTTCAAACTTTTCAATACTAGAAGTCTGAAAAAACACAGACGTGCTCTCGAGCGCCAGTGGCGTAAGACTAAGTCCCAGAAAGATCTCGTCCAGTATAAATCTGCCCTCCAATAATACAATTCCAGCCTCCTCACTGCCAAGCAGACCTATTTCATCACCCTCATTAAAAACATATCATCCCGTCCCCGTCAACTCTTCTCTACCTTCAACTCTCTCCTTCGTCCTCCACTGCCTCCACCCACTAGATCGCCAATCACTTCAAACAGAAGATTGATACAATTCGCGAGGAGATCTCTACTGTTCAGATACCCTATATACGCTTCACACCTCATGCCCACAGGTACAATCATTACTTCCCTCTTTCAACCCCACCACTATAGACGAGGTTGTTAAATTACTTGCTAATGTCCATCTTACCACCTGCGCTCTGGATCCTGTTCCCTCGCAAATGTTACATTCACCCTCTGGTCCTATTCTACAATGTCTAACCCACATCTTCAATCTCTCCCTCTCTTCTGGCATCTTCCCTAACTCTTTGAAACATGCACTAGTCAGCCCCATACTAAAAAGCCCTCACTGGACCCATCCAATCTTGACAACCTATGCCCTATCTCCTTGCTCCCCTTTTTATCCAAACTCCTTGAACGTCTAGTATACAACCGACTGAGCGTCCACCTTGCTGACAATAACCTTCTTGATCCCCTTCAGTCTGGATTTCATCCTCAACATTCCACAGAAACTGCTCTCCTAAAACTAACAAACGATATACTAACGGCCAAAACTAAGGGACACTATTCTGTACTCCTACTCCTGGACCTCTCTGCTGCCTTCGATACGGTTGACCACCCCCTCCTCCTCAAAAAACTCCATGCCTTTGGTCTCCACGACTGTACTCTTCGCTGGTTCTCTACCTACTTATCCAACTGCATCTTTAACGTTACTTACAACTCTACTTTCTCCTCTCCTCTTCCTTTCTCTGTTGAGGTCCCCGAAGGTTCTGTTCTTGGACCTCTCCTATTTTCAATCTACACCTCCTCCCTGGGTCAGCTGATAGCCTCCCACGGCTTCCAATACCACCTCTATGCCGACGACACTCAAATCTATTTCTCTGCCCCTCTACTCACTCCTTCATTCTCCTCACGTATCACTAATTTACTATCAGATATATCAGTTTGGATGTCACACCACTTCCTCAAACTTAATCAATCCAAAACTGAACTTATAATTTTTCCTCCCCCACGTGCCTCTTCCCCGATCTCTCCGTCAAAATTGATGGCACAACTATCAGCCCATCCCCACACGCCAATGTCCTAGGAGTAGTCCTGGACTCTGAACTCTCCTTTAAGCCTCACGTCCAATCACTGTCCAAATCTTGCTGCCTCAACCTCTGCAACATCTCCAAAATACGCCCCTTTCTAACCAATGACACAGCAAAACTCTTAATTCACTCCCTGGTCATCTCTCGCCTCGATTACTGCAACTCCCTCCTCATTGGATTACCTCTGCATACTCTATCCCCCCTTCAGTCCATCATGAATGCTGCTGCCAGACTCATCCACCTTACCAACCGCTCTGTCTCTGCTACTCCTCTCTGTCAATCCCTCCACGGGCTTCTGCTCACCCAAAAAATTAAATTCAAAATACTAACAACTACCTACAAAGCCACCCACAACTCAGCCCCCAGCTACATCACTGACCTAGTCTCTAAATACCAACCTAATCGTTCTCTTCGTTTTTCTCAAGACCTCCTGCTCTCTAGCTCTCTCATCACCTCCTCCCATACTCGTCTCCAGGACTTTTCCAGAGCCTCTCCAAGCCTATGGAACTCCTTACCCCAATCTGTCCGTCTATCTCCTTCTCTATTAGCTTTTAGAGGATCCCTGAAAACCCTCTTCTTCAGAGAAGCCTATCCTACCCACACCTAACAACTTCATTTTCATTTTGTCCATCTTATCATCCCCCACAGCTACTACCCTTTGTTCCACTTGACCCTCGCTTCTAGACTGTAAGCTCTAACGAGCAGGGCTCTCTGATCCCTCCTGTATTGAATTGTATTGTGACTGTACTGTCTTCCCTGATGTTGTAAAGTGCTGCACAAACTGTTGGCGCTATATAAATCCTGTATAATAATAATAATAAAGTATGAGGGCCACACTGTATATTCTTTTTTGGCTTTTCACTTTACATATTTATTGCTGGATATTGCATTTGCACACTGTATATTCTACAAATTTTTGTGGGCTGGAAAAAAATGAACAACTCAGATATAAATGAATACGTTTTACTTGGAGGTTTTTATAATCGGCTTGATCTGATGTAGAACATCTTAAAAAAATATTCTGCAAAACAATGCAAACATTTCCAAAGAAATCTGAGCAGTGGCGGCTGGTGCCACGAGCGGCACACAACTACCCCCCCTCCTCAAGCGGCACACAACTACCCTCCCTCCCCGAGCGGCACACAACTAACCTCCCTCCCTGAGCAGCACACAACTACCACCCCCCCTCCCCGAACGGCACACAACTACCCCCCTCCCCGAGCGGCACGCAACTACCCCCTCCCCGAGCGGCACACAACTACCCCCCTACCTGAGCGGCACACAACTACCCCATCCCCCCCGAGTGGCACACAACTACCCCCTCTCTGAGCGGCACACAACTACCCCCCCTCCCAGAGCGGCACACAACTACCCCCTCCCTGAGCGGCACACAACTACCCCCTCCCCCGAGTGGCACACAACTACCCCCTCTCTGAGCGGCACACAACTACCCCCCCTCCCAGAGCGGCACACAACTACCCCCTCCCTGAGCGGCACACAAATACCCCCTTCCCCCCCCGAGCGGCCTACAACTACCCCCTCCCTATGCGGCACACAACTTCCCCCCTCCCCGAGCGGCACACAACTACCCCCCTCCCCGAGCGGCACACAACTACCCCCCCAAGCGGCACATCTGGCACTTACCCCATCGTGGTGGGTGGCAGGCAGCGTGTAGCGGCTCCAATAGGATCGCCTGTCTTTTAGGCCAATCGGGTAAAAGGTGTCAAAGCACGCTTCCTGATTGGCCGGGAGCAGGATCAATGTTACAACAGCGAATATCAATTCGCTGTTGTAACACACCTGGGTGGGATCGGAGCCCACTCTCTGCGACCCGAGCCAATCCTATATTGAAGCCTATTAGAGCCTCTGGCTCTAATAGGTGCTTAAAAAAAAAAGACCCCTCCACATTGGAATCTATGTGCTGGTGTCCTGAAAGGCACCAGACGCATAGATAGGGGAGGTGGCGGATGATAGGGGGGCAGTGCCCGTGCGCCCTTAATGGACGGGCCACCCCTGAACCTGAGCCCATAAGAGTCCCCCCTTACATCAGAATCCCCATCAGAAC
Source organism: Rana muscosa (assembly GCA_029206835.1). Taxonomy (NCBI): domain Eukaryota; kingdom Metazoa; phylum Chordata; class Amphibia; order Anura; family Ranidae; genus Rana; species Rana muscosa. The sequence continues at coordinate 69,173,261 of CM055117.1, read as the reverse complement.
CCACTTAAATCAGAGTCCTCATTAAAATCCACCTTACATCAGGGTCCCCGCTTACATCAGAGTCTCCCCTTACATGAAAGTCCACATCAAACCCCCCTCTTACATCAGATAAAATCTTGCAGTGGGCCAGTTTGGATACCCCTGTGTAAGACCAATAGTAAATCCAAATAAGTATGTATCCAAAATGTATTTATTTATTTCAGGTACTTATATAGCACCGTCAATTTACGCAGCGCTTTACATATATTAAACATTCACATCAATCCCTGCCCTCAAGATATTTTCTTTTATAAACAAGTAAAGAAATTTGAATAATGATTATCCACAATATTCATTTTTATAGTCTATAATATCTCTAACATTTTATCTTCAATAGTAATGGAATTACGAGCTTTCAAATCAACATTAGCTTCATAGCTGTATCTTCCCAGGAGGCCCCTTCTGTCATTAACATCTGCAAGGACTACCGGACAGTCTATCCACCTGCTAATGTCATGATGCCACCACCAGGACAAAGAGGAAAGTACAGGGTCAGTGGTCCTCACTCATGAACAGATTCCAATCAATTGTTTTTTAATTTATTAGTAATAGTATTTATATGGCACAAACAATTTGCGCAGTGCTTTCCAAACTGTACATTTACATCAGTCTCTGCCCTCAGGGAGCTTACAATCCAAGGTTCCTATCACATATGTATATATACACATAGTAGGATCAATTAATACAGAATGGTCAAAAGATAGTGGGTAGAGATCAGCATACCATCAGACATATATATATATATATCATAGCACCAACATCCCTGGGTTTGGCAAATATTCCAAGAACGGGATATGGGACTTTAAGCCCTGGTTCACACTGGTGCGTTTTGGCATGTCAAAACGGCGGTATTTGCCGCAAATTGCCGGAAATAGCACCATCCTAATCGGTGCGACACCGCATCTGTGGCGCTGCGCCGATTTCAAAAAGTCGTTTCTGTACTACTTTTTGCGATTTTGACCCGCGATTTACATTGACATCTGTGCAGAAACCTGCACAGATGTCTCTGTAATCGTGGCCAAAATCGGGACTGACCAACGGGAGTGAAATCGTGCGAGTTCAGCTGAACTCGCACGGCTTCACTCTCGCAGCCCAGTGTGAACCTGGGCTAAAGGTGCTAAAATATCAACAGATACAACAATTTAAAAAATATAGAAAATGTATTGTTACACATCAATTAAAAAGAAAACTGATATACACAATTCATTAACCGCTACAGGTATACATCTACTACCTAACATGTAACAGTAAATGGTTGTATACAGTTGAAAATGGCGTCCATTTGTGTTCAACAGTTTCGCCTATAAGGCTTCATCAGGACTGGACACAGGGAAATACTTTAATAATTTTTGCAATAGAATTCCAACTTTAGATGCAAAAAGAGAAAAACATACATTAGCATTGATTTTTATAACATATCAATATATTGGGGAGGTAACAGAGCCACAGCCTTTGAAGCACTGCACAGTCTTAAAGTGGTTGTAAACCTTGGAAACATTTTTTTTTTTAATCCCACCTGCAAGACAAAGCCATAATGAGCTAGTATGACTAGCATACTAGCTCATTATGCATCACTTACCTTAGATCGTGGCCCCCGAAGCCGTCCTCGTCTCCCTCTCCAGCCATCGCTGCGGCGATACCCGGAAGGTTACTTCCGGGTATCGCCGCTCCAGCCAATCACAGCGCCGCTCCGGCGCTGTGATTGGCCGGAGTGGCGAAGACGTCACTCCTCGCATGGGATTAACCCTGTGAATGCGCCGTTGTCTACGGCGCGCATGCGCCGTAGACACCGATGCATGCAATTTTTTGCAAATATCTCCTAAACGTGTAGGTTTAGGAGATATTTCTTGCACCTACAGGTAAGCCTTAATCTAGGCTTACCTGTAGGTGCAAGTTGCATAAGTGGGTTTACAACCACTTTAAAACAATGTAACCCCTGCTCCTCTGCCGACAGGGGAACCAGACTAAATGCACTTACACTAGCAATGAGGAGGGCGCTACATATAAAAGTGGATGTTGGTGCAGTTATGGTAAGTGAAGAAGTGGATGTTGGTGCAGTTATAGTAAGTGAAGAAGTGGATGTTGGTGCAGTTATGGCAAATGTAGAAGTCGGCATTCTTGCAGTTATGGTGAGTGCTGAAGTGGTCATTGGTGCAGGTATGGCAAATTTATAAGTAGGCGCTGATGCAGTTATGGCGAAGGTGGAAGTGGGCGTTGGTGCAGTTAGGGCAAATATACAAGTGGGCGTTGGTGTAACTATGGTGAATGTAGTAGAAGTGGGCATTGGTGCAGTACGTGTTTGGGACCTGCTCATCTCCATTAAAAAGAGGTAAGAGGTAGAGGTTCTCCGAATGCCGATAGCAAAGAAGAGAAGGTGAATCCCTGAGCAGGTAGGTATCCGTCTGTATCTCAAAGTTTTATTTTCAATTTTGACACAAGTGGATCTATGGTATAAAAATAACTATTTGTCATATATGAAATTGACAATTAGCGTGTTCAAACTCCTTTTGTACATCTAAACTGCCCTAAGAGACAGATGGGTTGCAAAATTGCTAACTGGCCTTGTCTTAGCTCCTTGCAGCCAGCACCAGATATCATATGTCCATATTTTCTGACCTTCAGTGGCACAGTGCTGTTCTCAGACATTGGAATAATACATGCCTAGCCATCAATGTCGCTGTCTGCTTAACAAACTGTTTCACAGCCAAGTCTTATGGCAGAAGGAATGTTCTCAAGTGGCACATTATTGATTTCTCTATTAACTGCTATTGCCTCATAATTGGCATGAGAAGTGGCATTAGCTGTCTTATTACTGTCAACAATAGCTCAGTACAGGCAGAATAGGCTGTTTCCTAGCCCGGCATGAAACAGACAGATGTTGGGCCTTCCTGCGTCGCTCTTAGCACCTTCGTATCAACTATCAATAGGCTATTTTTAGGAAATGGACAATCAATGCCTTCTGCGTGAGGTTGCAGTGAATCAACGTCCACATGGCCTAGTGGTGTACAATATTGGGCTTATAAAGCAAACAGCCGAAATGCAGATGAACCAATCAGAAACAATTTTTCAGAAAACTGAAAATGGATTAATTGTTTGATATTGGTATATTTTTATCTTCATTTTAGTCCTGACAAAAGCACTAACCAAAAAGGAAACCAGCCCTCATGTTTTATTAATATCCAGTCAGATTTAGTAGGCATCTCATAGAGATTCTGATCACATCAGCCTCTGGTCCCATGACTATGTTTTGCAACTCTTAGGTGTCACAGGATTTGGGTGAGACTGATGTGGTATCCAAAAGTGGGCAGGTCTAGAATTGTGAAACACACAGGCTGGCAACTTCACCGGAACAAACTTAAAGCGGAGCTCCACCGTTAAAAAAATATTAAAAGCCAGCAGCTACACATACTGCAGCTGCTGACTTTTAATATATGTACACTTACCTGTCCTGGAGTCCAGCGACGTCTGCAGCAGAAGACGAGCAATCACTTGTCACTCTGCTGCCCCCACCACCATCCTCGGTGAGGGAATCAGGAAGTGAAGCGTTCCAGCTTCACTGCCCGGTTCCCTATGGCGCATGCGCAAGTCGTGCAGCGCCGTCTACACTGATCACTGTTGTGTTCTGGGAGCTGTGTGTTTCCCAGAACACAACGGGCGTTCTGCGGGAAGTGACGTACTACCCGCAGAATACCCGCAGAGAGGACTCCCGGAAGTGGGTGCAAATACCTGTCTTAGACAGGTATCTGCACCCCCCTCCCCCCTGAAAGGTGCCAAATGTGACACCGGAGGGGGGAGGGTTCCGATGAGCGGAAGTTCCACTTTAGGGTGGAGCTCCGCTTTAAGGCCAATTTAAAGATATGCGTGCCAGTAGTCTTCAGAAGACATATGATAGAATACAAGTAAGAGCCATTCAACTGGTAGACGGATCAATCAGGGACAGTTTAAGGGGCCTGTGTTGACGGGCTCAAAGACATCAGACACTTCTGAGATCATTCAGATGTCAGTTGTATTTGACTTGCAGTTGCCCTCCTTTTGACCTGCATTTGATCTGCTTTAAGCTCATTTTGCTTTCCCATAGACCATACTTACCAAGATCTTCATCCCAGACACCAGGACACAGTCATCCCTGCCCATGGCCCACTTGATACACCTTCCACCACGCCCAGTAACTCAAAAAAAGTGATGCTGTGATCTAAGTGGTTAGCACTTCTGCCTAGCAGCACTAGGGTTGTTGGTTCAAACCCCAACCACCCCATTACTTGCCTGGCTTTTGCATGTTCTCCCTGTGCTTTCCTGGGTTTTCACCGGTTAATCCTGTTTCCTCCCACACTCCAATGACATGCTGGTAGGTTAATTGACCCTAGTATGTGTATGGATGAATGAGATTTAGGGACCTCAGATTGTAAGATCCTTGAGGGCAGAGATTGATGTGAATGTATAATAATGTAAAGCATAAAATGAGGGAATTGTTTATTGATACTTTGCCGTCTTTAACCCAACGAAAGATCATACAAAGCTTTGAACTGACTTTGTTCTATACAGTAATAAAAGTATAGCATACAGACCCCTATGGGTCCTGCTGTTTGTACCAAGTTCTTTTCCTGAGTGGGCACACGCTACCAGGCATACAATAGCTTCCCAGTCTCTCTACACAAGAACCAGACAGGACGTGTCTTTTTTTTAAACTTATTGCATGAAGACTTGGGGTATGGTACAGGGTGAGCCTTGGAATACTACAAATTTAGTCAAGACGTAATGGTGGGCACTCTCTGTCTTTGGCTGTCTCTTCAGGGTGAAATCCCTTGAGGCTAGTAATAAGTGAACTATAGCTCAGGGGACTCCAATGCAATAGCAACCCAGAGCCAGCAAATCTGGAGAAGTCTCTCCAAGATTTAAATAGGACAGTCTCCAGGATTTATTTTAGGCTTGTACTCACAGTACCCTGGGTACTTGAATGCTTTTTCTGCGGTACCAGACAATTTCCATACTGGGAGTCTCCGCGTCAGATCCTCTGTGGACTTCCTTCAAACTGCTCCCAGCAACTGCTCCAAACTTCAGCTAGGTGACCCCAGAGGGCCACAGCCCTCCAGACCAGATCTTCTCCACCAGGACAAGGACCCTGCTGTTCAAGACCCCAACCTATTTATACACACCTTAGCCCCCTACTGGTCATTCTTCCTACCAGGGATTGGCTGAGGCTGTATGAATATGCAAGTTGATGGTCTGCCTCTTCCAACCCACTAAATTCTGGAAATGACCAGAAACCAGGGGAAGCAGTCAAACCTGTAACCCAGAACAGCCAAAAGCAATCAAACTTCGCTCCACTGGCTACAGACGAGCTAAAAACTAAATTTGCCTCCATACAACTAGCAACCTAGCTAGGAGGGTGCTACAGCAGAATGCTTTCCAATGACCCCTCGGTACACCTGGAACATCTTCATGTGACTTATTCAGGTTCTTGAGCTATCGGCTGCCTGCCGCCAGGAAATCTTTTTGCTTTGGCTTTCTGCACTTATGTCCCACTACATTCTGCACATTGCATTTTCTCCTTTTAATTTTCCATTGAACTGTGATGATTGTGTAGTGTTCTTCCTTAATAAGAATGTTAAAAAACTATAATAATCTGGTGGTTCTCCCAAACGGTTCTCATTCAGATATATTTTGTTATGGAGTGACAACACTTTGTTCCCTTCTCTAAATCCCTTTCTGCTTTTTGGCATCAGCAAGCTGGTCCCGTGCATTGATGTACAGCCAACACTGGACCAAATACATGTAGCCGGGCACCTGAATTACACCGGCTGGGGTGTTTTTTGGAAGCGCCTGATTAGAGCCACAGGCTCTAATAGGCGCCCAAAAATTTGAACAGCGGGCGCTATGCTGGGCGTTCGCTGTTCACTCAGCTGTGTGTTAGCAAAGCGAAGGAATTCGCTTTGCTAACACTGAATCCGCCTCTCAGCCAATCAGGTTGCCAGGTCTGTTACCGGTCACCTGATTGGCTGGAACGTCAGGCGATGTGATTGGACGCCTGAGAGAGGACGGAAGAAGACATGGAGGACGTGCAGGAGACTGCCGCTGACCCGCTGCGAGACAGGTAAGTGCCGGGCAGCCTCTGATGGGGCACAGTATCGGCAATTGATGGGCACACTGGCAGCATCTGATGGGGCACAGTAGTGGCAATTGATGGGCACACTGGCAGCATCTGATGGGGCACAGTAGCGTCAATTGATCGGCACACTGGCAGCCTCTGATGGGGCACAGTAGCAGCAATTGATCGCACACTGGCAGCATCTGATGGGGCACAGTAGCGGCAATTGATAGGCACACTGGCAGCATCTGATGGGGCACAGTAGCGGCAATTGATAGGCACACTGGCAGCATCTGATGGGGCACAGTAGCGGCAATTGATGGGCACACTGGCAGCATTTGATGGGGCACACTGGCGGCAATTGATGGGCACAGTGTCAGCAATTGTTGGGTACAGTGGCAGCGTTTGATGGCACAGTGGCTGCAATTTATGGGTACAGTAGCTGCGTTTGATGGGCACAGTGGCTGCAATTGATGGGGTTTTTGTTTTCAGTTTGCTTGCACCCCCCCAAAAATTTTGAGCACCAGCCGCTACTGCAACCAGGTGAGATGAATAAAATGTCTCTTTATTTCATCCAAGGAGTACACATGTTCCAAACAGAGCCAACACTAGAGACATTTTATTCATCCTCACCTGGTTGCCCACTTTATCTACATGGATGGACTCTTGTGTTGCGGGGTGGAGACCGCAAGTAAGACACAGTGAGGGGAAACAGAGAACTCTTGCCAGCCCTAAATGCATGATTGGGTTGCAGTGCCATTATCTTGCATTTGGCTGCAAAGCGGCTCCAAAGATCTAGAGGAAATCTGGGGTTAAAAAAAAGGAAAAAGGATGAAAAAGGGTAACAACAATATTTTCTAAAATATAAAGTATGTATGCAGTATATGTATGTGCGTGTGTAAATAAAACAATATGCAAAGACATAGACATGTTGGATTTTAATTAAAACTTTGAGATCCAGAACTTGCTAAATATCCTATAATCATGTAACTTTGATGCTTGCTTTTAGATTTAGGCAGACCAGTTGTCCTGACTCGCTACAACTGACCCCAAGCTAATTATTTTCATTAAAAGTCAACAACTCTTGCTAGCATGGCGCCAGTTTATAAGATTGCGGCACGCATAAGTGAGAAAAAAGTACTTATAAAACTTTTTTGAAAACCAGATATTCATCTAATCTTATGTATAATTAAAATAATATAAAGAGGGAAAAAAGTACAGCTATTACTGAGGACTCGTAGGCAAATGAGAATGTGATGAAAAACACTAATTATCAGCGAATGACTCACTTCAATTACCTTCAATTCCTCACGAATGCTAATTGATGCTCAGTTTTGACTACATATTAAAGTGGAACGCCGAGACATGAGACAAAAGGCTTACAATGCTGTAGATGTAAAGGCCTTGACAATTATTAGCATTGGTACCTATTGGACTGCATTCTTGTTACAGGTCAGTAACTCATCATATTGGAGATGAAGGATCAGAATGATATCCAGGCAGACAGCAGTTTTATTCATAGGCGTGCGCAGCCTATTGCATTAGGGTGTGCACCCCAAAGCTCAAACACACGTATGTGTGTGTATATATATATTTTTAAATATATATATACACATATACACACACACTCTTATGCCGCGTACACACGATCATTTTTCCCGTCGGGAAAAATGACATTTTTTCCTTTGGACGAGAAAAACGATCGTCTGTGGGCTTTTTGCAGTTTTTCCCGACGGGAAAAACGGCATTAATCACGATGAGAAAAATTAGAACATGCTCTAATTTTTCTCGTCGTGATTCCTGTCATTTTTTTCCGCGGCAGTTGTCCCATAGGGACACACTGCCGCAGAGCCTACACACGGTCGTTTTTCTCGCCAAGAGAAAAAATGACGGGAAAAACAGCCGTGTGTGGGGGAACAAGCCGTTCCCTCGTTTTTCCTGTCGTGATTCACGGCAGTGTTTTCACCGCCGTGAATCACGATCGTGTGTACGCGGCATAATAAATAAATGTGAACAAACATTTTAAAATGCATTAAAACATTTTTTAACACTTATCAACGTTAAAAAAATAAAGTAAAACACTTTATTTATTTTTTTACTTATTAAAACATTACATTGTTTACACTAGTGGTTGGGGGGCAGGAAAACTCTGCAGCTGAGCCATTCTTTTACCACCCCATCAACCGCTACCACCTTTTAGCTGTAGAGGCAGCGGCTGGGCATGCTACAAATATACCCCTTTTTGCTTTCAGCAAGTGTAGCACCCGTTGATTTTGACACAGTCAAGTGAATGACGGCACTCTGCAAGCTCCTCGCAACTGTGTGCAGTGTGGAGTTCAAGAGGTTAAAGCAGGTAGTATGGAGGCGATACAGCGCCTCCTTGCCACCTCTAAAATGCTCTATGAAGAGTGATTTGTTTGCGTATCGCTCTTCAGAAATCAAAGCATTTGTGAATGTGCCCTACATATACCACAGTGCCCCCCTCAAATCTGAGTCCTCCTTTACATCAGATTCCACACCATTCCCCCCTTACACCAGAATCAATAGTGTTATATCTTATCTCACAGTTTCCCCTTTTACATCAGAGTCCCCAGAGTTCCCCTTTACACTGGGAAACCTGATGTAAAGAATGCTGTGGACTCTGGTGTAAAGGGGAACTTTCATATAAGGGGGTCTTTGGTCACTAGAGTTTCCAGCATTCCCTCTTATATCAGGATTTCCAGAGTCTCCACTTTCATCAAAGTCCCCCTTTATATACACTGTAAGGGGGGCTTTGACACAAAAGAGATCTCTTCAGACTGTGATGTAAAGAGGGGGGGCTCTGATGTGAGGGGGTCTCTGGTTACCACAGAGTCCACTGAGATCCCACTTACATCAGAGTTCCCCTTTACCCCAGACTCTGCAGAGTTCCCCTTTAAACCAGACAATAAGTATTTCTAGAAGGGGGCAGTGGCGGCTGGTGCTCAAAATATTTGGGGGGCGCAAACAAACTGAAAAGAAAACCCATCAAATTACAGCCACTGTGCCAATCAAAAGCAACTACTGTGCCCATCAATTGCCGTCACTGTACCATCAAATGCAGCCACTGTGTCCATCAAACGCTGCCACTGTGCCCATCAATTACAGCCACTGTGCCCATCAAACGCAGCCACTGTGTCATCAAATGCAACCACTGTGTCCATCAAACGCAGCTACTGTACAAATAAATTTCCGCTACTGTGCCCATCAATTGCTGCCAGTGTGCTCATCAATTGCCACTACTGTGCCCATCAATTTCTGCCAGTGTGCCCATCAATTGCTGAAACTGTGCCCATCAATTGCTGCCAGTGTGCCCTTCAATTGATGCCAGTGTGCCCATCAATTGCCCCTACTGTGCCCATCAATTGCTGCCAGTGTGCTCATCAGTTGCCACTACTGTGCCTATCAATTTCTGCCAGTGTGCCCATCAATTGCTGACACTGTGCCCATCAATTGCTGCCAGTGTGCCCTTCAATTGCTGCCAGTGTGCCCATCAATTGCCCCTACTGTGCCCATCAAATGCTGCCAGTGTGCATCCCCGCCCGCCCGGTACTTACCTTGTCTCGGTGGGGCAGCGGTGTCCTCCACGCTCCTCAATGTCTTCTCCCGTCCTCTCTTCCCGTCCTCTGCTATGATGGGATGCCTGATAGGCGTCCAATCACAGCGCCTTTCGTTTCAGCCAATCAGGTGACAGGTAACAGACCCGAGCACCTGAATGGCTGAGAGGCCGTTCAGTGTTAGGAAAGCAAATATTCATTCGCTTTCCTAATACAACGCTGAGTGAACAGTGATCGCCCAGCATGGCGCCTGCTGTTCACTAGTGATGAGCCGAACACCCCCGGGTTCGGTTCGCACCAGAACCCGCGAACGGACCGAAAGTTCGAACGAACATTAGAACCCTATTAAATACAATGGATGCGAACGTTCGAATTCTAAAGTGCTAATTATAACAACTATTATGCATGTTATTGTCATAAATAGGGTTTGGGAACCCGGGTTCTGCACCAGGGGACATGTATCAATGCAAAAAGAAGTTTTAAAAACGGTCGTTTTTCGGGAGCAGTCATTTTATTGATGCATAAAGTGAAAAAAAAAAAGTCAAATATTCCTTTAAATATCGTACCTGGGGGGTGTCTAAAGTATGCCTGTGAAGTGCCACGTGTTTCCCGTGTTTAGAACTGTCCCTGCACAAAATGACACTTCTAAAGGAAAAAAAAGCCATTTAAAACTGCTTGCGGCTTTAATGTAATGTCTGGTCCCGGTAATATGGATGAAATTCTTTAAGAAAAATGGCATAGCTACCCCATGACCCCCCCCTACCCCAGCCCATTACCAGCCCCTTTGGGTCTTGTATGGATATTAAGGGGAACCCCGCACATAAAATAAAAAAGGCCCTATATACTCTGAACAGCCGTATACAGGCGGTGCATACAAGACAGGGACTGTAGGTTTGTTCTTATGTAGAATCTGTTTGTAATTTTGAACAGGTACATTGTTGAAGTGTAGCTCCAGCCCAAAAATCTATTTTTAAACTTTTTGGGAAACATAGGTAAGGGTTATCACCCCTGTAACATTTGTTTTGCTGTCTGTGCCCCTGTTCAGAACATTTCACCTCACTTTCCGTCCCAATGACAACTGTTTTTGAAATGTGGTGTTTTTCTTGAAACAAGGATTGCTGATAAAGCATCAGTACAGATGAGACCCCTTTCTCCCATATTTATTCTTACAGGAGAGAATTTTCCTTTCTAGGGGTAGATTTCCTCTCACTTCCTGTTGTCTTCTTTCGTTTGCAAGTAGGAGTCGTTTGTAAGTTGGATGTTTGAAAGTAGGGACCTGCCGTATATACTCTGCAGAAATAGGCCCCTTAGTTGTTGGTGTTGGCACAACACTGTAAGCACTCAGTTACTCTTGGTTGGTGCTGGAACGCCCTGCTGTCAACTATTATATCAGGAATTTTAATTACATATAATTGTTGAACAGTGGTAGTAAAAATTGGGGCTTTGATGGTGGTGCTGGTGCCACAACACTGTAAGCCCTGACAGTTACTCTTGGTGGGTGCAGCAATGGGCCCTGCTGTGAATTATTAGATCAAGAATTGTAATTACATGCCCCTTTTGAACAGGGGCTGAAAAATTGGGCCTTTCGTGGTGGTGGTGGTGGTGGCGTTGCCACAAGACTGTAAGCCCTCAGAGTTACTCTTGGTGGGTGCAGCAATGGACCCTGCTGTGAATTATTAGATCAAGAATTGTAATTGCATGCCCCTGTTGAACAGGGGCTGAAAAATTGGGCCTTAGGCACTGGTGGCACAACACTACAACCCCTCACAGATACTGTACTTGGAGCACAGCAATGAGCCCTGTTGCAAAGTATTGCTTCAAAAATTGTAATGACACGCCCCTGTTAAACAGGGGCTGAAAAATTGGGCCTTAGGCACTGGTGCCACAACACTCCAACCCCTCACAGATACTGTACTTGGAGCACAGCAATGAGCCCTATGGCAAATTATTGCTAAAAAAATTGTAATTACACGCCCCTGTAAAACAGGGGCTGAAAAATTGGGCCTTAGCCACTGGTGGCGGCACCCATAAACAAAAATGATCTTCCAAGCTATCATCATCAATCGTATCATTGAGGACTCGGAGGAGGAGGATAGCCAGTCAACATAACAGCACAGGCACTCAGCATCAGCATCAGTCTTGAAGGGATGTGACATGTTAAAATCAATTAGTCTGTTATATCAGCATCAGGTGTGTGGTAGCTGGTGGTGATCCAAGACTGGTTCATCTTGATGAAAGTCAGTCGATCAACCGAGTCGGTGGACAGGCGCACCCTGTGATCCGTGACAAATCCTCCAGCAGCACTGAATGTGCGTTCCGAAAGAACGCTGGATGCAGGACAGGCCAGTAGCTCAATTGCATACTGTGCAAGCTCTGGCCAGTGATCCATCCTCAAGACCCAGTAAGCCAGAGGATTTTCGGTGGGGAAGGTGTCCAAGTCTGACCTTGCCCCTAGATATTCCTGCACCATGTTTATCAGACGCTGGCGATGGTTGCTGGAACCGATCATACTTTGGGGCTGCGGACTAAAGAATTGTCTGAACGCATCGGTCAGACGGCCACCTTCCCCACCGCTCCTTCTTTGACTGGCCGAAGCCTCAGCAACTCGTTGTCCAGGACCAGGAGTTTGTAACCTCCCAGTCTCTGGGAACGCGTTGCACAGACCTTTCTGCAAGGCCTCCCGGAGTTGTCTCATCCTCTGCTCCCTCTGCGACGGTAACATAAGGTCCGCAACCTTACCCTTGTACCGTGGATCAAGGAGAGTGGCCAGCCAGTAATGGTCCCTCTCCTTGATCCGAAGAATACGAGGATCCTTCCGCAGACTTTGCAGGATCAGGGAGGCCATGCAGCGTAGGTTTGCTGAGGCATTCGCTCCGGAGTCCTCTGGGTCACTAAGGACGACATGATCCGCAGCCACCTCCTCCCAGCCACGTACAAGTCCACTGGTTTCTTGGGACTGTAAATCATCCCTAAAAGACTGCTGCTGATGATGCTGAGTGCCAGCCTCCACCTCCATGCTGACACAATCCTCCTCCTCCTCCTCCTCCTCCTCTTCCTGTGCGATGGGTGGGACAGAAGGAACACTGTCTGGGTAAAGGGGGCCTTGAGAGGCAAGGAAGTCCTCCTCTTCCTGCCTCTGTTCTGCCTCAAGTGCCCTGTCCATTATTCCACGCAGCGTGTGCTCCAACAGGTGGACAAGAGGTACAGTGTCACTGATGCATGCACTGTCACTGCTCACCATCCTCGTGGCCTCCTCAAATGGTGCCAGGACAGTGCATGCATCCCTGATCATGCCCCACTGGCGTGGAGAAAAAAAACCAAGCTCCCCTGACCCTGTCCTGGTGCCGTAGTCGCACAGGTACTCATTGATGGCCCTCTGCTGCGTGTGCAGCCGCTGCAGCATGGCCAACGTTGAGTTCCACCTGGTGGGCATGTCACATATAAGGCGGTTCTTGGGCAGGTTCAACTCCTTTTGCAGCTCAGCCAGGCGAGCACTGGCATTATAAGATCTGCGGAAATGCACACAGACTTTCCTGGCCTGCCTCAGGACATCCTGTAAGCCCGGGTACCTGCCCAAGAACCGCTGCACCACCAGGTTAAGGACGTGAGCCACACAGGGCACATGGGTCAGTTGTCCCTGTCGGAGGGCGGAGAGGAGGTTGGTGCCATTGTCGCAAACCACCATTCCTGGCTTAAGCTGGCGTGGCGTCAACCACCTCTCGGCCTGGCCCTGCAGAGCAGACAGGACCTCTGCCCCAGTGTGGCTTCTGTCCCCCAAACACACCAGCGCAAGCACGGCATGGCATCTTTTTGCCTGCGTACTTGCGTAGCCCCGTGAACGGCTACGGAGCACCGCTGGTTCATAGGACAAACCACAGGAAGAGGCCATGGAGGAAGAAGAAGAGGAGGGGGTGGAGGAGAGAGGTGTGTCACAACCAGTAGTAGCATTTTGGAGGCGTGGCGGTGGGACAACCTCCAACACTACTGCACCTTGTCCTGCATCCTTCCCAGCTGCCAAAAGAGTGACCCAATGGGCCGTGAAAGAAAGGTAACGTCCCTGTCCATGCCTGCTGGACCATGAGTCAGCGGTAATATGCACCTTACCGCTGACCGCCCTGTCCAGCGAGGCCAAGACATTGCCTTCCACATGCCGGTAGAGAGCCGGAATAGCCTTCCGTGAGAAAAAGTGGCGTTTGGGAACCTGCCACTGAGGAACCGCACATTGCACAAACTCACGGAAGGGGGCCGAGTCTACCAACTGAAAAGGCAGCAGTTGAAGCGCTAGCAATTTAGCCAAGCTAGCATTCAACCGCTGGGCATGTGGATGGCTGGGAGTGAACTTCTTTCGACGGTCCAGCAGCTGGGGCAGGGAAATTTGCCTGCTAGAATCGGACGTCGGTGTACTGCTAGCAGAGTGGCCGCAAGTACTTGGCTGTGACACACCTAATTCTACACCTTCATTCCTCTCAGTGCATGTTTCAGAGAGGACTGAAGTTATAGTGGGGTTGGAGATCCCAGCTGATGCGGTGCAAGGAGAGGTCCGCTTTGTTCTTTGGTGTGGGTCTTTGAGGTAGGCTTGCCAACGAGCTGCATGGCAGGTCAACATATGTCTGGTCAGGCATGTGGTACCCAAGCGGCTGATGTTTTGGCCACGCGATATACGCTTGAGACATATGTTGCAAACAGCAGCTGTGCGATCTGATGCACTAGCCTCAAAAAAGGCCCACACCAAAGAACTTTTTGAATGACGGGCAGAGGCAGCGCCCTGCACAGGCGGAGCTCTGCGGTGTGATTCCGTCGGTGTACTGCCCTTACGCTGGCCACCAAAGGGCATCCTGCCTCGTTGGAGATGTGCCTCCTCCTCATCCTCCTCCTCCTCCTCTCTCCTATTAGGCACCCACGTGGAGTCAGTGACCTCATCATCACCTCCCTCCTCATCACTGGAGCCAATCTGGCAGTATGCTGCAGCTGCTGGAACATGACTGCCAGATTGGTGTCCTTCTTGAGCATCCCCTCTGTCTGCTCTCACGCTACTGCCTTCCTCTAGCTGGGTTTCATCATCAGACCCTTCGAAACGCTGGGCATCCTCCTGGAGCATGTACCCAACACTGTGCTGAAACAGTTCGGGGGACTCCTCAGGAGGAGGACATGGTGGGTCTAGGGAAGGAGTGACTGATGATGAGTCTGACATTGATACCAGGGAAGAGGACGCTTTGGCAGCTGCTTTTCCAGTACCCTGAGCCTGGGTGAGAGAGGATGAGGAGGAGGAGGAGGGCTTGGTCATCCACTCTACCAAGTCTTCGGCATGATGTGGCTCAACATGTCCAGCTGCCGAAAAGAAGGACAAGCGTGTCCCATGGCCATGTGCTGATGACAATGCACCGCGTCCACGACCAGCACTGTTGCCCCCAGACACAGAGCCTGCTTGCCCTCTTTTATTGCCTCCTGACTGTCTGCCTCTCCTTGTTTGCCTTCCAGACATTCTAATAGATGGCCTGCAGGGAGATGGGAAAAAAGCAATAAGGGCTACCTTCAGGTGTCCTTCTCTGTCCCTTGAAACAAGGACTTTGACAGTGAAAGAAACTGACACACTCTCCCTACCTACAGTTTTCTGTCCCTAGAAAAAATGTTTTTTTTAAGCACAATTTAGCACAAGGAGAATTCACTCACTGTCCTTCCAGGTCCCTGGAAACAAGGACTTTGACAGTGAAAGAAACTGACACACTCTCCCTACCTACAGTTTTCTGTCCCTAGAAAAAATGTTTTTTTTAAGCACAATTTAGCACAGGGAGAATTCACTCACTGTCCTTCCAGGTCCCTGGAAACAAGGACTTTGACAGTGAAAGAAACTGACACACTCTCCCTACCTACAGTTTTCTGTCCCTAGAAAAAATGTTTTTTTTAAGCACAATTTAGCACAAGGAGAATTCACTCACTGTCCTTCCAGGTCCCTGGAAACAAGGACTTTGACAGTGAAAGAAACTGACACACTCTCCCTACCTACAGTTTTCTGTCCCTAGAAAAAATGTTTTTTTTAAGCACAATTTAGCACAAGGAGAATTCACTCACTGTCCTTCCAGGTCCCTGGAAACAAGGACTTTGACAGTGAAAGAAACTGACACACTCTCCCTACCTACAGTTTTCTGTCCCTAGAAAAAATGTTTTTTTTAAGCACAATTTAGCACAAGGAGAATTCACTCACTGTCCTTCCAGGTCCCTGGAAACAAGGACTTTGACAGTGAAAGAAACTGACACACTCTCCCTACCTACAGTTTTCTGTCCCTAGAAAAAATGTTTTTTTTAAGCACAATTTAGCACAAGGAGAATTCACTCACTGTCCTTCCAGGTCCCTGGAAACAAGGACTTTGACAGTGAAAGAAACTGACACACTCTCCCTACCTACAGTTTTCTGTCCCTAGAAAAAATGTTTTTTTAAGCACAATTTAGCACAAGGAGAATTCACTCACTGTCCTTCCAGGTCCCTGGAAACAAGGACTTTGACAGTGAAAGAAACTGACACACTCTCCCTACCTACAGTTTTCTGTCCCTAGAAAAAATGTTTTTTTTAAGCACAATTTAGCACAAGGAGAATTCACTCACTGTCCTTCCAGGTCCCTGGAAACAAGGACTTTGACAGTGAAAGAAACTGACACACTCTCCCTACCTACAGTTTTCTGTCCCTAGAAAAAATGTTTTTTTTAAGCACAATTTAGCACAAGGAGAATTCACTCACTGTCCTTCCAGGTCCCTGGAAACAAGGACTTTGACAGTGAAAGAAACTGACACACTCTCCCTACCTACAGTTTTCTGTCCCTAGAAAAAATGTTTTTTTTAAGCACAATTTAGCACAAGGAGAATTCACTCACTGTCCTTCCAGGTCCCTGGAAACAAGGACTTTGACAGTGAAAGAAACTGACACACTCTCCCTACCTACAGTTTTCTGTCCCTAGAAAAAATGTTTTTTTTAAGCACAATTTAGCACAAGGAGAATTCACTCACTGTCCTTCCAGGTCCCTGGAAACAAGGACTTTGACAGTGAAAGAAACTGACACACTCTCCCTACCTACAGTTTTCTGTCCCTAGAAAAAATGTTTTTTTTAAGCACAATTTAGCACAAGGAGAATTCACTCACTGTCCTTCCAGGTCCCTGGAAACAAGGACTTTGACAGTGAAAGAAACTGACACACTCTCCCTACCTACAGTTTTCTGTCCCTAGAAAAAATGTTTTTTTTAAGCACAATTTAGCACAAGGAGAATTCACTCACTGTCCTTCCAGGTCCCTGGAAACAAGGACTTTGACAGTGAAAGAAACTGACACACTCTCCCTACCTACAGTTTTCTGTCCCTAGAAAAAATGTTTTTTTTAAGCACAATTTAGCACAAGGAGAATTCACTCACTGTCCTTCCAGGTCCCTGGAAACAAGGACTTTGACAGTGAAAGAAACTGACACACTCTCCCTACCTACAGTTTTCTGTCCCTAGAAAAAATGTTTTTTTTAAGCACAATTTAGCACAAGGAGAATTCACTCACTGTCCTTCCAGGTCCCTGGAAACAAGGACTTTGACAGTGAAAGAAACTGACACACTCTCCCTACCTACAGTTTTCTGTCCCTAGAAAAAATGTTTTTTTAAGCACAATTTAGCACAAGGAGAATTCACTCACTGTCCTTCCAGGTCCCTGGAAACAAGGACTTTGACAGTGAAAGAAACTGACACACTCTCCCTACCTACAGTTTTCTGTCCCTAGAAAAAATGTTTTTTTTAAGCACAATTTAGCACAAGGAGAATTCACTCACTGTCCTTCCAGGTCCCTGGAAACAAGGACTTTGACAGTGAAAGAAACTGACACACTCTCCCTACCTACAGTTTTCTGTCCCTAGAAAAAATGTTTTTTTTAAGCACAATTTAGCACAAGGAGAATTCACTCACTGTCCTTCCAGGTCCCTGGAAACAAGGACTTTGACAGTGAAAGAAACTGACACACTCTCCCTACCTACAGTTTTCTGTCCCTAGAAAAAATGTTTTTTTTAAGCACAATTTAGCACAAGGAGAATTCACTCACTGTCCTTCCAGGTCCCTGGAAACAAGGACTTTGACAGTGAAAGAAACTGACACACTCTCCCTACCTACAGTTTTCTGTCCCTAGAAAAAATGTTTTTTTTAAGCACAATTTAGCACAAGGAGAATTCACTCACTGTCCTTCCAGGTCCCTGGAAACAAGGACTTTGACAGTGAAAGAAAATGACACACTCTCCCTACCTACAGTTTTCTGTCCCTAGAAAAAATTTTTTTTTTAAGCACAATTTAGCACAAGGAGAATTCACTCACTGTCCTTCCAGGTCCCTGGAAACAAGGACTTTGACAGTGAAAGAAACTGACACACTCTCCCTACCTACAGTTTTCTGTCCCTAGAAAAAATGTTTTTTTTAAGCACAATTTAGCACAAGGAGAATTCACTCACTGTCCTTCCAGGTCCCTGGAAACAAGGACTTTGACAGTGAAAGAAACTGACACACTCTCCCTACCTACAGTTTTCTGTCCCTAGAAAAAATGTTTTTTTTAAGCACAATATAGCACAAGCACAAAACACACTGACACTCTCCCTACCTATCCTTCTCTTTCCCTAAACTAAAGGAATCCAGGTTAAGCAAGAAAGAAATAAAAGTCACTGTCCCTGCCTATGCTGCTCTATCCCTGCTCCGGAACACACTACACTAGGCCGCCGTGCTGGCGGCCTTTTATAGTGTGGGGCGTGTACTAAACACCCTCAGCAATAATTGGCCACAGGCATCCTGCCTGTGGCCAATCATTGCTCTCCTCGCTGCCGGCGCTGTGATTGGCCAAGCATGCGGGGTCACAGTGCATGCTTGGCCAATCACAGCGCCTGGATGACACTGCGATGGCGTAGTGCATTGTGGGCCGTTCGCGTCACTCGAATTTGGCGCGAACGGCCCAAATCGTTCGATCTTCGTCGAACGATCGAACAGCCGATGTTCGAGTCGAACGTATGTTCGACTCGAACACGAAGCTCATCCCTACTGTTCACCTTTTTGGATGCCTATTAGAGCCTATGGCTCTAATTAGGTGCCTCCAAAAAATACCCCGCCGCTGTAATTCAGGTGCCCAGCGCCCGAAAAGTGGCCGGGTACCTAAATAGGGGGTGGCAGCAGTGACCATAGATAGATTCATGCAATGCATGAATCTATCTATGGTGCTGGACAGGTGGCAGGAGAGAAGGGGCGGCGTCCGTGCGCCCTTTATGGACGCACCGTCACTGGGGGTCAGGTCAGCCATAGCAGCCCCTCACAACACAGATTATTTTACTTTATATGACCAGCCCCCTTCCCCAGTATGTGTGTGTATTGCCCTCCCCTCAATGGAACTACAAATCCCAGCATAGCAGGCTCAGGCCTGACTCCCATTTCTCTGCAGGTTTGCTGGTCCTAAACACACACACACAGTGTGACTTGCTCTGCAGGAGAGGACATCCTCTCTCCCTCTCTGCCTGCTGTAGTGCCGCACACACAGTCTGTGCCCCCACTGGCCCACTCTCTCCTTATCAGTGACATCTCCTGAGTCCCATGTCCTGGCGGGTCTCCTTCATTGTTGGCACTCACTGCAGAGCGGAAGCCGGGAGGCGGGGCACTCGGAGGCAGAGCAGGGAGGAGAAAGTTACATCCTCCGCCTCTGCCTGGGACGGTCCTGGAATGGTTTTCTCGGCGGCGGACAAAGGGCAGTGGTGGGCTGTGGAAGCCCCACGGTGGCAGCGGGTAGGACTGGTTTAGATGACAGAATCAGTGGGGTTAATCCAGCCCTGATGTCTATAGTTTCGGCTACAACATCCCTGACAGCAGGCAGCGGAGTGATATTCCGCTATCAGGGATGCTGTAGCCGGAACTATAGAAGTAGCATCGGAAAATGCGGCCACCTGCCTGCTCACTCCGCGATCAGTGTCTGCACTCACAAGAGTTACACAGCCAACGTCCCTGTCGCAGAGTAGCAGCAGCGCTGCCATTGTTCTTAACCAGAGGTGCTGAAATAGAGATCCTGCAAATTCTCCTGGCAAAAAAGTCCTGGGGTTTGTTGGATGTGCCTGGGCATTAGGGTGTGCCCAGGCACACCCGGCACACCCTGTGCGCACGCCTATGCTCATTATGTACCACTTACCTTAGACCGGGGCCCCCGAAGCCATCCGTGTCCCCGTCTTGAGCCGCAGCCATCGCGGCGATAGCCGGAATGTTACTTCCGGGTATCGCCGCACCAGCCAATCAAAGCGCCGCTCCGGCGCTGTGATTGGCCGGAGCGGCGGAGACGTCACTCTGCGCATGCGCGCGGGAGCCGTCACATTCGGCTACGCCCAGCGATTGCTGGGAAGTAGCCGATTTTGTGAATGGGATTAACCCCATGAATGCGCCGTTGTCTACGGCACGCATGCGCCGTAGACCGCGGCGCCTGTCATTTAACTAAATATCTCCTAAACCGTGTAGGTTTAGGAGATATTTCATGCACCTACAGGTAAGCCTTAATCTAGGCTTACCTGTAGGTGTAAGTTGAAAAAGTGGGTTTACAACCACTTTAAAATCAAAGTCCAATCTGCTTATATTTTGCCTTCCGTTGTTCCTCCTTTACCCCTCATCAACATGTTAATGATGTTTTTAGATAAAATCTTTCAGTTGTAATCACTGGATCTTTGTGCTTCTCTATGCAACACAGGCAGATCATGGCTGATGGGAAGGGTGGGCAGGATGCTGTACATAACCTCCTGAAAACATCACAACACCCTGCCTCAGTATTCATTTCTACAGCCCTCAGCCATGATGCAAGCAGTGGGTTGGCTCTTAGAGGAAGCTAAGAAAATGTCAATATGCCTTGATGGTGGAAGAGTGGGCATTCCAAGGTAGGCTGTATTTGCATGCAGACCGCCCTAGGTAACACATGTGGCGACTAACTAGCCTCCATGATTGACAGGAAAATCCAATGAATGAAAGAGGCGGGCCAGGGATAGGGGAGGCTAGAGGATACTGGACATCCTCCAGCCAGGATATAAGGTGGGCTTTGTCTGACTTACTGCAGCTTCCAGTGCACATTGTGAGAAGCTCACAGTGTGCAGTGAATTCAGAGTAAACAATTTCAGTGCAAGAGAGGAGCCTGTACCACTGTGCAAGGCTGAAGAGACTGGAGTTTTGCTTTATAACAACATCCAATATTAGTAGCACTTTGTTGCAAAAATAGGACCGAGGGCCAAGAAGGAGAAATAAACTGGGTGAGTTAAAGAATTGCAACTTTTTGAAATGTTGAATCTGACATGCAGGCTTTATCCTTGCACTAATTTCCTCTTGATTATGTCAGTAATAAAGACACAACATCCTCACCTCCATGCTTCTCTCTAAAGCCCCGTACACACGGTCGGACTTTTGCCCAACAAACTTCGTTTTAAGCAAATTGGACCAACAATCCGACCGTGTGTACGCTCCATCGGACAAACTTTTTTCGTTTGGTTTTGTATTTCATCGGACAAAAGTTGGGTCTGCAAACGGACAAACTTTTGCCCAACAAAAGTCCGATGGAGCAAAGTCCTACCGTGTGTACAGAAAACCATCGGACTTTAGTCCGATGGACAAAACAACTAATGTTAAAATCAACCAACAATAGCAGAAGTTGACCAAAGGGTGGCAGTAAAGATCAGAAAAGAGCAGAATAAACAGGTGATGTTGTAAGAAGTTTTAAGAAAGTTTGCAGAAAAGTCAGAGCGTGTGTATGCTATGGGTATTCCCAACCAACTCCGTTCGGACAAAAAACCACGGAAAAGTCCGATGGAAGTCCGACCGTGTGTACGAGGCTTTAGGAGATCTCACCAAGTGACCAGAAGTTCCTCACCTCCATTCTTGTTTCTGGAGATCCCACCAAGTGACCAGAAGTTCCTCACCTCCATGCTTCTCTCTTAGGAAATCCCACCAAGTGACCAGAAGCTCCGCACCTCCATGCTTCTCTCTTAGGAGATCCCACCAAGTGACCAGAAGTTCCTCACCTCCATGCTTCTCTCTTATGAGATCCCACCAAGTGACCAGAAGTTCCTCACCTCCATGCTTCTTTCTGGAGATCCCACCAAGTGACCAGAATTTCCTCACCTCCATGCTTCTCTCTTAGGAGATCCCACCAAGTGACCAGAAGCTCCTCACCTCCATGCTTCTTTCTGGAGATCCCACCAAGTGACCAGAAGGTTCCTTACCTCCATGCTTCTCTCTTAGGAGATCCCACCAAGTGACCAGAAGTTCCTCACCTCCATGCTTCTCTCTTAGGAAATCCCACCAAGTGACCAGAAGTTCCACACCTCCATGCTTCTCTCTTAGGAGATCCCACCAAGTGACCAGTGGTTCCTCACCTCCATGCTTCTCTCTCTTAGGAAATCCCACCGAGTGACCAGAAGTTCCTTACCTACATGCTTCTCTCTTAGGAAATCCCACCGAGTGACCAGAAGTTCCTCACCTCCATGCTTCTCTCTTATGAGATCCCACAAAGTGACCAGAAGTTCCTCACCTCCATGCTTCTTTCTGGAGATCCCACCAAGTGACCAGAAGTTCCTCACCTCCATGCTTCTCTCTTAGGAGATCCCACCAAGTGACCAGAAGCTCCTCACCTCCATGCTTCTTTCTGGAGATCCCACCAAGTTACCAGAAGGTTCCTTACCTCCATGCTTCTCTCTTAGGAGATCCCACCAAGTGACCAGAAGTTCCTCACCTCCATGCTTCTCTCTTAGGAAATCCCACCAAGTGACCAGAAGTTCCACACCTCCATGCTTCTCTCTTAGGAGATCCCACCAAGTGACCAGAGGTTCCTCACCTCCATGCTTCTCTCTCTTAGGAAATCCCACCGAGTGACCAGAAGTTCCTTACCTTGATGCTTCTCTCTTAGGAAATCCCACCGAGTGACCAGAAGTTCCTCACCTCCATGCTTCTCTCTTAGGAGATCCCACCAAGTGACCAGAGGTTCCTCACCTCAATGCTTCTCTCTTAGGAAATCCCACCAAGTGACCAGAAGTTCCTCACCTCAATGCTTCTCTCTTATGAGATCCCACCAAGTGACCAGAGGTTCCTCACCTCCATGCTTCTCTCTTAGGAAATCCCACCAAGTGACCAGAAGTTCCTCACCTCCATGCTTCTCTCTTATGAGATCCCACCAAGTGACCAGAAGTTCCTCACCTCCATGCTTCTTTCTGGAGATCCCACCAAGTGACCAGAAGTTCCTCACCTCCATGCTTCTCTCTTAGGAGATCCCACCAAGTGACCAGAAGCTCCTCACCTCCATGCTTCTTTCTGGAGATCCCACCAAGTGACCAGAAGGTTCCTCACCTCCATGCTTCTCTCTTAGGAGATCCCACCAAGTGACCAGAAGTTTCTCACCTCCATGCTTCTCTCTTAGGAAATCCCACCAAGTGACCAGAAGTTCCTCACCTCCATGCTTCTCTCTTAGGAGATCCCACCAAGTGACCAGAAGCTCGGCACCTCCATGCTTCTCTCTTAGGAGATCCCACCAAGTGACCAGAAGCTCCGCACCTCCAAGCTTCTTCCTGGAGATCCCACCAAGTGACCAGAAGTTCCTCACCTCCTTGCCTCTCTCTTAGAGGAGATCCCACCAAGTGACCAGAAGTTCCTAACCTCCATGCTTCTCACTTGGAGGAGTTTCTATCAAGTGACCAGCAGCTCCCCACCTCCATGTTTCTCTCTTAGAGAAGATCCCACCAAGTGACCAGAAGCTCCTTACCTCTATGTTTTTTCTTGGAAGATCCACCAAGTGACCAGAAGTTCCTCACCTCTAGGGATGAGCTTCGTGTTCGAGTCGAACATACGTTCGACTCGAACATCGGCTGTTCGATCGTTCGACGAAGATCGAACGATTTGGGCCGTTCGCGCCAAATTCGAGTGACGCGAACGGCCCACAATGCACTACGCCATCGCAGTGTCATCCAGGCGCTGTGATTGGCCAAGCATGCACTGTGACCCCGCATGCTTGGCCAATCACAGCGCCGGCAGCGAGGAGAGCAATGATTGGCCACAGGCAGGATGCCTGTGGCCAATTATTGCTGAGGGTGTTTAGTACACGCCCCACACTATAAAAGGCCGCCAGCACGGCGGCCTAGTGTAGTGTGTTCCGGAGCAGGGATAGAGCAGCATAGGCAGGGACAGTGACTGTTATTTCTTTCTTGCTTAACCTGGATTCCTTTAGTTTAGGGAAAGAGAAGGATAGGTAGGGAGAGTGTCAGTGTGTTTTGTGCTTGTGCTATAGTGTGCTTAAAAAAAACATTTATTCTAGGGACAGAAAACTGTAGGTAGGGACAGTGTCAGTTTCTTTCACTCTGCAAGTCCTTGTTTCCAGGGACCTGGAAGGACAGTGAGTGAATTGTCCTTGTGCTATATTGTGCTTAAAAAAACATTTATTCTAGGGACAGAAAACTGTAGGTAGGGAGAGTGTTTTTTTTCTTTCACTCTGCAAGTCCTTGTTTCCAGGGACCTGTAAGGACAGTGAGTGAATTGTTCTTGTGCTATATTGTGATTAAAAAAAACATTTTTTCTAGGGACAGAAAACTGTAGGTAGGGAGAGTGTTTTTTTTCTTTCACTCTGCAAGTCCTTGTTTCCAGGGACCTGTAAGGACAGTGAGTGAATTGTCCTTGTGCTATATTGTGATTAAAAAAAACATTTATTCTAGGGACAGAAAACTGTAGGTAGGGAGAGTGTCAGTTTATTTCACTCTGCAAGTCCTTGTTTCCAGGGACCTGTAAGGACAGTGAGTGAATTGTCCTTGTGCTATATTGTGATTAAAAAAAACATTTTTTCTAGGGACAGAAAACTGTAGGTAGGGAGAGTGTTTTTTTTCTTTCACTCTGTAAGTCCTTGTTTCCAGGGACCTGTAAGGACAGTGAGTGAATTGTCCTTGTGCTATATTGTGATTAAAAAAAACATTTTTTCTAGGGACAGAAAACTGTAGGTAGGGAGAGTGTTTTTTTTCTTTCACTCTGCAAGTCCTTGTTTCCAGGGACCTGTAAGGACAGTGAGTGAATTGTCCTTGTGCTATATTGTGATTAAAAAAAACATTTTTTCTAGGGACAGAAAACTGTAGGTAGGGAGAGTGTTTTTTTTCTTTCACTCTGCAAGTCCTTGTTTCCAGGGACCTGTAAGGACAGTGAGTGAATTGTCCTTGTGCTATATTGTGCTTAAAAAAAACATTTATTCTAGGGACAGAAAACTGTAGGTAGGGAGAGTGTCAGTTTATTTCACTCTGCAAGTCCTTGTTTCCAGGGACCTGTAAGGACAGTGAGTGAATTGTTCTTGTGCTATATTGTGATTAAAAAAAACATTTTTTCTAGGGACAGAAAACTGTAGGTAGGGAGAGTGTTTTTTTTCTTTCACTCTGCAAGTCCTTGTTTCCAGGGACCTGTAAGGACAGTGAGTGAATTGTCCTTGTGCTATATTGTGATTAAAAAAAACATTTTTTCTAGGGACAGAAAACTGTAGGTAGGGAGAGTGTTTTTTTTCTTTCACTCTGCAAGTCCTTGTTTCCAGGGACCTGTAAGGACAGTGAGTGAATTGTCCTTGTGCTATATTGTGATTAAAAAAAACATTTTTTCTAGGGACAGAAAACTGTAGGTAGGGAGAGTGTTTTTTTTCT
Organism: Rana muscosa; assembly: GCA_029206835.1. NCBI lineage: Eukaryota > Metazoa > Chordata > Amphibia > Anura > Ranidae > Rana > Rana muscosa. The sequence continues at coordinate 69,147,898 of CM055117.1, read as the reverse complement.
TTCACTCTGCAAGTCCTTGTTTCCAGGGACCTGTAAGGACAGTGAGTGAATTGTCCTTGTGCTATATTGTGATTAAAAAAAACATTTTTTCTAGGGACAGAAAACTGTAGGTAGGGAGAGTGTTTTTTTTCTTTCACTCTGCAAGTCCTTGTTTCCAGGGACCTGTAAGGACAGTGAGTGAATTGTCCTTGTGCTATATTGTGATTAAAAAAAACATTTTTTCTAGGGACAGAAAACTGTAGGTAGGGAGAGTGTTTTTTTTCTTTCACTCTGCAAGTCCTTGTTTCCAGGGACCTGTAAGGACAGTGAGTGAATTGTCCTTGTGCTATATTGTGATTAAAAAAAACATTTTTTCTAGGGACAGAAAACTGTAGGTAGGGAGAGTGTCAGTTTATTTCACTCTGCAAGTCCTTGTTTCCAGGGACCTGTAAGGACAGTGAGTGAATTGTCCTTGTGCTATATTGTGATTAAAAAAAACATTTATTCTAGGGACAGAAAACTGTAGGTAGGGAGAGTGTCAGTTTATTTCACTCTGCAAGTCCTTGTTTCCAGGGACCTGTAAGGACAGTGAGTGAATTGTTCTTGTGCTATATTGTGATTAAAAAAAACATTTTTTCTAGGGACAGAAAACTGTAGGTAGGGAGAGTGTTTTTTTTCTTTCACTCTGCAAGTCCTTGTTTCCAGGGACCTGTAAGGACAGTGAGTGAATTGTCCTTGTGCTATATTGTGCTTAAAAAAAACATTTATTCTAGGGACAGAAAACTGTAGGTAGGGAGAGTGTTTTTTTTCTTTCACTCTGCAAGTCCTTGTTTCCAGGGACCTGTAAGGACAGTGAGTGAATTGTTCTTGTGCTATATTGTGATTAAAAAAAACATTTTTTCTAGGGACAGAAAACTGTAGGTAGGGAGAGTGTTTTTTTTCTTTCACTCTGCAAGTCCTTGTTTCCAGGGACCTGTAAGGACAGTGAGTGAATTGTCCTTGTGCTATATTGTGCTTAAAAAAAACATTTATTCTAGGGACAGAAAACTGTAGGTAGGGAGAGTGTTTTTTTTCTTTCACTCTGCAAGTCCTTGTTTCCAGGGACCTGTAAGGACAGTGAGTGAATTGTTCTTGTGCTATATTGTGATTAAAAAAACATTTTTTCTAGGGACAGAAAACTGTAGGTAGGGAGAGTGTTTTTTTTCTTTCACTCTGCAAGTCCTTGTTTCCAGGGACCTGTAAGGACAGTGAGTGAATTGTCCTTGTGCTATATTGTGCTTAAAAAAAACATTTATTCTAGGGACAGAAAACTGTAGGTAGGGAGAGTGTCAGTTTATTTCACTCTGCAAGTCCTTGCTTCCAGGGACCTGTAAGGACAGTGAGTGAATTGTCCTTGTGCTATATTGTGATTAAAAAAACATTTTTTCTAGGGACAGAAAACTGTAAGTAGGGAGAGTGTTTTTTTTCTTTCACTCTGCAAGTCCTTGTTTCCAGGGACCTGTAAGGACAGTGAGTGAATTGTTCTTGTGCTATATTGTGATTAAAAAAAACATTTTTTCTAGGGACAGAAAACTGTAGGTAGGGAGAGTGTTTTTTTTCTTTCACTCTGCAAGTCCTTGTTTCCAGGGACCTGTAAGGACAGTGAGTGAATTGTCCTTGTGCTATATTGTGCTTAAAAAAAACATTTATTCTAGGGACAGAAAACTGTAGGTAGGGAGAGTGTTTTTTTTCTTTCACTCTGCAAGTCCTTGTTTCCAGGGACCTGTAAGGACAGTGAGTGAATTGTTCTTGTGCTATATTGTGATTAAAAAAACATTTTTTCTAGGGACAGAAAACTGTAGGTAGGGAGAGTGTTTTTTTTCTTTCACTCTGCAAGTCCTTGTTTCCAGGGACCTGTAAGGACAGTGAGTGAATTGTCCTTGTGCTATATTGTGCTTAAAAAAAACATTTATTCTAGGGACAGAAAACTGTAGGTAGGGAGAGTGTCAGTTTATTTCACTCTGCAAGTCCTTGCTTCCAGGGACCTGTAAGGACAGTGAGTGAATTGTCCTTGTGCTATATTGTGATTAAAAAAACATTTTTTCTAGGGACAGAAAACTGTAGGTAGGGAGAGTGTTTTTTTTCTTTCACTCTGCAAGTCCTTGTTTCCAGGGACCTGTAAGGACAGTGAGTGAATTGTCCTTGTGCTATATTGTGCTTAAAAAAACATTTATTCTAGGGACAGAAAACTGTAGGTAGGGAGAGTGTCAGTTTATTTCACTCTGCAAGTCCTTGTTTCCAGGGACCTGTAAGGACAGTGAGTGAATTGTCCTTGTGCTATATTGTGATTAAAAAAAACATTTTTTCTAGGGACAGAAAACTGTAGGTAGGGAGAGTGTTTTTTTTCTTTCACTCTGCAAGTCCTTGTTTCCAGGGACCTGTAAGGACAGTGAGTGAATTGTCCTTGTGCTATATTGTGCTTAAAAAAAACATTTATTCTAGGGACAGAAAACTGTAGGTAGGGAGAGTGTTTTTTTTCTTTCACTCTGCAAGTCCTTGTTTCCAGGGACCTGTAAGGACAGTGAGTGAATTGTTCTTGTGCTATATTGTGCTTAAAAAAAACATTTATTCTAGGGACAGAAAACTGTAGGTAGGGAGAGTGTCAGTTTCTTTCACTGTGAAAGTCCTTGTTTCAAGGGACAGAGAAGGACACCTGAAGGTAGCCCTTATTGCTTTTTTCCCATCTCCCTGCAGGCCATCTATTAGAATGTCTGGAAGGCAAACAAGGAGAGGCAGACAGTCAGGAGGCAATAAAAGAGGGCAAGCAGGCTCTGTGTCTGGGGGCAACAGTGCTGGTCGTGGACGCGGTGCATTGTCATCAGCACATGGCCATGGGACACGCTTGTCCTTCTTTTCGGCAGCTGGACATGTTGAGTCACATCATGCCGAAGACTTGGTAGAGTGGATGACCAAGCCCTCCTCCTCCTCCTCATCCTCTCTCACCCAGGCTCAGGGTACTGGAAAAGCAGCTGCCAAAGCGTCGTCTTCCCTGGTATCAATGTCAGACAAATCATCAGTCACTCCTTCCCTAGACCCACCATGTCCTCCTCCTGAGGAGTCCCCCGAACTGTTTCAGCACAGTGTTGGGTACATGCTCCAGGAGGATGCCCAGCGTTTCGAAGGGTCTGATGATGAAACCCAGCTAGAGGAAGGCAGTAGCGTGAGAGCAGACAGAGGGGATGCTCAAGAAGGACACCAATCTGGCAGTCATGTTCCAGCAGCTGCAGCATACTGCCAGATTGGCTCCAGTGATGAGGAGGGAGGGGATGATGAGGTCACTGACTCCACGTGGGTGCCTAATAGGAGAGAGGAGGAGGAGGAGGATGAGGAGGAGGCACATCTCCAACGAGGCAGGATGCCCTTTGGTGGCCAGCGTAAGGGCAGTACACCGACGGAATCACACCGCAGAGCTCCGCCTGTGCAGGGCGCTGCCTCTGCCCGTCATTCAAAAAGTTCTTTGGTGTGGGCCTTTTTTGAGGCTAGTGCATCAGATCGCACAGCTGCTGTTTGCAACATATGTCTCAAGCGTATATCGCGTGGCCAAAACATCAGCCGCTTGGGTACCACATGCCTGACCAGACATATGTTGACCTGCCATGCAGCTCGTTGGCAAGCCTACCTCAAAGACCCACACCAAAGAACAAAGCGGACCTCTCCTTGCACCGCATCAGCTGGGATCTCCAACCCCACTATAACTTCAGTCCTCTCTGAAACATGCACTGAGAGGAATGAAGGTGTAGAATTAGGTGTGTCACAGCCAAGTACTTGCGCCCAATCTGCTAGCAGTACACCGACGTCCGATTCTAGCAGGCAAATTTCCCTGCCCCAGCTGCTGGACCGTCGAAAGAAGTTCACTCCCAGCCATCCACATGCCCAGCGGTTGAATGCTAGCTTGGCTAAATTGCTAGCGCTTCAACTGCTGCCTTTTCAGTTGGTAGACTCGGCCCCCTTCCGTGAGTTTGTGCAATGTGCGGTTCCTCAGTGGCAGGTTCCCAAACGCCACTTTTTCTCACGGAAGGCTATTCCGGCTCTCTACCGGCATGTGGAAGGCAATGTCTTGGCCTCGCTGGACAGGGCGGTCAGCGGTAAGGTGCATATTACCGCTGACTCATGGTCCAGCAGGCATGGACAGGGACGTTACCTTTCTTTCACGGCCCATTGGGTCACTCTTTTGGCAGCTGGGAAGGATTCAGGACAAGGTGCAGTAGTGTTGGAGGTTGTCCCACCGCCACGCCTCCAAAATGCTACTACTGGTTGTGACACACCTCTCTCCTCCACCCCCTCCTCTTCTTCTTCCTCCATGGCCTCTTCCTGTGGTTTGTCCTATGAACCAGCGGTGCTCCGTAGCCGTTCACGGGGCTACGCAAGTACGCAGGCAAAAAGATGCCATGCCGTGCTTGCGCTGGTGTGTTTGGGGGACAGAAGCCACACTGGGGCAGAGGTCCTGTCTGCTCTGCAGGGCCAGGCCGAGAGGTGGTTGACGCCACGCCAGCTTAAGCCAGGAATGGTGGTTTGCGACAATGGCACCAACCTCCTCTCCGCCCTCCGACAGGGACAACTGACCCATGTGCCCTGTGTGGCTCACGTCCTTAACCTGGTGGTGCAGCGCTTCTTGGGCAGGTACCCGGGCTTACAGGATGTCCTGAGGCAGGCCAGGAAAGTCTGTGTGCATTTCCGCAGATCTTATAATGCCAGTGCTCGCCTGGCTGAGCTGCAAAAGGAGTTGAACCTGCCCAAGAACCGCCTTATATGTGACATGCCCACCAGGTGGAACTCAACGTTGGCCATGCTGCAGCGGCTGCACACGCAGCAGAGGGCCATCAATGAGTACCTGTGCGACTACGGCACCAGGACAGGGTCAGGGGAGCTTGGTTTTTTTTCTCCACGCCAGTGGGGCATGATCAGGGATGCATGCACTGTCCTGGCACCATTTGAGGAGGCCACGAGGATGGTGAGCAGTGACAGTGCATGCATCAGTGACACTGTACCTCTTGTCCACCTGTTGGAGCACACGCTGCGTGGAATAATGGACAGGGCACTTGAGGCAGAACAGAGGCAGGAAGAGGAGGACTTCCTTGCCTCTCAAGGCCCCCTTTACCCAGACAGTGTTCCTTCTGTCCCACCCATCGCACAGGAAGAGGAGGAGGAGGAGGAGGAGGAGGAGGAGGATTGTGTCAGCATGGAGGTGGAGGCTGGCACTCAGCATCATCAGCAGCAGTCTTTTAGGGATGATTTACAGTCCCAAGAAACCAGTGGACTTGTACGTGGCTGGGAGGAGGTGGCTGCGGATCATGTCGTCCTTAGTGACCCAGAGGACTCCGGAGCGAATGCCTCAGCAAACCTACGCTGCATGGCCTCCCTGATCCTGCAAAGTCTGCGGAAGGATCCTCGTATTCTTCGGATCAAGGAGAGGGACCATTACTGGCTGGCCACTCTCCTTGATCCACGGTACAAGGGTAAGGTTGCGGACCTTATGTTACCGTCGCAGAGGGAGCAGAGGATGAGACAACTCCGGGAGGCCTTGCAGAAAGGTCTGTGCAACGCGTTCCCAGAGACTGGGAGGTTGCAAACTCCTGGTCCTGGACAACGAGTTGCTGAGGCTTCGGCCAGTCAAAGAAGGAGCGGTGGGGAAGGTGGCCGTCTGACCGATGCGTTCAGACAATTCTTTAGTCCGCAGCCCCAAAGTATGATCGGTTCCAGCAACCATCGCCAGCGTCTGATAAACATGGTGCAGGAATATCTAGGGGCAAGGTCAGACTTGGACACCTTCCCCACCGAAAATCCTCTGGCTTACTGGGTCTTGAGGATGGATCACTGGCCAGAGCTTGCACAGTATGCAATTGAGCTACTGGCCTGTCCTGCATCCAGCGTTCTTTCGGAACGCACATTCAGTGCTGCTGGAGGATTTGTCACGGATCACAGGGTGCGCCTGTCCACCGACTCGGTTGATCGACTGACTTTCATCAAGATGAACCAGTCTTGGATCACCACCAGCTACCACACACCTGATGCTGATATAACAGACTAATTGATTTTACCATGTCACATCCCTTCAAGACTGATGCTGATGCTGAGTGCCTGTGCTGTTATGTTGACTGGCTATCCTCCTCCTCCGAGTCCTCAATGATACGATTGATGATGATAGCTTGGAAGATCATTTTTGTTTATGGGTGCCGCCACCAGTGCCTAACGCCCAATTTTTCAGCCCCTGTTTAACAGGGGCGTGTAATTACAATTTTTGAAGCAATACTTTGCAACAGGGCTCATTGCTGTGCTCCAAGTACAGTATCTGTGAGGAGTTGCAGTGTTGTGCCACCAGTGCCTAAGGCCCAATTTTTCAGCCCCTGTTTAAAAGGGGCGTGTCATTACAATTTTTGAAGCAATACTTTGCAACAGGGCTCATTGCTGTGCTCCAAGTACAGTATCTGTGAGGGGTTGCAGTGTTGTGCCACCAGTGCCTAAGGCCCAATTTTTCAGCCCCTGTTCAACAGGGGCATGTAATTACAATTCTTGATCTAATAATTCACAGCAGGGCCCATTGCTGCACCCACCAAGAGTAACTGTCAGGGCTTACAGTGTTGTGGCACCAGCACCACCATCAAAGGCCCAATTTTTACTACCACTGTTCAACAATTATATGTAATTAAAATTCCTGATATAATAGTTGACAGCAGGGCGTTCCAGCACCAACCAAGAGTAACTGTGAGTGCTTACAGTGTTGTGCCAACACCAACAACTAAGGGGCCTATTTCTGCAGAGTATATACGGCAGGTCCCTACTTTCAAACATCCAACTTACAAACGACTCCTACTTGCAAACGCAAGAAGACAACAGGAAGTGAGAGGAAATCTACCACTAGGAAGGAAAATTCTCTCCTGTAAGAATAAATATAGGAGAAAGGTGTCTCCTCTGTACTGATGCTTTATCAGCAATCCTTGTTTCAAGAAAAACACCACATTTCAAAAACAGTTGTCATTGGGACGGAAAGTGAGGTGAAATGTTCTGAACAGGGGCACAGACAGCAAAACAAATGTTACAGGGGTGATAACCCTTACCTATGTTTTCCAAAAAGTTTAAAAATAGATTTTTGGTCTGGAGCTACACTTCAACAATGTACCTGTTCAAAATTACAAACAGATTCTACATAAGAACAAACCTACAGTCCCTGTCTTGTATGCACCGCCTGTATAGGGCTGTTCAGAGTATATAGGGCCTTTTTTATTTTATGTGCGGGGTTCCCCTTAATATCCATACAAGACCCAAAGGGGCTGGTAATGGGCTGGGGTAGGGGGGGGGGTCATGGGGTAGCTATGCCATTTTTCTTAAAGAATTTCATCCATATTACCGGGACCAGACATTACATTAAAGCCGCAAGCAGTTTTAAATGGCTTTTTTTTCCTTTAGAAGTGTCATTTTGTGCAGGGACAGTTCTAAACACGGGAAACACGTGGCACTTCACAGGCATACTTTAGACACCCCCCAGGTACGATATTTAAAGGAATATTTGACTTTTTTTTTTCACTTTATGCATCATTAAAATGACTGCTCCCGAAAAACGACCGTTTTTAAAACTTCTTTTTGCATTGATACATGTCCCCTGGTGCAGAACCCGGGTTCCCAAACCCTTTTTAGGACAATAACATGCATAATAGTTGTTATAATTAGCACTTTAGAATTCGAACGTTCGCATCCATTGTATTTAATAGGGTTCTAATGTTCGTTCGAACTTTCGGTCCGTTCGCGGGTTCTGGTGCGAACCGAACCCGGGGGTGTTCGGCTCATCACTACTCACCTCCATGTCTCTCTCTTAGATGATATATCACCAAGTGACCAGAAGCTGCTCACCTCCTTGTTTCTCTGTTAGAGGAGATCTCACCAAGTGAGCAGAAGCTTCTGACCGCTATGCGTTTCTATTAGGGGATCCACCAAGTGACCAGAAGCTCCTCACCTCAATGCTTCTCTCTTAGGAAATCTCACCAAGTGACCAGAAGCTCCTCACCTCCTTGTTTCTCTGTTAGAGGAGATCCCACCAAGTGACCAGAAGCTCCTCACCTCCATGCTTCTCTCTTAGGAGATCCCACCAAGTGACCAGAAGTTCCTCACCTCCATGCTTCTCTCTTAGGAAATCCCACCAAGTGACCAGAAGCTCTGCACCTACATGCTTCTTTCTGGAGATCCCACCAAGTGACAAGAAGTTCCTCACCTCCATGCTTCTCTCTTAGGAGATCCCACCAAGTGACCAGAAGCTCCTCACCTCCATGCTTCTTTCTGGAGATCCCACCAAGTGACCAGAAGGTTCCTCACCCCCATGCTTCTCTCTTAGGAGATCCCACCAAGTGACCAGAAGCTCCACACCTCCATGCTTCTTTCTGGAGATCCCACCAAGTGGCCAGAAGTTCCTCACTTCCATTCTTCTCTCTTAGGAGATACCACCAAGTGACCAAAATTTCCTTACCTCCATGCTTCTCTCTTAGGAGATCCCACCAAGTGACTAGAAGCTCCGCACCTCCATGCTTCTTTCTGGAGATCCCACCAAGTGACCAGAAGGTTTCTTACCTCCATGCTTCTCTCTTAGGAGATCCCACCAAGTGACCAGAAGTTCCTCACCTCCATGCTTCTCTCTTAGGAAATCCCACCAAGTGACCAGAAGTTCCACACCTCCATGCTTCTCTCTTATGAGATCCCACCAAGTGACCAGAGGTTCCTCATTTCCATGCTTCTCTCTTAGGAAATCCCACCAAGTGACCAGAAGTTCCTCACCTCCATGCTTCTCTCTTATGAGATCCCACCAAGTGACCAGAAGTTCCTCACCTCCATGCTTCTTTCTGGAGATCCCACCAAGTGACCAGAAGTTCCTCACCTCCATGCTTCTCTCTTAGGAGATCCCACCAAGTGACCAGAAGCTCCTCACCTCCATGCTTCTCTCTTAGGAAATCCCACCAAGTGACCAGAAGTTCCTCACCTCCATGCTTCTCTCTTAGGAAATCCCACCAAGTAACCAGAAGTTCCTCACCTCCATTCTTCTCTCTTAGGAGATCCCACCAAGTTGCCAGAAGCTCTGCACCTACATGCTTCTTTCTGGAGATCCCACCAAGTGACAAGAAGTTCCTCACCTCCATGCTTCTCTCTTAGGAGATCCCACCAAGTGACCAGAAGCTCCTCACCTCCATGCTTCTTTCTGGAGATCCCACCAAGTGACCAGAAGGTTCCTCACCCCCATGCTTCTCTCTTAGGAGATCCCACCAAGTGACCAGAAGCTCCACAGCTCCATGCTTCTTTCTGGAGATCCCACCAAGTGGCCAGAAGTTCCTCACTTCCATTCTTCTCTCTTAGGAGATACCACCAAGTGACCAAAAGTTCCTTACCTCCATGCTTCTCTCTTAGGAGATCCCACCAAGTGACTAGAAGCTCCGCACCTCCATGCTTCTTTCTGGAGATCCCACCAAGTGACCAGAAGGTTCCTTACCTCCATGCTTCTCTCTTAGGAGATCCCACCAAGTGACCAGAAGTTCCTCACCTCCATGCTTCTCTCTTAGGAAATCCCACCAAGTGACCAGAAGTTCCACACCTCCATGTTTCTCTCTTAGGAGATCCCACCAAGTGACCAGAGGTTCCTCACCTCCATGCTTCTCTCTCTTAGGAAATCCCACCGAGTGACCAGAAGTTCCTTACCTACATGCTTCTCTCTTAGGAAATCCCCCCGAATGACCAGAAGTTCCTCACCTCCATGCTTCTCTCTTAGGAGATCCCACCAAGTGACCAGAGGTTCCTCACCTCAATGCTTCTCTCTTAGGAGATCCCACCAAGTGACTAGAAGCTCCGCACCTCCATGCTTCTTTCTGGAGATCCCACCAAGTGACCAGAAGGTTTCTTACCTCCATGCTTCTCTCTTAGGAGATCCCACCAAGTGACCAGAAGTTCCTCACCTCCATGCTTCTCTCTTAGGAAATCCCACCAAGTGACCAGAAGTTCCACACCTCCATGCTTCTCTCTTATGAGATCCCACCAAGTGACCAGAGGTTCCCCACCTCCATGCTTCTCTCTTAGGAAATCCCACCAAGTGACCAGAAGTTCCTCACCTCCATGCTTCTCTCTTATGAGATCCCACCAAGTGACCAGAAGTTCCTCACCTCCATGCTTCTTTCTGGAGATCCCACCAAGTGACCAGAAGTTCCTCACCTCCATGCTTCTCTCTTAGGAGATCCCACCAAGTGACCAGAAGTTCCTCACCTCCATGCTTCTTTCTGGAGATCCCACCAAGTGACCAGAAGTTCCTCACCTCCATGCTTCTCTCTTAGGAGATCCCACCAAGTGACCAGAAGTTCCTCACCTCCATGCTTCTCTCTTAGGAAATCCCACCAAGTGACCAGAAGTTCCACACCTCCATGCTTCTCTCTTATGAGATCCCACCAAGTGACCACAGATTCCTCACCTCCATGCTTCTCTCTTAGGAAATCCCACCAAGTGACCAGAAGTTCCTCACCTCCATGCTTCTCTCTTATGAGATCCCACCAAGTGACCAGAAGTTCCTCACCTCCATGCTTCTTTCTGGAGATCCCACCAAGTGACCAGAAGTTCCTCACCTCCATGCTTCTCTCTTAGGAGAACCCACCAAGTGACCAGAAGCTCCTCACCTCCATGCTTCTCTCTTAGGAAATCCCACCAAGTGACCAGAAGTTCCTCACCTCCATGCTTCTCTCTTAGGAAATCCCACCAAGTGACCAGAAGTTCCTCACCTCCATGCTTCTCTCTTAGGAGATCCCACCAAGTTGCCAGAAGCTCTGCACCTACATGCTTCTTTCTGGAGATCCCACCAAGTGACAAGAAGTTCCTCACCTCCATGCTTCTCTCTTAGGAGATCCCACCAAGTGACCAGAAGCTCCTCACCTCCATGCTTCTTTCTGGAGATCCCACCAAGTGACCAGAAGGTTCCTCACCCCCATGCTTCTCTCTTAGGAGATCCCACCAAGTGACCAGAAGCTCCACACCTCCATGCTTCTTTCTGGAGATCCCACCAAGTGGCCAGAAGTTCCTCACTTCCATTCTTCTCTCTTAGGAGATACCACCAGGTGACCAAAAGTTCCTTACCTCCATGCTTCTCTCTTAGGAGACCCCACCAAGTGACTAGAAGCTCCGCACCTCCATGCTTCTTTCTGGAGATCCCACCAAGTGACCAGAAGGTTCCTTACCTCCATGCTTCTCTCTTAGGAGATCCCACCAAGTGACCAGAAGTTCCTCACCTCCATGCTTCTCTCTTAGGAAATCCCACCAAGTGACCAGAAGTTCCACACCTCCATGCTTCTTTCTTAGGAGATCCCACCAAGTGACCAGAAGTTCCTCACCTCCATGCTTCTCTCTTAGGAAATCCCACCAAGTGACCAGAAGTTCCTCACCTCCATGCTTCTCTCTTAGGAGATCCCACCAAGTTGCCAGAAGCTCTGCACCTACATGCTTCTTTCTGGAGATCCCACCAAGTGACAAGAAGTTCCTCACCTCCATGCTTCTCTCTTAGGAGATCCCACCAAGTGACCAGAAGCTCCTCACCTCCATGCTTCTTTCTGGAGATCCCACCAAGTGACCAGAAGGTTCCTCACCCCCATGCTTCTCTCTTAGGAGATCCCACCAAGTGACCAGAAGCTCCACACCTCCATGCTTCTTTCTGGAGATCCCACCAAGTGGCCAGAAGTTCCTCACTTCCATTCTTCTCTCTTAGGAGATACCACCAAGTGACCAAAAGTTCCTTACCTCCATGCTTCTCTCTTAAGAGATCCCACCAAGTGACTAGAAGCTCCGCACCTCCATGCTTCTTTCTGGAGATCCCACCAAGTGACCAGAAGGTTCCTTACCTCCATGCTTCTCTCTTAGGAGATCCCACCAAGTGACCAGAAGTTCCTTACCTCCATGCTTCTCTCTTAGGAAATCCCACCAAGTGACCAGAAGTTCCACACCTCCATGCTTCTCTCTTAGGAGATCCCACCAAGTGACCAGAGGTTCCTCACCTCCATGCTTCTCTCTCTTAGGAAATCCCACCGAGTGACCAGAAGTTCCTTACCTACATGCTTCTCTCTTAGGAAATCCCCCCGAGTGACCAGAAGTTCCTCACCTCCATGCTTCTCTCCTAGGAGATCCCACCAAGTGACCAGAGGTTCCTCACCTCAATGCTTCTCTCTTAGGAAATCCCACCAAGTGACCAGAAGTTCCTCACCTCAATGCTTCTCTCTTATGAGATCCCACCAAGTGACCAGAGGTTCCTCACCTCCATGCTTCTCTCTTAGGAAATCCCACCAAGTGACCAGAAGTTCCTCACCTCCATGCTTCTCTCTTATGAGATCCCACCAAGTGACCAGAAGTTCCTCACCTCCATGCTTTTTTCTGGAGATCCCACCAAGTGACCAGAAGTTCCTCACCTCCATGCTTCTCTCTTAGGAGATCCCACCAAGTGACCAGAAGCTCCTCACCTCCATGCTTCTTTCTGGAGATCCCACCAAGTGACCAGAAGGTTCCTCACCTCCATGCTTCTCTCTTAGGAAATCCCACCAAGTGACCAGAAGTTCCTCACCTCCATGCTTCTCTCTTAGGAGATCCCACCAAGTGACCAGAAGTTCCTCACCTCCATGCTTCTTTCTGGAGATCCCACCAAGTGACCAGAAGTTCCTCACTCCATGCTTCTCTCTTAGGAGATCCCACCAAGTGACCAGAAGCTCCTCACCTCCATGCTTCTCTCTTAGGAAATCCCACCAAGTGACCAGAAGCTCTGCACCTACATGCTTCTTTCTGGAGATCCCACCAAGTGACAAGAAGTTCCTCACCTCCATGCTTCTCTCTTATGAGATCCCACCAAGTGACCAGAAGTTCCTCACCTCCATGCTTCTTTCTGGAGATCCCACCAAGTGACCAGAAGTTCCTCACCTCCATGCTTCTCTCTTAGGAGATCCCACCAAGTGACCAGAAGCTCCTCACCTCCATGCTTCTCTCTTAGGAAATCCCACCAAGTGACCAGAAGTTCCTCACCTCCATGCTTCTCTCTTAGGAAATCCCACCAAGTAACCAGAAGTTCCTCACCTCCATTCTTCTCTCTTAGGAGATCCCACCAAGTTGCCAGAAGCTCTGCACCTACATGCTTCTTTCTGGAGATCCCACCAAGTGACAAGAAGTTCCTCACCTCCATGCTTCTCTCTTAGGAGATCCCACCAAGTGACCAGAAGCTCCTCACCTCCATGCTTCTTTCTGGAGATCCCACCAAGTGACCAGAAGGTTCCTCACCCCCATGCTTCTCTCTTAGGAGATCCCACCAAGTGACCAGAAGCTCCACACCTCCATGCTTCTTTCTGGAGATCCCACCAAGTGGCCAGAAGTTCCTCACTTCCATTCTTCTCTCTTAGGAGATACCACCAAGTGACCAAAAGTTCCTTACCTCCATGCTTCTCTCTTAGGAGATCCCACCAAGTGACTAGAAGCTCCGCACCTCCATGCTTCTTTCTGGAGATCCCACCAAGTGACCAGAAGGTTCCTTACCTCCATGCTTCTCTCTTAGGAGATCCCACCAAGTGACCAGAAGTTCCTCACCTCCATGCTTCTCTCTTAGGAAATCCCACCAAGTGACCAGAAGTTCCACACCTCCATGTTTCTCTCTTAGGAGATCCCACCAAGTGACCAGAGGTTCCTCACCTCCATGCTTCTCTCTCTTAGGAAATCCCACCGAGTGACCAGAAGTTCCTTACCTACATGCTTCTCTCTTAGGAGATCCCACCAAGTGACCAGAGGTTCCTCACCTCAATGCTTCTCTCTTAGGAGATCCCACCAAGTGACTAGAAGCTCCGCACCTCCATGCTTCTTTCTGGAGATCCCACCAAGTGACCAGAAGGTTTCTTACCTCCATGCTTCTCTCTTAGGAGATCCCACCAAGTGACCAGAAGTTCCTCACCTCCATGCTTCTCTCTTAGGAAATCCCACCAAGTGACCAGAAGTTCCACACCTCCATGGTTCTCTCTTATGAGATCCCACCAAGTGACCAGAGGTTCCCCACCTCCATGCTTCTCTCTTAGGAAATCCCACCAAGTGACCAGAAGTTCCTCACCTCCATGCTTCTCTCTTATGAGATCCCACCAAGTGACCAGAAGTTCCTCACCTCCATGCTTCTTTCTGGAGATCCCACCAAGTGACCAGAAGTTCCTCACCTCCATGCTTCTCTCTTAGGAGATCCCACCAAGTGACCAGAAGTTCCTCACCTCCATGCTTCTCTCTTAGGAAATCCCACCAAGTGACCAGAAGTTCCACACCTCCATGCTTCTCTCTTATGAGATCCCACCAAGTGACCACAGGTTCCTCACCTCCATGCTTCTCTCTTAGGAAATCCCACCAAGTGACCAGAAGTTCCTCACCTCCATGCTTCTCTCTTATGAGATCCCACCAAGTGACCAGAAGTTCCTCACCTCCATGCTTCTTTCTGGAGATCCCACCAAGTGACCAGAAGTTCCTCACCTCCATGCTTCTCTCTTAGGAGATCCCACCAAGTGACCAGAAGCTCCTCACCTCCATGCTTCTCTCTTAGGAAATCCCACCAAGTGACCAGAAGTTCCTCACCTCCATGCTTCTCTCTTAGGAAATCCCACCAAGTGACCAGAAGTTCCTCACCTCCATGCTTCTCTCTTAGGAGATCCCACCAAGTTGCCAGAAGCTCTGCACCTACATGCTTCTTTCTGGAGATCCCACCAAGTGACAAGAAGTTCCTCACCTCCATGCTTCTCTCTTAGGAGATCCCACCAAGTGACCAGAAGCTCCTCACCTCCATGCTTCTTTCTGGAGATCCCACCAAGTGACCAGAAGGTTCCTCACCCCCATGCTTCTCTCTTAGGAGATCCCACCAAGTGACCAGAAGCTCCACACCTCCATGCTTCTTTCTGGAGATCCCACCAAGTGGCCAGAAGTTCCTCACTTCCATTCTTCTCTCTTAGGAGATACCACCAAGTGACCAAAAGTTCCTTACCTCCATGCTTCTCTCTTAGGAGATCCCACCAAGTGACTAGAAGCTCCGCACCTCCATGCTTCTTTCTGGAGATCCCACCAAGTGACCAGAAGGTTCCTTACCTCCATGCTTCTCTCTTAGGAGATCCCACCAAGTGACCAGAAGTTCCTCACCTCCATGCTTCTCTCTTAGGAAATCCCACCAAGTGACCAGAAGTTCCACACCTCCATGCTTCTCTCTTAGGAGATCCCACCAAGTGACCAGAAGTTCCTCACCTCCATGCTTTTCTCTTAGGAAATCCCACCAAGTGACCAGAAGTTCCTCACCTCCATGCTTCTCTCTTAGGAGATCCCACCAAGTTGCCAGAAGCTCTGCACCTACATGCTTCTTTCTGGAGATCCCACCAAGTGACAAGAAGTTCCTCACCTCCATGCTTCTCTCTTAGGAGATCCCACCAAGTGACCAGAAGCTCCTCACCTCCATGCTTCTTTCTGGAGATCCCACCAAGTGACCAGAAGGTTCCTCACCCCCATGCTTCTCTCTTAGGAGATCCCACCAAGTGACCAGAAGCTCCACACCTCCATGCTTCTTTCTGGAGATCCCACCAAGTGGCCAGAAGTTCCTCACTTCCATTCTTCTCTCTTAGGAGATACCACCAAGTGACCAAAAGTTCCTTACCTCCATGCTTCTCTCTTAGGAGATCCCACCAAGTGACTAGAAGCTCCGCACCTCCATGCTTCTTTCTGGAGATCCCACCAAGTGACCAGAAGGTTCCTTACCTCCATGCTTCTCTCTTAGGAGATCCCACCAAGTGACCAGAAGTTCCTCACCTCCATGCTTCTCTCTTAGGAAATCCCACCAAGTGACCAGAAGTTCCACACCTCCATGCTTCTCTCTTAGGAGATCCCACCAAGTGACCAGAGGTTCCTCACCTCCATGCTTCTCTCTCTTAGGAAATCCCACCGAGTGACCAGAAGTTCCTTACCTACATGCTTCTCTCTTAGGAAATCCCCCCGAGTGACCAGAAGTTCCTCACCTCCATGCTTCTCTCCTAGGAGATCCCACCAAGTGACCAGAGGTTCCTCACCTCAATGCTTCTCTCTTAGGAAATCCCACCGAGTGACCAGAAGTTCCTCACCTCAATGCTTCTCTCTTATGAGATCCCACCAAGTGACCAGAGGTTCCTCACCTCCATGCTTCTCTCTTAGGAAATCCCACCAAGTGACCAGAAGTTCCTCACCTCCATGCTTCTCTCTTATGAGATCCCACCAAGTGACCAGAAGTTCCTCACCTCCATGCTTTTTTCTGGAGATCCCACCAAGTGACCAGAAGTTCCTCACCTCCATGCTTCTCTCTTAGGAGATCCCACCAAGTGACCAGAAGCTCCTCACCTCCATGCTTCTTTCTGGAGATCCCACCAAGTGACCAGAAGGTTCCTCACCTCCATGCTTCTCTCTTAGGAAATCCCACCAAGTGACCAGAAGTTCCTCACCTCCATGCTTCTCTCTTAGGAGATCCCACCAAGTGACCAGAAGTTCCTCACCTCCATGCTTCTTTCTGGAGATCCCACCAAGTGACCAGAAGTTCCTCACTCCATGCTTCTCTCTTAGGAGATCCCACCAAGTGACCAGAAGCTCCTCACCTCCATGCTTCTCTCTTAGGAAATCCCACCAAGTGACCAGAAGCTCTGCACCTACATGCTTCTTTCTGGAGATCCCACCAAGTGACAAGAAGTTCCTCACCTCCATGCTTCTCTCTTAGGAGATCCCACCAAGTGACCAGAAGCTCCTCACCTCCATGCTTCTCTCTTAGGAGATACCACCAAGTGACCAGAAGTTCCTCACCTCCATGCTTCTCTCTTAGGAGATCCCACCAAGTGACCAGAAGTACCTCACCTCCATGCTTCTTTCTGCAGATCCCACCAAGTGACCAGAAGTTTCCTCAACTCCATGCTTCTCTCTTAGGAGATCCCACCAAGTGACCAGAAGCTCCGCACCTCCAAGCTTCTTTCTGGAGATCCCACCAAGTGACCAGAAGTTCCTCATCTCCTTGCCTCTCTCTTAGAGGAGATCGCACCAAGTGACCAAAAGTTCCTAACCTCCATGCTTCTCACTTGGAGGAGTTTCTATCAAGTGACCAGCAGCTCCTCACCTCCATGTTTCTCTCTTAGAGGAGATCCCACCAAGTGACCAGAAGCTCCTTACCTCTGTTTTTTCTTGGAAGATCCACCAAGTGACCAGAAGTTCCTCACCTCCATGTCTCTCTCTTAGATGATATCTCACCAAGTGACCAGAAGCTCCTCACCTCCTTGTTTCTCTATTAGAGGAGATCCCACCAAGTGACCAGAAGCTCCTCACCTCCATGCTTCTCTCTTAGGAGATCCCACCAAGTGACCAGAAGTTCCTCACCTCCATGCTTCTCTCTTAGGAGATCCCACCAAGTGACCAGAAGTTCCTCACCTCCATGCTTCTCTCTTAGGAAATCCCACCAAGTGACCAGAAGCTCTGCACCTACATGCTTCTTTCTGGAGATCCCACCAAGTGACAAGAAGTTCCTCACCTCCATGCTTCTCTCTTAGGATATCCCACCAAGTGACCAGAAGCTCCTCACCTCCATGCTTCTTTCTGGAGATCCCACCAAGTGACCAGAAGGTTCCTCACCCCCATGCTTCTCTCTTAGGAGATCCCACCAAGTGACCAGAAGCTTCACACCTCCATGCTTCTTTCTGGAGATCCCACCAAGTGGCCAGAAGTTCCTCACTTCCATTCTTCTCTCTTAGGAGATACCACCAAGTGACCAAAAGTTCCTTACCTCCATGCTTCTCTCTTAGGAGATCCCACCAAGTGACTAGAAGCTCCGCACCTCCATGCTTCTTTCTGGAGATCCCACCAAGTGACCAGAAGGTTCCTTACCTCCATGCTTCTCTCTTAGGAGATCCCACCAAGTGACCAGAAGTTCCTCACCTCCATGCTTCTCTCTTAGGAAATCCCACCAAGTGACCAGAAGTTCCACACCTCCATGCTTCTCTCTTAGGAGATCCCACCAAGTGACCAGGGGTTCCTCACCTCCATGCTTCTCTCTCTTAGGAAATCCCACCGAGTGACCAGAAGTTCCTTACCTTCATGCTTCTCTCTTAGGAAATCCCACCGAGTGACCAGAAGTTCCTCACCTCCATGCTTCTCTCTTAGGAGATCCCACCAAGTGACCAGAGGTTCCTCACCTCAATGCTTCTCTCTTAGGAAATCCCACCAAGTGACCAGAAGTTCCTCACCTCAATGCTTCTCTCTTATGAGATCCCACCAAGTGACCAGAGGTTCCTCACCTCCATGCTTCTCTCTTAGGAAATCCCACCAAGTGACCAGAAGTTCCTCACCTCCATGCTTCTCTCTTATGAGATCCCACCAAGTGACCAGAAGTTCCTCACCTCCATGCTTCTTTCTGGAGATCCCACCAAGTGACCAGAAGTTCCTCACCTCCATGCTTCTCTCTTAGGAGATCCCACCAAGTGACCAGAAGCTCCTCACCTCCATGCTTCTTTCTGGAGATCCCACCAAGTGACCAGAAGGTTCCTCACCTCCATGCTTCTCTCTTAGGAGATCCCACCAAGTGACCAGAAGTTCCTCACCTCCATGCTTCTCTCTTAGGAAATCCCACCAAGTGACCAGAAGTTCCTCACCTCCATGCTTCTCTCTTAGGAGATCCCACCAAGTGACCAGAGGTTCCTCACCTCCATGCTTCTCTCTTAGGAAATCCCACCAAGTGACCAGAAGTTCCTCACCTCCATGCTTCTCTCTTAGGAGATCCCACCAAGTGACCAGAAGTTCCTCACCTCCATGCTTCTTTCTGGAGATCCCACCAAGTGACCAGAAGTTCCTCACCTCCATGCTTCTCTCTTAGGAGATCCCACCAA
This sequence comes from Rana muscosa, assembly GCA_029206835.1. Classification (NCBI taxonomy): domain Eukaryota; kingdom Metazoa; phylum Chordata; class Amphibia; order Anura; family Ranidae; genus Rana; species Rana muscosa. Next base: position 69,129,005 of record CM055117.1, on the reverse strand, counting down.
GTGACCAGAAGCTCCTCACCTCCATGCTTCTCTCTTAGGAAATCCCACCAAGTGACCAGAAGTTCCTCACCTCCATGCTTCTCTCTTAGGAGATCCCACCAAGTGACCAGAGGTTCCTCACCTCCATGCTTCTCTCTTAGGAAATCCCACCAAGTGACCAGAAGCTCCGCACCTCCATGCTTCTCTCTTAGGAGATACCACCAAGTGACCAGAAGTTCCTCACCTCCATGCTTCTCTCTTAGGGGATCCCACCAAGTGACCAGAAGTGCTTTACCTCCATGCTTCTTTCTGCAGATCCCACCAAGTGACCAGAAGTTTCCTCAACTCCATGCTTCTCTCTTAGGAGATCCCACCAAGTGACCAGAAGCTCCGCACCTCCAAGCTTCTTTCTGGAGATCCCACCAAGTGACCAGAAGTTCCTCATCTCCTTGCCTCTCTCTTAGAGGAGATCCCACCAAGTGACCAAAAGTTCCTAACCTCCATGCTTCTCACTTGGAGGAGTTTCTATCAAGTGACCAGCAGCTCCTCACCTCCATGTTTCTCTCTTATAGGAGATCCCACCAAGTGACCAGAAGCTCCTTACCTCTATGTTTTTTCTTGGAAGATCCACCAAGTGACCAGAAGTTCCTCACCTCCATGTCTCTCTCTTAGATGATATATCACCAAGTGACCAGAAGTTCCTCACCTCCATGCTTCTCTCTTATGAGATCCCACCAAGTGACCAGAAGTTCCTCACCTCCATGCTTCTTTCTGGAGATCCCACCAAGTGACCAGAAGTTCCTCACCTCCATGCTTTTCTCTTAGGAGATCCCACCAAGTGACCAGAAGCTCCTCACCTCCATGCTTCTTTCTGGAGATCCCACCAAGTGACCAGAAGGTTCCTCACCTCCATGCTTCTCTCTTAGGAGATCCCACCAAGTGACCAGAAATTCCTCACCTCCATGCTTCTCTCTTAGGAAATCCCACCAAGTGACCAGAAGTTCCTCACCTCCATGCTTCTCTCTTAGGAGATCCCACCAAGTGACCAGAGGTTCCTCACCTCCATGCTTCTCTCTTAGGAAATCCCACCAAGTGACCAGAAGCTCTGCACCTCCATGCTTCTCTCTTAGGAGATACCACCAAGTGACCAGAAGTTCCTCACCTCCATGCTTCTCTCTTAGGAGATCCCACCAAGTGACCAGAAGTACCTCACCTCCATGCTTCTCTCTTAGGAGATCCCACCAAGTGACCAGAAGTTCCTCACCTCCATGCTTCTTTCTGGGGATCCCACCAAGTGACCAGAAGTTCCTCACCTCCATGCGTCTCTCTTAGGAGATCCCACCAAGTGACCAGAAGCTCCTCACCTCCATGCTTCTTTCTGCAGATCCCACCAAGTGACCAGAAGGTTCCTCACCTCCATGCTTCTCTCTTAGGAGATCCCACCAAGTGACCAGAAGCTCCGCACCTCCAAGCTTCTTCCTGGAGATCCCACCAAGTGACCAGAAGTTCCTCACCTCCTTGCCTCTCTCTTAGAGGAGATCCCACCAAGTGACCAGAAGTTCCTAACCTCCATGCTTCTCACTTGGAGGAGTTTCTATCAAGTGACCAGCAGCTCCTCACCTCCATGTTTCTCTCTTAGAGAAGATCCCACCAAGTGACCAGAAGCTCCTTACCTCTATGATTTTTCTTGGAAGATCCACCAAGTGACCAGAAGTTCCTCACCTCCATGTCTCTCTCTTAGATGATATATCACCAAGTGACCAGAAGCTCCTCACCTCCTTGTTTCTCTGTTAGAGGAGATCTCACCAAGTGAGCAGAAGCTTCTCACCGCTATGCGTTTCTATTAGGGGATCCACCAAGTGACCAGAAGCTCCTCACCTCAATGCTTCTCTCTTAGGAAATCCCACCAAGTGACCAGAAGTTCCTCACCTCCATGCTTCTCTCTTAGGAGATCCCACCAAGTGACCAGAAGTTCCTCACCTCCATGCTTCTTTCTGGAGATCCCACCAAGTGACCAGAAGTTCCTCACCTCCATGCTTCTCTCTTAGGAGATCCCACCAAGTGACCAGAAGCTCCTCACCTCCATGCTTCTCTCTTAGGAAATCCCACCAAGTGACCAGAAGTTCCTCACCTCCATGCTTCTCTCTTAGGAGATCCCACCAAGTGACCAGAGGTTCCTCACCTCCATGCTTCTCTCTTAGGAAATCCCACCAAGTGACCAGAAGCTCCGCACCTCCATGCTTCTCTCTTAGGAGATACCACCAAGTGACCAGAAGTTCCTCACCTCCATGCTTCTCTCTTAGGAGATCCACCAAGTGACCAGATGTACCTCACCTCCATGCTTCTTTCTGCAGATCCCACCAAGTGACCAGAAGTTTCCTCAACTCCATGCTTCTCTCTTAGGAGATCCCACCAAGTGACCAGAAGCTCCGCACCTCCAAGCTTCTTTCTGGAGATCCCACCAAGTGACCAGAAGTTCCTCACCTCCTTGCCTCTCTCTTAGAGGAGATCCCACCAAGTGACCAAAAGTTCCTCATCTCCTTGCCTCTCTCTTAGAGGAGATCGCACCAAGTGACCAAAAGTTCCTAACCTCCATGCTTCTCACTTGGAGGAGTTTCTATCAAGTGACCAGCAGCTCCTCACCTCCATGTTTCTCTCTTAGAGGAGATCCCACCAAGTGACCAGAAGCTCCTTACCTCTGTTTTTTCTTGGAAGATCCACCAAGTGACCAGAAGTTCCTCACCTCCATGTCTCTCTCTTAGATGATATCTCACCAAGTGACCAGAAGCTCCTCACCTCCTTGTTTCTCTATTAGAGGAGATCCCACCAAGTGACCAGAAGCTCCTCACCTCCATGCTTCTCTCTTAGGAGATCCCACCAAGTGACCAGAAGTTCCTCACCTCCATGCTTCTCTCTTAGGAGATCCCACCAAGTGACCAGAAGTTCCTCACCTCCATGCTTCTCTCTTAGGAAATCCCACCAAGTGACCAGAAGCTCTGCACCTACATGCTTCTTTCTGGAGATCCCACCAAGTGACAAGAAGTTCCTCACCTCCATGCTTCTCTCTTAGGATATCCCACCAAGTGACCAGAAGCTCCTCACCTCCATGCTTCTTTCTGGAGATCCCACCAAGTGACCAGAAGGTTCCTCACCCCCATGCTTCTCTCTTAGGAGATCCCACCAAGTGACCAGAAGCTTCACACCTCCATGCTTCTTTCTGGAGATCCCACCAAGTGGCCAGAAGTTCCTCACTTCCATTCTTCTCTCTTAGGAGATACCACCAAGTGACCAAAAGTTCCTTACCTCCATGCTTCTCTCTTAGGAGATCCCACCAAGTGACTAGAAGCTCCGCACCTCCATGCTTCTTTCTGGAGATCCCACCAAGTGACCAGAAGGTTCCTTACCTCCATGCTTCTCTCTTAGGAGATCCCACCAAGTGACCAGAAGTTCCTCACCTCCATGCTTCTCTCTTAGGAAATCCCACCAAGTGACCAGAAGTTCCACACCTCCATGCTTCTCTCTTAGGAGATCCCACCAAGTGACCAGGGGTTCCTCACCTCCATGCTTCTCTCTCTTAGGAAATCCCACCGAGTGACCAGAAGTTCCTTACCTTCATGCTTCTCTCTTAGGAAATCCCACCGAGTGACCAGAAGTTCCTCACCTCCATGCTTCTCTCTTAGGAGATCCCACCAAGTGACCAGAGGTTCCTCACCTCAATGCTTCTCTCTTAGGAAATCCCACCAAGTGACCAGAAGTTCCTCACCTCAATGCTTCTCTCTTATGAGATCCCACCAAGTGACCAGAGGTTCCTCACCTCCATGCTTCTCTCTTAGGAAATCCCACCAAGTGACCAGAAGTTCCTCACCTCCATGCTTCTCTCTTATGAGATCCCACCAAGTGACCAGAAGTTCCTCACCTCCATGCTTCTTTCTGGAGATCCCACCAAGTGACCAGAAGTTCCTCACCTCCATGCTTCTCTCTTAGGAGATCCCACCAAGTGACCAGAAGCTCCTCACCTCCATGCTTCTTTCTGGAGATCCCACCAAGTGACCAGAAGGTTCCTCACCTCCATGCTTCTCTCTTAGGAGATCCCACCAAGTGACCAGAAGTTCCTCACCTCCATGCTTCTCTCTTAGGAAATCCCACCAAGTGACCAGAAGTTCCTCACCTCCATGCTTCTCTCTTAGGAGATCCCACCAAGTGACCAGAGGTTCCTCACCTCCATGCTTCTCTCTTAGGAAATCCCACCAAGTGACCAGAAGTTCCTCACCTCCATGCTTCTCTCTTAGGAGATCCCACCAAGTGACCAGAAGTTCCTCACCTCCATGCTTCTTTCTGGAGATCCCACCAAGTGACCAGAAGTTCCTCACCTCCATGCTTCTCTCTTAGGAGATCCCACCAAGTGACCAGAAGCTCCTCACCTCCATGCTTCTCTCTTAGGAAATCCCACCAAGTGACCAGAAGTTCCTCACCTCCATGCTTCTCTCTTAGGAGATCCCACCAAGTGACCAGAGGTTCCTCACCTCCATGCTTCTCTCTTAGGAAATCCCACCAAGTGACCAGAAGCTCCGCACCTCCATGCTTCTCTCTTAGGAGATACCACCAAGTGACCAGAAGTTCCTCACCTCCATGCTTCTCTCTTAGGGGATCCCACCAAGTGACCAGAAGTGCTTTACCTCCATGCTTCTTTCTGCAGATCCCACCAAGTGACCAGAAGTTTCCTCAACTCCATGCTTCTCTCTTAGGAGATCCCACCAAGTGACCAGAAGCTCCGCACCTCCAAGCTTCTTTCTGGAGATCCCACCAAGTGACCAGAAGTTCCTCATCTCCTTGCCTCTCTCTTAGAGGAGATCCCACCAAGTGACCAAAAGTTCCTAACCTCCATGCTTCTCACTTGGAGGAGTTTCTATCAAGTGACCAGCAGCTCCTCACCTCCATGTTTCTCTCTTAGAGGAGATCCCACCAAGTGACCAGAAGCTCCTTACCTCTATGTTTTTTCTTGGAAGATCCACCAAGTGACCAGAAGTTCCTCACCTCCATGTCTCTCTCTTAGATGATATATCACCAAGTGACCAGAAGTTCCTCACCTCCATGCTTCTCTCTTATGAGATCCCACCAAGTGACCAGAAGTTCCTCACCTCCATGCTTCTTTCTGGAGATCCCACCAAGTGACCAGAAGTTCCTCACCTCCATGCTTTTCTCTTAGGAGATCCCACCAAGTGACCAGAAGCTCCTCACCTCCATGCTTCTTTCTGGAGATCCCACCAAGTGACCAGAAGGTTCCTCACCTCCATGCTTCTCTCTTAGGAGATCCCACCAAGTGACCAGAAATTCCTCACCTCCATGCTTCTCTCTTAGGAAATCCCACCAAGTGACCAGAAGTTCCTCACCTCCATGCTTCTCTCTTAGGAGATCCCACCAAGTGACCAGAGGTTCCTCACCTCCATGCTTCTCTCTTAGGAAATCCCACCAAGTGACCAGAAGCTCTGCACCTCCATGCTTCTCTCTTAGGAGATACCACCAAGTGACCAGAAGTTCCTCACCTCCATGCTTCTCTCTTAGGAGATCCCACCAAGTGACCAGAAGTACCTCACCTCCATGCTTCTCTCTTAGGAGATCCCACCAAGTGACCAGAAGTTCCTCACCTCCATGCTTCTTTCTGGGGATCCCACCAAGTGACCAGAAGTTCCTCACCTCCATGCGTCTCTCTTAGGAGATCCCACCAAGTGACCAGAAGCTCCTCACCTCCATGCTTCTTTCTGCAGATCCCACCAAGTGACCAGAAGGTTCCTCACCTCCATGCTTCTCTCTTAGGAGATCCCACCAAGTGACCAGAAGCTCCGCACCTCCAAGCTTCTTCCTGGAGATCCCACCAAGTGACCAGAAGTTCCTCACCTCCTTGCCTCTCTCTTAGAGGAGATCCCACCAAGTGACCAGAAGTTCCTAACCTCCATGCTTCTCACTTGGAGGAGTTTCTATCAAGTGACCAGCAGCTCCTCACCTCCATGTTTCTCTCTTAGAGAAGATCCCACCAAGTGACCAGAAGCTCCTTACCTCTATGATTTTTCTTGGAAGATCCACCAAGTGACCAGAAGTTCCTCACCTCCATGTCTCTCTCTTAGATGATATATCACCAAGTGACCAGAAGCTCCTCACCTCCTTGTTTCTCTGTTAGAGGAGATCTCACCAAGTGAGCAGAAGCTTCTCACCGCTATGCGTTTCTATTAGGGGATCCACCAAGTGACCAGAAGCTCCTCACCTCAATGCTTCTCTCTTAGGAAATCCCACCAAGTGACCAGAAGTTCCTCACCTCCATGCTTCTCTCTTAGGAGATCCCACCAAGTGACCAGAAGTTCCTCACCTCCATGCTTCTTTCTGGAGATCCCACCAAGTGACCAGAAGTTCCTCACCTCCATGCTTCTCTCTTAGGAGATCCCACCAAGTGACCAGAAGCTCCTCACCTCCATGCTTCTCTCTTAGGAAATCCCACCAAGTGACCAGAAGTTCCTCACCTCCATGCTTCTCTCTTAGGAGATCCCACCAAGTGACCAGAGGTTCCTCACCTCCATGCTTCTCTCTTAGGAAATCCCACCAAGTGACCAGAAGCTCCGCACCTCCATGCTTCTCTCTTAGGAGATACCACCAAGTGACCAGAAGTTCCTCACCTCCATGCTTCTCTCTTAGGAGATCCACCAAGTGACCAGATGTACCTCACCTCCATGCTTCTTTCTGCAGATCCCACCAAGTGACCAGAAGTTTCCTCAACTCCATGCTTCTCTCTTAGGAGATCCCACCAAGTGACCAGAAGCTCCGCACCTCCAAGCTTCTTTCTGGAGATCCCACCAAGTGACCAGAAGTTCCTCACCTCCTTGCCTCTCTCTTAGAGGAGATCCCACCAAGTGACCAAAAGTTCCTAACCTCCATGCTTCTCACTTGGAGGAGTTTCTATCAAGTGACCAGCAGCTCCTCACCTCCATGTTTCTCTCTTAGAGGAGATCCCACCAAGTGACCAGAAGCTCCTTACCTCTATGTTTTTTCTTGGAAGATCCACCAAGTGACCAGAAGTTCCTCACCTCCATGTCTCTCTCTTAGATGATATCTCACCAAGTGACCAGAAGCTCCTCACCTCCTTGTTTCTCTGTTAGAGGAGATCCCACCAAGTGACCAGAAGCTCCTCACCTCCATGCTTCTCTCTTAGGAGATCCCACCAAGTGACCAGAAGTTCCTCACCTCCATGCTTCTCTCTTAGGAGATCCCACCAAGTGACCAGAAGTTCCTCACCTCCATGCTTCTCTCTTAGGAAATCCCACCAAGTGACCAGAAGCTCTGCACCTACATGCTTCTTTCTGGAGATCCCACCAAATGACAAGAAGTTCCTCACCTCCATGCTTCTCTCTTAGGAGATCCCACCAAGTGACCAGAAGCTCCTCACCTCCATGCTTCTTTCTGGAGATCCCACCAAGTGACCAGAAGGTTCCTCACCCCCATGCTTCTCTCTTAGGAGATCCCACCAAGTGACCAGAAGCTCCACACCTCCATGCTTCTTTCTGGAGATCCCACCAAGTGGCCAGAAGTTCCTCACTTCCATTCTTCTCTCTTAGGAGATACCACCAAGTGACCAAAAGTTCCTTACCTCCATGCTTCTCTCTTAGGAGATCCCACCAAGTGACTAGAAGTTCCGCACCTCCATGCTTCATTCTGGTGATCCCACCAAGTGACCAGAAGTTCCTCACCTCCATGCTTCTCACTTGGAGGAAATTCTATCAAGTGACCAGCAGCTCCTCACCTCCATGTTTCTCTCTTAGAGGAGATCCACCAAGTGACCAGAAGCTCCTTACCTCTGTTTTTTCTTGGAAGATCTACCAAGTGACCAGAAGTTCCTCACCTCCTTGCCTCTCTCTTAGAAGAGATCCCACCAAGTGACCAGAAGTTCCTAACCTCCATGCTTCTCACTTGGAGGAAATTCTATCAAATGACCAGCAGCTCCTCACCTCCATGTTTCTCTCTTAGAGGAGATCCCACCAAGTGACCAGAAGCTCCTTACCTCTGTTTTTTCTTGGAAGATCCACTAAGTGGCCAGAAGTTCATCACCTCCATGTCTCTCTCTTAGATGATATCTCACCAAGTGACCAGAAGCTCCTAACCTCCTTGTTTCTCTGTTAGAGGAGATCTCACCAAGTGAACAGAAGCTCCTGACCGCTACGCATTTCTATTAGGAGATCCCACTAAGTGACCAGAAGCTCCTCACCTCCATGATTCTCTCTTAGGAGATCCCACCAAGTGACCAGAAGCTCCACACCTCCATGCTTCTTTCTGGAAATCCCACCAAGTGACCAGAAGCTCCGCACCTCCATGCTTCTCTCTTAGGAGATACCACCAAGTGACCAGAAGTTCCTCACCTCCATGCTTCTCTCTTAGGAGATCCAACCAAGTGACCAGAAGTTCCTCACCTCCATGCTTCTTTCTGGAGATCCCACTAAGTGACCAGAAGTTCCTCACCTCCATGCTTCTCTCTTAGGAGATCCCACCAAGTGACCAGAAGCTCCTCACCTCCATGCTTCTTTCTGGAGATTCCTCCAAGTGACCATGAGGTTCCTCACCTCCATGCTTCTCTCTTAGGAGATCCCACCAAGTGACCAGAAGCTCCACACCTCCATGCTTCTTTCTGGAGATCCCACCAAGTGACCAGAAGTTCCTCACTTCCATGCTTCTCTCTTAGGAGATACCACCAAGTGACCAAAAATTCCTCACCTCCATGCTTCTCTCTTAGGAGATCCCACCAAGTGACTAGAAGCTCCGCACCTCCATGCTTCATTCTGGTGATCCCACCAAGTGACCAGAAGTTCCTCACCTCCATGCTTCTCACTTGGAAGAGTTTCTATCAAGTGACCAGCAGCTTCTCACCTCCATATTTCTCTCTTAGAGGAGATCCCACCAAGTGACCAGAAGCTCCTTACCTCTATGCTTTTTCTTGGAAGATCCACCAAGTGAACAAAAGCTCCTCACCTCCTTGTTTCTCTGTTAGAGGAGATCTCACCAAGTGAGCAGAAGCTCCTGACCGCTATGCTTTTCTATTAGGAGAACCACCAAGTGACCAGAAGCTCCTCACCTCCATGCTTCTCTCTTAGCAGATCCCATAATGTGACCATAAGCTCCTCACCGCCATGCTTCTCTCCCTTAGAGGAGATCCCACCAACTGACCAGAAGCTGTATGTCACCACCTCCATGCCTTGATTAGATGGCAGCAGCGTCGGTGAGCTCTGGATTCTGTGGTTGAAATGATCAGTGTCTCCAAACACCTTAATAGGTGGATAGGGCGCATAAATATTACAAGAGCAAAAGCATTGAGTATAGGGGGGCAAAAGATGGAGCCCCAAACTGGCAGTTAAATCAACTGAGACTAATAGATCGCTCAGGAAGCAATATCAATTGATTACTTTTGTGTAGTTAAACATTTTGAATTGGTCATGGTAGCATTTAGCTTACATCTACACCTAGGCCTTTCATAGACTCAGACTTTGACCTGATATGGCCATGTGGCCAAGTTCAGACCAAATCCAAGCTCGTACTTACCCCTAGGCTGATTAATTGAAGGAGTTGAGAACCTTCACTCAACAAATACAGTGAGGGAAAAAGTATTTGATGCCCTGCTGAATTTGTACGTTTGACGACTGACAAAGAAATGATCAGTCTATAATAGACATGTGCAATTCGCTTTGCTCCGAATTCTTTTTTTAACGAATTTCAACAAATTCGTTAATTCGGAAAAAAACATCCACATTAACGAAAACACGTTTGACAAATTTTTCAGAATATTCGTAAATTCGGAAGTTTGTAAATTCAAAATTCAGAAATCCGAAAACCCGAAAATTAGAAAATCTGAAATAATAACTAACTATTGAATTATAGGTATTGGAATTTCCTTTCAAATTCGTCTGTTAGTGAACATAACGAATACAAATGTATCCGAAGTTACGAATTATCCGAAATAACAAATGCCGCATCTAAACGAATGGAACGTAATGAATTAATAATAATAAAAAGCAATAATAATAATAATAAAAATGTTTTATTATTATTATTTATTATTAATTCATTCCATTACATTTGTTTAGATGAGAAATTCGGTATTTTGGATAATTCGTAACTTCTGAATTTTTTTTATTTGTTACGTTCACTGACAGCCAAATTTGAAAGGAAATTCCAATACCTATAATTTAATAGCTAGTTATTATTAGTTAGTTAGTTATTCTTTTGAATTTTCGGATTTTCATTCTTATTTTTGGATTTTCTGATTTTTGAATTTACGTATTTACGATTTTTTGAGTTTACAAATTTTTTCATTTACGAATTGCGATCATAACGAATGACCCGGAAAAAAATAAAAATGAATGAAACGAAAACTAACACATTTTTCGGCAGTGCACATGTCTAGTCTATAATTTTAATGATCGGTATATTTTGACAGTAAAGCCCTGTACACACGATCGGTTTTACCAATGAAAACAGTTCGATGGACTGTTTTCATCGGACGAACCCATTGTGTGTGGGCCCCATCTGACTTTTTTCCATCGGTGAAAAAAAATAGTGCATGTTTTAAATTTTTCCGATGGAAAAAAACCGATAGGAAATTTCGATCGTCTGTGTGGAACTCCACTTATTTTGAGTAAAAATTATCAACTCCTTTAGTAAATCAGCCCCCATGTCTCTGATTAAATCCATGGGCAGACCCATATATAGGAAGCAGAAGGAGTCAAATGCCAGCGTCAGCTTTTGTACTCCGTATACAGGAGACATTTAAAGCTGGACTTTACAAAAATTTCATTTAAATAGGCACACATGGCACAGTTCCACTTAATGTGCAACAAATGCCTTTGCAAAACTTGATATCAAATTTGTAAAAGTAGCAGTGATGTCATCACTGTGCAGACCTATTACAGGCTGCCTGCAGAAAACTACAAGAGAAGGGTGGAGACAAGACCAGTCACCCTACACAAGGAGAGGGAGCAGTAGTGACCGGTCTTTATTACAGGAAGCTCCAGAGGCAAACGTTTACACTACTCAGGAAATAAATACTTATTTTCTATGATTGTTAGCGCCATCTAGTGGCCCTAATGCAGTATTTTGCTGATATGCCTATTCTTATAAATGAAACAGATTGAACCAAGAAAGAAAATACTCTCGTAATATTCGATTTTGCCGGTTTTCTCACAAAACAAATGTGCATTCAGTTTCACAGGACGAATAGCTCAGCCAGTTTGTAAAAGGAATGTGTAAAGGAGCTTGATGCTCCATTTCTGTCTGGATATGAAAATACGAAGTAATAATATGCAATATTTCATATTTACGCAGATTACTTAAAATAAAAAAAAATATGTATTTTTGCAAATACTATATTTTAGCATTGACCACAATAAATTTGGAACAATAATATGTACATTATCACTGTACATTCTCCATAAACTGGGTCCTGTTTACTTAACCAGTAAAGCTGGACACCAGGGAATGTATTTATTTAGCAGAAATGACATCAAGTCGTTGTTCGATACAAGAATCCTGAATGCTCTTTTTGTTTCTGCTGCCACATCATAAGGTTCTCTCTGACCACAGATGGCGCTATACTAAACGGAATAAAAAAGAGGGTTATTATATGCCGTATCAGCATATTATTGAGGCACATGTGAATTTTAATGCGGATTGAAGTGAGTAGAAAAAGATGCTTACATTTTCAGTTCTTCTGAGATAATTAAAATGTCATCAATTGACTGGCATTGAAGCGCTGCCTCTTAATTACATTTGGTAAACATATTGAGCAGCGGATCAGAGGAAGAGACCACAGCGCTGAGCTGTGGACGTATCGAATAACCATCTTAGCCCTATAGAGTGCGATCTATGAACTGTGTTTTATAGGAATATAATTAGAATTCTCGCAGAGAGCCAGAGATGGTCTGGACTTTATCTCGTCCATCGAAAAGACGCAGAAATGATAATCCCACTTAGATGGTATTTGACACAGAACATGGAAGTGCGAGATGTGTTGTAATTGCTTGGGCGCAGATTCTGAAAAGTATCTTAAAGGGAACCAGGGCTAAATTTAAATACAATTGTACAGGTCTAGTTGCAGGTCTAGGTACACTATGTTAGCAAAATTATTGGGACGCCTGCCTTTACACGCACATGAACTTTACTGGCATCCCATTCCTAGTCCGTAGGGTTCAATATAGAGACACAAACCTGATTGGCTCAGAAGAGGGACACATCCTCTTGAGTCTGTCAAAGGAAGGACAACCCCCACCACCACCACCATCCTTCTATGCTATGAGTGACATAGACCTGAATAATCAAAAGAGGGGCATCCCCCTTTTCTGCTATCAGAGACACAACCTAAAATGGATTGGAGGGGAGATACCACCACTTTTCTACTTGTAGATACCCAAACCTGAATGACTGAAGCCTCGTACACACGGCCGGTTTTCTCAGCAAGAACCGTCAAGAAAACTGCTTGCAGAGCTTTCTTGCCGAGAAAACCGGCCGTGTGTACGAGGCTTTCAGGTTTCTCGTCAGGAAAACTGACCAGAATCTCGACGAGAAAAAAAGAAGACCTGCTTTCTTTTTTCTCGTCGGGATTCTCGTCGGCCTGTTTCCCGACGAGAAACCCGAGTGTGTGTACACTTACCTGTCGCCGTGGAAACCCGCGCATGCTCAAAATGACTTTGACGCATGCGCGGTAGCTTCCTAGGCATAGCTAGGGTGTAGCAAGATGGCGGCGACGGCATCAAATGTGACGAGCACACGCTCGTCGTAGTCGTTGACGTCACCGCGTTCGTGGCATTCAAAAGAACGGCGGTTCTTTTGAAAGGTACGTGTGTAGACTCAGCCGGGACAAGATTCTTGTCAAGAATCTCGTCAGGAAAAACGATTCTCGGCCGTGTGTACAGGGCTTCAGAGGCCATAAAGCGCACCTACTGTATTCAACGCTGTATCCTGGCCTAGGCCAACAAGGCCCAGGCCTAGGGCAGCACTTTGCAGGGGGCAGCATGGAAAGAGTCCCCGCCGACTTGCGCTACACTGTTAGTGTAGCGCCAGTCTTATGGGGTGGACTGGGCTGAGAGGCAAATTAGTCTAGTGCCCCCATAAAGAGGTCGCACTGCTTCCGGTATGCGGGCGGCCGGCATTCCGCAACTGTGAGGGGGGCCCCGCTTCTAATTTTGACTGTCCTATCATCCTGGACCACAAACCTTCCTCACTGTGATACATGTTTTCTGCTGCACCATTGTCATGGTTATATCTTCTTAGTCCTCTCCATAAAATTATCAGAAATTTGTGCTTAAAGTAGAACTATAGGCAACACTTTTTTTTTTTCATTTTGGATAGAGTAAGGGAGGGTTATAGCCCCTGTCAGTTTATTTTTTACCATCCCTGTCCCATTGCAGAGATTTCCTTCACTTCCTGTCCCATAGCCAAACAGGAAGTAAGAGGAAATCTATGCAAATTAAGGGAATCCATTGCCCCCCCCCAGGCCCTCAGAACTAGTGTCCCCACTCAAAAATTCCAGGGCGGGTCTTAAACAGAAAGGGGTGTGGCCTTGACGTAATGCTGTGCGTTCGCTGTTTACACAGTGTTGTGTTAGAGAAGCGAATAAATCGCTTCCCTAACACTGACCCGCCTTTCAGCTAATCAGGTGCTCGGGTCTGGTTACCCTGTCACCTGATTGGCTGAAGCGACAGGCGCTGGGATTTGATGGGGCACACTAGCAGCAATTGATGGGGCACACTAATGGCAATTGATGGGGCACACTTGCAGCAATTGATGGGGCACACTGGCAGCAATTGACGGGGCACACTGGCGGCAATTGATGGGGCACACTGGCAGCAATTGACGGGGAACACTGGCGGCAATTGATGGGGCACACTGGCGGCAATTGACAGGGCACACTGGCGGCAATTGATGAGGCACACTGGCAGCAATTGATGGGGCACACTGGTAGCAATTGATGGGGCACACTGGCGGCAATTGATGGGGCACACTGGCGGCAATTGATGGGGCACACTAGTGGCAATTGATGGGGCACACTGGTGGCAATTGATGGGGCACATTGGCGGCAATTGACAGGGCACACTGGCGGCAATTGATGGGGCACACTGGCAGCAATTGATGGGGCACACTGGCAGCAATTGATTGGGCACAGTGGTGGCAATTAATGGGCACAGTGGTGGCAATTGATGGGCACAGTGGCGGCAATTAATGGGCACACTGGCAGCAATTGATGGGTACAGTAGCTGTGTTTGATGGCACAGTGGCGACAATTTATGGGTACAGTGGCTGTGTTTCATCGGCACAGTGGCTGCGCTTGATGGACACAATGGCTGCGCTTGATGTTTTTTTTTTCAGTTTGTTTGCGCCCCCCTCAAAAAAATTTGAGCACCAGCCGCCACTAGGGTGACCACGTGTCCCGGATTGCCCGGGACAGTCCCGCATTTTGCAGGTCTGTCCCGGGCACCTTCATTCCAGGACAATACAGTGTCCCAGAATGAAACTGACACAGCCACCCCCCGGGCCAATCTGATGCCCCCAAAAAAGGCTGCCACTTCACTGCTTTACTCACTGACAGTACTTGTTCTGGCCGGGAATGCCTGGAGGAGCACAATCCCCGCCCCCTGTTTGTGATTGGAGAAATCATAAACCCCGCCTCTTGTGTCCAATCACTGTGCTGTGATTCGTTACAGCACAAGCTGATTTTTGGAAAGGGGGGTGTCCCTGAATCGTAGTTTGGAAATGTGGTCACCCTAGCCGCCACTGCCTATAACACAGAATGGGATAACAAGAACTCACTTTTTAAGCTCGCTAAGGGTTGATGGCAAGAAATTAAAGAAACATGCCTTGCTATAGATTCTTAAATGGTGGCTGACTCACTTCCTCTAGAGAATTCTCCCAGAATGCCCTGGTTTCTAACAACTTTATTAACACATGCTAAGAGATTACAATATGTAACTACTACAAAACAGCTAAAGCTATACCAGAAAGGGAACAGTAGGTAGCACCTGCGCTCTGTATATAACTAGCTGGTATAAATCAAGAAAATCCAACATGTTATTTTAAAACAACATAAACAAAAGTAATAAATTCAAAAAATGCAGTGCTACAGTGCAATAACAAATAAAAGTCCAACAATTGAAGGCAATCAACATTGGATGAAGGTAGAAATGAGATGAAACCGCCACCAAGCTTCAGTGTGCAAAAACAGAAAATGAAGGCACACCATACCAACGTGCTCAGGTAAACAAAAGTAAACTGAATAAAAGCCTGGTGGGCAGAACATGAACCATCCTACCTTATCTGCTATCAGAGACAAAGACACAACCTGAATGGATCAGAGGAGAGATATCCCTGCTCCTCTGCTTTTAAAACCACAAACCTGAATGAATCAGAGGAGGGACACACACCCTTCTCAATGGGTCGAAGGACAGGTGACCCTCAGGTCCCCATCATCCTTCTCTGCTAATAGTTACACAGACCTGAAGGATCAGATGAGGGACTCTCCACTATCAGAGACACAACCTGAATGGATCAGGGAAGAAACACCCCAACTCATCTTCTTTTAGTTACACAAACCTGAATGACCCAGAGGAGGGACATATATCACTCCTTCTCTGCTATCAGAGACAGACCCATCTTGATTTTTCAAGCGATTCTCCTGTTCAGGGCTAGTGCAAGGATTTTTGACACCCTAGGCGAAACCTAATTTTGCCGCCCCACATGGCCCTGCCCCTGACTCCACCCCATTTGACCTGCCCATGTGACAGGAGTCGGCGCTATAAAGGAAGCCTCGGCTCTGCTTCCTCTAGTGCTGGCTCCGTTCTTCACACTGATGCTCTGGGATGGCGAGTCAGGACCCCCAAAATCAAGACTTGCCAACCCACCATCCCAGAGCAGGAGGTGGAGGAGGAGCCACCTCAGAGGGCCAACAGTTGGTCGACCCTGCTGTAAGGAATGCATTGTGTGTAAGGCAGGGCTGGCTGAACTGGGATGATTACCAGAGAGTCTCTGAGAGAGACAGACAGGTCGGCCACTGATGATCACAGAGGCGTGCAGCGACAGGGGATGTTTGCTTCTGTACTGTTGGGAGACTTGGGACATGTCCTCAAGGCTCCAGTGCTGTGCTGTGCCTCTAATTACCCTATTGGTCGGATGGAGTGGCTGCCCGAGACTGAGTTAGTTACATGCTGCAGCCTAAAGAGCATGCGGACACGGAGGGAAAGCAGTGGCTGGGCACACTAGGCGGCTGCCTAGTTTGCCTCGCCCTAGGCGGCTGCCTAGTTTGCCTAGTGGTAGCACCGGCCCTGCTCCTGTTCTTGATCCATTGATTTAATAAAGCATCTCTGAGACTGGATGTTCTGTTTTTTTAGAGAGGCAAACTTGGGATCAAGCATGGGTGCTGGGATGGAGCTGAGCTGGTCTCCCTTGCAGCAGCAGACCTCTCTATTTGTGAAATGTGCAGGTAGTGCTGACCGTTTTTATTAGAAAATCTGCCTTGCTTTGCAAACTGAGTTTAATGGATGCATCCTATACTAATTATTTATAAAATAAATGTTTTATACAAGTAATGGAAAAAAATATATAAAAACTTCTTAACCTACAAAACAAATGCTTGATAAAATTGCCCAAAAAAATTGAAAATGATCATCTCAAAATACATTAGCTATAGCTGATGGTGAAAATCTCTTTAATTGATGCCTGTCACCTTACAGCAGACTTCACTGGCTGAGCTCACATAACTAGTTGTAATAAGTTTCTAAAACTCAAACCAACTTGTGAATGTAATCATCATTTTAGGCTGAGTGGTCTTGTGAGGAGGTGTTGTTGTGCTAAGTGATAAAGCGATAGGAACAATCGTGAATCTGTAATTCTGGAATTGGTGGCGCAATAAAACATGTCATAAAATTGCTCTTTGCATGATCTTGTAATCATACATATTTTACCTTGCCCGTATTTTACCATGCCTGTTTATGCAAGCAGAATAGAAACTCAGCCTAATTCACTGCATCAAGTGATTAGAAAGCAGCTCCAACCGAATATCTGAATGTCAAAACTGAAAGACATATTTATGAATTCTTTTACCTGCCAAAGTTTGATAAAGGGATATATGAACTTTTGTGATCTTGACAACTCTCACTGTGCCATATGGCTGCAAAGTGTAAGGAAGGAAGGTGACCGAAGTCTGTGGTTCTGAAGACCCTGTGTCACTGCCTCGCCCCCTACACGTCCTTTGAACTGTCAGTAAAACTACATAAAGAACATTATACATATGTGTGTTTTCAAAGCAGCAGAAGTAGTGGGGATCATGTAGATGATACCTATGGCGATCTATTTTCCTTCTATTTTCACACCTAAGAAACGGCAGATTTCAGTAACTTAACCACTTAAGGACAGGAGGGATTTACCCCCTTGATGACCAGGCCATTTTTTTGCGATACGGCACAGCGTCGCTTTAACTGACAATTGCGCGGTTGTGCGACAAAATTTATATCCCTTTTTTCCCACAAATAGAGCTTTCTTTTGGTGGTATTTGATCACCTCTGCGGTTTTTATTTTTTGCTTTATAAACAGAAAAAGAGCAACAATTTTGAAAAAATATATATTTTTTACTCTTTGCTAAATATCACCCCCCCCCCCCCCCAAAAAAAAATAAAAATAATTCTTCCTCAGTTTAGGCCAGTATGTATTCTTCTACATATTTTTTGGTAAAAAATTAAATCGCAATAAGCGTATATTGATTGGTTTGCGCAAAAGTTATAGCGTCTACAAAATAGGGTATAGATTTATGGCATTTTTATTATTATTTTGTTTTTTACTAGTAATGGTGGTGATCTGCGATTTTTAGCAGGAGTGCGACATTGCGGTGGACAGATCGGACACTTGACACTTTTTTTTGGACCAGTTGTTACATTTATACAGCGATCAGAGCTATAAAAATGCACTGATTACTGTATAAATGACACTGGCAGGGAAGGGGTTAACACTAGGGGGTGATCAAGGGGTTAAATGTGTTCCCTGAAAGGTGTTTCTAACTGTGGGGGGAGTGTACTGATTGGAGAAGAGAGATCGCTGTTCCTGATAACTAGGAACAGACGATCTCTCTCTACTCGCCTGTCAGAATGGGGATCTGTTTGTTTACATTGACAGATTCCCGTCCTGGCTCTCTGTGGAGCGCTCGCGATTGGCCGGCGGATATCGCGGCCGCCAGTCATGCGCATCGGCTCTGGCGCCGACGGTATCTATTGCACGAAAAATGACGTACAGCTATGGCGATTTGCGGCAGTAGAGCCAGCCTGCCGCAGTATAATGACGGCGGCTGGTTGGCAAGTGGTTAAAATATCTGAATTAAAATTTACCTTCACTTTCTGTCCCATAGCCAAACAGGAAGTGAGGGGAAATCCCTGCAAATTAAGGGAGTTCCTTGGGGACCCCCAGGCCACCAGAACTATTAGCATATTGGCATTTGCAGTGTTTGAAGCTCAAAAGGAATATTTCTTTCCAGGCCTCAATGTGCATCTTGCAGGAACAATACAGGAACTCATAATGAAAAAGGAAGGAAGTTACATCATAAAACAGAGACGGATTACAGAAAACTGAGTGTAATTAAAACAATGACCACAAGGTGGCAGCATAGCCAGGAACAATAGACCCAGTGAAACAACATAAGAAGCAAACATAGATGCAATTGCATTGCCCAAATAAAAACATTATAAATACCCTTTTCCCCTTTTTTATAAGTGTTCACTAATGCTGGCCATACGCAATACGAAAAATTCAGTCATTTTGTTCGTTTTTCGGCCAGTTAATGGGTGAAAAATCAATAATCGTTGGGACATTTTTGGGTGGAACTCCGCTTTAAAAAAATTCTATGCATTAAGATAAAAAGCCTTCTATGTGCAGCAGCCCCCCTCAGTCCCCCTAATACTTCCCTAAGCCCCATCTCTATCCAGTGATGTGCCTCGGCTCTCCCTCCTCATTGGCTGAGACACAGCAGTGGCGCCATTGGCTGTCAATCAAACTTAGTTAGCCAATCAGGAGAGAGGGGGCGGGGCCGAACCGAGGTTCTGTGTCCGAATGGACACACAGAGCTGTGACACGGCTCGGGTGCCCCCATAGCAAACTGTGGTGGCACCCAACAGGAGGGAGGGACCAGGAGCTCCAGCCAGGGACCCAAGAAGATGAGGATCGGGGCTGCCCTGTGCAAAACCACTGCAACAGAGCAGGTAAGTATAACATGTTTGTCAGTGGCGGCTGGTCGTTTTTTGTTTGGGGGGGCAACAAACAACCCTCCCCCCGCGCGGCACCTCAAACCCCCCCCTCGCTGTCTGCCGGTCCACCGGCACTTACCCCTTCTAGACGGTAAGCACATCGGGCAGCGGCGGAAATCGAGGCATCGGCAGATATCAGGCTGCGACGGGCATCAGGCAGTGGCTCCTGTGTCTTCTCCTCCTCGCTTCTGCCACGTGTCTCCTCCCCTCCTCCTAGGCGTCTTATAGGATCGCTTGTCCTTTCAGCCAATCTGGTGACGGGTATTAGACCCGCTTCCCGATTGGCCAGGAGGAGGATCAGGGTTGTAACAGAAAATATTCATTCGCTGTTGTAACACCTGGGCAAAGCCGCTGCTGTAATTCATGCACCCGGCGTCCTGAAAGGGGCCGGACGCAAAAATAGGGGGTGACGGCCGTGGATAGAGGGGGCAGTGCCCGGGCGCCCCTAATGGACTGGTCGCCACTTGTTATTTTCATAGAGAAAAAAACAAGACTTTACAATCACTTTAAGCTAAGGAAAAACGCTGCCGGTTCATACTACTTCAGGTCTTTGGAGAACTCAGCCAACCCCAAAACCTTATCGCTAAGCTCAGAATAATTATGCGGTTTTGATAAGTTTTCCGGCCACCTTATACAGAAATAAAAACTTCAGTCTGTGGCCGGCAATTGGATGCACACTCGGTCGTTTTGCTTACTGACCACAGGCTCTCATTGATCAATTTTAAATTGGATTATTGTTGGGGTTAAAAGCGCCTGAACAGCAGAAAGTGTTTGTGGTAAGTGGCAAACGGGAGATTGATAGCAGAATGATCACGGCGAGTGACAAGACACAAGACTGAATTGATCACTGTCATCGGTCCGGTGGTCAGCCGTCTGCCCTTTGCTGCCCAACTGAAGCATCAGAATAATGTTTAGACAAACCTATTTGATTTTTGTAGTAATGGGTATGTCAACCAAATTACAGACCTTCCAGGGGTCAAAGGGAGATCATTTTTCAGTCTGCTCGAAGTATTAACATATTACATTTAAGAGAGAGGCCGCTTTCTCTGAAAAATGATTGCTGAATTCTGACTTTTGTTTAAAAGACATTTTTATTTTCGATGCGTTGAGGACGGAATGAAGAGATGTTTAGATTACAGGAATCAAATGCACATTCCGCTCTTTGAAATAACTCGTAGCAAAGCGTATAAGACTTTCGCTGGAGGATTCTGATACAGTTTGTAAAAATTAAATAAAACATTTTGGGGGGACGCCCTAATTCTCCGACATTTAATATCAAAAGCAGAGTTTTAGAAAAAGAACTTCGCTATGCGCTAATGATATCTACATCTTGCGCATAATACAATCCAAATGCAAATTTGGAATAAGAAAACAAAAATTCTATTACATTCTAAAAAAAATCTATATACAATTGCTGTACAAGTTATTCCAAAGGATTGATGTGCCTCTCTTACATGTCCTTAACCACTTCAACTCCGGAAGGTTTTACCCCCCTTCCTGACCAGGCCATTTTTTTGCGAAACGGCACAGTGTTGCTTTCGAAAAAGAAGAAAAGGCTGCACACCAACGAAAACGATCCAAAGTGAGTCACACACAACAGCCACCAAGACCAAGACACAGGACCCAGGAGGTGACGCGTTTCACACTGATATTAGTTCTTCTTCAAACCTTCATCCTTCAAACCAAGCTTTTAAGAAGCACTAATGTCAGTGTGAAACGCGTAACCCCCTCAGTCCTGAGTCTTGGTGGCTGTTGTGTGTGACTCATGTAGGAACAATAAAATCACGTTGGATCGTTTTCGTTGGTGTCAGTGGCGAGCTGTGGCTAGCACCCAGCAAATCATGTACAGCTATGTGATTTTGCCCTTAATGGCCACCCCGGCTGGTGGGGTGGTCCTTAAGCAGTTAAAGGCTAAGTTCACTTTTTTTTCCTTCTAAATTCCAGTTTTCTTATGTATCAATATAGCATTAATGTACTTCTTTTGCAAAAATAAAACAGCTTTCCATTTCTACACAGGCTTACCTCACTCTCTTCATAGCTGTTTAAAAATACTGCTCCATAACTTCTGCCTTACTTCCTGGTCAGACTTTAGGTCATAACACATGGAGGAGTTGACCAGCTGAGGTTAGATGATGCAGAGTGTGTGCTAATGAGATCAGCTGGTCAACTCCTTCCTCATGTGTCATGACCTAAAGTCTGACCAGGAAGTAAGGCAGAAGTTATGGAGCAGTATTTTTAAACAGCTATGAAGAGAGTGAGGTAAGGAGGAGTTGACCAGCTGAGGTTAGATGATGCAGAGTGTGTGCTAATGAGATCAGCGGGTCAACTCCTTCCTGTGTCATGACCTAAAGTCTGACCAGGAAGTAGGGAAGTAAGGCAGAAGTAATGGAACAGGGTTTTTAAACAGCTATAAAGAGAGTGAGGAAAGCATGTGTAGAATTAATGGAAAACTATTTTATTTTTGCAATGCTATATTGGTGCATAGGGGGGCTGGAATTTAGAAAGAAAAAAAAAAACGATCAAAGGTGAACTTATGCCTTGTACACACGGTCAGAATTTCCGATGAAAAAAGTCAGACGGAATTTTTTCATCAGATATTCTGACCGTGCGTGTGCCCCATCTGACTTTTTCCATCGGAAATTCCAACGGAGTTAGAAAGAGAACATGTTCTCTTTTTTTCCGACAAAAAAAAATTTCTATTGGAAATTCCGTTCGTCTGTATGGAACTCCGGCAGAGAAAACAACATGCATGCTCAGAATCAAGTCGACGCATGCTCGGAAGCATTGAACTTCATTTTTATCGGCTCATCGTAGTGTTGTACGTCACTGCGTTCTTGACGGTCGGAATTTGGTGTGACAGTGTGTATGCAAGACAGCTTGAACGGAATTCCGTTGGAAAAATCAATTGGAGTTTATCCCGACGGAAAATCCGATTGTGTGTACAAGGCATTATTCTTTAAAGTGGAGGTCCACCCAGAATTTTTTTTTACATTAAAAATCCTAAAAAAATAAATTAAAAAATTAATAGAAAAAAATATATATATATACTCACCCGAAATGCCTGTTGCTATGCAGAAGTCCCCTAATCTGCCTCTACTGTGCCTCTTCCTTGTCCTTGGATTGAGAACTTCTGTTTCCTCTTCTTGTGAATGGGGCGCGCTGCCTTCTGGGAACTGACAGCAGCGGTCGATCGCCGTGGCGGGACGGACATCGCGGGCGAGTAGGACAGGTAAGTGTCCTTATTAAAAGTCAGCAGCTACACTGTTAGAAGCTGCTGACTTTTTTTTTTTTTTCTGGCTGCACCTCCGCTTTAAGGAGGGACTTTGCTCTTTTAAAAAAAAAAAAAGAAAATCAAAGCCCACAGGTACAAATACTTTAGCTCATGGATATGCAATTAGCGGACCTCCAGCTGTTGCAAAACTACAAGTCCCATCATGCCTCTGCCTCTGGGTGTCATGCTTGCTGCTGTCAGAGTCTCGCTATGCCTCATGGGACTTGTAGTTTGGCAACAGCTGGAGGTCCGCTAATTGCATATCCCTGCTTTAGCTGCTAATTAAAAAAAACCTGATACTTACCAGTCCCTTGGGCCCATGTGCTGTTTTCCCACAGTCACCTCTATATCCATGAATTTGCAGGTGAAAACAGTATCATTAGTTTTAATCAGCAGGTATATACAGTATTTGCCCCCTTCCTGATTTTTGTTTTTTGCATATTTGTCACGCCTAAATGATTCAGATCACCAAACAAATTTTAATATTACACAAAGATAACCTGAGTAAATACAAAATGTGTTTTTTAAATGACGATTTCCTTTATTAGGAGAAAAAAAAAGCTATCCAAAACCTGCCTGGCCCCATGTAAAAAAGTAGATGCCCCCTAAACCTAATACTGTAACTGGTTGTTTCATCCTTGGCAGCAACAACTGCAATCAAGTGTTTGCAATAACTGGCAATGAGTCTTTCACATCACTGTGGAGGAATTTTGGCCCACTCTTCTTTGCAGAATTGTTTTAATTCAGCCACATTGGAGGGTTTTCCAGCATGACCGGCCTGTGTAAGGTCATACCAAAACATCTCAATTGGATTTAACTCCGGACTTTGACTAGGCCACTCCAAAACCTTAATTTTGTTTTCTTTGAGCCATTCAGTGGTGGACTTGCTGGTGTGTTTTGGATCATTGTCCTGCTGCATAACCCGAGTGCACTTGAGCTTGAGGTCAGGAAATGATGGTCGGACATTCTCCTTCAGAATTTTTTGGTAGAGTGCAGAATTCATGGTTCCATCAATTATGGTAAGTCGTCCAGGTCCTGAAGCTGCAAAGCAGCCCCAGACCATCACTCTACCACCACCATGTCTCACTGTTGGTATGATGTTCTTGTTATGAAATGCTGTGTTCATTTTATGCCAGATGTAACGGGACGCACACCTTCCAAAAAGTTCAACTTTAATCTCATCAGTCCACAGAATATTTGCCTAAAATTCCTGGGGATAATCAAGATGTTTTTTAGCAAATGTGAGACAAGTCTTTGTGTTCTTTGTGGTCAGCAGTGGCTTTCACCTGGGAACTCTCCCATGGATGTCATTTTTGCCCAGTCTCTTTCTTATTATTGAATCATGAACACCGACCTTACCTGAGGCAAGTGAGGCCTGCAGTTCATTAGATGTTTTTATGGGTTCTTTTATGACCTTCTGGATGAGTCGTCCTTGTGCTCTTGAAATAATTTTGTTAGGCGGCCACTCCTGTGAAGGTTCCCCACTGTTCTAAGTTTTCTCCATTTGTGGCTCTCACCTTGGCTCGCTGGAGTCCCAAAGCCTTAGAAATGGCTTTGTAACCCTTTCCAGAGTGATACAAGTAAATTATTTTGTTTCTTATCTGTTCTTGAATTTCTTTAGATTGCGGCATGATGTGTTGCTTTTTGAGATCTTTTAGCTTGCTTCACTTTGTCAGACAGCTTCTTTTTAAATGATCTCTTGATTCAACAGGTCTGACAGTAATCGGGCCTGGGTGAAGTGAGTGAAATTTAACCTCTTAGCGCCAGCATCTCCTGGCCCTTAAAGAGTTTTATGATGCCGGGAGGCAGGGTGGGGCTTAAGATCACGTGACCGCCGTGATTGGCTGTCACAGCGTCCACGTGATCCGAAAATTCCCGATTGCAAGGATTGATCGGGAGGTGTTAGTTAAGCGACAGTAACTGTGCCTGGAGTGTGCAGCACATGCGCTCTCAGCACAGTTGGATGGGCATGCAATTCACGCAAATATGTGGTCCCTCTGTGCTATGGACCAGGCACTGAGAGGACTCATATTTGCGTATGGCCGGCACCGAGGGGTTAACTCCCCTTTCCAAAAAATGTGGTTTATCACAGTTCATTCATGATTTACCGGAGGGGAGGGGCAATTACTTTTTTACATAGGGCCAAGCAAGGATGGACAGCGTTTCCCCCTTAATATTAAAATTTATTTGATGATCTGAATCATTTAAGTGTGACAAATATGCAAAAAAAAAGTAATAACACAGGCATATACTTTTTCACGGTACTATATAAAGGACCGTTCTTGCCAGACCAATCTGCCAACATTCTACGAAGAAGTGAGCTGCCAACCAAATAGAGGAAGGCCTATGGATGTGGTATATCTGGATTTTTCCAAAGCATTCAGTACAGTTCCCTATAAATGCCTAATTTACAAATTGAGGTCTGTTGGCATGGACGATAGTGTATATACCCGGATAGAAAACTGGTTACAGGGGCGCATGATTGCATCCAAAGTGTGATGATAAATAGCGTGTTGTCAGAATGGTCTGAAGTTGTGAGTGTAATATTAAGTATAATGTAAGTATAATATTAGTGGCCACTAATAAGAGGTAATGAGGAGGGGGTGGGGTGCTCCAGCCCAAAAAAACCTGGTCAGGGTCTACTACAATACAAAAACATATTTGGGGGGCACACCCTAAAATGCGTTTAAAATCAAGATGGTGCTGCTATAAGACCAAAAGACAGTACAAAACAGATTATAGCGCACACATTCAAGAATGACATTTATCCTGCAAGGCTAGTTAAAAACACCTGAACATATACAGGTGCACCCCTCCCCCTCCTCATTATCTCTTATTTAGTGGCCACCAGTTCATAGAAGGAATCCCTTCAGTTCTCCCACATAGAGGAGTTTGGCTCCCATGGTTGAGACGCAGGATCTTTCATTCTATTACTAGGGTAGGACCCACGAAATTTGGGGTACTTTGTCGCAGTTTGTGGGCTTAGCACTATATGACCAAATAGTGTGACCAAACACCTGTATATATTTTTATGTATATGTTCAGGTGTTTACAACTAGCCTTGCAGGATAAATGTCATTCTTGAATGTGTGCGCTATAATCTGTTTTGTACTGTCTTTTGGTCTTATAGCAGCACCATCTTGATTTTAAACGCATTTTAGGGTGTGCCCCCCAAATATGTTTTTGAATGGACAGAGCGGCGGCTCAGCTCGGGTGCCCCCCCCCCCCCATAGCAAGCTGCCGACAGGTGAGAGGGGCCAGGAGTGGCGGTGAGGGAACCGAGAAGAGGAGATACAGGCATCTCTGTGCAAACCACTGCACAGAGCAGGTAAGTATAACATGTTTGTTATCTTTAAAAAAGAAAAACAAGACTTTAGTATCACTTTAAGATGACATGTGGCTATTTAATGAAGTTGGATGAGAAGTGATTTAACCATAAACTGTGAAAGGGGTGCTTTACTGTCAGAGCAATAAGCATGTGGAACTCCCTTCCACAGTTGGCGGTGTCAGAGAGGAGTGGCAATCATTTAAAAAAATTCTTAGATGGGCATCTTAGCAAACGCAGTTTTCAGGGATATAGGAAATGGTATGGCACACACACACATACACCCACACAGGTTGAACTGGATGGACTGATGTTTTTTTTCAGCCTTACCAACTATGTAACTATGTACAACATCCAGCGGGGAGGATGGGAGCCCCTCATACTGGGCACAGCAGATATGCAGGCTCGGGAACCCAATGCAGAGATCTCACCAATAGTGCCCAAGAGATGGTAAAACAAAGAAATGTCAGTCTTGGGTGGAGTGACCCTTTAAAAAAAAACACCATAATTTTTCCGTAATGTAAAATCTGTAACATTGCTATTCCCTATGAAGAGTTGACTGACTATATCCTGGCCTATGATTTGTGTAATTGAATTTCTGCTTCTTTACTTTCCTTGGAGGATAAAATTACGTTATATGGAGCAGTGAGAGCAGCATGTTGGAGTCCAGGCCACCGCATTGAACAAGTGTTCTTCCTGCTTATCACTTTGCCTGAGAGGTTTAGTTAAAAGCACTGATACACTAATTCAATTTCAACTCTGCCAGTTATGGATAAATGTTCAAATAAAGAGTTGCGCTGTAGTTAAAAAAAGAAGCACCAAACACCAGTGATCAAATAAATCCAAATGGGAGTCATATACAGTGCCTGGAAAAAGTATTCATATCCCTTGAAATTTTCCACATTTTGTCATGTTACAACCAAAAACGTAAATGTATTTTATTAGAATTTTATGTGATAGACCAACACAAAGTGGCACATAATTGTGAAGTGGAAGGAAAATGATAAATGGTTTTCAAAATGTTTTGCAAATAAATATCTGAAAAGTGTGGCGTGCATTTGTATTCAGCCCCCTTTACTCTGATACCCCTAACTAAAATCTAGTGGAACCAATTGCCTTCAGAAGTCATCAAATTAGTAAATAGAGTCCACCTGTGTGTATTTTAATCTCAGTATAAATACGGCTGCTCTGTGAAGCCCTCAGAGGTTTGTTAGAAAACCTTAGTGAACAAACAGCATGGTGGTGGCAGCATCATGTTGTGAGGATGCTTTTCTTGAGCAGGCACATGGAAGCTGGTCAGAGTTGATGGGACGTTGGATGGAGCCAAATACAGGGCAATCTTAGATGGAAACCTGTAAAGCCTCATACACACGACCGGTTTTCCAGGCAGGAAAACTGCCATGAGAGCGTTTGGCCGGAAAACTGGTCGTGTATATGCTCCCTAGCAGTTTTCCCAACAGGAAAACTGCTCGGGAAAAATAGAGAACCTGCTCTCTATTTTCCCGTCGGGATTCCCGGCGTTTTTTTTTCCAGCCAGATTTACTAATACTTTCCTATGGGAAACACTGCGAGGCAGTGCCGATGGAGCATACACACGGCCGGATTCCCGGCCAAAGCTCTCATGGCAGTTTACCTGCCGGGTTTTCCCGGCGGACTTTTTACCGCCGGGAAAACCGGTCGTGTGTACGAGGCTTTAGAGTCTGCAAAAAACTTGAGACTGGATCAGATGTTCACCTTCTAGCAACACAGCAACCCTAAACATATAGCCAAAGCTACAATGGAATGTTTTAGATGACAGCATATTCATGGCTTAGAATGGCCCAGTCAAAGTCCAGACCTAAATCCAATTGAGAATCTGTGACAAGACTTGAAAATTGCTGATCACAGACACTCTCCACTCAATCTGACAGAGCTTGAGCTATTTTGCTAAGAAGAATGGGCAAAAATGTCACTCTCTAGATGTGCAAAGCTGGTAGAGACATCCCCAAAAAGACTTGAAGCTGTAATTGCAGCGAAAGGTGGCTCTACAAAGTATTGACTCAGGGGGGCTGAATACAAATGCACCCCACACTTTTCAGATGTTTATTTGTAAAAAAAATTGAAAACCATTTATCATTTTCTTTCCATTTCACAATTATGTGCCACTTTGTGTTGGTCTATCACATAATATCCCAATAAAATACATTTACCTTTACTGTATTCCTTAGCAATATCCACACCACCCACCATTGTATAGTGTGTAATGCTTTAAATGACACCTCCACCATAGGTAAAGTGCTCACTTACCAGCTTGCACGGTCCACCTATTACGGAAGGTTAGTGACACTTGTGGCATCAAACCCAGCCAGGGCCTTTACATCCTCTGGAGAACTCCCTTGTGGACATACAGACCACCCATCCAGGAAGCGATAAAGCTCCCAAAATATAAAAGGCTCACCATAGCATAAAATCCTTAAACTTTTATTAAAGTATACAAAATATTGCACTGACATCAAACAAATTGTATATACCCCTTAAAACAAAATAAGCTGGCTGGCTGTGATAGCAAGATAAGCCGGCTGGCCGCAATATTTTGTATATTTTAATAAAAGTTTAAGGATTTTTTGCTATGGTGAGCCTTTTATACTTTTGGGAACTTTATCGCTTCCGGCTGGATGGGTGGTCTGTATGTCCACAAGAGAGTTCTCCAGAGGATGTAAAGGCCCTGGCTGAGTTTGAAGCCACAAGCGTGAACTGACCTTCCATTATAGGAGGTCCGTGCAAGCTGATAAGTGAGCACTTTTTCCTATAGTGTCATTTGAAGCATTACACACTATACGGTGGTGGATGGTGTGGATATCGCTAAGCCCAGGTTCACACTGCGGGAATGAAGCCGTGTGAGTTCTGCTGAATTGCCGGGAAATGACACCGTCCTAATCGGTGCGATGCCGCATCTGCGGCGCTGCACCGATTTCAAAAAATAATTTCTGTACTACTTTTTGCGATTTTGGGCCGCGATTTACATTGACATCTGTGCAGAAACCTGCACAGATGTCTCTGTAATCGCGGCCGAAATCAGGGCTGACAGGCAGGAGTGAAATGGTGCGAGTTCAGCTGAACTCGCACGGCTTCACTCCCGCAGCCCAGTATGAACCTGGGCTAAAATATGGAGTCTGAGAGAACTCTTCAGATTTTGGTCCTTGTCACCAGTCAGTTCTTAACAATGAAAGGTCTTCATAATGGTCTTAGTATTTTCTTTTATCTCTCCAAGGTTTCATTAGTGAGACCTCTGTGTTCAGGTTCCCAGGTCTACATACCCACCACTGCCTGTTGGATGCTTCTTTTATTTTAGATCAATAAAGTGATCAGAACTCCCCCCAGCATTGCCACTCATCCCAACTCGCCACCAGCACTGCCACTGATCCCATTCCCCCCCACCACCCCACCAAGGAGAAGGAATAAAAATAAAGAAAACATGGAAGGGAGAGGAAAAGAGGGGGAGGAACAAAGAAAAAGGGAGAGAAAGAATAAGAGAACGAGAAAGACGGCTAGAGAGGGGGATGGGGGGGGGGAAAAACAAGAAATTATGATAGAGAGAGATAAAAGGGAAAGAATGGAGAACAAAGAGAAAGAGTGTAACATCCTAAAATGTACCATAAGGGGTTTTAATAATGTACAAGTAGAAGGGACTCAGGATGCGATACATGTCCGTGGGTTAGGGGCGCAAATTACTTGTCTTGCCTTGGGTGCTGACAACTCACGCTACGAAAATACGTTTACTGTTAGGGGTCTCCACAACTTGGGAAATTTTATCAAGGGGTCACAGCACTAGAAAGGTTGAGAATCACTGGGCTAGAGCATGGTGAGTTCTATTTGGGATAAGCAAACACCTACAGGTGGAATGGGGAAA
Source organism: Rana muscosa (assembly GCA_029206835.1). Lineage (NCBI taxonomy): Eukaryota > Metazoa > Chordata > Amphibia > Anura > Ranidae > Rana > Rana muscosa. Next base: position 69,099,237 of record CM055117.1, on the reverse strand, counting down.
CATTACTCCTTTACTCCATCAAGCCAGAGAAGCAATGGGATTGTCGTTTTGGAAAAATAATGAAGACGATCAGTATAAAATCTGCATTGGTTCTACGGTGACGTTAGCACATCTCCAAAATACAGACAGGACACATCAAGTGTATAACAAAAGTGTGAAACTTTGTGAGTTTATCAGCATAAGTCTTGGGAAGGAGGATGTACAGCGGAGGGACAGCAACACTCAATCTTATCCAGAGTCTCTAATTAGCTGGATAACCCAGAATCCGGTTAGTGCTTGAAGCAAGAGAATTGAGTGACTGATTACTGTTTATCCAGATTCTACAAAAAAAGAAAAAAAAGAGTGAAAGAAAAATACCAGACAATGCAAATAAAAAGAACATCAACCCTTTGTACCCTGGAATGAATGGATCTATCTTCCGGGATTAGAATTGATAAGAGGCCATAAAGTCCACCCTACCGGTCATGAAACTTCTATGTAGATGTCTCAAAACACTTGCAGCAATTGATGTTGCACTGTTAGGCCTCGAACACACAGGCGGTTAAGCCGTGTTTTTCCCGCTGTCCAACCTCCCAACTCCAAAGGAACATAGTGACCTTTCGGGTGAGTACACATTGCTGCGACTAAAATACACCCCGAACACACCCCCAAAACACAACCACTGCCTTGCTAAAGAAGCTGACGGTAAAGGTAATGGACTGGCCAAGTATGTCTACAGACCTAAACCCTATTGAGCATCTGTGGGGCATCCTCAAATAGAAGGTGGAGGAGCGCAAGGTCTCTAACATCCACCAGCTCAGTGATGTCATCATGGAGGAGTATAAGAAGACTCCAGTGGCAACCTGTAAAGCTCTGGTGAACTCCATGCCCAAGACGGTTAAGGCCGTGCTGGAAAATAATGGTGACCACAAAAAATATTGACACTTTGGGCCCAATTTGGACATTTTCACTTAGGGGTGTACTTAATTTTGTTGCCAGCGGTTTAGACATTAATGGCTTTGTGTAGAGTTATTTTGAGGGGACAGCAAATTATTTTATTTTTTTTAATAAATCTTTTTATTTGGTATTATAACATACACACTGAGAAAACAGGTAACAACAAACCGAAAAAAAAAAAAAAAAAAACATACAAAAGGTGTAAAAACAGTAGAAATTTTGCCCGCACTCGAGACTAATATATTTATTTTAGGATTGATACCAAATTCAAACGTGCGTGTCGCCATTAGGCAAGGAAGGTGAGGAACCTGGTCAAATGTCGTGAATGTCAGTTGGGGTAACAACATTTCTGCTCCCATCTAAACCCAGATACCAGGTGGAACTCTGTCACGAAATGATGCACACCACACAGATACATGTGATTTTCATCCTCTGTTCCTTTAAAACCGGGAAGACATTGTGTAGTTGTAGTTGTAGTCCTGGAGGACCACTGTCCACTCCCCTGTGGAGGTGTATATTATGTTGTGGACGGCTCTGCTAACCATTTAGACCAGTGGTCTACAAACTGCGGCCCGAGGGCCAGATGCAGCCCTTTGTGTGCCTTTATCCGGCCCTTGGGGCAGTATCCCTCCCACTCATACGAGACACTATTCTGACATCTGACAGCGACAGTGGAGAACTATTTCTCCCACTGACACCACTAATGGGCCACTATTCCTTCCTATGATACCAATGATGGGGGACCATTTTTCCCCCTAATACCATATGTTTACTCCCACTGATGCCAAGAAAATTTCCACCCCCCGCTGGCCAAAGCCCGGCCCTCCAAGAGTCTGAAGGACAATAAACCGGCCCTTTGTTTAGAATGTTTGGAGACCACTGATTTAGACCATACTTTCTGGTATTTTGCAGGAAAACCTCTATTGAAATAAGTGTCTTTATATAGGGGGAGATTCTGATTCACTAGCTGTTTCCAGAAAATACTTTTCTTGCATAGAATAATAACAAACTCACCATAGTCCATCCCGCTACAGTGAAGATGAACTGCTCAACCAGTCCCAACAAACAGACGGACACAGAGAGTTGTAATGGGATGTTACTGACCAAACGGATACACGACAACACTTCCTCCCAAAATGAGGGGACAGCAAATTGACACTGTTATACAAGCTGTACACTCACTACTTTACATTGTAGCAAAGTGTCATTTCTTCAGTGTTGTCACATGAAAAGATATAATAAAATATTTACAAAAATGTGAGGGGTGTACTCACTTTTGTGAGATACTGTACATATGTGATAGGAACAGATAGAGATAGAGTAGGTGTCACAGAGCTGAACTCATTGGGTAAATATAAAGTTGGTATTATCCCAATTTAGCTGCAAAAGTGTTTGTTTGTTTTTTCCATGGAGCTATATGTAGCTATATGAATTTGTTATTTGTTGGATAATCTGTATTATTCATTTTTGTTGTATCTGAATTTTTATGGTGCCATAGATGATGAATGCTAATAGTGGTAGTAGTAATAATAATAATATTAATAATGATAATACCAATAATAAAATGGTATTGTACATTCCTCTTGCTTTGTATTAGTTCTGATAAAATAATTGAACAGTGCCACCTACTGGCAAGACCAGGACATACAGTTATCAGTTCCTATGGGAGCTGTATCACACATTCACATCCCCAGGACAGCACTTAAAAGATTGTTCTCTATGAGCACTGGTGTCTCATAGCATTAGTTATTTATCCAGTCTCTGGTGAAGTGCTGTACATTACTTCATGCTCAGGAGTTTTTCTTTTTTTTATTATTAAACAGTGCTTTGCCGCCTATACATTTCTTTTGCAAAACACGATGTGACATTTACCAATAGTTGCACGTTTTATTTTATCTTTATTTTCTTTAATTGGCAGTTATGGAAAAAAAAAATCTTTATATGCTCAGAATTTGTAATAGTAATACATGTTGCTGCCTTATATAGCACAGATGCTGTTCAGCCCAGCCCTTACAAAGGATATTGAAACATTTCCCTTTAGATTGTAAGCTCTCTGGAGCAGGGCCCTCCGTCCTAACCCAGTTGTATTTTATTACTGAATTTTATTGTACAGTACATGACATGTACTGTCTCCCTTTATTTGTAAAGTGCTGTGCCAGCTTGTTGGCACTATATAAATCCTTTACAATAATAATAATTCAGTCCTTTCTCCAATGGGAGCTTTCAGCAAATCCCTTTAAATTCTTATGCCGCGTACACACGATCGATTTTTTAGACGGTGAAAACACCGTCAAGAAAATCGACGTGAAAAACGAGGAACAGCTAGTTCCCCCCACACACGGCCGTTTTAAATGACATTTTTTTTTTTGGTCGAAAAAAACGACCGTGTGTGGGCTCCCCGGCAGTGTTTCCCTATGGGAAAACTGCAGCAGAAAAAAACGACGGGAATCACGACGAGAAAATTAGAGCATGTTCTAATTTTTCTCGTCATGATTAATGCCGTTTTTCCCATCGGGAAAAATGACGAAAAGCCCACAGACGATCGTTTTTCTCGTCCAAAGGAAAAAATTTAATTTTTCCCGACGGGAAAAATGATCGTGTGTACGCGGCATTACATTGGCAAATACAACAGATTTATATCGGGTGGAAGACAATTCATTTACCAATGTGTTTTTTAACCACTTCCATACCGGGTCTGTCCTGGCACTCCTCTCCTTTATGTAAAAATCATAATTTTTTTATACTAGAAAATTACTCAGAACCCCCAAACAATATGTATGTTTTTTTTAGCAGAGACCCTAGGGAATTAAATGGCGGTCGTTGCAACTTTTTATGTCACACGGTATTTGCGCAACAATTCTTCGAACGCGTTTAAAAAAAAAAAAAAAAACAGTTTCATGAATTAAAAAATAACAGAACAGTAAAGTTAGTCCAATTTTTTGTATAATGTGAAAGATGATGTTATGCAGAGTAAATAGATACCCAACATGTCACGCTTTAAAATTGTGCACACTTGTGGAATGGCGCCAAACTTTGGTACTCAAAAATCTCCATAGGCGACGCTTTAATTTTTTTTACAGGTTAAATGTTTAGAGTTACAGAGAAGGTCTAGTGCTAGAATTGTTTGTCTTGCGGCTATACCTCACATGTGTGATTTGAACGCCGTTTACATATGCGGGTACGACTTACGTGCGCGTTTGCTTCTGTGCGCGAGCTAGGGTGACCACATTTCCAAACTACCATTCAGGGACACCCCCCCTTCCCAAAAATCAGCTTGTGCTGTAATGAATCACAGCACAGTGATTGGACACAAGAGGTGGGATTTAGGATTTCTCCAATCACAAGCAGGGGGCAGGGATTGTGGTCCTCCAGGCATTCCCGGCCAGGACAAGTACTGTCGGTGAGTAAAGCAGTGATGTGGCGGCCTTTTTTGGGGATATCAGATTGGCCCGGGGGGTGGCTGTGTCAGTTTCATTCCGGGACATTGTATTGTCCTGGAATGAAGGTGCCCGGGACAGACCTGCAAAATGCGGGACTGTCCCGGGCAATCCGGGACACGTGGTCACCCTAGCGCGAGCACATGGGGATGGGAGGGCTTTAAATGTTTTATAAATTGTTTATTTTACTTTAAAGCGATTGTAAAGGATCTTTTTTTTTTTTTTTTTTTTTAAATAACAAACTGTGCAGCTCGTTTTTCACAGAGTGGCCCCGATCCACCTGTTCCGGGGTCCCACGGCGGCTCTCGCGGCTCCTCCCCGCATTAGATAACCCCCTTGGTGAAGCGCTCCCCCGAGGGGGTTACCTTGCGGGCACGCTCCCGAGTCATTCATTCGGCGTCCATAGCCACCAAATGTATGACTCGGCCCCGTCCCCCCGGCACCCGCGTCAATCTATCCATAGCTGATGTGCTCATCCCCGAGGAGAAGAAAACCGGGCTCAGGAAGGTAAAACGGGGGGGCTGGGGGGCCGGTGACTGCAAGAATTTTTTTCATGAAAAAACATGATGGTTTAAAACCCCTTTAGGCCCCTTTCATGCTGGGGCGGTTTGCAGGCGCTATTGCACTAAAAATAGCACCTGCAAACCGACCCTAAAGCACGAGGGCTTTCACACTGGAGCGGTGCGCTAGCAGGACCGCTCCAAAAGTCCTGCTAGCCGCATCTTTGGAGCGGTGAAGGAGCAGTGTGTTAACCGCTCCTCCACCGCTCCTGCCCATTGAAATCAATGGGACAGCGCAGCTATACTGGCAGCAATGTGCCTCTGCAGAGGCGCTTTGCAGTGGTTTTTAACCCTTTTTCGGCCGCTAGCGGGGGTTAAAACCGCACCGCTAGCGGCCGAATACCGCCGCAATTCCGACGGTAAAGCGCCTCTAAAAATAGCGGCGCTTTACCATCACCGCACCTCCCGCCCCAGTGTGAAAGGGGCCTAATCTTTTTATTTTTACACTTTCTCTTTAAATTCATTTTTTTTTTATCACTTTTATTCCCTCTAAAGGTGCTATTGACATAAAATTTTCCCCACGTCAGTAACAACCCATGCAATCCATACATACAAAGAAATCAAAACAAATACGTTTAGAAATGAAGTTCTGTGTAATAAAATGCAATGACACAGGGAAAAAGTATTGAACACGTTAACTGAAATGTATTTAATACTTCATACAAAATTCTTTGTTGGTAATGACAGCTTCAAGACTCCTCCTGTATGGGGAAACTATCTTGAAGGGTCCGTGGGCCTCTTCTATGAACTCTGATATTTAGTTCTTTCCATAGATTTTCTATTGGATTCAAGTCAGGTGATTGGCTGGGCCATTCTAGCAGCTTTATTTTCTTTGAAACCAATGGAGAGTTTCCTTGTCTGTGTGTTTGGGATCATCGTCTTGCTGAAATGTCCTCCCTTGTTTTATCTTCATCATCCTGGTAGATGGCAGCAGATTTATATCAAGCATGTCTTGGTACATTTTCCCATTTATCCTTCCTTTAACTGCTTGTCCACCGCCCACCGTCAAATGACGGCGGGCGGAAGACCCTATTGTTCTGATCGGACGTCATATGACGTTGCGCCTTCAGAAGCCACTAGGGGACGCGCGCGACCGCCGCGCCGCCGGGGACACGATGCGCGCGCCCGGCAGCCGCGATGGCTGCCGGGCACCCGCGATTGCCCAGTAACTGAGCAGGACCGTGGATCTATGTGTGTAAACACACAGATCCACGTCCTGTCAGGGAGAGGAGACAGATGGTGTGTCCCTTGTACATAGGGACAACCATCGGTCACCTCCCCCAGTCAGTCCCCTCCCCCCAAAGTAAGAATCACTCCCAGGCAACACATTTAACCCCTTCCTCGCCCCCTAGTGTTAACCCCTTCCCTGCCAGTCACATTTATACAGTAATCAATGCATTTTTATAGCACAGATCGCTGTATAAATGTGAATGGTCCCAAAAATGTGTCAAAAGTGTCCGATGTGTCCGCCGCAATATCGCAGTCATGATAAAAATCGCTGATCGCCGCCATTATTAGTAAAAAAATAAAAAATTTATAAAAATGCTATAAATCTATCCCCTGATTTGTAGACGCTATAACTTTTGTGCAAACCAATCAATATACGCTTATTGTGATTTTTTTTTAACAAAAATATGTAGAAGAATACGTATCGGCCTAAACTGAGGAAAAAATTTGTTTAAAAATTTTTTTAAAATGGATATTTGTTATAGCAAAAAGTAAAAAATATTGTGTTTTTTTCAAACTTGTCTCTCTTCTTTTGTTTATAGCGCAAGAAATAAAAACCGCAGAGGTGATCAAATACCACTAAAAGAAAGCTCTATTTGTGGGAAAAAAATTATAAAAATTCCATGCACAATTGTCATTCAAAGTGTGACAGCGCTGAAAGCTGAAAAATGGCTTGGGCAGGAAGGGGGTGGAAGTGCCCTGTAGGCAAGTGGTTAATGACATGAAGTGTGCCAGTACGTATGCTGAAAAACAGCCCCAGACCATGATGTTCCCACCTCCAAACTTCACTGTTGGTATGGGGGTGTTTTTGGGGTGATGTGCCATTTGACCTCCAAACATGGTGTGTATTATGGCATCCAAAAAGTTAAATTTTGGTCTCATCTGACCAAACTATATTCTCCCAGTATTTCACAGGCTTTTCTAAATGTTGTGCAGAAAACTTTAAACAAGCTTCAACATGCTTTTTCTCCAGCAATGCAAGTCTTGCTTGGTGAGCGTGCATACAGACCATGGGGGTTGAGCGCATTACTTATTGTTTTCTTTGAAACAATTGTATCTGCTAATTCCAGGTCTTTCTGAAGCTCCCCACAAGTGGTCCTTGGATCTTGGACAATTATTCTGATAATTATTTTCATTCCTCTGTCATAAATCTTGCGAGGAGCACCTGGTCGTGGCCAGTTTATGGTGAAATTATGTTCTTTCCACTTCCGGATTATGGCCCCAACAGTGCTCACTGGAACATACAAAAGTTTAGAAATCCTTCTGTAACCAATGCCATCGGTATGTTTTACAACAATAAGGTTATGAAGGTCTTGAAAGAGCTCTTTGCTTTTACTAGACTTGTGCAGTGCTGAAAAATTTGTTAGTTTTCGTTTCATTCATATGTTATGATCGAAATTCAGAAATTCGGAAATTAGAAGATTAAAAAATTAGAAAATTCATAAATTTGAAAATCCAGATATTCGAAAATTCAATACTGGAAATTCAGAAATTCGAAAATCCGAAAATTCAAAAAAACGAAATGCTGAAAATTCTAAATAAAAACTAACTAATAATAACTATTAAATTATAGGTATTGGAATTTCCTTTCAAATTTGGCTGTTAGTGAACGTAACGAATACGAATTTATCCGAAGTTACAAATTACCCGAAATAACAAATGCCGCATCCAAACAAATGAAACGGAACAAATTAATAATAAATAATAATAATAATAATAAAAAGTTTGTTATTTATTTTTATTAATTCGTTAGATTCCAGCATTTGTTATTTCGGATAATTTGTAACTTACGTTCCCTAACAGCCAAATTTGAAAGGAAATTCCAATACCTATAATTTAATAGCTATTATTAGTTAGTTGTTATTTAGAATTTTCGGCATTTCGCTCTTTTGAGTTTTTGGATTTTAGAATTTCCGGTATCGAATTTTCGAATATCCAGATTTTTAAATGGTTAATATGGTTTAGGATGATTGAAGCGCATTATTTCTATTATTGCATTGTAATATAAAATGAAATAGTTTAATTGCATAATGCAGAATCAGTGGGAGCCCTGAGCGTGTCACTTTCCACGTCGCCTGCCACCAGATGCAGCGTGTCACTTGCCACATCGTCTGTCACCAGATGCAGCGTGTCACTTGCCACATCGCCTGCCACCATGTGCAGCGTGTCACTTGCCACATTACCTGCCACCAGATGCAGCGTGTCACTTGCCACGTTACCTGCCACCAGATGCAGCTTGTAACTTGCCACGTTGCCTGCCACCAGATGCAGCGTGTCACTTGCCACATCGCCTGCCACCAGATGCAGCGTGTCACTTGCCACATCGCCTGCCACCAGATGCAGCGTATCACTTGCCACGTTGCCTGCCACCAGATGCAGCTTGTAGCTTGCCATGTCGCCTGCCACCAGATGCAGCATGTCACTTGCCACGTTGCCTGCCGCCAGATGCAGGATGTCACTTGCCACGTCGCCTGCCACCAGATGCAGCATGTCACTTGCCACATCACCTGCCGCCAGATGCAGGATGTCACTTGCCACGTCGCCTGCCACCAGATGCAGCTTGTCACTTGCCACGTCGCCTGCCACCAGATGCAGCTTATCACTTGCCACGTCGCCTGCCATCAGATGCAGCGTGTCACCTGCCAAATAACTTCTCAACAGATGCAACATGTCACTTGCCACGTGGCAGCCACTTTCATTGCCATCTGGGCTCTGCATCTTGTTTCTTCCCCACGAGAGCTGTTCTTCTGTAAAATGGCGGCGGATATCGAGTCACCAGTGCTGGCCCCGGACCTCTAGCAGTGGCTCTGGCGATATATATAACGGGACAAAGCCAATTTTTCGTGATTTTTCCTGGGACACTGTAAGACCGGGACAGGGGTCTGAATACCGTGAATGTCCTGGGAAAATCGGGACTGTTGGCAGCTATGTAAGTTGGGTACCCCAAAGCTCTGACCTAGGACCAATTCTGTTTAATTTATTCCTAAATTATAGAGAAGATGGTATAAAAAGCTCAATCTCTGTGTTTGCTGATGATACAAAACTAAGCAGGGCAATAACTTCACTGCAGTATATAGAAACCTTACAAAAAGACCTGAATGAAAAACAAGGGGTTGGCAACTACAAAGCAAATGAGGTTAATGTTGAAAAAATGTAAAGTAATGCACATGGGGGTCAAAAACATGAATGCAAGTTATTCGCTAGGGGGAGAACCTCCGGGGAAATTCAGGATTGACAAAAGATCTGGGGGTCCTAGTAGATCACAGGCTCAGCAGTGGCATGCAATACCAAGCTGCAGCAAGCATAAAATGAGCATGTACAGTGCCTTGAAAAAGTATCCATACCCCTTGAAATTTTCCAAATTTTTTCATTTTTTCATGTTATGACCAAAAATGTAAATGTATTTTATTAGGATTTTATGTGATAGACCAACACAAAGTGGCACATAATTGTAAAGTGGAAGGAATATGATAAATGGTTTTCAACGTTTTTTACAAATATCTGAAAGTGTGGGGTGCATTTGTATTCAGCATGCTTTGTGCACTGGTGTGCAGTAGTGGTGAGCCGAACACCCCCGGGTTCGGTTCGCACCAGAACCCGCGAACGGACCGAAAGTTTGCACGAACTTTAGAACCCTATTAAATACAATGGATGCGAACGTTCGAAATCTAAAGTGCTAATTATAACGACTATTATGCATGTTATTGTCCTAAAAAGGGTTTGGGAACCCGGGTTCTGCACCAGGGGACATGTATCAATGCAAAAATAAGTTTTAAAAACGCCCGTTTTTCTGGAGCAGTCATTTTAATGATGCATAAAGTAAAAAAAAAAGTCAAATATTCCTTTAAATATCGTACCTGGGGGGTGTCTAAAGTATGCCTGTGAAGTGCCACGTGTTTCCCGTGTTTAGAATTGTCCCTGCACAAAATAAAATTTCTAAAGGAAAAAAAGCCATTTAAAACTGCTTGCGGCTTTAATGTAATGTTTGGTCCCGGTAATATGGATGAAAATCTTTAAGAAAAATGGCATAGCTACCCCATCACACACCCCCCCCCCTACCCCAGCCCATTACCAGCCCCTTTGGGTCTTGTATGGATATTAAGGGGAACCCCGCACACAAAATAAAAAAGGCCCTATATACTCTAAACAGCCGTATACAGGCAGTGCATACAAGACAGGGACTGTAGGTTTGTTCTTATGTAGAATCTGTTTGTAATTTTGAACAGGTACATTGTTTAAGTGTAGCTCTAGCCAAAAAATCTATTTTTAAGCTTTTTGGAAAACATAGGGAAGGGTTATCACCCCTGTAACATTTGTTTTGCTGTCTGTGCAGTGTGCACCTGTTCAGAACAGTTCACTTCACTTTCCGTCCTAATGACAAATGTTTTTTGAAAATTTGGGGTTTTTATTGAAACAAGAATTGGTGATAAAGCATCAGTGGGGAGGAGACACTTTTTTTCCCATATTAACTCTTACAGGAGAGAATTTGCCTTCCTAGGGGTAGATTTCCTCTCACTTCCTGTTGTATCCTTCCGTTTGCAAGGAGGAGTCGTTTGTAAGTTGGATGTTTGAAAGTAGGGGCCTGCCGTATATACTCAGCTGAAATTTGCCCCTTACATGTTGGTGTTGCCACAACACTGTGAGCCCTCACTGTTACTCTTGGTGGGCGCATGAATGGGCCCTGCTGTGAATTATTAGATCAAGAATTGTAATTGCATGCCCCTGTTGAACAGGGGCTGAAAAATTGGGCCTTTGGTGGTGGTGGTGGTGGTGGTGTTGACACAACACTGTAAGGCCTCACAGTTAGTCTTGGTGGGCGCAGGAATGGGCCCTGCTGTGAATTATTAGATCAAGAATTGTAATTACATGCCCCTGTTAAACAGGGGTATAAAAATTGGGCCTTAGGCACTGGTGCCACAACACTGCAACCCCTCACAGATACTGTACTTGGAGCACAGCAATGAGCCCTGTTGCAAAGTATTGCATCAAAAATTGTAATTACACGCCCCTGTTAAACAGGGGCTGAAAAATTGGGCCTTAGCCACTGGTGCTGGTGCCACGACACTGCAACCTCTCCCAGATACTCTAGTTGGAGTGCAGGAATGAGCCCTGCTGCAAAGCATTGCATAAAAAATTGTAATTACATGCCCCTGTTAAACAGGGGCATAAAAATTGGGCCTTAGGCACTGGTGCCACAACACTGCAACCCCTCACAGATACTGTACTTGGAGCACAGCAATGAGCCCTGTTGCAAAGTATTGCATCAAAAATTGTAATTACACGCCCCTGTTAAACAGGGGCTGAAAAATTGGGCCTTAGCCACTGGTGCTGGTGCCACGACACTGCAACCACTCCCAGATACTCTAGTTGGAGTGCAGGAATGAGCCCTGCTGCAAAGCATTGCATAAAAAATTGTAATAACACGCCCCTGTTAAACAGGGGCTGAAAAATTGGGCCTTAGCCACTGGTGGCGGCACCCAGAAACAAAAATGTTCTTCCAAGCTATCATCATCAATCGGATCATTGAGGAGGAGGAGGAGGATAGTCAGTCAACATAACAGGACAGTCTCTCAGCATCAGCATCAGTCTTGAAGGGATGTGACATTTGAAAATAAATTAGTCTGTTATATCAGCTTCAGGTGTTTGGTAGCTGGTGGTGATCCAAGAATGGTTCATCTTTATGAAGGTCAGTCGATCAACAGAGTCGGTGGACAGGCGCACCCTGTGATCCATGACAAATCCTCCAGCAGCACTGAATGTGCGTTCTGAAAGAACGCTGGATGCAGGACAGGCCAGTAGCTCAATTGCATACTGTGCAAGCTCTGGCCAGTGATCCATCCTCAAGACCCAGTAAGCCAGAGGATTTTCGGTGGGGAAGGTGTCCAAGTCTGACCTTGCCCCTAGGTATTCCTGCACCATGTATATCAGACGCTGGCGATGGTTGCTGGAACCGATCATACCTTGGGGCTGCGGACTAAAGAATTGTCTGAACGCATCGGTCAGACGGCCACCTTCCCCACCGCTCCTTCTTTGACTGACCGAAGCCTCAGCAACTCGTTGTCCAGGACCAAGAGTTTGTAACCTCCCAGTCTCTGGGAACGCATTGCACAGACCTTTCTGCAAGGCCTCCCGGAGTTGTCTCATCCTCTGCTCCCTCTGCGACGGTAAGATAAGGTCCGCAACCTTACCCTTGTACCGTGGATCAAGGAGAGTGGCCAGCCAGTAATGGTCCCTCTCCTTGATCCGAAGAATACAAGGATCCTTCCGCAGACTTTGCAGGATCAGGGAGGCCATGCAGCGTAGGTTAGCTGAGGCATTCGGTCCGGAGTCCTCTGGGTCACTAAGGACGACATGATCCGCAGCCACCTCCTCCCAGCCACGTACAAGTCCACTGGTTTCTTGGGACTGTAAATCATCCCTAAAAGACTGCTGCTGATGATGCTGAGTGCCATGCTCCACCTCCATGCTGACACAATCCTCCTCCTCCTCCTCCTCCTCCTCCTCTTCTTCCTGTGCGATGGGTGGGACAGAAGGAACACTGTCTGGGTAAAGGGGGCCTTGAGAGGCAAGGAAGTCCTCCTCTTCCTGCCTCTGTTCTGCCTCAAGTGCCCTGTCCATTATTCCACGCAGCGTATGTTCCAACAGGTGGACAAGAGGTACAGTGTCACTGATGCATGCACTGTCACTGCTCACCATCCTCGTGGCCTCCTCAAATGGTGCCAGGACAGTGCATGCATCCCTGATCATGCCCCAATGGCGTGGTGAAAAAAACCCGAGCTCCCCTGACCCTGTCCTGGTGCCGTAGTCGCACAGGTACTCATTGATGGCCCTCTGCTGTGTGTGCAGCCGCTGCAGCATGGCCAACGTTGAGTTCCACCTGGTGGGCATGTCACATATAAGGCGGTTCTTGGGCAGGTTCAACTCCTTTTGCAGCTCAGCCAGGCGAGCACTGGCATTATAAGATCTGCGGAAATGCACACAGACTTTCCTGGCCTGCCTCAGGACATCCTGTAAGCCCGGGTACCTGCCCAAGAACCGCTGCACCACCAGGTTAAGGACGTGAGCCACACAGGGCACATGGGTCAGTTGTCCCTGTCGGAGAGCGGAGAGGAGGTTGGTGCCATTGTCGCAAACTACCATTCCTGGCTTAAGCTGGCGTGGCGTCAACCACCTCTTGGCCTGCCCCTGCAGAGCAGACAGAACCTCTGCCCCAGTGTGGCTCCTGTCCCCCAAACACACCAGCGCAAGCACGGCATGGCATCTTTTTGCCTGCGTACTTGCGTAGCCCCTTGAACGCCTACGGAGCACCGCTGGTTCCGAGGACAAAGCACAGGAAGAGGACGTGGAGGAAGAAGAAGAGGAGGGGGTGGAGGAGAGAGGTGTGTCACGACCAGTAGTAGCATTTTGAAGGCGTGGCGGTGGAACAACCTCCAACTCTACTGCACCTTGTCCTGCATCCTTCCCAGCTGCCAAAAGAGTGACCCAATGGGCCGTGAAAGAAAGGTAACGTCCCTGTCCATGCCTGCTGGACCATGAGTCAGCGGTAATATGCACCTTACCGCTGACCGCCCTGTCCAGCGAGGCCAAGACATTGCCTTCCACATGCCGGTAGAGAGCCGGAATCGCCTTCCGTGAGAAAAAGTGGCGTTTGTGAACCTGCCACTGAGGAACCGCACATTGCACAAACTCACGGAAGGGGGCAGAGTCTACCAACTGAAAAGGAAGCAGTTGAAGCGCTAGCAATTTAGCCAAGCTAGCATTCAACCGCTGGGCATGTGGATGGCTGGGAGTGAACTTCTTTCGACGGTCCAGCAGCTGGGGCAGGGAAATTTGCCTGCTAGAATCGGACGTCGGTGTACTGCTAGCAGAGTGCCCGCAAGTACTTGGCTGTGACACACCTAATTCTACACCTTCATTCCTCTCAGAGCAGGTTTCAGAGAGGACTGAAGGTATAGTGGGGTTGGAGATCCCAGCTGATGCGGTGCAAGAAGAGGTCAGCTGTGTTCTTTGGTGTGGGTCTTTAAGGTAGGCTTGCCAACGAGCTGCATGGCAGGTCAACATATGTCTGGTCAAGCATGTGGTGCCCAAGCGGGTGATGTTTTGGCCACGCGATATACGCTTGAGACATATGTTGCAAACAGCAGCTGTGCGATCTGATGCACTCAACTCAAAAAAGGCCCACACCAAAGAACACCGGGCAGAGGCAGCGCCCTGCACAGGCGGAGCTCTGCGGTGTGATTCCATCGGTGTGCTGCCCTTACGCTGGCCCCCCCAGGGCATCCTGCCCCGTTGGAGATGTGCCTCCTCCTCATCCTCCTCCTCCTCCTCTCTCCTATTAGGCACCCACGTGGAGTCAGTGACCTCATCATCCCCTCCCTCCTCATCACTGGAGCCAATCTGGCAGTATGCTGCAGCTGCTGGAACATGACTGCCAGATTGGTGTCCCTCTTGAGCATCCCCTCTCTCTGCTCTCACGCTACTGCCTTCCTCTAGCTGGGTATCATCATCATACCCTTCAAAACGCTGGGCATCCTCCTGGAGCATGTACCCAACACTGTGCTCAAACAGTTCGGGGGACTCCTCAGGAGGACATGGTTGGTCTAGGGAAGGAGTGACTAATGATGACATTGATACCAGGGAAGAGGACGCTTTGGCAGCTGCTTTGCCAGTACCCTGAGCCTGGGTGAGAGAGGATGAGGAGGATGAGGAGGGCTTGGTCATCCACTCTACCAAGTCTTGGGCATGATGCGGCTCAACACGTCCAGCTGCCGAAAAGAAGGCCAAGCGTGTCCCATGGCCACGTGCTGATGGCGATGCACCGCGTCCACGACCAGCACTGTTGTCTCTAGACACAGAGCCTGCTTGCCCTCTTTTATTGGCTCCTGACTGTCTGCCTCTCCTTGTTTGCCTTCCAGACATTCTAATGGCCTGCAGGGAAATAGGAAAACCAGCAATACAGGCTAAGTTCAGGTGTAATATGGTCAGGAGGCACACTCCGCCCGCTGTAAGTGCCGCAAAATCCTGTTGGTGTAACACACCAGGAAAAAGCAGCAATACAGGCTAAGTTCAGGTGTAATATGGTCAGGAGGCACACTCCGCCCGCTGTAAGTGCCGCAAAATCCTGTTGGTGTAACACACCAGGAAAAAGCAGCAATACAGGCTAAGTTCAGGTGTAATATTGTCAGGAGGCACACTCCGCCCGCTGTAAGTGCCGCAAAATCCTGTTGGTGTAACACACCAGGAAAAAGCAGCAATACAGGCTAAGTTCAGGTGTAATATGGTCAGGAGGCACACTCCGCCCGCTGTAAGTGCCGCAAAATCCTGTTGGTGTAACACACCAGAAAAAAGCAGCAATACAGGCTAAGTTCAGGTGTAATATGGTCAGGAGGCACACTCCGCCCGCTGTAAGTGCCGCAAAATCCTGTTGGTGTAACACACCAGGAAAAAGCAGCAATACAGGCTAAGTTCAGGTGTAATATGGTCAGGAGGCACACTCCGCCCGCTGTAAGTGCCGCAAAATCCTGTTGGTGTAACACACCAGGAAAAAGCAGCAATACAGGCTAAGTTCAGGTGTAATATGGTCAGGAGGCACACTCCGCCCACTGTAAGTGCCGCAAAATCCTGTTGGTGTAACACACCAGGAAAAAGCAGCAATACAGGCTAAGTTCAGGTGTAATATGGTCAGGAGGCACACTCCGCCCGCTGTAAGTGCCGCAAAATCCTGTTGGTGTAACACACCAGGAAAAAGCAGCAATACAGGCTAAGTTCAGGTGTAATATGGTCAGGAGGCACACTCCGCCCGCTGTAAGTGCCGCAAAATCCTGTTGGTGTAACACACCAGGAAAAAGCAGCAATACAGGCTAAGTTCAGGTGTAATATGGTCAGGAGGCACACTCCGCCCTCTGTAAGTGCCGCAAAATTCTGTTGGTGTAACACACCAGGAAAAAGCAGCAATACAGGCTAAGTTCAGGTGTAATATGGTCAGGAGGCACACTCCGCCCGCTGTAAGTGCCGCAAAATCCTGTTGGTGTAACACACCAGGAAAAAGCAGCAATACAGGCTAAGTTCAGGTGTAATATGGTCAGGAGGCACACTCCGCCCGCTGTAAGTGCCGCAAAATCCTGTTGGTGTAACACACCAGGAAAAAGCAGCAATACAGGCTAAGTTCAGGTGTAATATGGTCAGGAGGCACACTCCGCCCGCTGTAAGTGCCGCAAACTCCTGTTGGTGTAACACACCAGGAAAAAGCAGCAATACGGGCTAACTTCAGGTGTATAATGTGCAGGAGGCTTAGCAACAATGACACTGACACTGTCCCCTGCCTATCCTTCTCTCTCCCTGCACACAAGGTTTATCAAAGTATATGACACTGACACTCTCCCTGCCTATCCTTCTCTCTCCCTGCACACAAGGTTTAGCAAAGAATATGACACTGACACTGTCCCCTGCCTATCCTTCTCTCTCCCTGCACACAAGGTTTATCAAAGTATATGACACTGACACTCTCCCTGCCTATCCTTCTCTCTCCCTACACACAAGGTTTAGCAAAGAATATGACACTGACACTCTCCCTGCCTATCCTTCTCTGTCCCTACACACAAGGTTTAGCAAAGAATGGATTTGACACTGTCCCTGCCTATCCTTCACTTTCCCTGCTCCGGAACACACTACACGAGGCCGCCGCGCTGGCGGCCTTTTATAGTGTGGGGCGTGTACTAAACCCCCTCAGCTATAATTGGCCACAGGCATCCTGCCTGTGGCCAATCATTGCTCTCCTCGCTGTCGGCGCTGTGATTGGCCAAGCATGCAGGGTCACAGTGCATGCTTGGCCAATCACAGCGCCGGGATTACACTGCGATGGCGCAGTGTATTGTGGGCCGTTCGCGTCACTCGAATTTGGCGCGAATGGCCCAAATCGTTCGTTGTTCGCCGAACGCGCTAACAGCCGATGTTTGAGTCGAACCTATGTTCGACTCGAACACCGAGCTCATCCCTAGTGTGCAGTCATGTTGGAACAGGAAGGGGCCATCCCCAAACTGTTCCCACAAAGTTGGGAGCATGAAATTGTCCAAAATGTCTTGGTATGCTGACGCCTTAAGAGTTCCCTTCACTTGAACTAAGGGGCCTAGCTAGAGTTGCCACCTTTCCTTAGAGTCAAACCCGAACACTTTAACGGCACACAGCACTTTTTTTTTTTTTATAAACTATACATATATTTTGCAATTAAATAACATTTCTAATCATTAAAGTCCCCATTTACAGGGTCCACAGAGTTCCTCTTTTACATCTGAACTCGCAGAGTTCCTTTACACTGTAAGGGGACGACGACTCTGCAGACTCTGATGTAAGGGATGCTCTGGGAACCCTGATTTAAGGGGGAGCACTGAGAACTCTGATGTACAGAAAGAGAACTCTGATGTAAGAGGGAACACTCTGGCCTCAGCTTTAAAGGGAAACTCTGATGTAAGGGTTGCTCTGAGAACCCTGATTTACCTTACTGTACTCGCTCAGAGGCAGGACAGAGAAGAGACTTCAATCACAGACAGGGATGGATGGTGAGCTCACTCACCCCTTGGCAGTCAGCACCTCTCATCCAGATTTATCTGAGGCTGCAGGACTTCAAATTTCCGGCCCGCACTTTTTTTTCTGAGGAGTGAGGGCAGACACAGAGGGATAGGGGAGGAGGAAAAGGAGCAGATCGAGCCCTCTCTCCTCTCCTGTCTGTGTGTGTGTGTGTGTGGGGGGGGGGGTGTTAGTGCTAGCTTTGGGCAGCGTGAAAGAGAGTGTAAAGCCCTGTACACTCGATCGGATTTACTATGAATTTCGAACCGATGGATTTTTCCATCGGAAATCCGATGAAGCTGACTTCCATCAGTCTTGCCTACACACCATCAGTCAAAAAACCGATCATCCCAAACGCTGTGACGTAAAACACTCAGACGAGCCAAGAAAAATGAAGTTCAATGCTTCTGAGCATGCGTCGACTTGATTCTGAGCATGCGTGGGTTTTTTATCCGATGGAGTTCCCCACAGACGATAGTAATTTGCTATAGTTTTTTTTTCCATCAGATAAATTTAAAACATATTCTATTTTTTAACACTGATGAAAAAAAGACCGATGGGGCCCACACACGATCGATTTGTCTGATGAAAAAAGTCCATCGGACTGTTTTCATCGGTAAAACCGATCGTGTGTACAGGGCTTTACTCTTGGTCTAGACACCTGCAACCAGCAACCCTGCTGGGAAGCCATAGTCTGGTTTGAATAATGTGTCTGGGTTTCAGGCAGTCTGAAACCTGGATGCATGATTCCAAAACCGAGCTGTCCGGGTGAATCCTGGACAGGTGGCAACCCTGGACCAAGCCCAACCCCTGAAAAACAACTCCACACCATAATCCCTCCTCCACCAAATTATTTGGACCAGTGCACAAAGCAAGGTCTATAACGACATGGATGAGAAAGTTTGGGGTGGAGGAACTTGACTGGCCTGCACAGAGTCCTGACCTCAACACCTTTGGGATGAATTAGAACGGAGACTGCGAGCCAGGCTTTCTCGTCCAACATCAGTGCCTGACCTCACAAATGCGCTTCTGGAAGAATGGTCAAACATTCCCATAGACACACTTCTAAACCTTGTGGACAGCCTCCCCAGAAGAGTTGAAGCTGTTATAGCTGCAAAGGGTGGGCCAACTCAATACTGAACCCTACATACTGAGACTGGGATACCTTTAAAGTTCATGTGTGTGTAAAGGCAGGTGTCCCAAAACTACTACTACTTGTTGCAATTTTGGAAGTGCACCTATTTACTTAGGAAAGACAAAGAATGCCCACGAAGGCTCCTGGGATGTATGACATCATTTTGGCCTAGGCCAGAAATCAGAAAGCAACTTAAGAAATGTAAAAACAAAGTTAAAAAAGAGGAAATATAATATACCTTCCTATCTATTTACTAATGCTAGAAGCATAAGGATTAAAAATTGTTAATGTTGACTAAGAGAGTTTAGTTCCGCCTGCGTGTGCATCAAATGAATACAGTATACTGTAAATTATTCCTGATCAAATAATGAAACAAATCCATACAAAGCCACTCCTCCCCTTCTAACTTGTCATCTCCCAGTGAACTGTACATGGAAGCACCGAGCAGCATCTTGTGTGTCTGAAGAGTAGCACATAGCCCATATCTCCGAGAAATGATGAGAATTCCATTAGCAAATCAGATATGACAGGAGCAGATTAATCTTTCACCTCTGGGACGATTTGCCGCTGTAAACCATTCTGTTGCATTTAGAATAACCTCTAGAAAATTACAGGTTCTGGTAAGTGGTGACATTTTTTTTAATTAGCTAGAAAATTATTTGTAATTGACAAATATTGAGAGTGCACTTTGGAAAATGTGCTACATATATTTTTTTATTGGTGCATTTATTTATTAATAAAAGGTAGAGGAATGCAAAACTGATCGCAGTCAGTAGAACTCCAGGTACAAATAAAAAAGTCCAGTAAAGTATGAATTAAAAAAACTGTCATATTATCATATATTGGTATATATATATATATATTGGTATTGATATATTGATGTCATCATATTGGTTCATTTATTTATCAATAAAAGATAGAGGAATGCAATACTGATTACAGTCAGTAGAACTCCAGGTACAAATAAAAGAGTCCAGTAAAGTACGGTATTAATTAAAAAATCTGTCATTAAATGTATTTATGGATAGAGATACTGTATAAACACCTGAATCTGTGTTTATTTTAGCTGCCTTTAATTCCCCGCACAGCAAAGTGAGAGAGAGGAAGTGTTTGTACTACCTCACAGCAGATGTAAACACAATCACTGAAATCTCAAGTGAAAGCTTTCACATGTTAGTATCATATCAAAAGAAGGTTTTAGTATTTTTAAATCTGCAGCTTTAAAGGGGTTGTAAAGGTTGCACTTAAGCTAGTGCATTGTTGGTTCACTTACCTTTTCCTTCAATTTACCTTCTAAATGTTTTTTTCTTTGTCTAAATTTCTCACTTCCTGTTTCTCCTCACTAAACTTCACACCATCATCCGAGTGGTGTTTAGTCAGCCAGAACAGCTTACTGAACAGCTTACTGAGGAGGAACAGGAAGTGAGAAATTCAGACAAAGAAAACAAAGAAAAAAAATATTTTGAAGGGAAATCTAAGGAAAAGGTAAGTGAACCAACAATGCACTAGCTTAAAGGAACCTAGTTAGAAAATAAAAAAACAAACCTTTACAACCCCTTTAAGCACTTTAAGCACCTTAGGCTCCTGTAAAACATCCTGGACTTAAAGGATTTAAATCAAGATCACGGTTGCAGCTGAGGATTTAATTACTTCAGTGTTCGGAACTGTCATTCCCCAGCTAATGTAGCCAGTAAAGTAGCTAATCAAGCACCATATGTGCTTAATTAGCTACAGAAGAGGGGAGGGGCGACATTGGGGATATAATAGGCCCTCGATATATCCAGAAAGAGTACCTGTCACCTGCCCATGCTATCATAAAAGGGGGATTGTTATCCTAATTGTGATAGCAATAAAGTTAAAAAATAAAATAAAAAGTGTAAAATAAATAAATAAAACAAAATAAAAATAATAACAAAAAAAAAATGAAAGCACAACTGTTCCCCCTGATGTATACACACACAAATGCAAACGTGCACATAGGTCGCACATATGTATGTAAACAGCGATTGTGCCACCTGTATGAGGTATGTGCAATAATTCCAGGGCTATTATTCATAGTTAACACTAAGACCTCTTTCACACTGAGGAGTTTTTCAGGCGGTTTAGCACTAAAAATAGCGCCTAATTACCGCCTGAAAACTCCTGCCCCAGCAGTCTCAATGTGAAAGCCCGAAGGCTTTCACACTGAGGCGGTGCGCTAGTAGGACCGCTCCAAAAGTCCTGCTAGCAGCATCTTTGGAGCGGTGAGAGGAGCGGTGTGTTTACCGCTCCTTCCCATTAAAAGTAATGGGAAACCGCGGTAATACCGCCGGCAATGCGCCTCTGCAGAGGCGCATTGCCGGCGGTATTAACCCTTTTTCGTCCGCTAGCGGGGGTTAAAACGCTGCAATTCCGCCGGCTAATTACGACGGTATAGCGCCGCCAAAAATAGTGGCGCTATACCGCCACCGCACCCAACACCCCAGTATGAAAGGGGCCTAAAGTGACAGTAAAGGGTTTTAAAGCATCACCTATGAAAAATGTAATACAGGTGTGTAAGCGCTTTCACCTTCTTACATCTAGATCCGCCTGGTGCTCAAACTTACAGGCTTCCAAAGCCTCAGGTAACACGAATCACAAGATGAGAAGTCGGCACTCAGAATGGCATTTAACACTGGTTATCATTTATTGCAAAAACATGTATAACAGCTGTTGTACAGTGCCTTGAAAAAGTATTCATACCCCTTGAAATTTTGCACAACTGTTGAAATTTTCATGTTACAACCAAAAACTTAAATGTATTTTATTGGGGTTTTATGTGATAGACCAACACAAAGTGGCACATAGTTGTGAAGTAGAAAGAAAATGATAAATGGTTTTTAATTTTTTTTACAAATAAATATCTGAAAAGTGTGGTGTGCATTTGTATTCAGCCCCTCTGAGTCAATACTTTGTAGAACCACCTTTCACTGCAATTACAGCTGAAAGTTTTTTTGGTTAGGTGTCTACCAGCTAGGCATATTTAGAGAGTGAGGCCTCGTACACACGGCCGAGATTCTCGTTGAAAAAAACATGTCGTTTTTTTCGACGAGATTCTTGGACAAGAAACTTGTCCCGGCCGAGTGTACACACGCTCGTTTCAAAGAACCCGCGGTTCTTTGAATGGAGCGTACGCGGTGACGTCATCGACTACGTCGAGCATGCGCTCGTCACATTCGATGCCGTCGCCGCCATCTTGGTATACCCTACGTATGCCTAGGAAGCTACCGCGCATGCGTCGAATTCATTTCGAACATGCGCGGGCTTCCGGGCGGACAGGTAAGTGTACACACACTCACTTTTCTCGTCGAGAAACACGCCGAGGAGAATCTCGACGAGAAAATAGAGAGCAGGTTCTCTATTTTCTCGTCGAGGTTTCTTGTCGGTTTTCTCGACGAGAAACCCGCTAGCAGCGTACACACGACCGATTTACTCGGCAAGACCTCTCTGCCAGCAAGTTTCTTGCTGGTTCTTGCCGAGAAAATCGGTCGTGTGTACGAGGCCTGAGGATGGTGTGTTCAGTGTGATGTGCAGTGTTAGTTTTCCGGCACACATAGCGTTTTCCTTTTAGGCCAAAAAGTTATATTTTGGTCTCATCTGACCAGAGCACCTTCTTCCACATGTTTGCTGTGTCCCCCACATGGCTTCTCGCAAACTGCAAACGGGACTTCTTATGGTTTTCCTTCAACAACGTCTTTCTTTTTGCCACTCTTCCATAAAGGCCAGATTTGTGGAGAGCACGACTAATAGTTGGCCTGTGGACAGATTCTCCCACCTGAGCTGTGGATCTCTGCAGCTCCTCCAGAGATACCATGGGCCTCTTGGCTGCTTCTCTAAATATTGCTCTCCTTGCCCGGCCTGTCAGTTTAGGTGGACGGCCATGTCTTGGTAGTTGTGCCGTACTCCTTTCCATTTTTGGGTTATGGATTGAACAGAGCTCCGTGAGATGTTCAAAGCTTGGGATATTTTTTTAAAACCTAACCCTGCTTTAAAGTTCTCCACAACCTTATCCCTGAACTGTCTGGGGTGTTCCTTGGTCTTCATGATGCTGTTCATTCACTAAGGTTCTTCTGAGGGCTTCACAGAACAGCTATATTTATACTGAAATAAAATTACACACAGGTAGACTTTATTTACTAATTAGGTGACTTCTGAAGGCAATTGGTTCCACTAGATTTTAGTTAGGGGTATCAGAGTAAAGGGGGCTGAATACAAATGCACTCCACACTTTTTAGATATAATATATTTATTTATATATATAATTTTCCTTACACTTTACAATTATGTGCCACTTTGTGTAGGTGTATTACATTAAATCCCAATAAAATACATTTACGTTTTGGGTTGTAACATGACAAAATGTGAAACATTTCAAGGGGTATGAATACTTTTTCAAGGCACTGTACATGTTTTTGCAATAAAGGATAACCATTGTTGGATGCCATTTTGAGTGCCGACTTCTCCTCTTGTGACCAATAATTTTTTTTTAGGTACTGTGTTTTTTTTGCCATTTTTATGGCATATGCAATTGACATGTTCGGTATCTCTTTACTCAAAGCAACATCAAATTTTAAATTTGACCAAAAAGTTGGGTATTATATTGTTTGTGCGCCCTAAAAATATTTTTTTAGTTTTTTTTTTGACAAGGCATGGGATTACCAGCTGCACAATTATCGTTTAACATTAAAAAAAGGGAAATTGAAACGGTCACCTTTTTCTTCTTCAGGGCCTCTGATTTCAGAAAATAAATAATGTGTGGGGATTGTATTAATTTTCTGCAAAAAATTCAGATTTTAATGTGTGTAAAAATTAAAACCTTTTGCCTCCGATGCAAACTGGTTAAATAATACCTGGTGATATGTGAGGCACTTCCTGTTATTGGGAGAATATTCTGTCCCTGTCTTCCAGTTGTACTTTTGCATTGTCAGACTTCCAATGGGGACTTCAAGTGGCCAGTTTAACACACATTACACAGGTATGGTCCTCCGTAGTCACCATTAGGAAGCCCTATCCAAAAAATGTCACACAGCCATTGCTGGGGTGCCTGTAGACAGGAAGTGCCTGTAAAGAGGCTTTAGAGGATCATCAGCTCTGATAGGCAACAGGATTTAAAAATAAACCTGTAAGCAGATGTAGTCTGCTGTCTCCACTGTGGGTGGTACTCAACCGCAGCAGTACCACAGATGGAGAGGAAGTCATGGGGTACAGGGTTCCTCTATGATTTCCTGAGTCACTGGGGCAGCGATACGATTGGATGCTGGCCACTAATGTGACTTTGGCAGCAAATTCAGGTGTGGCAGGGTCCATTTAAGACCCTGTCCCCTCAGTTTGGTGCTGTATATACGAGTGGGTAAAGGGAAAAGTTCCTGACGAGGAGGGAAAGTGTAGGGTCGCATCTCTCGGGATACCTTCCTGGCCAGGCCGCATTCTGTCCCCTCTTTAGAGAAGCTGTCAGTTAGGCCGGAATCTGCTTCTTCACATTATTGGAAATTGTGTGTAGCTCCCTCCTAGGTAAGTGATAGGATAGTTAGGTAAGTGTTATTGTTTGTTTTGATAGGTAAATTTAGTTTCCACACTGTAGTCAGTCTGGCTGTAATGTTGGCTAAGGTAAAAGCATGGTTTGTCTCATTGTACTCAGTGAGCTGCAATTGTTTAGTTAGGCCTTATCTGTGTGCTCTGCTGCTGACAGTCTGCCTGATAGCTCCCTCTGTATCCAGGCAACTTGAGAAGTTTCTGGATGATAGGTGTGGAGCTATTCAGATGGCAGCATGAATATTGATACAGTCCTGGCTTATCACAGAGAGGCAGGCTCTGAAGGCCAGCTTGGAGACTGTATTTATTCTTAGAGAACACAGAGCTCTGGGTCTTGTCCCAGAGTGGAGACTGGCACAGGCTGCCATGAGAAAGCCTCAGGTGGGTAAGCTGAGGAAGGAATGCTGAGACCCAGGTGCTTGGAAGAAGCTAAATGAGGGGAGCTGTCTGCCCTTGATCTGTCTGGTATTACTGGAGGGCATCGCTTGGATGACTGGAAGGAGGCATCCATCTGTCTTTGGGCCTGGTGAGTACAGACACTAAAAGATCTTGAGGATCTTGTGCTCTAGCTACCCCTCTGGTGTCTAGTTATAGTCAGGTGTGCATCTGTTAAAGAGCTCTGGCCAGATATTTGTGCACTAAATAAAAGGGACTTTGCTCTACTGGCTCTACTAGTACTAATTAAAGCGGAGTTCCACCCACTTTTTCAACTAGATCTTAAAGGAAAGACTATCCCTCCACCACTCATTTTTGGCTATTGATTTTTTTTTCTTTCTCCTTCCTACCTTTATTGAAGTACCTTGTGTACTTCTGCCCCAGCATCGCCGTGGCCCAGGGCGTAATTTCCTGCTGCTAGCCCGCTGCCTTCTGGGACCTGTGTGTGTCCCAGAAGACGACTCGCGCATGCGCAGTAGGAAACCGGCGGTGAAGCCTGAAGGCTCCATTGCCGGATTCCCTTAGTTAGAATGGCATCAGCTGCACCCGATCCGATCGGCCTCGGGTGGGGGGGGGCGACATCGCCCCTAGCAGCTGAACTCTAGCTGCATTATTCCAATACAAGTTTAATATTGCACATGATTGTGTGAATTATTGCACACCACGCTGCACCTCACCCACAAATCAAACAAATACATATTGATTTTGATGCACAATCACTTCTCCTCCCGGTAATGTAAGCTATTTAACTGACATACTGGTTCATTGGCTTCTGTACCTTCCAAGATATTGACCTAAAAGACGTAAGCAAATTAAGAGTTCTGACTTTATTTTTATGACTAGTGATGATTGTCTTGTTGAGTACCTGTGTATTGTCTTGTTGAGCACCCGTGTATTGTCTTGTTGAGTACCTGTGTGTTGTCTTGTTGAGTATTAGTGTCAGGAAGCTAGTTGTTAGGTAATTTGGACAGGGTATAATCTCTAATCCTCATTAAATTAATAGGTACGATGCGAGAGGCGATTCGGTGTACATCTTGCGGTATGTATGCGTTCGTTGATCATCTGATTGAGGGCGATTACTGCTGTGCAAAATGTAAGCACATTGTTTCCCTGGAAGCCCAAGTTCTGAATATGGGGAAGCAACTGTCAGCACTGAGAAGACCCTCCACACTAAAGGAAAGCCTGGAACATACACGGCAGGTGACGGCAGGGGCCAGCACAGAGGCGGGTGGAGATAAAGAGGTGCAGGCGCTAGAAAATAGGAGATGGGTGACAGTCAGGAAGGGTGGAGGGGGAAGTGCCAGGGAGTCTGATCCAGGGCTGGAGCATCCCAATAAGTATGCTCCATTGAGTGACATTGGTAAAACCAGTCAGAGACCAGCACTGCTGGAGCTGAGGGACTCTCCTAGCTCCCGGGGGAAGAACTCCTCCAGTGAGAGTGGGAGGGAAGTGAAGGGAAAGGAAAGACAGATTCTGGTGGTAGGGGACTCAATTCTTAGAAGGACAGAGAGGCCAATCTGTAACAAAGGCCTGAAGCGCCAAACTGTATGTTGTCTACCGGGCGCTCGGGTTCAGCACATCACGGATCTTGTGGACAGATTATTGGGAGGGGCTGGGGAAGACCCAGCTGTCATGGTGCACGTTGGCACCAATGACAAAGTCAGAGGCAGATGGAGTGTCCTAAAGAACGATTTTAGGGACTTGGGAGCTAAATTGAGGAAAAGGACCTCCAAGGTAGTATTCTCAGGAATACTACCGGTACATCGAGCCACACCATAAAGGCAGAGGGAGATTAGGGAAGTAAACAAGTGGCTGAAGAGCTGGTGTAGTAAGGATAGGTTTGTGATCCTGGAGGACTGGGCCGACTTCTCAGTCCATAACCAGTACTATAGAAGGGACGGACTGCACCTAAATGGGGAGGGTGCAGATCAGCTGGGAATGAAGATGGCCAAAAAGTTACTCAGGTTTTTAAACTAGGCGACGGGGGGGGTCCAGAGATAGAGATAGTCAGCGTGGAACATATTCCAGAGGGTAATATTAGGGGCATTAGTGGTAGGGTAACCAAAGCACATAAACCCAAGGTAAGTATAGAAACAAGTCCTAGTTGCAATCTCGGAACACCCAAGAGGATAGTATGTGACCGGTCAAAAGCTATTAATGCATTAAAGGGTTTGTTCACCAATGTCAGAAGTAGTGATGAGCCGAACACCCCCGGGTTCGGTTCGCACCAGAACCCGCGAACGGACCGAAAGTTCGTACGAACATTAGAACCCTATTAAATACAATGGATGCGAACGTTCGAATTCTAAAGTGCTAATTATAACAACTATTATGCATGTTATTGTCCTAAAAAGGGTTTGGGAACCCGGGTTCTGCACCAGGGGACATGTATCAATGCAAAAAGAAGTTTTAAAAACGGTCGTTTTTCGGGAGCAGTCATTTTAATGATGCATAAAGTGAAAAAAAAAAGTCAAATATTCCTTTAAATATCGTACCTGGGGGGTGTCTAAAGTATGCCTGTGAAGTGCCACGTGTTTCCCGTGTTTAGAACTGTCCCTGCACAAAATGACACTTCTAAAGGAAAAAAAAGCCATTTAAAACTTCTTGCGGCTTTAATGTAATGTCTGGTCCCGGTAATATGGATGAAAATCTTTAAGAAAAATGGCATAGCTACCCCATGACCCCCCCCCCCTACCCCAGCCCATTACCAGCCCCTTTGGGTCTTGTATGGATATTAAGGGGAACCCCGCACATAAAATAAAAAAGGCCCTATATACTCTGAACAGCCGTATACAGGCGGTGCATACAAGACAGGGACTGTAGGTTTGTTCTTATGTAGAATGTGTTTGTAATTTTGAACAGGTACATTGTTGAACTGTAGCTCCAGCCCAAAAATCTATTTTTAAACTTTTTGGGAAACATAGGTAAGGGTTATCACCCCTGTAACATTTGTTTTGCTGTCTGTGCCCCTGTTCAGAACATTTCACCTCACTTTCCGTCCCAATGACAACTGTTTTTGAAATGTGGTGTTTTTCTTGAAACAAGGATTGCTGATAAAGCATCAGTACAGAGGAGACACCTTTCTCCCATATTTATTCTTACAGGAGAGAATTTTCCTTCCTAGGGGTAGATTTCCTCTCACTTCCTGTTGTCTTCTTTCGTTTGCAAGTAGGAGTCGTTTGTAAGTTGGATGTTTGAAAGTAGGGACCTGCCGTATATACTCTGCAGAAATAGGCCCCTTAGTTGTTGGTGTTGGCACAACACTGTAAGCACTCACAGTTACTCTTGGTTGGTGCTGGAACGCCCTGCTGTCAACTATTATATCAGGAATTTTAATTACATATAATTGTTGAACAGTGGTAGTAAAAATTGGGGCTTTGATGGTGGTGCTGGTGCCACAACACTGTAAGCCCTGACAGTTACTCTTGGTGGGTGCAGCAATGGGCCCTGCTGTGAATTATTAGATCAAGAATTGTAATTGCATGCCCCTGTTGAACAGGGGCTGAAAAATTGGGCTTTTCGTGGTGGTGGTGGTGGTGGTGGTTAGTGATGAGCCAAACACCCCCGGGTTCGGTTCGCACCAGAACCCGCGAACGGACCGAAAGTTCGAACGAACATTAGAACCCTATTAAATACAATGGATGCGAACGTTCGAATTCTAAAGTGCTAATTATAACAACTATTATGCATGTTATTGTCATAAATAGGGTTTGGGAACCCGGGTTGTGCACCAGGGGACATGTATCAATGCAAAAAGAAGTTTTAAAAACGGTCGTTTTTCGGGAGCAGTCATTTTAATGATGCATAAAGTGAAAAAAAAAAAGTCAAATATTCCTTTAAATATCGTACCTGGGGGGTGTCTAAAGTATGCCTGTGAAGTGCCACGTGTTTCCCGTGTTTAGAACTGTCCCTGCACAAAATGACACTTCTAAAGGAAAAAAAAGCCATTTAAAACTGCTTGCGGCTTTAATGTAATGTCTGGTCCCGGTAATATGGATGAAATTCTTTAAGAAAAATGGCATAGCTACCCCATGACCCCCCCCTACCCCAGCCCATTACCAGCCCCTTTGGGTCTTGTATGGATATTAAGGGGAACCCCGCACATAAAATAAAAAAGGCCCTATATACTCTGAACAGCCGTATACAGGCGGTGCATACAAGACAGGGACTGTAGGTTTGTTCTTATGTAGAATCTGTTTGTAATTTTGAACAGGTACATTGTTGAAGTGTAGCTCCAGCCCAAAAATCAATTTTTAAACTTTTTGGGAAACATAGGTAAGGGTTATCACCCCTGTAACATTTGTTTTGCTGTCTGTGCCCCTGTTCAGAACATTTCACCTCACTTTCCGTCCCAATGACAACTGTTTTTGAAATGTGGTGTTTTTCTTGAAACAAGGATTGCTGATAAAGCATCAGTACAGATGAGACCCCTTTCTCCCATATTTATTCTTACAGGAGAGAATTTTCCTTTCTAGGGGTAGATTTCCTCTCACTTCCTGTTGTCTTCTTTCGTTTGCAAGTAGGAGTCGTTTGTAAGTTGGATGTTTGAAAGTAGGGACCTGCCGTATATACTCTGCAGAAATAGGCCCCTTAGTTGTTGGTGTTGGCACAACACTGTAAGCACTCAGTTACTCTTGGTTGGTGCTGGAACGCCCTGCTGTCAACTATTATATCAGGAATTTTAATTACATATAATTGTTGAACAGTGGTAGTAAAAATTGGGGCTTTGATGGTGGTGCTGGTGCCACAACACTGTAAGCCCTGACAGTTACTCTTGGTGGGTGCAGCAATGGGCCCTGCTGTGAATTATTAGATCAAGAATTGTAATTACATGCCCCTTTTGAACAGGGGCTGAAAAATTGGGCCTTTCGTGGTGGTGGTGGTGGTGGCGTTGCCACAAGACTGTAAGCCCTCAGAGTTACTCTTGGTGGGTGCAGCAATGGACCCTGCTGTGAATTATTAGATCAAGAATTGTAATTGCATGCCCCTGTTGAACAGGGGCTGAAAAATTGGGCCTTAGGCACTGGTGGCACAACACTACAACCCCTCACAGATACTGTACTTGGAGCACAGCAATGAGCCCTGTTGCAAAGTATTGCTTCAAAAATTGTAATGACACGCCCCTGTTAAACAGGGGCTGAAAAATTGGGCCTTAGGCACTGGTGCCACAACACTCCAACCCCTCACAGATACTGTACTTGGAGCACAGCAATGAGCCCTATGGCAAATTATTGCTAAAAAAATTGTAATTACACGCCCCTGTAAAACAGGGGCTGAAAAATTGGGCCTTAGCCACTGGTGGCGGCACCCATAAACAAAAATGATCTTCCAAGCTATCATCATCAATCGTATCATTGAGGACTCGGAGGAGGAGGATAGCCAGTCAACATAACAGCACAGGCACTCAGCATCAGCATCAGTCTTGAAGGGATGTGACATGTTAAAATCAATTAGTCTGTTATATCAGCATCAGGTGTGTGGTAGCTGGTGGTGATCCAAGACTGGTTCATCTTGATGAAAGTCAGTCGATCAACCGAGTCGGTGGACAGGCGCACCCTGTGATCCGTGACAAATCCTCCAGCAGCACTGAATGTGCGTTCCGAAAGAACGCTGGATGCAGGACAGGCCAGTAGCTCAATTGCATACTGTGCAAGCTCTGGCCAGTGATCCATCCTCAAGACCCAGTAAGCCAGAGGATTTTCGGTGGGGAAGGTGTCCAAGTCTGACCTTGCCCCTAGATATTCCTGCACCATGTTTATCAGACGCTGGCGATGGTTGCTGGAACCGATCATACTTTGGGGCTGCGGACTAAAGAATTGTCTGAACGCATCGGTCAGACGGCCACCTTCCCCACCGCTCCTTCTTTGACTGGCCGAAGCCTCAGCAACTCGTTGTCCAGGACCAGGAGTTTGTAACCTCCCAGTCTCTGGGAACGCGTTGCACAGACCTTTCTGCAAGGCCTCCCGGAGTTGTCTCATCCTCTGCTCCCTCTGCGACGGTAACATAAGGTCCGCAACCTTACCCTTGTACCGTGGATCAAGGAGAGTGGCCAGCCAGTAATGGTCCCTCTCCTTGATCCGAAGAATACGAGGATCCTTCCGCAGACTTTGCAGGATCAGGGAGGCCATGCAGCGTAGGTTTGCTGAGGCATTCGCTCCGGAGTCCTCTGGGTCACTAAGGACGACATGATCCGCAGCCACCTCCTCCCAGCCACGTACAAGTCCACTGGTTTCTTGGGACTGTAAATCATCCCTAAAAGACTGCTGCTGATGATGCTGAGTGCCAGCCTCCACCTCCATGCTGACACAATCCTCCTCCTCCTCCTCCTCCTCCTCCTCCTCCTCTTCCTGTGCGATGGGTGGGACAGAAGGAACACTGTCTGGGTAAAGGGGGCCTTGAGAGGCAAGGAAGTCCTCCTCTTCCTGCCTCTGTTCTGCCTCAAGTGCCCTGTCCATTATTCCACGCAGCGTGTGCTCCAACAGGTGGACAAGAGGTACAGTGTCACTGATGCATGCACTGTCACTGCTCACCATCCTCGTGGCCTCCTCAAATGGTGCCAGGACAGTGCATGCATCCCTGATCATGCCCCACTGGCGTGGAGAAAAAAAACCAAGCTCCCCTGACCCTGTCCTGGTGCCGTAGTCGCACAGGTACTCATTGATGGCCCTCTGCTGCGTGTGCAGCCGCTGCAGCATGGCCAACGTTGAGTTCCACCTGGTGGGCATGTCACATATAAGGCGGTTCTTGGGCAGGTTCAACTCCTTTTGCAGCTCAGCCAGGCGAGCACTGGCATTATAAGATCTGCGGAAATGCACACAGACTTTCCTGGCCTGCCTCAGGACATCCTGTCAGCCCGGGTACCTGCCCAAGAACCGCTGCACCACCAGGTTAAGGACGTGAGCCACACAGGGCACATGGGTCAGTTGTCCCTGTCGGAGGGCGGAGAGGAGGTTGGTGCCATTGTCGCAAACCACCATTCCTGGCTTAAGCTGGCGTGGCGTCAACCACCTCTCGGCCTGGCCCTGCAGAGCAGACAGGACCTCTGCCCCAGTGTGGCTTCTGTCCCCCAAACACACCAGCGCAAGCACGGCATGGCATCTTTTTGCCTGCGTACTTGCGTAGCCCCGTGAACGGCTACGGAGCACCGCTGGTTCATAGGACAAACCACAGGAAGAGGCCATGGAGGAAGAAGAAGAGGAGGGGGTGGAGGAGAGAGGTGTGTCACAACCAGTAGTAGCATTTTGGAGGCGTGGCGGTGGGACAACCTCCAACACTACTGCACCTTGTCCTGCATCCTTCCCAGCTGCCAAAAGAGTGACCCAATGGGCCGTGAAAGAAAGGTAACGTCCCTGTCCATGCCTGCTGGACCATGAGTCAGCGGTAATATGCACCTTACCGCTGACCGCCCTGTCCAGCGAGGCCAAGACATTGCCTTCCACATGCCGGTAGAGAGCCGGAATAGCCTTCCGTGAGAAAAAGTGGCGTTTGGGAACCTGCCACTGAGGAACCGCACATTGCACAAACTCACGGAAGGGGGCCGAGTCTACCAACTGAAAAGGCAGCAGTTGAAGCGCTAGCAATTTAGCCAAGCTAGCATTCAACCGCTGGGCATGTGGATGGCTGGGAGTGAACTTCTTTCGACGGTCCAGCAGCTGGGGCAGGGAAATTTGCCTGCTAGAATCGGACGTCGGTGTACTGCTAGCAGAGTGGCCGCAAGTACTTGGCTGTGACACACCTAATTCTACACCTTCATTCCTCTCAGTGCATGTTTCAGAGAGGACTGAAGTTATAGTGGGGTTGGAGATCCCAGCTGATGCGGTGCAAGGAGAGGTTCGCTTTGTTCTTTGGTGTGGGTCTTTGAGGTAGGCTTGCCAACGAGCTGCATGGCAGGTCAACATATGTCTGGTCAGGCATGTGGTACCCAAGCGGCTGATGTTTTGGCCACGCGATATACGCTTGAGACATATGTTGCAAACAGCAGCTGTGCGATCTGATGCACTAGCCTCAAAAAAGGCCCACACCAAAGAACTTTTTGAATGACGGGCAGAAGCAGCGCCCTGCACAGGCGGAGCTCTGCGGTGTGATTCCGTCGGTGTACTGCCCTTACGCTGGCCACCAAAGGGCATCCTGCCTCGTTGGAGATGTGCCTCCTCCTCATCCTCCTCCTCCTCCTCTCTCCTATTAGGCACCCACGTGGAGTCAGTGACCTCATCATCACCTCCCTCCTCATCACTGGAGGCAATCTGGCAGTATGCTGCAGCTGCTGGAACATGACTGCCAGATTGGTGTCCTTCTTGAGCATCCCCTCTGTCTGCTCTCACGCTACTGCCTTCCTCTAGCTGGGTTTCATCATCAGACCCTTCGAAACGCTGGGCATCCTCCTGGAGCATGTACCCAACACTGTGCTGAAACAGTTTGGGGGACTCCTCAGGAGGAGGACATGGTGGGTCTAGGGAAGGAGTGACTGATGATGAGTCTGACATTGATACCAGGGAAGAGGACGCTTTGGCAGCTGCTTTTCCAGTACCCTGAGCCTGGGTGAGAGAGGATGAGGAGGAGGAGGAGGGCTTGGTCATCCACTCTACCAAGTCTTCGGCATGATGTGGCTCAACATGTCCAGCTGCCGAAAAGAAGGACAAGCGTGTCCCATGGCCATGTGCTGATGACAATGCACCGCGTCCACGACCAGCACTGTTGCCCCCAGACACAGAGCCTGCTTGCCCTCTTTTTTTGCCTCCTGACTGTCTGCCTCTCCTTGTTTGCCTTCCAGACATTCTAATAGATGGCCTGCAGGGAGATGGGAAAAAAGCAATAAGGGCTACCTTCAGGTGTCCTTCTCTGTCCCTTGAAACAAGGACTTTGACAGTGAAAGAAACTGACACACTCTCCCTACCTACAGTTTTCTGTCCCTAGAAAAAAAAATTTTTTAAAGCACAATTTAGCACAAGGAGAATTACCTCACTGTCCTTCCAGGTCCCTGGAAACAAGGACTTTGACATTGAAAGAAACTGACACACTCTCCCTACCTACAGTTTTCTGTCCCTAGAAAAAATGTTTTTTTTAAGCACAATTTAGCACAAGGAGAATTACCTCACTGTCCTTCCAGGTCCCTGGAAACAAGGACTTTGACAGTGAAAGAAACTGACACACTCTCCCTACCTACAGTTTTCTGTCCCTAGAAAAAATGTTTTTTTTAAGCACAATTTAGCACAAGGAGAATTACCTCACTGTCCTTCCAGGTCCCTGGAAACAAGGACTTTGACAGTGAAAGAAACTGACACACTCTCCCTACCTACAGTTTTCTGTCCCTAGAAAAAATGTTTTTTTTAAGCACAATTTAGCACAAGGAGAATTACCTCACTGTCCTTCCAGGTCCCTGGAAACAAGGACTTTGACAGTGAAAGAAACTGACACACTCTCCCTACCTACAGTTTTCTGTCCCTAGAAAAAATGTTTTTTTTAAGCACAATTTAGCACAAGGAGAATTACCTCACTGTCCTTCCAGGTCCCTGGAAACAAGGACTTTGACAGTGAAAGAAACTGACACACTCTCCCTACCTACAGTTTTCTGTCCCTAGAAAAAATGTTTTTTTTAAGCACAATTTAGCACAAGGAGAATTACCTCACTGTCCTTCCAGGTCCCTGGAAACAAGGACTTTGACAGTGAAATAAACTGACACACTCTCCCTACCTACAGTTTTCTGTCCCTAGAAAAAATGTTTTTTTTTAAGCACAATTTAGCACAAGGAGAATTACCTCACTGTCCTTCCAGGTCCCTGGAAACAAGGACTTTGACAGTGAAAGAAACTGACACACTCTCCCTACCTACAGTTTTCTGTCCCTAGAAAAAATGTTTTTTTTAAGCACAATTTAGCACAAGGAGAATTACCTCACTGTCCTTCCAGGTCCCTGGAAACAAGGACTTTGACAGTGAAAGAAACTGACACACTCTCCCTACCTACAGTTTTCTGTCCCTAGAAAAAATGTTTTTTTTTAAGCACAATTTAGCACAAGGAGAATTACCTCACTGTCCTTCCAGGTCCCTGGAAACAAGGACTTTGACAGTGAAAGAAACTGACACACTCTCCCTACCTACAGTTTTCTGTCCCTAGAAAAAATGTTTTTTTTAAGCACAATTTAGCACAAGGAGAATTACCTCACTGTCCTTCCAGGTCCCTGGAAACAAGGACTTTGACAGTGAAAGAAACTGACACACTCTCCCTACCTACAGTTTTCTGTCCCTAGAAAAAATGTTTTTTTTAAGCACAATTTAGCACAAGGAGAATTACCTCACTGTCCTTCCAGGTCCCTGGAAACAAGGACTTTGACAGTGAAAGAAACTGACACACTCTCCCTACCTACAGTTTTCTGTCCCTAGAAAAAATGTTTTTTTTAAGCACAATTTAGCACAAGGAGAATTACCTCACTGTCCTTCCAGGTCCCTGGAAACAAGGACTTTGACAGTGAAAGAAACTGACACACTCTCCCTACCTACAGTTTTCTGTCCCTAGAAAAAATGTTTTTTTTTAAGCACAATTTAGCACAAGGAGAATTACCTCACTGTCCTTCCAGGTCCCTGGAAACAAGGACTTTGACAGTGAAAGAAACTGACACACTCTCCCTACCTACAGTTTTCTGTCCCTAGAAAAAATGTTTTTTTTAAGCACAATTTAGCACAAGGAGAATTACCTCACTGTCCTTCCAGGTCCCTGGAAACAAGGACTTTGACAGTGAAAGAAACTGACACACTCTCCCTACCTACAGTTTTCTGTCCCTAGAAAAAATGTTTTTTTTTAAGCACAATTTAGCACAAGGAGAATTACCTCACTGTCCTTCCAGGTCCCTGGAAACAAGGACTTTGACAGTGAAAGAAACTGACACACTCTCCCTACCTACAGTTTTCTGTCCCTAGAAAAAATGTTTTTTTTAAGCACAATTTAGCACAAGGAGAATTACCTCACTGTCCTTCCAGGTCCCTGGAAACAAGGACTTTGACAGTGAAAGAAACTGACACACTCTCCCTACCTACAGTTTTCTGTCCCTAGAAAAAATGTTTTTTTTAAGCACAATTTAGCACAAGGAGAATTACCTCACTGTCCTTCCAGGTCCCTGGAAACAAGGACTTTGACAGTGAAAGAAACTGACACACTCTCCCTACCTACAGTTTTCTGTCCCTAGAAAAAATGTTTTTTTTTAAGCACAATTTAGCACAAGGAGAATTACCTCACTGTCCTTCCAGGTCCCTGGAAACAAGGACTTTGACAGTGAAAGAAACTGACACACTCTCCCTACCTACAGTTTTCTGTCCCTAGAAAAAATGTTTTTTTTTAAGCACAATTTAGCACAAGGAGAATTACCTCACTGTCCTTCCAGGTCCCTGGAAACAAGGACTTTGACAGTGAAAGAAACTGACACACTCTCCCTACCTACAGTTTTCTGTCCCTAGAAAAAATGTTTTTTTTAAGCACAATTTAGCACAAGGAGAATTACCTCACTGTCCTTCCAGGTCCCTGGAAACAAGGACTTTGACAGTGAAAGA
This sequence comes from Rana muscosa, assembly GCA_029206835.1. NCBI lineage: Eukaryota > Metazoa > Chordata > Amphibia > Anura > Ranidae > Rana > Rana muscosa. The sequence goes on along the minus strand of CM055117.1, from coordinate 69,062,856 downwards.
AACTGACACACTCTCCCTACCTACAGTTTTCTGTCCCTAGAAAAAATGTTTTTTTTAAGCACAATATAGCACAAGCACAAAACACACTGACACTCTCCCTACCTATCCTTCTCTTTCCCTAAACTAAAGGAATCCAGGTTAAGCAAGAAAGAAATAAAAGTCACTGTCCCTGCCTATGCTGCTCTATCCCTGCTCCGGAACACACTACACTAGGCCGCCGTGCTGGCGGCCTTTTATAGTGTGGGGCGTGTACTAAACCCCCTCAGCAATAATTGGCCACAGGCATCCTGCCTGTGGCCAATCATTGCTCTCCTCGCTGCCGGCGCTGTGATTGGCCAAGCATGCGGGGTCACAGTGCATGCTTGGCCAATCACAGCGCCTGGATGACACTGCGATGGCGTAGTGCATTGTGGGCCGTTCGCGTCACTCGAATTTGGCGCGAACGGCCCAAATCGTTCGATCTTCGTCGAACGATCGAACAGCCGATGCTCATCCCTAGTGGTGGTGTTGCCACAACACTGTAAGCCCTCAGAGTTACTCTTGGTGGGTGCAGGAATGGGCCCTGCTGTGAATTATTAGATCAAGAATTGTAATTACATGCCCCTTTTGAACAGTGGCTGAAAAATTGGGCCTTTCGTGGTGGTGGTGGTGGTGGCGTTGCCACAACACTGTAAGCCCTCAGACTTACTCTTGGTGGGTGCAGGAATGGGCCCTGCTGTGAATTATTACATCAAGAATTGTAATTGCATGCCCCTGTTGAACAGGGGCTGAAAAATTGGGCCTTAGGCACTGGTGGCACAACACTACAACCCCTCACAGATACTGTACTTGGAGCACAGCAATGAGCCCTGTTGCAAAGTATTGCTTCAAAAATTGTAATGACACGCCCCTGTTAAACAGGGGCTGAAAAATTGGGCCTTAGGCACTGGTGGCACAACACTACAACCCCTCACAGATACTGTACTTGGAGCACAGCAATGAGCCCTATGGCAAATTATTGCTAAAAAAATTGTAAGTACACGCCCCTGTAAAACAGGGGCTGAAAAATTGGGCCTTAGCCACTGGTGGCGGCACCCATAAACAAAAATGATCTTCCAAGCTATCATCATCAATCGTATCATTGAGGACTCGGAGGAGGAGGATAGCCAGTCAACATAACAGCACAGGCACTCAGCATCAGCATCAGTCTTGAAGGGACGTGACATGTTAAAATCAATTAGTCTGTTATATCAGCATCAGGTGTGTGGTAGCTGGTGGTGATCCAAGACTGGTTCATCTTGATGAAAGTCAGTCGATCAACCGAGTCGGTGGACAGGCGCACCCTGTGATCCGTGACAAATCCTCCAGCAGCACTGAATGTGCGTTCCGAAAGAACGCTGGATGCAGGACAGGCCAGTAGCTCAATTGCATACTGTGCAAGCTCTGGCCAGTGATCCATCCTCAAGACCCAGTAAGCCAGAGGATTTTCGGTGGGGAAGGTGTCCAAGTCTGACCTTGCCCCTAGATATTCCTGCACCATGTTTATCAGACGCTGGCGATGGTTGCTGGAACCAATCATACTTTGGGGCTGCGGACTAAAGAATTGTCTGAACGCATCGGTCAGACGGCCACCTTCCCCACCGCTCCTTCTTTGACTGGCCGAAGCCTCAGCAACTCGTTGTCCTGGACCAGGAGTTTGTAACCTCCCAGTCTCTGGGAACGCGTTGCACAGACCTTTCTGCAAGGCCTCCCGGAGTTGTCTCATCCTCTGCTCCCTCTGCGACGGTAACATAAGGTCCGCAACCTTACCCTTGTACCGTGGATCAAGGAGAGTGGCCAGCCAGTAATGGTCCCTCTCCTTGATCCGAAGAATATGAGGATCCTTCCGCAGACTTTGCAGGATCAGGGAGGCCATGCAGCGTAGGTTTGCTGAGGCATTCGCTCCGGAGTCCTCTGGGTCACTAAGGACGACATGATCCGCAGTCACCTCCTCCCAGCCACGTACAAGTCCACTGGTTTCTTGGGACTGTAAATCATCCCTAAAAGACTGCTGCTGATGATGCTGAGTGCCAGCCTCCACCTCCATGCTGACACAATCCTCCTCCTCCTCCTCTTCCTCTTCCTGTGCGATGGGTGGGACAGAAGGAACACTGTCTGGGTAAAGGGGGCCTTGAGAGGCAAGGAAGTCCTCCTCTTCCTGCCTCTGTTCTGCCTCAAGTGCCCTGTCCATTATTCCACGCAGCGTGTGCTCCAACAGGTGGACAAGAGGTACAGTGTCACTGATGCATGCACTGTCACTGCTCACCATCCTCGTGGCCTCCTCAAATGGTGCCAGGACAGTGCATGCATCCCTGATCATGCCCCACTGGCGTGGAGAAAAAAAACCAAGCTCCCCTGACCCTGTCCTGGTGCCGTAGTCGCACAGGTACTCATTGATGGCCCTCTGCTGCGTGTGCAGCCGCTGCAGCATGGCCAACGTTGAGTTCCACCTGGTGGGCATGTCACATATAAGGCGGTTCTTGGGCAGGTTCAACTCCTTTTGCAGCTCAGCCAGGCGAGCACTGGCATTATAAGATCTGCGGAAATGCACACAGACTTTCCTGGCCTGCCTCAGGACATCCTGTAAGCCCGAGTACCTGCCCAAGAACCGCTGCACCACCAGGTTAAGGACGTGAGCCACACAGGGCACATGGGTCAGTTGTCCCTGTCGGAGGGTGGAGAGGAGGTTGGTGCCATTGTCGCAAACCACCATTCCTGGCTTAAGCTGGCGTGGCGTCAACCACCTCTCGGCCTGGCCCTGCAGAGCAGACAGGACCTCTGCCCCAGTGTGGCTTCTGTCCCCCAAACACACCAGCGCAAGCACGGCATGGCATCTTTTTGCCTGCGTACTTGCGTAGCCCCGTGAACGGCTACGGAGCACCGCTGGTTCATAGGACAAACCACAGGAAGAGGCCATGGAGGAAGAAGAAGAGGAGGGGGTGGAGGAGAGAGGTGTGTCACAACCAGTAGTAGCATTTTGGAGGCGTGGCGGTGGGACAACCTCCAACACTACTGCACCTTGTCCTGCATCCTTCCCAGCTGCCAAAAGAGTGACCCAATGGGCCGTGAAAGAAAGGTAACGTCCCTGTCCATGCCTGCTGGACCATGAGTCAGCGGTAATATGCACCTTACCGCTGACCGCCCTGTCCAGCGAGGCCAAGACATTGCCTTCCACATGCCGGTAGAGAGCCGGAATAGCCTTCCGTGAGAAAAAGTGGCATTTGGGAACCTGCCACTGAGGAACCGCACATTGCACAAACTCACGGAAGGGGGCCGAGTCTACCAACTGAAAAGGCAGCAGTTGAAGCGCTAGCAATTTAGCCAAGCTAGCATTCAACCGCTGGGCATGTGGATGGCTGGGAGTGAACTTCTTTCGACGGTCCAGCAGCTGGGGCAGGGAAATTTGCCTGCTAGAATCGGACGTCGGTGTACTGCTAGCAGAGTGGCCGCAAGTACTTGGCTGTGACACACCTAATTCTACACCTTCATTCCTCTCAGTGCATGTTTCAGAGAGGACTGAAGTTATAGTGGGGTTGGAGATCCCAGCTGATGCGGTGCAAGGAGAGGTCCGCTTTGTTCTTTGGTGTGGGTCTTTGAGGTAGGCTTGCCAACGAGCTGCATGGCAGGTCAACATATGTCTGGTCAGGCATGTGGTACCCAAGCGGCTGATGTTTTGGCCACGCGATATACGCTTGAGACATATGTTGCAAACAGCAGCTGTGCGATCTGATGCACTAGCCTCAAAAAAGGCCCACACCAAGGAACTTTTTGAATGACGGGCAGAGGCAGCGCCCTGCACAGGCGGAGCTCTGCGGTGTGATTCCGTCGGTGTACTGCCCTTACGCTGGCCACCAAAGGGCATCCTGTCTCGTTGGAGATGTGCCTCCTCCTCATCCTCCTCCTCCTCTCTCCTATTAGGCACCCACGTGGAGTCAGTGACCTCATCATCCCCTCCCTCCTCATCACTGGAGCCAATCTGGCAGTATGCTGCAGCTGCTGGAACATGACTGCCAGATTGGTGTCCTTCTTGAGCATCCCCTCTGTCTGCTCTCACCCTACTGCCTTCCTGTAGCTGGGTTTCATCATCAGACCCTTCGAAACGCTGGGCATCCTCCTGGAGCATGTACCCAACACTGTGCTCAAACAGTTCGGGGGACTCCTCAGGAGGAGGACATGGTGGGTCTAGGGAAGGAGTGACTGATGATGAGTCTGACATTGATACCAGGGAAGAGGACGCTTTGGCAGCTGCTTTGCCAGTACCCTGAGCCTGGGTGAGAGAGGATGAGGAGGAGGAGGAGGGCTTGGTCATCCACTCTACCAAGTCTTCGGCATGATGTGGCTCAACATGTCCAGCTGCGGAAAAGAAGGACAAGCGTGTCCCATGGCCATGTGCTGATGACAATGCACCGCGTCCACGACCAGCACTGTTGCCCCCAGACACAGAGCCTGCTTGCCCTCTTTTATTGCCTCCTGACTGTCTGCCTCTCCTTGTTTGCCTTCCAGACATTCTAATAGATGGCCTGCAGGGAGATGGGAAAAAAGCAATAAGGGCTACCTTCAGGTGTCCTTCTCTGTCCCTTGAAACAAGGACTTGCACAGTGAAAGAAACTGACACTCTCCCTACCTACAGTTTTCTGTCCCTAGAAAAAATGTTTTTTTTAAGCACAATATAGCACAAGGAGAATTCACTCACTGTCCTTCCAGGTCCCTAGAAACAAGGACTTGCACAGTGAAAGAAACTGACACTCTCCCTACCTACAGTTTTCTGTCCCTAGAAAAAATGTTTTTTTTAAGCACAATATAGCACAAGGAGAATTCACTCACTGTCCTTCCAGGTCCCTAGAAACAAGGACTTGCACAGTGAAAGAAACTGACACTCTCCCTACCTACAGTTTTCTGTCCCTAGAAAAAATGTTTTTTTTAAGCACAATATAGCACAAGGAGAATTCACTCACTGTCCTTCCAGGTCCCTAGAAACAAGGACTTGCACAGTGAAAGAAACTGACACTCTCCCTACCTACAGTTTTCTGTCCCTAGAAAAAATGTTTTTTTTAAGCACAATATAGCACAAGGAGAATTCACTCACTGTCCTTCCAGGTCCCTGGAAACAAGGACTTGCACAGTGAAAGAAACTGACACTCTCCCTACCTACAGTTTTCTGTCCCTAGAAAAAATGTTTTTTTTAAGCACAATATAGCACAAGGAGAATTCACTCACTGTCCTTCCAGGTCCCTAGAAACAAGGACTTGCACAGTGAAAGAAACTGACACTCTCCCTACCTACAGTTTTCTGTCCCTAGAAAAAATGTTTTTTTTAAGCACACTATAGCACAAGGAGAATTCACTCACTGTCCTTCCCAGTCCCTAGAAACAAGGACTTGCACAGTGAAAGAAACTGACACTCTCCCTACCTACAGTTTTCTGTCCCTAGAAAAAATGTTTTTTTTAAGCACACTATAGCACAAGGAGAATTCACTCACTGTCCTTCCCAGTCCCTAGAAACAAGGACTTGCACAGTGAAAGAAACTGACACTCTCCCTACCTACAGTTTTCTGTCCCTAGAAAAAATGTTTTTTTTAAGCACAATATAGCACAAGGAGAATTCACTCATTGTCCTTCCAGGTCCCTGGAAACAAGGACTTGCACAGTGAAAGAAACTGACACTCTCCCTACCTACAGTTTTCTGTCCCTAGAAAAAATGTTTTTTTTAAGCACAATATAGCACAAGGAGAATTCACTCACTGTCCTTCCAGGTCCCTAGAAACAAGGACTTGCACAGTGAAAGAAACTGACACTCTCCCTACCTACAGTTTTCTGTCCCTAGAAAAAATGTTTTTTTTAAGCACAATATAGCACAAGGAGAATTCACTCACTGTCCTTCCAGGTCCCTAGAAACAAGGACTTGCACAGTGAAAGAAACTGACACTCTCCCTACCTACAGTTTTCTGTCCCTAGAAAAAATGTTTTTTTTAAGCACAATATAGCACAAGGAGAATTCACTCACTGTCCTTCCAGGTCCCTAGAAACAAGGACTTGCACAGTGAAAGAAACTGACACTCTCCCTACCTACAGTTTTCTGTCCCTAGAAGTGAAGTATGTCCAAACATGGTGACTTGTTGCTGGTCCATCGCACACTGCAGAGTTTTCGTGCCAATGTCCCACGTGTAGCCCTCTCACGTATTGGACTCCTCCCCTTTGCTCCAGTTCGCGGGCTTTTTCACTTTCTTTGGTTGAGCCACGCCCACGAACTAAGCGGCGGGGGTTGTGTCTGTTGGGCAGTGCAATTAGAAGCCCCCACGTGTATTACCTCACACGGCTGGGCCTCCCCCCGTTCACCGCTCTTCCTGCACGGGCCTTTCCCTGGTCTAGGGTCAATTCCACGACTTCGAGCAGGGCTGCACTTTGGCCTATTCAGTTAACTCATCCAGCAGACTTGTTCAATTCTGTGATGCACAACACAATCCCGGACCCGAGCCCCCACGTGTAGCGCCTGCCCCTCTTCTCTCTCCGTGCGGCTCGCACTGTCTCTTGTCTAGGGGTATCTGGTAAGGTGGAGAGAGAGAGAGCGGGTGGGCTACGCCTAGCTTCCACCACGTGTAGAATACTTGTGGTATCAGCAATGTCTCATTTACCTTCGGGTCTGTGTTGTACACCTGGATCCTCCCTCCAAGAGTCACCGTGAACTTCGTCCGCCAGGAAGTGAGCCTCACACCATTAAAGTCCAACACTCCTTTATTAGAACACACCATATAGGGACTTCCTTGACAGATAGAACAGAAAAGGAGGTGTGAGTGTGAATAGGCCCAGACACAAATTCGGTCCTCCACTCTCCTCCTGGAGAGTGGGCTATGGTCTCCGCACGAGGTGAAGGGGAGCCTTCTGGACGGTCTCCGACAAGAGACTCACCCGTCACCGGCAGTCTGCTGCACCGGGTCTTCGAGTGAGGAGCTCTCCCCGGTCCATTGCGTCTTACTCAGATTCAGGCCTCCATCCCCGAAGTGCCTTAGGACCCTTCCCTCGCAGAACTCAGTGTTGGGCACTGAGCTCCGGACCTTCTTGCAGGTACCTCACCCCAGGGCTGAAGGTGCCTGGGGTGGAACACGATCTCCGATGGTCCCCTAGGCCGAGGCCTCCTAGGGGACTAGCACGAACCCACGTCCGCAAGCTGAAGGTGCTTGGGACGAAGACCTGCTGACCAAAATGGCCGGCCCCATTTATCCCCTCCCCCAGCAAGCACGGCGGGTTCCCCGCCCCACCATACCGCTACCGAGAGAGGACAAAAATAGCTCGACACACAGTGACATTCGTCCCTTCAGCCACGGTGGCAGCGCCACCTGGTGGACCCAGGGAACATAGCACTGATGTCACAGCTAGATTCAAAAAATGTACCGGGAAAGTAAGTACCCGCTACACTTGGATTTTGCAAACGCGTTCGATACAGTTCCCCACACACGGCTCATGTGTAAGGTAAAGTCTACAGGATTGGAAATATCAGTGTGTAAATGGATAGAAAACTGGCTAAAAGACAGAATTCAGAGAGTCGTGGTTAATGATTCTTACTCTGAATGGTCTAAGGTTATCAGTGGTGTACCTCAAGGTTCAGTGTTGGGACCCTTACTTTTTAATATCTTTATAAATGATATTGGGTCTGGGATCAAAAGTAAAATGTCAGTCTTTGCAGATGACACCAACCTATGCAGTGGAATAACGTCCTTACAGCATGTCTGCAATTTACAAGCCGACCTCAATGCTCTGTCTAATTGGGCGACTATGTGGCAGATGAGGTTTAATGTTGATAAATGTAAAGTTATGCACTTGGGGGATAATAATATTCATGCATCATACATACTAGGGGGAGTACAACTGGGGGGATCTGTAGTGGAGAAGGATCTGGGGGTTTTGGTAGATCATAAGCTCAATAATGGCATGCAATTCCAAGCTGCAGTTTCCAAAGCGAGCAAAGTCATTTCTTGTATTAAGAGAGGTATGGTCTCCAGAGAGAGAGAGATAATTTTGCCCCTGTACAAATCATTAGTAAGACCTCATCTGGAATATGCAGTTCAGTTTTGGGCACCAGTTCTCAAAAAGGATATTGGGGAACTGGAGAAAGTGCAAAGAAGGGCAACCAAACTGACAAGAGGCATGGAGGAGCTCAGCTATGAGGAAAGATTAGAGGAACTGAATTTATTCACTCTTGAGAAGAGGAGATTAAGGGGGGATCAACATGTACAAATATATAAGGGGTCCATATAGTGAACTTGGTGTTGAGTTATTCACTTTACGGTCAAAACAGAGGACAAGGGGGCACTCTTTACGTTTAGAGGAAAAGAGATTTCATCTCCAAATATGGAAAGTTTTCTTCACAGTAAGAGCTATGAAAATGTGGAATAGACTCCCTGCAGAGGTGGTTCTGGCCAGCTCAGTAGATTGCTTTAAGAAAGGCCTGGATTTTTTTCTAAATGTACATAATATAACTGGGTACTAACATTTATAGGTAAAGTTGATCCAAGGGAAAATCCGATTGGCTCTCCGCAGGGCCGGATTAACATAGGGGCTATTGGAGGTGCAGCTCCAGGCCCCTTCCCCAAGATAGGCCCATTTGCCCAAAAAAAAAAAATCTCAAAAAAAATCTCAAAAAAAAACGATCAACTTCGAGGATTGTAGCTCGGCGACCAGGGCCCACAGAGACCCCATATTTGGGGGGTATTTAGATGAAGACCCACCTCACCACTGTTTAAAATATGGAGCTGCTATCATTTATGGTTCCGGAGATACGGGGCTGCTTGCGCAGCCTGTCAGAAGCTATATACAGAAAGGCCAGTTTAAATACAAGCTGACACACTCTGCAGCAGAGAGGATGAGCTCACAGTGCTTATCATAATTATTTGTATATCACTAAGACTGCTTTCACACTATGCCGCTCCGAGCGTTGGCCGTAAAATAGCGGTAAAGCGCTGCTATTTTACCGTCGGATTTGTGGCACATTTCGGCCGCTAGCGGGGCGCTTTTAACCCCCGCTAGTGACCAAGAAAGGGTAAAAACCGTCTGAGATGCGCCGCTACAGCGGCGTATTGCCGGCGGTACGGCGGTGCTGCCCATTGATTTCACCTCTCCTAATGCGCTCCAAAGAAGTTGCTGGCAGGACTTTTTCTGACGCCCTGCCAGCGCACCGCTCTAGTGTGAAAGCCCTCGGGCTTTCACACTGGAGTGAATAGAGCAGCTGTTTAAGGGCAGATTGCAGGCGCCATTTTTAACGCTATAGCGCCTGCAAAACGCCCTCAGTGTGAGGGGTCTTATAGTAATTAACCCCTTGCCACCCAGGCCAATTCTGACACTTCTCTCCTACATGTAAAAATCATCATTTGTTTTTTGCTAGAAAATTACTCAGAACCCTCAAACATTATATATTGTTTTAGCAGACACCCTATGGAATAAAATGGTGGTCTTTGCAACTTTTTATGTTACACGGTATTTGCGCAGAAATTTTTCAAACGTGTTTTTTTTGGAAAGAAACTGTTTCATTCATAAAAAAAAAAAACACTAAAGTTAGCATGATTTTTTTTGTATACTAAGCGATGCTTTCATTTTTTTTACAGGTTACATGTTTAGAGTTACAGAATTATTGTTCTCGCTCTAACGATCGTGGCGTATGTAACCTGTGTGTATCTGGCTCTGATACTAGCCAGGGCCTACCCAGCCACTGACAAGTATCTCTCCCCAGCCTGTCCCCACACACCCTCTCACCTGCTGAACTGTGGATGGGGGAATCACTCCTGCAGTGTTATTGTGTTCTGCCTGCGAATACAATGATCAGTGTTGCTAACTATAGCTGGCAGCACTGATTGTTTTGGGAAAAACCTGACAGGCTGGTTGTACTCAAGTCAGATAATAGATTGACTTGTGAAAAACCAGCTAGCCCATACATAGATCGACTATGGCTGGTCTCTGCTTAATTGGCGTAATTTCAATCCATGTATGGCTCGCTTAACCACTACGCAGTCCCTAAACATCCTTCCACAAACCTTTACATTTTTCCTTCCCAGATTCCCTTCATCTTCCTCACCTGTACATACTCTCCACACTTCTCTCCTGTACATACTGCTCACTGTCATACCCTCCACACTTCTCTCCTATACATAGTGCCCACTGTCATACCCTACACACTCCTCTCCTGTACATTGTGCTTGTTGTCATACACGTCTCTCCTGTACATAGTGCCCACTGTCGTACTTTCCACACTCCTCTCCTGTACATACAGCTCACTGTCATACCCTCCACAATCCTCTCCTATACATAGTGCCCACTGTCATACCCTCCACACTCTTCTCCTGTACATACTGCTCAATGTCTTACCCTCCACACTCATTTAATGTACCTACTGCTCAGTATCATACTGTCTACACTCCTCTCCTGTACATACTTCTCACTGTCATACCCTCCACACTCCTCTCCTGTACATACTGCCCACATTCATAAACTCCTCTATTGTACATAGTGCCGACTGTCATACCCTCCACACTCCTCTCCTGTGCATACTGCCCACTATTATACCCTCCACACTCCTCTCCTGTACATACTGCCCCCATTATACCCTCCACACCCCTCTCCTGTACATACTGCCCACTATCATACCATCCACACTCCTCTCCTGTACATACTGTAACCCAACCTTACCCTCCACACTCCTATCCTGTACATACTGTAACCTAACCTTACCCTTCACACTCCTCTCCTGTACATACTGCCAACTATCTTTCTCTCCACATTCCTCTCCTGTACATACTGCCCCAATCATACCCTCCACATTCCTTTCCTGTATATACTGCCCACTGTCATACCCTCTACACTTCTCTTCTATACATAGTGCCCACTGTTATACCCTCCACACCTCTATCCTGTACATACTGCCCACTGTCATATCCTCCCCACTCTTCACTGTCATACCCTCCACACTTCTCTCCTATACATAGTGCCCACTGTCATACCCTCTACACTTCTCTTCTGTACATACTGCTCACTGTCTAACCCTCCACACTCATCTCATGTACATACTGCTCAGTATCATATCGTCCACACTCCTCTCCTGTACATACTGCCCACTTTCATAAACTCCTCTATTGTACATAGTGCCGGATGTCATACCCTCCACACTTCTCTCCTTTACATACTGCTCGCTCTCATACCCTCCACATTCCTTTCCTGTACATACTGCCTATTGTCATACCCTCCCCACTCCTCTCCTGTACATACTGCCCACTGTCATACCCTCCACACTCCTCTCCTGTACATACTGCCCCCAATATACCCTCCACATTCCTTTCCTGTATATACTGCCCACTGTCATACCCTCTACACTTCTCTTCTATACATAGTGCCCACTGTTATACCCTCCACACCTCTATCCTGTACATACTGCCCACTGTCATATCTTCCCCGCTCTTCACTGTCATACCCTCCACACTTCTCTCCTATACATAGTGCCCACTGTCATACCCTCTACACTTCTCTTCTGTACATACTGCTCACTGTCTTACCCTCCACACTCCTCTCCTGTACATACTGCCCACTTTCATAAACTCCTCTATTGTACATAGTGCCGGATGTCATACCCTCCACACTCCTCTCCTTTACATACTGCTCGCTCTCATACCCTCCACATTCCTTTCCTGTACATACTGCCTATTGTCATACCCTCCCCACTCCTCTCCTGTACATACTGCCCACTGTCATACCCTCCACACTCTTCTCCTGTACATACTGCTCACTGTCTTACCCTCCATACTCATTTAATGTACATACTGCTCAGTATCATACTGTCTACACTCCTCTCCTGTACATACTGCTCACTGTCATACCCTCCACACTCCTCTCCTGTACATACTGCCCACATTCATAAACTCCTCTATTGTACATAGTGCCGACTGTCATACCCTCCACACTCCTCTCCTGTACATACTGCCCACTATCATACCCTCCACACTCCTCTCCTGTACATACTGCCCCCATTATACCCTCCACACCCCTCTCCTGTACATACTGCCCACTATCATACCATCCACACTCCTCTCCTGTACATACTGTAACCCAACCTTACCCTCCACACTCCTCTCCTGTACATACTGTAACCTAACCTTACCCTTCACACTCCTCTCTTGTACATACTGCCAACTATCTTTCGCCCCACATTCCTCTCCTGTACATACCACCCCCATCATACCCTCCACATTCCTTTCCTGTACATACTGCCCACTGTCATACTCTCCACACTCCTCTTCTGTACATACTGCCCACTTTCCTACCCTCCACACTCCTCTCTGGTACATACCACCCTCTGTCATACCCTCCACACTCCTCTGCTGTGCATGCTGCCCACTGCCATACCCTCCACACTCCTCTCCTGTACATAGTGCCCACTGCTAGACCCTCCACATTCCTCTCCATTACCTGCACATACTTCCCAGGTTTATACCGTCCGATCACTGCACTGTGATCAATCCGGTGGGTCCTGGGTGCTTCCATTTTTACCCGGTTTTCCTTCTGGGTTCTGTGCCTTCGGTTACTTGCCTTGGCTGGGCTGCGTTGATGTCATTCCCACGCATGCTCATGCGCATCCTCTCTCTCTCATCCCCCCTTTCTCTCTCATCCTCCCTCCCTTACCCCTCATTCCTCTCTCATCCTCTCTCTCATCCTCTCTCTCTCTCCCCCTCTCTCTCATCCTCCCTCTCTCTCTTTAATTTAATTTGTTATAACAAAAAATTGTTTGCATACTTATTTATTTATTATTTATAAAAGGCCCACCAAAATCCTCAGCACCAGGCCCATGATGTTCTTAATCTGGCCCTGGCTCTCCGGGGATCAGGAAGGAATTTTTTCCCCTGCTGTAGCAAATTGGATCATGCTCTGCTGTTTTTTTTTTGCCTTCCTCTGGTTCAACTGTGGGTATAGAATTGGGTATATAGGATTGTATGATATTATTTTTTTTTTTATGGTTGAACTGGATGGACTGGTGTCTTTTTTCAACCTGACTAACTAACTATGAGCTTGGGTGTGTTTGGAAATAGATCCGAACCCACATGTGCGAGTCCGATTATAAACTGTCATCTGTATAGGTCTATTATCTGCAGTTGGAGCATTCCCCACCACACAGCCCCACATATACATTGTGCACCTTGTATATGTGGCTCAGGGGCAGTGGCCGCCCCCTCTCGCTCCCGCACCGCCACTGAAAGACAATACACAGATTCATGCATTGCATGAATCTGTGTATTGTCACCGCTGCCGCGCTGCCCACTATACATATGGCCGGCCTCCTGGTGAGCGCCGGCCATATGAATTAGAGCGGCGGCTGGCGGTGGGTGTGACTTGGAAGTGCCTATCAGAGCCAGCGGCTCTGATAGGCTTTCCGAATACAGCTCTCACGCTGTATTCGGCTTCCAAAAACTCCTCCCAGGTACGCACGGGGGTGCGTTCCTGGAAGAAGACTGTGTGGAGGTTTCAGCCAATCAGGTTCACCGGATCTGGTTACCGGTAACCTGATTGGCTGAAGCGACATCGAGGGCGGGAGAACACATCGAGGATGGCGCAGACCGAGGAAGGTAAGTGCGGGGCTGGGGGGGGGGGGACAGGCTGCATTTGGGGGACAAACTGGCTGAATATGGGGGACAAACTGGCTGAATATGGGACACAAACTGGCTGAATATGGGGGGAACTGGCTGTATATGGGGGACAAACTGGCTGAATATGGGGGGAACTGGCTGTATATGGGGGACAAACTGGCTGAATATGGGGGGAACTGGCTGTATATGGGGGACAAACTGGCTGAATATGGGGGGAACAGGCTGAATATGGGGGACAAACTGGCTGAATATGGGGGGAACTGGCTGTATATGGGGGACACGCTGGCTGCATTTGGGGGGAACTGGCTGTATATGGGGGACAAACTGGCTGTATTTGGGGGGAACTGGCTGTATATGGGGGGCACACTGGCTGCATTTGGGGGGAACTGGCTGTATATGGGGGACAAACTGGCTGCATTTGGGGGGAACTGGCTGTATATGGGGGACAAACTGGCTGCATTTGGGGGGAACTGGCTGTATATGGGGGACAAACTGGCTGTATATGGGGGCACACTGGCTGTATATATATGGGGGCACACTGGCTATATATATATGGGGGCACACTGGCTATATATATGTAGCGGGGTCTTCAAAGTTAGTGGGATACACCTGGGGGTAGAGAGACCCAGGTGTGTAATTATGTCAGGGATTAGACCCCTTTTTGTTATTCGTGGAGGATTGGGTGGTGTAATATTCTCCTTGGCCTGTGGGTGGCGGAGTACCTACAGGCTCGAGGTAGAATCACTACCACAGTGCTACCCTTTTTGTCCCTTCCTGGAGATGGTACGGCTGGGGCGGGGAACCCGCCGTGGTGTCGATGGGAGGAGATAAAAGGGGGAGACGCCCTCGCCACGAGGTCTTTTGGGGGATCATCTCTTCACGTACCCAGGCGCCCTCGGCCTGGGTGCGGGCGGTTCAAGGTTCCGGCCTGGGCACCCTAGGCCTGGCCGGAATGAAGCTGGAGTTGGAGTCCATCCCAGGCACCTTCAGCCTGGGGTGAGGTACTTTGTAGAAGGCCTGGGACCTGGTGACTTCGACCGGGTCCCGCGAGGGTGAAGTGATTCCAGGGTGCCCCTTGCGAGGGGACCCGCATCTGAGGTGAGGAGGCTGGGGAGGTCACCCGTCTGAAGACTCCGGAGCAGCGTCAACCCGGTGATGGACGGGCCTCCGGTAACTCCCTTGGAGGGTCATCTTCCCCTGATAGGGGCCGCAGCGCAGCGAAGTTGTTCTAATCAAGACTCCTGCAACCCCTGGTCATAGCACAGGGGGTGTAGGGACTACAATCCTGATAGTGCCTCGGCCTGCTCATCCCACCGTATCCTGCCATATATTGTTTGTTGCGGAGCTACGAAATAAAACTAACAGTTGGACTGTGATCGGTGTATGGACTCTGTTGATGGGAGCAAAGGGAGATTCCAGCATAGCAGGGCTAAGTTCCGCAACCCAATGCACATTTGGCCCGAGGAAGATATTGATACTGGCCTTCACCTCACCCACAGCCATGGGGAGGACATGGGCCGTAGCGCACCTCACTCTCGAAACCCAGGTACCCCTAGACAAGAGCTTTCGGACAATCGATAAACATGTGAGGGGGTGGGGCCGCTACACGTGGGGGCTCGTGAGTCCGGGATGAAATGTGTATTGATCCTAAGGGTTGGAACGGCTGTGTCTGGACTTTGCTGCCCGGAGGAGGTCTGAGCAGGTCGGCCATGTGATTGGCCAAAGTGCATCCCTGCTCGGAGTTGTGGACATGACCCTAAGTCGGGAAAGGCCCACACGGAGGAGCGTAAAAAGGGAGAGGTCCAGCCGTGTGAAGTACTACATGTGGGGACTGTTAATGCACTGCGCCACGAGGCACCCCATGACTGCGCAATTCATGGGAGGAGACTGAAGGAAGCCCGCGAAAACGTGCAAGTCGTGGGAGGAGTCTGGCCACGTGTGGAGATACACGTGGAGACTCCGGCGCGAGGTGAGCGCGTGATGGAACAGCAGGTGGTCGGGATGGCCTCAAGCTCCCCGTGGATGCCGGTACCTTACCCCACGAAAATGACTGCATTTGCTGCGCCCATTACAGACACGGGGATAAGGCTCAGGCCCCGAGGACAGTTGGCTCTGTATTCATGCAGAGACACGGAGGCCCTCGGTGTGATCTGTCCCGGATGCTCGGGACTGGTGGTCCAACTGAAGCCGTTCGGGCGATGTGAAGCGTGCAAAGAATTTCTTTTTGAGGTCGAATCATCCACAGTAAGGCCCCGGGCCCTTCGCCTCAACTGCATCACAGGAACCGCCAGTCCGGAGGGAGAGATCCAGGCCTTTGCGGAGGTCCCCGTGCGCGCTGACCAGGGCGATGGGACTGCCCAAACAGAGACTGAGAGAGAAAAATCCGAGGACGCTGCTTCGGTCACCACAGACTCCCTGCTCCCACCTCCGAAGAGGAAAGTCGGCCTGGTACAGGCATCCTATGGTCGTGGTCGAGCTTCACCCCGCCGCTTGCCTGGCCTGGATGGCGCCGGTAGAGAAGAGAGTCCCGGACATCCCAGTTCTTCAGAAGGTCCAGGTGAGCCAGGGGCTGGGACTGTGGTGTTGGTTGGAGGTGTCGGGGGTCCACAGTCGGTGGAGCCCGCAAGGGAGGGTAGCCTTCCGTCTACTAGAGATTACCTTCCCGCTGAGATGTATGACACCTCCGACCTAGAGTCATTGTCAGACTGTGGGGATGACGGAGAGATAGACGAACTGTTTCACCGGAAGGGCTGGGACAGACGCCCACTACCTGTGCTGAGTAAACCGCAGGATTCCCCCATGTCCATAGAAGACAGTACGCTCCGGGCGCAGGCCCCGGAGTTCCCGAGGAAATCTAGTCCTCCGACCAACTTTCCTCATTCAACTACATCACCCGCTCTGATGGTGGGGATGCAGCGTGCTTCGTTGCGGGCACCAAAGACAAAGCAACCCGAGATGGTGAAGGTACCTCGGCACCCGGAGGCCATCGTGCAGCCAGGAGAAGGTGAGCGAGATGTGATGCCGCCTCTAGCCAGGTTGCAGAGACTTTTCTCCCAGAGAGTCGCCCGTGAATATGGGTGGGAGTACCCCTACTTGCCTCGGGACTTATTGTATGAAGTCGAGGTCCTGCGACCAAGGTGGTATGACGAGTTTGTATGGGAAAAGCTTAAAGTACCCCATGCCAGGCGATACCTGTCATGTTCGCCGCCTGTGTCTAAAAAGTTCAAGGACTGCAGAGCTGATTGGAGACTTGGGAGCTGTTGTGTTTTTTTTTTTCTCCTTTTTCTTCATGTGCCAAAGGCAGAGACTTTTGGGGTAGAGTCAGAGTAGGAAAGCAGGAAGAATGAAGATCTCACCAAGTGTCATTACCGCAGCGCTGTCACCAGGTGGCAGTGTTGTGCAACGGTTGTTTGAAATGTTACACATGCATTACTTACTTATTGGAGTGAGTGGGTCTCTCGGCTGACGGACCCACTCATGCCAAGTTAACACAGAGTGTTAGGATGTGTTTTTTTTTTTGTTTCCCTTCTGCAGGAATTTCGTCGGTCAAGACTACTGAGTATGGGGTGGTTCTTAGACAGTGACGGGAGGGATTGTATATGTGTACATGACAGATGTTTTATACAAAAGTTTTAATGTTTTATAGTTCCCTTTCCCTGGAGCAGGTCTTGGCACACACAGTATCCAAAATTTGAGGGATAGCCTCTGGGGCCCACTTCATGTCACCACTCCTTGGGAGACATGGGTGTGCACCTGACGCTGGGGACCAGCGTCAAATCACAAGGGGGAGTGTGTAGCGGGGTCTTCAAAGTTAGTGGGATACACCTGGGGGTAGAGAGACCCAGGTGTGTAATTATGTCAGGGATTAGACCCCTTTTTGTTATTCGTGGAGGATTGGGTGGTGCAATATTCTCCTTGGCCTGTGGGTGGCGGGGTACCTACAGGCTCGAGGTAGAATCACTACCACAGTGCTACCCTTTTTGTCCCTTCCTGGAGATGGTACGGCTGGGGCGGGGAACCCGCCGTGGTGTCGATGGGAGGAGATAAAAGGGGGAGACGCCCTCGCCACGAGGTCTTTTGGGGGATCATCTCTTCACGTACCCAGGCGCCCTCGGCCTGGGTGCGGGCGGTTCAAGGTTCCGGCCTGGGCACCCTAGGCCTGGCCGGAATGAAGCTGGAGTTGGAGTCCATCCCAGGCACCTTCAGCCTGGGGTGAGGTACTTTGTAGAAGGCCTGGGACCTGGTGACTTTGACCGGGTCCCGCGAGGGTGAAGTGATTCCAGGGTGCCCCTTGCGAGGGGACCCGCATCTGAGGTGAGGAGGCTGGGGAGGTCACCCGTCTGAAGACTCCGGAGCAGCGTCAACCCGGTGACGGACGGGCCTCCGGTAACTCCCTTGGAGGGTCATCTTCCCCTGATAGGGGCCGCAGCGCAGCGAAGTTGTTCTAATCAAGACTCCTGCAACCCCTGGTCATAGCACAGGGGGTGTAGGGACTACAATCCTGATAGTGCCTCGGCCTGCTCATCCCACCGTATCCTGCCATATATTGTTTGTTGCGGAGCTACGAAATAAAACTAACAGTTGGACTGTGATCGGTGTATGGACTCTGTTGATGGGAGCAAAGGGAGATTCCAGCATAGCAGGGCTAAGTTCCGCAACCCAATGCACATTTGGCCCGAGGAAGATATTGATACTGGCCTTCACCTCACCCACAGCCATGGGGAGGACATGGGCCGTAGCGCACCTCACTCTCGAAACCCAGGTACCCCTAGACAAGAGCTTTCGGACAATCGATAAACATGTGAAGGGGGTGAGGCCGCTACATATATATGGGGGCACACTGGCTATATATATATGGGGGCACACTGGCTGTATATGGGGGCACACTGGCTGTATATATGGGGGCACACTGGTTATATATATATATATGGGGGCACACTGGCTGTATATGGAAACAAACTGGCTGTATTTGAGGGGGCAAACTGGTGGCGTTTGGGCACAGTGGCTGCGTTTAATGGGCACAGTGGCGGCAATTGATTTATTTATTTCTTTCAGTTTGTTTGCGCCCCCCCAAAAATTTTGAGCACCAGCCGCCACTGCTCAGGGGCGGATCCAGAGTCTAGTCTTAGGAGGGGCACTGACAAAAAATACGTTTTTTGGGGTAAATGTATCAGGGAAATAGCTGGTGTTAGCGCTTTAATCATCACGGCATCATGGTTGTTATGGTGTCCAGATGATTGTATTATTACATTGTTATAAAAAATTAAATAGTTCAACTCACCATAATGCATAATCAGTGGGAGCACCGAGTGTGTCACTTGCCACTGTCACCTGCCACACGTTGCAGATTGTCTCTTGCCACGTCGCCTGTCACCAGATGCAGATTGTCACTTGCCACATCACCTGTCACCAGATGCAGATTGTCACTTGCCACGTTACCTGCCACCAGATGCAGATTGTCACTTGCCACGTCACCTGCCACCAGATGCAGATTGTCACTTGCCACGTCACCTGCCACCAGATGCAGATTGTCACTTGCCACATCACCTATCACCAGATGCAGATTGTCACTTGCCACGTCCCATGCCACACATTGCGGATTGTCACTTACCATGTCCCATGCCACACGTTGGGGATTGTCACCACACGTTGCGGATTGTCACTTGCCACGTCGCCTGTCACCAGATGCAGATTGTCACTTGCCACGTCACCTGCCACACGTTGCGGATTGTCACTTGTCACGTCACTTGCTATGTACCATGCCACACGTTGCAGATTGTCACCTGCCACACGTTGCGGATTGTCACTTGCCACGTCACTTGCCAGGTCCCATGCCACACGTTGCAGATTGTCACTTGCCACGTCCCATGCCACACGTTGCAGATTGTCACTTGCCACATGTGTTGCGGATTGTCACTTGCCACGTCCCATGCTACACGTTGCGAATTGTCACTTGCCTGCTATAATTGTCTCTTGCTGTGTCCCAGAGTCAGGCAGCAGATTACCAGTCAAGCAGCAGAGAGATGATGTAATCTCTCTGCTGTCGTGGCTGCCTGCACACTGCACAGTGAGGGCGGAACTGCAGGGATGATGTCATCTCTCTGCTTCCTCGCATGCCGGCTCCCTGATTGGCCAGCAGCCCGCTCACACACTGTCACCGAGCCGCACAGCTGCTCACCAACTGAGCCACCCGGCCCACCCACGAAAGCGCCTGCTGTCTCTCACCAACAGAGCCACCCGTGCTCTCAGCCCCGGGGCCGCCCGCCCGCTCTCTCACCTGCGGCGACGCCTGCCCACCCACTCACTCACCCGCATTCTCGGAGGGGGCAATTGCCACATTGCCTCCCCTGGATCCGCCCCTGGTGTGGCTGCAGGCAAGATTATTGGCCCACACAGGTGACAGCATCCTGGCAGACTTGCACATGTGGGTTTGAATCTAAAGCCCCTTTCACACGAGGCGGAATCCATCCAGGCGGATCCGCATGTCAGCGGGGGACCTCTCCACTGATCTCCACTGAGCAGGCGGATGACAGGTCCGTGTCGCTTTGCTAAGCAAGAGCAGACACGGATGCAGCCTGCTGCTCTCTATGGCATAGCTCCCAACTGTCCCTGATTTGGAGCAATGTCCCTCTGTCCCTATTTCCTCCTCATTTGTTCCTCATTTTGGTCTGATCTATATAGATGTAAATATAAAATGCACTTTTTATCTATCAAAAAGTGTTTTCCAGGTCTAAACCTTTCATCTGATTTCTAAATTGCTGCATTTGTAAATTCCAAAAGCCAATATAAAGGAATAGTAAAGGTAAAAAAAAGCACTTGTAGGTTTACCAATTTCGTTTTTTGTAAATTCTCCTTTAAGGGGGCGTGGTAATGGGTGTGTCCTATGCCTGCATACTTCTGCTGAAAGGTGTCCCTCATTCCCATCTAAAAAAGTTGGGAGGTACGCTATGGGGAGGTCAGATGGAAATGGACTGCATGTCTATTTCCCTCCGACTGTCATCCGATCCGTTCCGCCAGACGGATGTCAAACGTATCCTCATCTGTTTGTTTTTAGTGGACCAGATTGGATCGGATGCTAGTGGGTGTTCCGCTGACACCTGCTGCCCCATAGAGAACAATGGGTGGTCCAATCGGGTCCTCCTGAAAAACAGACAGGCGGACCTGATCAGTCTGCTGGTATGAAAGTGACCTTAACCTGAACATGCCCGAGCTCATACCAACCCACCTTGCTGCATGTGTGCTCCGGGTGAGGGTATCAGAGAGCAAGCTAGAGACCCAATAGCCAGTTATGGACACCAGGCAAACTATGCACCTACAGTCAGGTCCATAAATATTGGGACATGGACACAATTCTAATCTTTTTGGCTCTATACACCACCACAATGGATTTGAAATGAAACGAACAAGATGTGCTTTAACTTGAGGGTATTTACATCCAAATCAGGTGAACGGTGTAGGAATTACAACAGTTTGTATATGTGCCTCCCACATTTTAAGGGACCAAAAGTAATGGGACAGATTAACAATCATCAATCAAACTTTCACTTTTTAATACTTGGTTGCAAATCCTTTGCAGTCAATTACAGCCTGAAGTCTGGAACGCATAGACATCACAAGACGCTGGGTTTCATCCCTGGTGATGCTCTGCCAGGCCTCTACTGCAACTGTCTTCAGTTCCTGCTTGTTCTTGGGGCATTTTCCCTTCAGTTTTGTCTTCAGCAAGCGAAATGCATGCTCAATCAGATTCAGGTCAGGTGACTGACTTGGCCATTGCATAACATTCCACTTAATTCCCTTAAAAAACTCTTTGGTTGCTTTCGCAGTATGCTTCGGGTCATTGTCCATCTGCACTGTGAAGTGCCGTCCAATGAGTTCTGAAGCATTTGGATGAATATGAGCAGATAATAATATTGGCCGAAACACTTCAGAATTCATCCTGCTGCTTTTGTCAGCAGTCACATCATCAATTAATACAAGAGAACCAGTTTCATTGGCAGCCATACATGCCCACGCCATGACACTACCACCACAATGCTTCACTGATGGTGGTATGCTTTGGATCATGAGCAGTTCCTTTCCTTCTCCATACTCTTCTCTTCCCATCACTCTGGTACAAGTTGATCTTGGTCTCATCTGTCCATAGGATGTTGTTCTAGAACTGTGAAGGCTTTTTTAGATGTTGTTTGGCAAACTCTAATCTGGCCTTCCTGTTTTTGAGGCTCACCAATGGTTTACATCTTGTAGTGAACCCTCTGTATTCACTCTGGTGAAGTCTTCTCTTGATTGTTGACTGTGACACACATACACCTACTTCCTGGAGAGTGTTCTTGATCTGGCCAACTGTTGTGAAGGGTGTTTTCTTCACCAGGGAAAGAGTTCTTCGGTCATCCACCACAGTTGTTTTCCATGGTCTTCCAGGTCTTTTGGTGTTGATGAGCTCACCGGTGCGTTCTTTCTTTTTCAGGATGTTCCAAACAGTTGATTTGGCCACACCTAATGTTTTTGCTATCTCTCTGATGGTTTTTTATTTTTTTCAGCCTAATGACGGCTTGCTTCACTGATAGTGACAGCTCTTTGGATCTCATATTGAGAGTTGACAGCAACAGATTCCAAATGCAAATAGCACACTTGAAATTAACTGTGGACCTTTTATCTGCTCCTTGTAAATGGGATAACACACACCTGGCCATGGAACAGCCGAGCAGCCAATTGTCCCATTACTTTTGGTCCCGTCATATAGTGGGAGGCACATATACAAACTGTTGTAATTCCTACACCGTTCACCTGATTTGGATGCAAATACCCTCAAATTAAAGCTGAAAGTCTGCAGTTAAAGCACATCGTTTTTGTATTATTTCAAATCCATTGTGGTGGTGTATAGAGCCAAAAAGATTAGAATTGTGCCGATGTCCCAATATTTATGGACCTGACTGTAGTTGCTGGTAATTACAAAGTGTTTGTGGAATGTTGGAATTAGGAAAGGATTATGGAAAGAGGATTAGCAGCAGAGTTTTCCTTTAAAAAGTGATTGCCTCTCTCGCTGAATTCCTTTCTTCGAGGGAAATAATAAAATAATGCAATCTGAATGCTGTAAACAAACATACTGCAGTTATTACAGAACCCGGCCCCAAAATACCACTCATTATATCACAATATCAGCCCAGACACACCTGACTCTTCAATTAGCCTGGCTCGGGGATCAGGAAATGGAGCATTCTGGGTTGGAGGCATCAATAATTGAATGAAAAAGAAAAGTCATAAACATATTTGTTCTTCCTGCAGTGTGAATGAATGGGATTCTAAGTGTATAGTAAACACACAGTAATTGCCTGTAAATGAACATTCAATGAAGATGAAGCAGGGGGATCTATCTTCTTTCCTTTCAAGAGTGTTTCCTACTAAAGCGTTTATTTTTTTATTTTTTTATTTACTGTCGCCCATTAAGCGCCGCTGTTAGCTGCAGTGGATGTATTGTTCACATTTGTGGTGACCTCCATATAAAGTAATGGTATACAGCAGGAGTGGCTTCCTGTTAATGAGCTTGTAGTCTTCATACAGCAATTATCACATACTAAAGACAGGCAAGAGTCAGGCACCAAATACATTATATATGCCTCATCTAAAGTAAACGAATTGCTAAGACTATGGGCTGATTTAAAGGGTAACTCCGCTCAAGAAAATATAGCAAATAAAAAAAAAATAATAATAATATATGCAATTGCTATACAAGCCATGTTGTAATGTAAAAACCCCTTAGCGCCGACCCTACGAAAATTTGCGTTCTCGGCTTGAAGGGGTTTTACTGGTGTGATGCCTGTAGCTGCAGGCATCACCCAGGTACCGTTTTTTAGAGCCAGCTGTTGGCTTTTTAGTGATAACAACCGATGCGGCTAAAAGCCGCTCGGCTGTTTTATGCTAAAGGAGCGGGAGGGGGCGTCCCCCCTCCCATCTCCTTCCGCCGCTCTTCCTGGGCGTCCCGTCCCACCGGGAGACCCGATCAACAATCCAGCGCGTCCGCTGGCTAGGCTGAGCGAGTCTCCTATGTAAAAACACAGAAGCGACGTCACTTCCAGGTTGTTTACTCAGCTGCCAATGGCACCGATTTAAAAAAAAACTACAGTATTCAGATTCGCCAATTTTGTCGATCTGAATACTTTTAAGTGCAAAGGAGGGATTTGGGGGTCTTTTAGACCTTTGATCCCTCCATAAAGTGTACCTGTCACCACCTATTACTGTCACAAGGGATTTTTACATTCCTTGTGACAGCAATAAAAGTGATCAGAATTTATAAAAAAAAATGTAAGTGACAATGTAAAAAAATATAGAATTTTTTTAATTTAAAGCGCCCCCATCGCCGTGCAGCAAAGAAAACGCATACGTAAGTCGTGCCCACATATGTAAATGGTGTTCAAATCACACATGTGAGGTATCGCTGCGATCGTCAGTGTGAGAGTAATAATTCTAGCAAAAGACTTCCTCTGTAATTCTAACCTGGTAGCGGTTAAAAAAAATTAAAACGTCGCCTATGGAGATTTTTAGGTGCCATAGTTTGTCGCCATTCCATGAGTGTGCGCAATTTCAAAACGTGACATTTTAGGTATCTTTTTACTCGGCGTAACATCATCTTTCACATTATACAAAAAAAATTGGGCTAACTTTACTGTTTACTGAGTACCATGTGACATAAAATATTGCAACGATTGTCATTTTATTCTCTAGGGTGTCTGCTAAGAAAAATATATATAATGTTTTGGGGTTCTAAGTATTTTTTTAGAAACAAATATGAATATTAACTAGTAAGCAACAAATGCTAGAAATAGGCTTAGTCATGAAAGGGTTATTGTTTTAAAAATTATCTTTCCTTTTCAATCTGCAGCTGTTGGAATTTTCTGTGCCCCAGCTGATTATAATGGACCAGACCACCACATTCAGAATCAGTCTGCTATCACTCTGGTAAAACAAAGATCTATTTCTTCAGAGCAACAACAGGTATGAATCTGCTACAAAGTCTGTTATCCTCTGGCTGTCTGATTGGCCATGCAGTGATGAGTCACGGACTGCGGCACGGAGCTTTGAAGCGATGGCACAAGTATGCCATCCCTTCAGAGTGCATGCGCTGGTGACATCACTAGCTGCTGCATTGTGAATATCTCCTAAACAGTGCAAGTTTATGAGATATTCACTTGACTGATGTATTGCTGATTTTCTGTCTGTCATGACCTTTCCAGACTTTTCCTCCTTACCCACCATATGTAAATAAGGCACAACCACTTTAGTATGGATTTAAATGGCCATTGCAGTCTTTTATTTACAAAACACAAATTACCAAATACAGATTTGAATTACATTCCATGAAAAATAAACTTTACAACGATAATGTAATAACTGACCTTCTCTTTAGTCTTATGCCGCGTACACACGACCAGTTTTCCCGACAAGAAAACTGCCATTTTTTAGATTGGTCGGGAAAACCGGTCGTGTGTATGCTCCATAGCAGTTTTTCCGACGAGAAAACTGCCCGCAAAAAAATTAGAACCTGCTCTCTTTTTTCCCGTCGTGTTTCCCGTCGGTCTTTTTCTCGTTGCGAAAACCGCTCGTGTGTACGCTTTTCCGAGGGGAAAAAAACACACATGCTCAGACTCAAGTATGAGACGGGAGTGCTCGTTCTGGTAAAACTAGCGTTCGTAATGGAGATATCACATTCGTCACGCTGTAACGGACTGAAAAGCACGAGGCTGAAAAGCGCGAATCGTCTCTCATCAAACTTTTACTAACACAAGGATCAGCAAAGTGGCCCAAAGGGTGGTGCCATTTGAATGGAACTTCCCCTTTATAGTGCCGTCGTACGTGTTGTACGTCACCGCGCTTTGGTCGAGCGTTTTTTTGCCTGAACGTGTGTATGCAAGGCAGGCTTGAGAGGAATCACGTCGGGAAAAACGTTGGTTTTTGGCATGTTAGGAAAACCGGTCGTGTGTACGAGGCATTAGGCTTTTGAAGGCAAGCTTGGTCTACCAAATCGGCTGTAACAAGCACCAAGTTCCATACCACAGCCCCTAGCCACAATTGCACCGACTCAGGGACAATTAGTTATCACATTTCTACCCGATACAGCCCAAATACCGATATCCCCTTACTGACGTCACTTAGTCGGGAAGATACCCATACCAGAGATGGGCCCAACCCATCATTCTCTACAGACTATTTTGACCATGCCCACCTTCAAAACCCTGAGACCCCTGCTCACTGCTATGACTCCACCGGACCGCCTCGCTTAGAGCTTGCAAAAGAAACATACTCACCAACACTTTCCAAATGCCAGCGAGGAAAAGAAACAAAGAGAAGGGTAAAAAAAATCAAAAGGTAACGTTTAGGGGAGGGAGGGAGGGTCAATTTTCTCCACGGCTGACCAGTCTCCAACTGACCCTTCAATCAACACCCCCTACTATCAAACAACTAGTGCCCCACCCTGCCACACCCTACCCCGCCCTGCTCTCGTCCAATCATGTAAGCCTCCTTTCTCTTTTTAAACAACGTCCCTTAACCTGCCTAACTACAGCCTAGACTGCAAACTCAGTCATGTAGGCCCTCCTCTTATGCTAGGCATCCAGTTCCAGGCCTATTACTATACCTACAGGTAATCCTTATTATAGGTTTACCTGTAGGTAAAAGTAAAAAATGGGTTTACTTCCACTTCTTTTTTTGCAACGTTTATCTAGATGTACACCACTTGCGCTAGTGAACAGCTGTGAAGGTACATAATCGTATTAATCGGTTTCTTTTTCTTTTTCTAGTGCTACTATGTATAGTTTGTAAACATACTGTACACTCACCAAGCCTTTTATTAGTAACACCTTTCCACCTGCTTATTCGTGTCATCTTTTAATCAGCCAATCATGTGGCAGCAACATACAATCAATGCAAAAAATCCTGACAATACGGTTTAGGAGCTGCAGCTAAAGTATATCAAAACCCAAGATAAAAATGTAATATATTGCACTCAATCTAGTTTGAGTGGTTATACCCTTTGGGTGGTATGTCAGTAGTTAGTGTGCACCATCTGGTCTGTCATGGGAATATATGGGAACCTCAGGTACTATTATGGCATTTCTTCTGTCCTTATCCCCTCCTCACATTCCTTTGGATTTGGAGCGTGGTTCTCCAGCCCTTTCTTTATTATTTACCCCAAAAAGAGATACAATGGGGGTTATTTACGAAAGGCAAGTCCACTTTGCACTACAAGTGCAAACTACAATTGCAAAGTGCACTTGAAATTGCACTGAAAGTGCTCTTGGAAGTGCAGTCGCTGTAAATCTGAGGGGTAGATCTGAAATGAGGGGAAGCTCTGCTGATTTTATCATCCAATCATGTGGATTTTTCTTGCATGTCCCCCTCGAATCTACAGCGACTGAACTTCCAAGTGCACTTTCAGTGTAATTTCAAGCACTTTGCACTTGTAGTTTGCACTTGTAGTACAAAGTGGATTTGCCTTTAGTAAATAACCCCAATTGTGTCACTTTTTCACCTATTATTCCATATTTCTCAATAGGTTTATTATTAATATATCACCACCATCCTTTGTTGGTATCAGTACACTTTTGCTCATATTGATTACCATGTGATTTTTTGTTACTTATAACTACACATACACTTTATTATTATACAGCAGGGATATGCAATTAGCGGACCTCCAGCTGTTGCCAAACTACAAGTCCCATCATGCCTCTGCCTCTGGGTGTCATGCTTGATGCTGTCAGAGTCTCGCTATGCCTCATGGGACTTGTAGTTTGGCAACAGCTGGAGGTCCGCTAATTGCATATCCCTGTTATACAGTATCTTCTTTAGGTACATGGTGGTAATTTTATTATTTTAGTTACATGGGGGACCACTCCCCAGGGATATCCATTTCCTACTGGCGTTCCATCTATTTGCCTTTGGGGTTCACGGCCTCAGCTTCGGGGACTTATGATGTGTTTCTCCCCTGGTCAATCCCAGCCCATGGCGTCCTCTACTCATACACACAGGTCATTTGTAAGTAAAATGGGTGATTTATGGGTATCACCCTTATTCTATTATATATTCCTTTTACCCTTTGCTTGTCATTTGGATAGCCCTTATTATATTTTATAATAGTGTATCGCTACCCACAGTTAAGAGAGACGCTGGATTTTGTTTTCGGGCCCTGTGTACAGCACCACTGTTGTGGAAATATGGGCTGTTTGCAGAGCACACAGCCCATATTTCCTGTGCTCTTTAAGCACACACTTTAGATTCATCTTTTTGCAATAATGCTATCGTTAAGTTTGCTAAAGATCCACTCACCGTTCATTCCCATTCATCCAAGAAAGGCAGCACCACAAAAGCTTATCTTCTTATCAGGCCATTCCAGCAAAGACTGTTTAGCCAAAGCCTACTAATAGGCTTTTATTAAACTCAAAAGATCTCAAGACAGGAGGTGATTGGTTGTAGCAACTAGTCACCTCCCCCATGGGCGGGGACATCACAGCATGTCCCCTCTACACAGAAGAATGACCATACAAGGATATCCTTTCAAACAGATAAATGTACATTTAAATTGACTAGCAGTGACATTCACCAATGACGGGAACTACACAATAATTATGCCTCAAATGGACCATAACTATTTTATAGTTATGCTACTGTTCCTGTGGACACAGATCTGTGCGCTCAGAGTCATTTAACACCCCCCGCCAGGGGCCGGCCAGTTCCCCCAACGGGGCACAAAACAACATCTCTAAATGGAGCAAACATCGCTGTTTCCATAGGAAGATTTTCCCGTCATTGGTCTTCCACCAACGTCTGTATGTGCAAATACGCTCAGATGAGCGCATTACAGCAAAACTGACACTGGGGGGACATCTGACAACATACATTAATACATTTCCATAAAAATCTCCACAACAGTCCTCCCTTTTTTGTCATATGCACCCCATGTCCATCGATGAAATTTGATATGCTTCTTATACCCGGAAATGAATCAGTTCTTAGTCCATAAAAAGGAAAACACGGCTTGACATGTAGACTCTGTTCTTCAGGGGCATGACTTATAAAGGAGGACATGACATGGTGGGCTGTAGTAATCGCCGATCCGTCTGTGATCCTCTGTGTCTTGTATGTGGGTCCAGCTTCGGGGCGTCTCATCAAGGAAACTCTGGTCACGCGTCAAATCAGGCAACAGGAGCATCTCGTCACGACATAGAAAGAATAGAAATAAAAACGACATGCGTATATATATTCCCACTTCCTTTAACCACGATCCGCTGTAAAATAAAAATTAGATCCCCAAAGACTCCCAGACCCTTAAAATAGACTCCCAACCTTCACTTAGCTACAGCTCTGGCTTCAACAATTACATGAAGAACCCTATCCTTAACAGATGAGAATTGTTCAATCGTATCTCAAGTCCGAGCCCCCCCCCCACCTTGTACATCCAGGACCCCATGCCCAGACCTGGTCGGGGTTGGTGAACAAATCCCTTCTAGCTGTCCCTGCCATTCTTAATTTCCGGCCGCGACCTAAAATGTTGGGACAGCTTCACCATCACGCATGAACCTCTTGCTTTGGGGGAATTACTTTTATAAGCTGCAGATCCGCATAAACACCAAACTAAAGTTCAAACACACTTGTGGGCTGCCTTGATACCCAAACCGACAAGAGGCAGAGCCATTAAAACTAAAACCAATTTTACCCTCTAAAAATACATCGTTAGATTCCATTGACAAGTGTCTGTCTGGAGTCTTCACTAGTTTGTCAAAACTCCTCATACCCATAATAACATCATAAATGACATGTACCGCTGTCATCGCTGAGGACTAAAACTCCTCATACCCATAATAACATCATAAATGACATGTACCGCTGTCATCGCTGGGGACTAAAACTCGGTGAAGACTCAGAACAGACCATCGGTCCTGTTCGCTTTCTGAGCTACAGGCATACCCCACTTTTAAGTACACAATGGGACCAGAGCATGTATGTAAAACGAAAATGTACTTAAAGTGAAACAATACCTTTTTTCACTTCTAGGGTATAGTGGGGGGTCAGGGGCTGTAGTGGGGGTGTCAGGAGCTGTAGTTGAGGTCTCAGGGGCTGTAGTGGGGGTGTCAGGGGCACACTGGAAAAGGGCGGGCTATGCTTTCTGAGCTTCAGCTCCTTCTACTGCGGCTGCAAAATGTCTGTACAGTACTTGTGAGGCACTTTATATACATGTCCTTACTCGCGAGTGTATGTAAAGTGAGTGTACTTAAAGCGGGGTATGCCCGTAGTCAGGACATACACTTTAAATAATAACTTGGGATGCTTCATCGTTACCCTCGCTAAAATTTACTAAACAACAAAAATATAAATAAACAAAGATACTCCTCATTCTTTGGTGTGGTTGAGCCGCTTCTTGCAGTGGCTGGCGTGGTCTCATCCCTCAAGCTTCTTTACAACGACCCAGTCACCTGGTTGGAAAGAATGTAAACTGATTATTGAGTCGGGTCCAGGAGGGACTCGTGAAAACCTTTTGGTGGACATTTTGAAGTTCATGTCACAACGATCGCACCCACCCCAACAGCCGAGAATATAAGTGACAGCTAATGAGGAGAGTACGACCCTGATTTTGATTGACCTCCAAACAACCCTCATATGACAATAACCCAGACATCGGGACTGTGGTCACTGCATAACCTGTGTGTGGCTTACAATACCTGGAGCCATTGATAAAAGGTTCTTAGCCTCTGGGATGGGAACCTACTTCACCAGACTGCTGCTTGCCGATTCAAATTCTATTAAAGAAAGACAGTCTTGGCACAAACTTGGTTAGAATTACAGAGGTTATTGTTAGTTTGACAAAAAAAAAAAACTGTCACTCTTACATTTATCATTCTCCACCCTTTTCTTCCTCATTACAGACTGAAGGAAGAAATGCGTGGTGCAGGAAAAAAGAAACAATGAAATAACCTATGATACTTTTACCGCCTTAGACTCATATTTATCCATATGTACCGCTGTCTACATACACCTGTTCTCTGTGTACAAACTCCTTGGACCTGAAAAATACTTATAAGCAAAATCATTACTCTATCCTTCATATTTAACCTGCAAAGAATGGTAAAACAATAATGACATTCCTGTACATTGGTAAATTGTCAATGACATTCTTTCAAAACTGAGTCAAACAAAACCCTCTGTAACCCTTACTTTTCCCGTTCCTACAAAAATACAACAGCCGCGACGCATTGAAGGATCGCCGCGGTAAGTTCGAACATATTCACGTTACTACATACAAACATTCCGATACAAACGTGGGGGAAATACTTCCCAGTTTCCAAAACCACAAATGAAAAAAAACAAAAACAGCCAGAATTCTACCTTCACTCTTTCAGCAATAGGAAAAAATACAATGGGACAACCATGAGAGCAGCTCGAGAACCTTCCATGTACCAGCCATACAAGGTTCAAACAAATGGGCATGAGCCACCGTTCCTCATCATTACAGATTTCTGAAGCCGCAGCTCAACTACATCCATTCCAGAGGGATACCCAAAATAGTATCCTTGGACCACCTATGTTAATCTTTTTGGGGTTCAAAGGCCTTTGCCCCAAAACTAGGCTTCGTGCACCGTGTGACCATCTGACTATGGGAAGCCTCCATTCCTTCCCTTTGCACAGACCTCCTTGTGTCCATGGCGATTCGAATCGGCTTATCGTCTTAAACCTGCGTCCAGGTTAAACCGTTGCACCCATTTTCGGAGATCACCGCCCGGTGTCTTCTTATACGGTGAATTGCAGAACTACAACCACTATATGGTCAAGTCCTCCAACTAGAAACCCTAACCGAGGCGTCAACTCTATGGCTTGTTGTCCCAACACTTTTGGAACTACAGCAACAACCACAGATCAACCCCCGAATTAGGCCTCTACCCCTCACAGTGTATGCATACACAAGCGTTTTCCGCTATACACCCATACACTGTGTTGTCAGACTAAACCTCACAGAACACTTACGCCAGTTTACCACCTGCAGAACAATGTGGCTTCTCTCTGTATCTAGATGATAAAATAATGGTGATGCCCCCTGTTTGCTCTCTACCCAAAACTGTATTACAGTACAAACTTCACAAAACTGGAACAAAATATAAAAGACTTTCAAACGCAAAAATGCTTTCCATTTTCCTTCCAAACACAAATCTCATTTGCCAACCTTTCAGACAACCCCAAGCTCCTCCCACCAACTTTCTGCTGATATATAAATGCTGAAAAGAAGCTTCCGGTTATGCTCAGCTACTTAAAAAAAAACTAACTGGTTTATTTACATATCAATTGTTCAGGAAGAGGGAGGGGGAGGGGGGAGCCCAGCCACATTGCTGTGTCTATCAAGACTCCAAAAAAATCCATGGCTACACATTATATATTTCAACAATTTAAAACCTTGTCAAGAAAATGGTGGAATAAAACCCCCCTTTGCAAATGGGAGGGTCCTGACCCAAACATCCCCTGCAAGCAAAACCACAAGTTGACTCAAATACAAAACTCCTGCAAAAAGATGGCTCTAGGGGTTTCGACCAAAACCCCCACTCCTCCTCTACAGGCTATACAATACAAGCTTCAAAACATATGAATTGCCTTCTGGGAAGGAAATATTTAAACATAAAAACACATCATTGTACAAAAACTCTGTTAGTCTTACAATCCATCAAAATTCAGTGTAAAGTGAAGTTTTTCATATACTGCAAAGCCAGCCGACCCTGCAATAGCTCACATCTACTTAAATGAAAACAGAGAAATCCCCCCTCCTAACACCATCTGCATGGAGTTTGCATGTCCTCCCTGTGTCTGCGTTGGCCTCCTCCCACACTCCAACTGCTGGTAGGTCAGCCAGATCCTATCCATAAATAGGCCCCAGCATGTGCGTGTGTCCGCAAGCGCGTTGTGGCCCCTCAGGGTAAGACCGCGCTATTTTAAGATACCTCTCAACTCACCTCAAAAGGTGATGCTTAGAAAAGCAATTTAAACCAGAGACAAAACCATCCTCAGTATGTCACTCTGGCGTCCCAGCACTCTCCCCAGCAGTGCACAGGTCAAACTGCAAGCGCACAAAACAGGACAAAACTGCGCCAATTAACAAATGCCAATACAGCATATTCAGGGGCCGTGTTTGCTAAACTGGAACTTCCTATCTCAAACTGTAAACGTCTCTCAAAATGGCCGACAAGCCAGGACTACAAAATGGTGGATGATCCACCACAGCACCTCATGGACAACAAAAATTGCGCCATTGACGCATGCAATTTTTCCCGCCAAAACCAGCATGGGACGTCACAATGAACACCACATGGGTTCTCCCACACAAAGACAAACACAAATGGCCTCCAGCAGGTTCCAACGCAGAAAAGGCCACACTACATTCGCACCAAACATCAAAATCTGCCCCAAAGGCTGAGAAATTCCACCAGCGAAATAGCAGACGAATGGCACAGCATGGTCACATAATATCATACCCAAAGGAAAGGTGGCTGCACCTTCCCTTATAGGATACCCACAGGCTAAAGAGAAACTGCATCTCTCAAGATGGCTGCCGACCACAAGGCTAATCAAAAGCCAAGAATGGCGCCATTACTTTTTCCCGCCAAAACCAGCATCTCTTTAAAAGAAAATCAAAAATGTTTTTCTCCACAAAGACAGATTCCACCGTTGAGTTTTTTCTAAATTATCATCAAAATCCACTGAAAAAGGTGTCAGCTACACTCTACAAACTTAGCCTCCCTTTTGCCAACTAAACAGCACATTCAAAAAAAATGTTGGTTACATGACAATATTAAAAACATATTCATTTCTCTAAGTTCATATACTCTGAGATATTCACCACTTTTCTCTACCTAAAGTTCACACACACAGTGGCCTCAGCCTGGCCACTTGGCAGGAACTTTCAACTCAAAAACCAAACACTTAATATTTTTACACTTATGGGGACATGTGTCTTTGTCCCCTATAAAGGCAAAAATCACAATCTCTTCATTTCTATTTTTCATAGAAATCACAAACACCACACACACAGTATATTGTTGCTTGTACATCTGCTCAGAGTTTCTTTCCCTCAGGGCGTTTCCCTTCCAGCACCATTGTCCTTCCTTTAGGGCATAGCCCAGCAACACAAAGCCCTTCCCCCATTCAAGCACATGGCAGCCAAGCAATCTACTTTACAAACTGTTCAGTGCACTAAATACCACATCTATACCTTCATTTCATACACAATATACAGTCAATATTTCTCACTTAGTTACACTCTTACAGCCCACAGTTTCCATCAGATCATCTCTCAGGGCCCTCCCACTACAAAACATGCTATTTACAGAAAGTCACCAACTTTCACCCTTGTACCTGAGATGCTGGCAGCCCCTCCCCCGCTAAACCTCATGGCTCACAAAGACCAGGACAATGCAGCAGCCATGGCTGGCATCAGACTTCTCAATACATCGCACAAACAATCTAATCACACACAGGCATACACAAACAAATTCACAGGCATCCGATCGGATTCACAGACATACACACACGCTGCAAACTTAAAACATTATTTCAAAAAGACAAATTTTTTTT
The DNA here is from genome assembly GCA_029206835.1 of Rana muscosa. Classification (NCBI taxonomy): domain Eukaryota; kingdom Metazoa; phylum Chordata; class Amphibia; order Anura; family Ranidae; genus Rana; species Rana muscosa. Next base: position 69,028,622 of record CM055117.1, on the reverse strand, counting down.
TTTTTTTGTTCGTTTCAAAGTACAGCCTCTTTACACATCACATCGCAGGTCCACTCTCCCCCCTCTGCTGATCTGATGCTCAAAGAGGCCACAATTGGTCCCAACCGTGAGTCGCCATTAACTGTTGTGGAAATATGGGCTGTTTGCAGAGCACACAGCCCATATTTCCTGTGCTCTTTAAGCACACACTTTAGATTCATCTTTTTGCAATAATGCTATCGTTAAGTTTGCTAAAGATCCACTCACCGTTCATTCCCATTCATCCAAGAAAGGCAGCACCACAAAAGCTTATCTTCTTATCAGGCCATTCCAGCAAAGACTGTTTAGCCAAAGCCTACTAATAGGCTTTTATTAAACTCAAAAGATCTCAAGACAGGAGGTGATTGGTTGTAGCAACTAGTCACCTCCCCCATGGGCGGGGACATCACAGCATGTCCCCTCTACACAGAAGAATGACCATACAAGGACATCCTTTCAAACAGATAAATGTACATTTAAATTGACTAGCAGTGACATTCACCAATGACGGGAACTACACAATAATTATGCCTCAAATGGACCATAACTATTTTATAGTTATGCTACTGTTCCTGTGGACACAGATCTGTGCGCTCAGAGTCATTTAACACCCCCCGCCAGGGGCCGGCCAGTTCCCCCAACGGGGCACAAAACAACATCTCTAAATGGAGCAAACATCGCTGTTTCCATAGGAAGATTTTCCCGTCATTGGTCTTCCACCAACGTCTGTATGTGCAAATACGCTCAGATGAGCGCATTACAGCAAAACTGACACTGGGGGGACATCTGACAACATACATTAATACATTTCCATAAAAATCTCCACAACAGTCCTCCCTTTTTTGTCATATGCACCCCATGTCCATCGATGAAATTTGATATGCTTCTTATACCCGGAAATGAATCAGTTCTTAGTCCATAAAAAGGAAAACACGGCTTGACATGTAGACTCTGTTCTTCAGGGGCATGACTTATAAAGGAGGACATGACATGGTGGGCTGTAGTAATCGCCGATCCGTCTGTGATCCTCTGTGTCTTGTATGTGGGTCCAGCTTCGGGGCGTCTCATCAAGGAAACTCTGGTCACGCGTCAAATCAGGCAACAGGAGCATCTCGTCACGACATAGAAAGAATAGAAATAAAAACGACATGCGTATATATATTCCCACTTCCTTTAACCACGATCCGCTGTAAAATAAAAATTAGATCCCCAAAGACTCCCAGACCCTTAAAATAGACTCCCAACCTTCACTTAGCTACAGCTCTGGCTTCAACAATTACATGAAGAACCCTATCCTTAACAGATGAGAATTGTTCAATCGTATCTCAAGTCCGAGCCCCCCCCCCACCTTGTACATCCAGGACCCCATGCCCAGACCTGGTCGGGGTTGGTGAACAAATCCCTTCTAGCTGTCCCTGCCATTCTTAATTTCCGGCCGCGACCTAAAATGTTGGGACAGCTTCACCATCACGCATGAACCTCTTGCTTTGGGGGAATTACTTTTATAAGCTGCAGATCCGCATAAACACCAAACTAAAGTTCAAACACACTTGTGGGCTGCCTTGATACCCAAACCGACAAGAGGCAGAGCCATTAAAACTAAAACCAATTTTACCCTCTAAAAATACATCGTTAGATTCCATTGACAAGTGTCTGTCTGGAGTCTTCACTAGTTTGTCAAAACTCCTCATACCCATAATAACATCATAAATGACATGTACCGCTGTCATCGCTGAGGACTAAAACTCCTCATACCCATAATAACATCATAAATGACATGTACCGCTGTCATCGCTGGGGACTAAAACTCGGTGAAGACTCAGAACAGACCATCGGTCCTGTTCGCTTTCTGAGCTACAGGCATACCCCACTTTTAAGTACACAATGGGACCAGAGCATGTATGTAAAACGAAAATGTACTTAAAGTGAAACAATACCTTTTTTCACTTCTAGGGTATAGTGGGGGGTCAGGGGCTGTAGTGGGGGTGTCAGGAGCTGTAGTTGAGGTCTCAGGGGCTGTAGTGGGGGTGTCAGGGGCACACTGGAAAAGGGCGGGCTATGCTTTCTGAGCTTCAGCTCCTTCTACTGCGGCTGCAAAATGTCTGTACAGTACTTGTGAGGCACTTTATATACATGTCCTTACTCGCGAGTGTATGTAAAGTGAGTGTACTTAAAGCAGGGTATGCCCGTAGTCAGGACATACACTTTAAATAATAACTTGGGATGCTTCATCGTTACCCTCGCTAAAATTTACTAAACAACAAAAATATAAATAAACAAAGATACTCCTCATTCTTTGGTGTGGTTGAGCCGCTTCTTGCAGTGGCTGGCGTGGTCTCATCCCTCAAGCTTCTTTACAACGACCCAGTCACCTGGTTGGAAAGAATGTAAACTGATTATTGAGTCGGGTCCAGGAGGGACTCGTGAAAACCTTTTGGTGGACATTTTGAAGTTCATGTCACAACGATCGCACCCACCCCAACAGCCGAGAATATAAGTGACAGCTAATGAGGAGAGTACGACCCTGATTTTGATTGACCTCCAAACAACCCTCATATGACAATAACCCAGACATCGGGACTGTGGTCACTGCATAACCTGTGCGTGGCTTACAATACCTGGAGCCATTGATAAAAGGTTCTTAGCCTCTGGGATGGGAACCTACTTCACCAGACTGCTGCTTGCCGATTCAAATTCTATTAAAGAAAGACAGTCTTGGCACAAACTTGGTTAGAATTACAGAGGTTATTGTTAGTTTGACAAAAAAAAAAAAACTGTCACTCTTACATTTATCATTCTCCCCCCTTTTCTTCCTCATTACAGACTGAAGGAAGAAATGCGTGGTGCAGGAAAAAAGAAACAATGAAATAACCTATGATACTTTTACCGCCTTAGACTCATATTTATCCATATGTACCGCTGTCTACATACACCTGTTCTCTGTGTACAAACTCCTTGGACCTGAAAAATACTTATAAGCAAAATCATTACTCTATCCTTCATATTTAACCTGCAAAGAATGGTAAAACAATAATGACATTCCTGTACATTGGTAAATTGTCAATGACATTCTTTCAAAACTGAGTCAAACAAAACCCTCTGTAACCCTTACTTTTCCCGTTCCTACAAAAATACAACAGCCGCGACGCATTGAAGGATCGCCGCGGTAAGTTCGAACATATTCACGTTACTACATACAAACATTCCGATACAAACGTGGGGGAAATACTTCCCAGTTTCCAAAACCACAAATGAAAAAAAACAAAAACAGCCAGAATTCTACCTTCACTCTTTCAGCAATAGGAAAAAATACAATGGGACAACCATGAGAGCAGCTCGAGAACCTTCCATGTACCAGCCATACAAGGTTCAAACAAATGGGCATGAGCCACCGTTCCTCATCATTACAGATTTCTGAAGCCGCAGCTCAACTACATCCATTCCAGAGGGATACCCAAAATAGTATCCTTGGACCACCTATGTTAATCTTTTTGGGGTTCAAAGGCCTTTGCCCCAAAACTAGGCTTCGTGCACCGTGTGACCGTCTGACTATGGGAAGCCTCCATTCCTTCCCTTTGCACAGACCTCCTTGTGTCCATGGCGATTCGAATCGGCTTATCGTCTTAAACCTGCGTCCAGGTTAAACCGTTGCACCCATTTTCGGAGATCACCGCCCGGTGTCTTCTTATACGGTGAATTGCAGAACTACAACCACTATATGGTCAAGTCCTCCAACTAGAAACCCTAACCGAGGCGTCAACTCTATGGCTTGTTGTCCCAACACTTTTGGAACTACAGCAACAACCACAGATCAACCCCCGAATTAGGCCTCTACCCCTCACAGTGTATGCATACACAAGCGTTTTCCGCTATACACCCATACACTGTGTTGTCAGACTAAACCTCACAGAACACTTACGCCAGTTTACCACCTGCAGAACAATGTGGCTTCTCTCTGTATCTAGATGATAAAATAATGGTGATGCCCCCTGTTTGCTCTCTACCCAAAACTGTATTACAGTACAAACTTCACAAAACTGGAACAAAATATAAAAGACTTTCAAAAATGCTTTCCATTTTCCTTCCAAACACAAATCTCATTTGCCAACCTTTCAGACAACCCCAAGCTCCTCCCACCAACTTTCTGCTGATATATAAATGCTGAAAAGAAGCTTCCGGTTATGCTCAGCTACTTAAAAAAAAACTAACTGGTTTATTTACATATCAATTGTTCAGGAAGAGGGAGGGGGAGGGGGGAGCCCAGCCACATTGCTGTGTCTATCAAGACTCCAAAAAAATCCATGGCTACACATTATATATTTCAACAATTTAAAACCTTGTCAAGAAAATGGTGGAATAAAACCCCCCTTTGCAAATGGGAGGGTCCTGACCCAAACATCCCCTGCAAGCAAAACCACAAGTTGACTCAAATACAAAACTCCTGCAAAAAGATGGCTCTAGGGGTTTCGACCAAAACCCCCACTCCTCCTCTACAGGCTATACAATACAAGCTTCAAAACATATGAATTGCCTTCTGGGAAGGAAATATTTAAACATAAAAACACATCATTGTACAAAAACTCTGTTAGTCTTACAATCCATCAAAATTCAGTGTAAAGTGAAGTTTTTCATATACTGCAAAGCCAGCCGACCCTGCAATAGCTCACATCTACTTAAATGAAAACAGAGAAATCCCCCCTCCTAACACCATCTGCATGGAGTTTGCATGTCCTCCCTGTGTCTGCGTTGGCCTCCTCCCACACTCCAACTGCTGGTAGGTCAGCCAGATCCTATCCATAAATAGGCCCCAGCATGTGCGTGTGTCCGCAAGCGCGTTGTGGCCCCTCAGGGTAAGACCGCGCTATTTTAAGATACCTCTCAACTCACCTCAAAAGGTGATGCTTAGAAAAGCAATTTAAACCAGAGACAAAACCATCCTCAGTATGTCACTCTGGCGTCCCAGCACTCTCCCCAGCAGTGCACAGGTCAAACTGCAAGCGCACAAAACAGGACAAAACTGCGCCAATCAACAAATGCCAATACAGCATATTCAGGGGCCGTGTTTGCTAAACTGGAACTTCCTATCTCAAACTGTAAACGTCTCTCAAAATGGCTGACAAGCCAGGACTACAAAATGGTGGATGATCCACCACAGCACCTCATGGACAACAAAAATTGCGCCATTGACGCATGCAATTTTTCCCGCCAAAACCAGCATGGGACGTCACAATGAACACCACATGGGTTCTCCCACACAAAGACAAACACAAATGGCCTCCAGCAGGTTCCAACGCAGAAAAGGCCGCACTACATTCGCACCAAACATCAAAATCTGCCCCAAAGGCTGAGAAATTCCACCAGCGAAATAGCAGACGAATGGCACAGCATGGTCACATAATATCATACCCAAAGGAAAGGTGGCTGCACCTTCCCTTATAGGATACCCACAGGCTAAAGAGAAACTGCATCTCTCAAGATGGCTGCCGACCACAAGGCTAATCAAAAGCCAAGAATGGCGCCATTACTTTTTCCCGCCAAAACCAGCATCTCTTTAAAAGAAAATCAAAAATGTTTTTCTCCACAAAGACAGATTCCACCGTTGAGTTTTTTCTAAATTATCATCAAAATCCACTGAAAAAGGTGTCAGCTACACTCTACAAACTTAGCCTCCCTTTTGCCAACTAAACAGCACATTCAAAAAAAATGTTGGTTACATGACAATATTAAAAACATATTCATTTCTCTAAGTTCATATACTCTGAGATATTCACCACTTTTCTCTACCTAAAGTTCACACACACAGTGGCCTCAGCCTGGCCACTTGGCAGGAACTTTCAACTCAAAAACCAAACACTTAATATTTTTACACTTATGGGGACATGTGTCTTTGTCCCCTATAAAGGCAAAAATCACAATCTCTTCATTTCTATTTTTCATAGAAATCACAAACACCACACACACAGTATATTGTTGCTTGTACATCTGCTCAGAGTTTCTTTCCCTCAGGGCGTTTCCCTTCCAGCACCATTGTCCTTCCTTTAGGGCATAGCCCAGCAACACAAAGCCCTTCCCCCATTCAAGCACATGGCAGCCAAGCAATCTACTTTACAAACTGTTCAGTGCACTAAATACCACATCTATACCTTAATTTCATACACAATATACAGTCTATATTTCTCGCTTAGTTACACTCTTACAGCCCACAGTTTCCATCAGATCATCTCTCAGGGCCCTCCCACTACAAAACATGCTATTTACAGAAAGTCACCAACTTTCACCCTTGTACCTGAGATGCTGGCAGCCCCTCCCCCGCTAAACCTCATGGCTCACAAAGACCAGGACAATGCAGCAGCCATGGCTGGCATCAGACTTCTCAATACATCGCACAAACAATCTAATCACACACAGGCATACACAAACAAATTCACAGGCATCCGATCGGATTCACAGACATACACACACGCTGCAAACTTAAAACATTATTTCAAAAAGACAAATTTTTTTTTTTTTTTTGTTCGTTTCAAAGTACAGCCTCTTTACACATCACATCGCAGGTCCACTCTCCCCCCTCTGCTGATCTGATGCTCAAAGAGGCCACAATTGGTCCCAACCGTGAGTCGCCATTAACTGTTGTGGAAATATGGGCTGTTTGCAGAGCACACAGCCCATATTTCCTGTGCTCTTTAAGCACACACTTTAGATTCATCTTTTTGCAATAATGCTATCGTTAAGTTTGCTAAAGATCCACTCACCGTTCATACCCATTCATCCAAGAAAGGCAGCACCACAAAAGCTTATCTTCTTATCAGGCCATTCCAGCAAAGACTGTTTAGCCAAAGCCTACTAATAGGCTTTTATTAAACTCAAAAGATCTCAAGACAGGAGGTGATTGGTTGTAGCAACTAGTCACCTCCCCCATGGGCGGGGACATCACAGCATGTCCCCTCTACACAGAAGAATGACCATACAAGGACATCCTTTCAAACAGATAAATGTACATTTAAATTGACTAGCAGTGACATTCACCAATGACGGGAACTACACAATAATTATGCCTCAAATGGACCATAACTATTTTATAGTTATGCTACTGTTCCTGTGGACACAGATCTGTGCGCTCAGAGTCATTTAACACCCCCCGCCAGGGGCCGGCCAGTTCCCCCAACGGGGCACAAAACAACATCTCTAAATGGAGCAAACATCGCTGTTTCCATAGGAAGATTTTCCCGTCATTGGTCTTCCACCAACGTCTGTATGTGCAAATACGCTCAGATGAGCGCATTACAGCAAAACTGACACTGGGGGGACATCTGACAACATACATTAATACATTTCCATAAAAATCTCCACAACAGTCCTCCCTTTTTTGTCATATGCACCCCATGTCCATCGATGAAATTTGATATGCTTCTTATACCCGGAAATGAATCAGTTCTTAGTCCATAAAAAGGAAAACACGGCTTGACATGTAGACTCTGTTCTTCAGGGGCATGACTTATAAAGGAGGACATGACATGGTGGGCTGTAGTAATCGCCGATCCGTCTGTGATCCTCTGTGTCTTGTATGTGGGTCCAGCTTCGGGGCGTCTCATCAAGGAAACTCTGGTCACGCGTCAAATCAGGCAACAGGAGCATCTCGTCACGACATAGAAAGAATAGAAATAAAAACGACATGCGTATATATATTCCCACTTCCTTTAACCACGATCCGCTGTAAAATAAAAATTAGATCCCCAAAGACTCCCAGACCCTTAAAATAGACTCCCAACCTTCACTTAGCTACAGCTCTGGCTTCAACAATTACATGAAGAACCCTATCCTTAACAGATGAGAATTGTTCAATCGTATCTCAAGTCCGAGCCCCCCCCCACCTTGTACATCCAGGACCCCATGCCCAGACCTGGTCGGGGTTGGTGAACAAATCCCTTCTAGCTGTCCCTGCCATTCTTAATTTCCGGCCGCGACCTAAAATGTTGGGACAGCTTCACCATCACGCATGAACCTCTTGCTTTGGGGGAATTACTTTTATAAGCTGCAGATCCGCATAAACACCAAACTAAAGTTCAAACACACTTGTGGGCTGCCTTGATACCCAAACCGACAAGAGGCAGAGCCATTAAAACTAAAACCAATTTTACCCTCTAAAAATACATCGTTAGATTCCATTGACAAGTGTCTGTCTGGAGTCTTCACTAGTTTGTCAAAACTCCTCATACCCATAATAACATCATAAATGACATGTACCGCTGTCATCGCTGAGGACTAAAACTCCTCATACCCATAATAACATCATAAATGACATGTACCGCTGTCATCGCTGGGGACTAAAACTCGGTGAAGACTAAGAACAGACCATCGGTCCTGTTCGCTTTCTGAGCTACAGGCATACCCCACTTTTAAGTACACAATGGGACCAGAGCATGTATGTAAAACGAAAATGTACTTAAAGTGAAACAATACCTTTTTTCACTTCTAGGGTATAGTGGGGGGTCAGGGGCTGTAGTGGGGGTGTCAGGAGCTGTAGTTGAGGTCTCAGGGGCTGTAGTGGGGGTGTCAGGGGCACACTGGAAAAGGGCGGGCTATGCTTTCTGAGCTTCAGCTCCTTCTACTGCGGCTGCAAAATGTCTGTACAGTACTTGTGAGGCACTTTATATACATGTCCTTACTCGCGAGTGTATGTAAAGTGAGTGTACTTAAAGCGGGGTATGCCCGTAGTCAGGACATACACTTTAAATAATAACTTGGGATGCTTCATCGTTACCCTCGCTAAAATTTACTAAACAACAAAAATATAAATAAACAAAGATACTCCTCATTCTTTGGTGTGGTTGAGCCGCTTCTTGCAGTGGCTGGCGTGGTCTCATCCCTCAAGCTTCTTTACAACGACCCAGTCACCTGGTTGGAAAGAATGTAAACTGATTATTGAGTCGGGTCCAGGAGGGACTCGTGAAAACCTTTTGGTGGACATTTTGAAGTTCATGTCACAACGATCGCACCCACCCCAACAGCCGAGAATATAAGTGACAGCTAATGAGGAGAGTACGACCCTGATTTTGATTGACCTCCAAACAACCCTCATATGACAATAACCCAGACATCGGGACTGTGGTCACTGCATAACCTGTGCGTGGCTTACAATACCTGGAGCCATTGATAAAAGGTTCTTAGCCTCTGGGATGGGAACCTACTTCACCAGACTGCTGCTTGCCGATTCAAATTCTATTAAAGAAAGACAGTCTTGGCACAAACTTGGTTAGAATTACAGAGGTTATTGTTAGTTTGACAAAAAAAAAAAAACTGTCACTCTTACATTTATCATTCTCCCCCCTTTTCTTCCTCATTACAGACTGAAGGAAGAAATGCGTGGTGCAGGAAAAAAGAAACAATGAAATAACCTATGATACTTTTACCGCCTTAGACTCATATTTATCCATATGTACCGCTGTCTACATACACCTGTTCTCTGTGTACAAACTCCTTGGACCTGAAAAATACTTATAAGCAAAATCATTACTCTATCCTTCATATTTAACCTGCAAAGAATGGTAAAACAATAATGACATTCCTGTACATTGGTAAATTGTCAATGACATTCTTTCAAAACTGAGTCAAACAAAACCCTCTGTAACCCTTACTTTTCCCGTTCCTACAAAAATACAACAGCCGCGACGCATTGAAGGATCGCCGCGGTAAGTTCGAACATATTCACGTTACTACATACAAACATTCCGATACAAACGTGGGGGAAATACTTCCCAGTTTCCAAAACCACAAATGAAAAAAAACAAAAACAGCCAGAATTCTACCTTCACTCTTTCAGCAATAGGAAAAAATACAATGGGACAACCATGAGAGCAGCTCGAGAACCTTCCATGTACCAGCCATACAAGGTTCAAACAAATGGGAATGAGCCACCGTTCCTCATCATTACAGATTTCTGAAGCCGCAGCTCAACTACATCCATTCCAGAGGGATACCCAAAATAGTATCCTTGGACCACCTATGTTAATCTTTTTGGGGTTCAAAGGCCTTTGCCCCAAAACTAGGCTTCGTGCACCGTGTGACCGTCTGACTATGGGAAGCCTCCATTCCTTCCCTTTGCACAGACCTCCTTGTGTCCATGGCGATTCGAATCGGCTTATCGTCTTAAACCTGCGTCCAGGTTAAACCGTTGCACCCATTTTCGGAGATCACCGCCCGGTGTCTTCTTATACGGTGAATTGCAGAACTACAACCACTATATGGTCAAGTCCTCCAACTAGAAACCCTAACCGAGGCGTCAACTCTATGGCTTGTTGTCCCAACACTTTTGGAACTACAGCAACAACCACAGATCAACCCCCGAATTAGGCCTCTACCCCTCACAGTGTATGCATACACAAGCGTTTTCCGCTATACACCCATACACTGTGTTGTCAGACTAAACCTCACAGAACACTTACGCCAGTTTACCACCTGCAGAACAATGTGGCTTCTCTCTGTATCTAGATGATAAAATAATGGTGATGCCCCCTGTTTGCTCTCTACCCAAAACTGTATTACAGTACAAACTTCACAAAACTGGAACAAAATATAAAAGACTTTCAAACGCAAAAATGCTTTCCATTTTCCTTCCAAACACAAATCTCATTTGCCAACCTTTCAGACAACCCCAAGCTCCTCCCACCAACTTTCTGCTGATATATAAATGCTGAAAAGAAGCTTCCGGTTATGCTCAGCTACTTAAAAAAAAACTAACTGGTTTATTTACATATCAATTGTTCAGGAAGAGGGAGGGGGAGGGGGGAGCCCAGCCACATTGCTGTGTCTATCAAGACTCCAAAAAAATCCATGGCTACACATTATATATTTCAACAATTTAAAACCTTGTCAAGAAAATGGTGGAATAAAACCCCCCTTTGCAAATGGGAGGGTCCTGACCCAAACATCCCCTGCAAGCAAAACCACAAGTTGACTCAAATACAAAACTCCTGCAAAAAGATGGCTCTAGGGGTTTCGACCAAAACCCCCACTCCTCCTCTACAGGCTATACAATACAAGCTTCAAAACATATGAATTGCCTTCTGGGAAGGAAATATTTAAACATAAAAACACATCATTGTACAAAAACTCTGTTAGTCTTACAATCCATCAAAATTCAGTGTAAAGTGAAGTTTTTCATATACTGCAAAGCCAGCCGACCCTGCAATAGCTCACATCTACTTAAATGAAAACAGAGAAATCCCCCCTCCTAACACCATCTGCATGGAGTTTGCATGTCCTCCCTGTGTCTGCGTTGGCCTCCTCCCACACTCCAACTGCTGGTAGGTCAGCCAGATCCTATCCATAAATAGGCCCCAGCATGTGCGTGTGTCCGCAAGCGCGTTGTGGCCCCTCAGGGTAAGACCGCACTATTTTAAGATACCTCTCAACTCACCTCAAAAGGTGATGCTTAGAAAAGCAATTTAAACCAGAGACAAAACCATCCTCAGTATGTCACTCTGGCGTCCCAGCACTCTCCCCAGCAGTGCACAGGTCAAACTGCAAGCGCACAAAACAGGACAAAACTGCGCCAATCAACAAATGCCAATACAGCATATTCAGGGGCCGTGTTTGCTAAACTGGAACTTCCTATCTCAAACTGTAAACGTCTCTCAAAATGGCCGACAAGCCAGGACTACAAAATGGTGGATGATCCACCACAGCACCTCATGGACAACAAAAATTGCGCCATTGACGCATGCAATTTTTCCCGCCAAAACCAGCATGGGACGTCACAATGAACACCACATGGGTTCTCCCACACAAAGACAAACACAAATGGCCTCCAGCAGGTTCCAACGCAGAAAAGGCCGCACTACATTCGCACCAAACATCAAAATCTGCCCCAAAGGCTGAGAAATTCCACCAGCGAAATAGCAGACGAATGGCACAGCATGGTCACATAATATCATACCCAAAGGAAAGGTGGCTGCACCTTCCCTTATAGGATACCCACAGGCTAAAGAGAAACTGCATCTCTCAAGATGGCTGCCGACCACAAGGCTAATCAAAAGCCAAGAATGGCGCCATTACTTTTTCCCGCCAAAACCAGCATCTCTTTAAAAGAAAATCAAAAATGTTTTTCTCCACAAAGACAGATTCCACCGTTGAGTTTTTTCTAAATTATCATCAAAATCCACTGAAAAAGGTGTCAGCTACACTCTACAAACTTAGCCTCCCTTTTGCCAACTAAACAGCACATTCAAAAAAAATGTTGGTTACATGACAATATTAAAAACATATTCATTTCTCTAAGTTCATATACTCTGAGATATTCACCACTTTTCTCTACCTAAAGTTCACACACACAGTGGCCTCAGCCTGGCCACTTGGCAGGAACTTTCAACTCAAAAACCAAACACTTAATATTTTTACACTTATGGGGACATGTGTCTTTGTCCCCTATAAAGGCAAAAATCACAATCTCTTCATTTCTATTTTTCATAGAAATCACAAACACCACACACACAGTATATTGTTGCTTGTACATCTGCTCAGAGTTTCTTTCCCTCAGGGCGTTTCCCTTCCAGCACCATTGTCCTTCCTTTAGGGCATAGCCCAGCAACACAAAGCCCTTCCCCCATTCAAGCACATGGCAGCCAAGCAATCTACTTTACAAACTGTTCAGTGCACTAAATACCACATCTATACCTTAATTTCATACACAATATACAGTCTATATTTCTCGCTTAGTTACACTCTTACAGCCCACAGTTTCCATCAGATCATCTCTCAGGGCCCTCCCACTACAAAACATGCTATTTACAGAAAGTCACCAACTTTCACCCTTGTACCTGAGATGCTGGCAGCCCCTCCCCCGCTAAACCTCATGGCTCACAAAGACCAGGACAATGCAGCAGCCATGGCTGGCATCAGACTTCTCAATACATCGCACAAACAATCTAATCACACACAGGCATACACAAACAAATTCACAGGCATCCGATCGGATTCACAGACATACACACACGCTGCAAACTTAAAACATTATTTCAAAAAGACAAATTTTTTTTTTTTTTTGTTCGTTTCAAAGTACAGCCTCTTTACACATCACATCGCAGGTCCACTCTCCCCCCTCTGCTGATCTGATGCTCAAAGAGGCCACAATTGGTCCCAACCGTGAGTCGCCATTAACTGTTGTGGAAATATGGGCTGTTTGCAGAGCACACAGCCCATATTTCCTGTGCTCTTTAAGCACACACTTTAGATTCATCTTTTTGCAATAATGCTATCGTTAAGTTTGCTAAAGATCCACTCACCGTTCATTCCCATTCATCCAAGAAAGGCAGCACCACAAAAGCTTATCTTCTTATCAGGCCATTCTAGCAAAGACTGTTTAGCCAAAGCCTACTAATAGGCTTTTATTAAACTCAAAAGATCTCAAGACAGGAGGTGATTGGTTGTAGCAACTAGTCACCTCCCCCATGGGCGGGGACATCACAGCATGTCCCCTCTACACAGAAGAATGACCATACAAGGACATCCTTTCAAACAGATAAATGCACATTTAAATTGACTAGCAGTGACATTCACCAATGACTGGAACTACACAATAATTATGCCTCAAATGGACCACAACTATTTTATAGTTATGCTACTGTTCCTGTGAACACAGATCTGTGCGCTCAGAGTCATTTAACACCCCCCGCCAGGGGCCGGCCAGTTCCCCCAACGGGGCGCAAAACAACATCTCTAAATGGAGCAAACATCGCTGTTTCCATAGGAAGATTTTCCCGTCATTGGTCTTCCACCAACATCTGTATGTGCAAATACGCTCAGATGAGCGCATTACAGCAAAACTGACACTGGGGGGACATCTGACAACATACATTAATACATTTCCATAAAAATCTCCACAACACCACCAACCCCCGGCAATCTGCTCGACCCACTCTGGCACAGCTAGTCTAGGGGTTATATTTTTATTATAATCAATGGGTATGGTAAAGGCACCTTCTTTACAGTAAGACAACACACCAATGTTAAAGATTAAGTAAAACAGTTTACTTTGGTTGTAAAAGAAAAGGGTTAAACAGGATATAATACACACAACTTATTTGCAGAGCCCTGCAACAATCAATATAGCACCCAATAATGGCGCTGCGCGGTAATCCACCACGCGTAGCTATTATGGTATACACGCCCTGTGGCGCGCTAAACAATATCCTATAACCCCACCCTGGCTAGGCCTGACCCAGAATAAATCTCAGTCCTTTCTATAGGGATTTCTTTGCATGCAAACTTTCGGTGGTGCACTTGATGAATGGTATTTGTAATCCACAACTGGCAATCACTAAGAACACTATGATGGGGGGGGGGGACACTTCAACTCTGTCCTGCTACCGGTCCCCCCGTAGAAAAACAAGCAAACAATCTGTGAGCCACGGCAGTCTATAGGCCTAGAATCAGTAAAGTCTATTGGATTGAGCAAGTGCTCGCTCACCACCTCGGGCGCGATCCCAGCCCGGGACTTCCACCTGCTGTGTCTCCGCACACAGCGTCTGCAACGATCGGGCCCCGATCCAACTGATGTCCTCACTCGACAAGTCAGATGCCACCCAGGCTCCGCAGTGGGGTGGAAGGCTCTTTGGAAGTTGCGCAAGGCCCAGGCTCCAGGCCTTGCACTGCAGCAGATCCGCACAGGAAGAAACTCTTGCTTGCAGCGCTGTGTCCAAAGAGGCCAAGCTCCGCCTCGCCTCCTCCTTAAATAACCCCTCCCATGAGTCTCTGCGGTGGCTAACTGCACTCTGGGTGCCGAACGGGGTTCTGGGTTATCGTAGTCCCGGGGCCTTAAAGGAGACCCCGCTACAATAGTTTTTATAGATATCGACTTTCTATTGGCTTCTGAAGATTGTAGTTTATCCAAGAAACGCGTCAAGCCAATTAGATGCTATCATGATCCTTATTGCAAGAGTTTTATCCTATATTCCAATTATTATATAATGGCCTTTACCAATGTTATATCATTTTGTTACCATTGTGTGTACATGGTTTTTAGAGTCTGGTGTTTGTAATACTATTGTGTCATTGTCATGCAAAATGTTACCATGTTATTATGTGATGTATACTAACAAATTTACCTTTATATACTTGTTTATGCTATGCCATTATCTTTATGTTATGACACAACATTACTAGGTCATCCTTTATTATATACCCGCCAGCCATTCCATGTTCACATTGATACTTCGGCCACATGCTTCATACAAAGTCCCAAATTTTCTCCTCATGCTAATATCAATTAGGGATGGAGGTACTTAACGTCTTTTGTCTTGGCCTCATATAAAGTCCCAAACCTTTTCTCCATTAGTAATATATTGCAGGTTACTAGTTCTTTATTGTGGTCACAATGTTAGTTTACTATTCTCAGGCTAAGTACATTTTCTGCAAGTACAAAAATATACCTGTTGATCCTAATAAAAATCCAGTATTCTTGTGTAGCACCCTTTACATCAGCAGCTAGCATTTACCCATCTCAGGATCTGCTCCAGGATGTATAATGGGGAAAAATTAATGGGCGCCAGTCCCTTAAGTATTTTTACCTTTTATCGCTGAACTCCACAATAGGGCATAGGATATAGGGGTGCAGCATACCCGAAAATACAATAGAATACAAATGGCGGACAGATATTCTGAAGTAGTAGTAGGCCCTTTCAGAACAGCCTCTTGCTCATTGCTGGAAGTACAGCAACAGTCAAACATATCTATGACCTTGTAATAGCAGTCACAATCATCTTTTTTTTTAACAATCTGCTTTATTGTTTTATAAAAGTAGAACAAAAACTACAGAAAAAAATCTAAATAAAAAACATTTGGCCAATATGCCCCCATAGGAGCAAAGCCACATGTAACAATTACAACACAGTAAAATGAGCAAACAAATAACCATATGGTGTGCGGCTTAAGCACTAAGGCAAGTTGAAAAAGTAGGATGACATTACTGCCCTCAGAATAGCAGGTTCTCCCAAGAATGAGAGACATCTCACAGCCTTAAACAATAAGAGGGATAAGACATATACACAGTATATATACATATTGTCGCAGGGTTGACCCCATGCCACTGGGTAAAATGGTGGTGTACGCCATATTTTGTAAGAAGGGAGCACATTAATGAAACAGGTGTGTGCTGGCTTCATATGAGAGGCAGAGATAGAGCTCAGAACCCCACTCCCCGAGGGGATAAGTGTATAAAGGAAGGCTTGAAAGGTGCTGGTGTGCACCATGGTGTTCAGGCCGGGACAGAGCAAGGCCCGAGAGTCCATGTGGGACAGAGCAGCTAGGAAGCTGTAGAGAGAGTTCATGAGGGACAGAGCAGCTAGAAAGCTGTAAGGAACACGCAGAGCTGGGGTGCAGTGTCTGTGCATAAACACTGGGACACGTTCGTTTCATAGTCAGGAGGACCAACAAGGTACTGAACATTCAGGAGGATACTGAAGAGGTACTTGAAGCAGTAAAGCTGCCATAAGAGAGCCAGGAGTCTGAATGCTATGTTTTTGCAGTGATGGGGAGAACCCCCTGCGTGGGAAGGCATACCTGTGTGAAGTTTTGAAGTTTGTTTAAATAAAAGTTGTCAGGAAAGCACTAAAAAACTATATATGGCATAGAGTTAACTCACTGTTTCGGCACTACCATTGAGCTAAGAAACCCCAGCGTGGTACAATACATATTAGCACAAGAGGACAAGGTGCAAAATAAACATCAGGGGATAGAAGTTGAACTGTGGAGACATTCCCCAACTAACGAGACCATACCTTGACAAACTTTTTAGGGCACCTACTGTTGTGATCGGTGTCACGGTACAAAGGTAAGTTGGAGCTCACAAGTTGCAAAATTGTATAGTAGGAGGAGAAGTTTTTATTTCCAGGACATAGTCATGGCCTTCCTGGTGTAAAATAAGACAAGACGGAGGAGCGTTTCCCCCGCTACTGTGGGAACAAGGTCTTGCCAGTTGGAAACAGAGTCTGAAGAATGTAATTTGGCCCCAGTAGTTAGCCTTGTTCCTCTGACATTTGCAAAATATTTGATTTGTATGGGGTATTGTGAGTTGTTTATTTATTTGTGTAGTGTTGTTCTTTACATGTGTAGCGGGGTCTCCTTTAAGACTCTCAGGACTACCTTACCCAGAACCCCATTTGGCACCCAGGGTGCAATGTTGCCGCCGCAGAGACTCATGGGTGGAGCTATATAAGGAAGGGGCGAGGCTAGGCTCGCTCTCTTTGGGACACAAGACTTCGGTGAACAAGTCCTCCTGTGCGGATCTACTGGTGTGCAAGGCCTGAAGCCTTGGGCCTTGCGCAGCTACCAAAGAGCCTTCCACCCTACTGCGAGCCTGGGTGGCATCTGACTTTGTTATTCTTCAACCTTTGTTGGATCGGAGACCCGATCGCTGCAGACGCTGTGTGTGGAGACACAGCAGGTGGAAGTCCCGGATTGGGATCGCATCCGGAGGGGTGAGCGAGCACATCCCTATACTTTATACTGTTGCTAGGCCTACAGACTGCCGAGGCCCACCCGCTTATATTTGAGACCCCACTGGAGGTCCATAGCAGAACTGAGCCAAAGGGTCTCTAGTGAAGTGTTCCGTGTTGTTACTTTGACCTGTGGATTACAAATGTGTTCCTGAATGTGCACCACCATTAAAGACTTGTGTAGCGGGGGTCTAAATTTAGGGGGGGATACACCTGGGTGGTAGTATGACCCAGGTGTGTGTAAATCATAGAGGATTTGGACCACTTTCAGTCGTGGAGGACTTTGGTGGTGTACTATTCTCCTTGGCCCGGGGTGGCGGTGTTCCCACAGGTCGAGGTAGAATCACTGCCGCAGTGCTATCCTTTTTGTCCCGTTCCGGCGGTGGTACAGCGGGGGCGGAGAACCTGCTGTGGCGTCACGGGAGGAGATAAAGGGGGGAGACGCCCTCGCCATGAGGTCTTCTACATCTGGCGCCCAGGCACCTTAGGCCTGGGTGCGGTCGGTCCAGAGTTCCACCCCAGGCGCCCATGGCCTGGTCGGAGCAGTGTTGGCGTCCATCTCAGGCACCTTAAGCCTGGGGTGAGGTACTGCACCGGAGGCCTGGGGCCCAGTAACTTCGACTGGGCTCCGCAAGGGTGGATGAGTCCGAGGGACCCTGAGGTGGATGGGGCCCATGTCTGAGGTGAGGAGGCTGGAGAGGTTACCCTTCTGGAGAGTCCGGAGCAGCATCAACCCGGTGACGGAGGGGCCTCTGGTAACTCCCTTGGAGGGACATCTTCCCCCTGACAGGGGCCGCGACGCAGCGAAGGTACTCCATTCATGTTCTTCCGAGTCGCTGGTAGAGACTAATAAGTTTCAAGTTTCTCTCTCTAGCTAATGGCTATAGCAACCGCTGGTGAAACCACAGTGGTTTAGTTTATCATTAGGACAGTGCCTCGACCTGCTCACCCCACCGTATTGAACTGTTTATGGATCTCAACTAATTGGCTAGCAAAGAACTGTTTATTGTGTGTGTTACAATAAAAGAAGTGTTGGATCCTTATCGGTGTGTGGCACTCTGGTTGATGGGAGTGAAGGGGGAGTGTCGGCACAGCAAGACTTGGTTGTGAATAGAAACACACAGGCCCGAGAAGAATAACAGGTACTGGCCTTCACCTCACCTGCTGCAATGGGGAGGACATGGGCCTTAGCGCATCTCACCCTCACGTACAACATACCCCTAGACAGAGAAGAGGGGGTGAGGCCGCTACACGTGGGGGCTTGTGAGTCCGGGATGATGTGTGTTTTAACCATGGAACTGAGAACGGCTGTGTTTAAACTTTGCTGCCCGGAGGAGTTCCGAGTGAGTCGGCCATGTGATCGGCCAGAGTGCATCCCTGCTCAAAGTCGTGGACATGACCCTAAGACGGGAAAGGCCCATGCAGAAGAGCGAGAAGAGGGAGAAGTCCAGCCGTGTGACGTACTACATGTGGGGGCTTTTACTGCACTGCGCCATGAGGCACCCCATAACTGCGCAGTTCGTGGGCGGAGACTGGTGGAAGCCCGCAAAAAAGTGCAAGTTGTGGGAGGAGTCTGCCCATGTGAGGAGATACACGTGGAGACTTCGGCGCGTGGTCAGTGCGTGATGGAGCAGCAGATAGTCAAGCTCCCCGTGGATTCCGGTTCCCTATCCCACGAAGATGACTGCTTTTGCTGCTCCCCTTACAGACAGGGGGATAATACTTAGACCCCGAGGGCAGTTGGCTCTGTACACTTGCAGAGACACGGAGGCCCTCGGCGTGATCTGTCCCGGGTGCTCGGGACTGGTGGTCAACCTGAAGCCATTCGGGCGTTGCGAGGCATGCAAGCAGTTCTTATTCGAGGTGGAGACATCCACAGTAAGGCCCCGGGCCCTTCGCCTCAACTGCCTCACAGGTACCGCTACTCCGGAAGGGGAGATCCAGGCCTTTGCGGAGGTCCCTGTACGCACTGACCAGGGCGATGTGACTGCCCAACCAGAGACTGAGAAAGAAAAATCTGAGGATGCTGCTTCGGTCACCACAGATTCCCTGCTCCCACCTCCGAAAAGGAAAGTCGGCCTGGTACAGGCATCCTGTGGTCGTGGTCGAGCTTCACCCCGTCGCTTGCCGGGCCTGGATGGATCCGGTTGGAAGAGTCCTGGACATCCCAGTTCTACGAAAGGTCAAGGTGAGCCAGGGGCTGGGACTGTGGTGGTGGTTGGAGGTGTCGGGGGTCCACAGCCGGTGGAGCCCGCTAGGGAGGGTAGTTCCATGTCTACTAGGGACTACCTCCCTGCAGAGATGTATGACACCTCCGACCTAGAATCGCTGTCGGACTGTGGAGAGGATGGTGAAATAGATTAACTTTTGCACCGCAAGGGCTGGGACAAAATGCCATTGCCTGTGTTACGTACACCACGGGATTCGCCCATGTCCACGGGAGACAGCACGCCCCGGGCGGAAGCCCCGGAGCTCACGAGGAAGCCTAGTCCTTCGCTGGTCATTCCGCCACTTGCAGCATCATCCGTTCCAGTGGCGGGGACACAGCGTGCATCACTACGGGCACCAAGATTCAAACCGACGGAGGTAGTGAATGTACCTCGGCATCCAGAGGCCCTTGTTCCGCCAGGAGAAGGTGAGCGGGCCACAATGCCTCCTTTGGCCCGACTGCAGCGGCTCTTTTGCCAGAGGGTCGCCCATGAGTACGGATGGGAATATTCCTTACTTGCCTCGGGACTTACTTTTTGAGGTCGAAGTCCTGAGACAGAGATGGTACGATTAATTTGTTGGGGAGAAGCTTAAAGTGCCGCATGCCCGTCGGTACTTGTCCTGTTCACCATCAGTGTCCAAACAATTCAGAGACTGTAGAGCAGAATGGATGTAGGGTCGCCATATCCACGCAGACAAGGTGCTTATCTGCCGAAAGGATGGAGAGGACATTGATTATTCAGTGGAAGTCTTTGATAAGCACCTGAAGCCCCTGTTCTTGCCGCATTCGAAATTTTATTTGTGAGGAGAAAAAAAAAAAAACTCCCCTGTATGTTCTTCTGCTGCTGAACTTTCTGGAAGTGTTTTACCAGAATATTAGAACTGGGCCCTAGTTTTTTTTTTCTACTCTTTGGAGGAATGAGAGCTGTTTTGTTTTGTTCTCTCTTTCTTCATACATCAGAGACACAGACTTTGGGGTAGAATCAGAGTAGGGATGCAGGAAGAGGGAAGGTTGCCTGGAGGATTTCACCAAGTGTCATTACCGCGGCACTGTCACCAGGTGGCAGTGTTGCGCAACGGCTGTTTTTTTTTTTTTTACATTTGCATCACCTTACTTATTGGAGCGTGTGGGTCCCTCGGCTGATGGACCCATTCATTCCAAATTAACACAAATGTGTCAGGATGTTGTGTTTTTGTTTCCCTTCTGCAGGAGATTCATCTGTCAAGACTGCTGAGTGTGGGGTGGTTCTTAGACAGTAATGGGAGGGATTGTGTATGTGTATATGTTCAGATGGTTTTATTGAAAAGTTTTATTATTTCATGTTCCCTTTCCCTTGAGCAGGTCTTGGCACAATTGGGATTCAAATTTTGAGGGATGGCCTCTGGGGTCAGGCTTATGTTACCACTTTTTGGAAGACATGGGTCTGCACCAGACGCTGGGGACCAGCGTCAAATCACTAGGGGGAGAGTGTAGCGGGGGTCTAAATTTAGGGGGGGATACACCTGGGTGGTAGTATGACCCAGGTGTGTGTAAATCATAGAGGATTTGGACCACTTTCAGTCGTGGAGGACTTTGGTGGTGTACTATTCTCCTTGGCCTGGGGTGGCGGTGTTCCCACAGGTCGAGGTAGAATCACTGCTGCAGTGCTGTCCATTTTGTCCCGTTCCGGCGGTGGTACAGCGGGGGCGGAGAACCTGCTGTGGCGTCACGGGAGGAGATAAAGGGGAGAAACGCCCTCGCCACGAGGTCTTCTACATCTGGCGCCCAGGCACCTTAGATCTGGGTGCGGTCGGTCCGGAGTTCTAGCCCAGGCGCCCATGGCCTGGTCGGAGCAGTGTTGGCGTCCATCTCAGGCACCTTAAGCCTGGGGTGAGGTACTACACCGGAGGCCTGGGGCCCAGTAACTTCGACTGGGCTCCGCAAGGGTGGATGAGTCAGAGGGACCCTGAGGTGGATGGGGCCCATGTCTGAGGTGAGGAGGCCAGAGAGGTTACCCGTCTGGAGAGTCCGGAGCAGCATCAACCCGGTGACGGAGGGGCCTCTGGTAACTCCCTTGGAGGGACATCTTCCCCCTGACAGGGGCCGCAACGCAGCGAAGGTACTCCATTCATGTTCTTCCGAGTCGCTGGTAGAGACTCATAAGTTTCAAGTTTCTCTCTCTAGCCAATGGCTATAGCAACCGCTGGTGAAACCACAGTGGTTTCGTTTATCATTAGGACAGTGGCTCGACCTGTTCACCCCACCGTATTGAACTGTTTATGGATCTCAACTAATTGGCTAGCAAAGAACTGTTTATTGTGTGTGTTACAATAAAAGAAGTGTTGGATCCTTATCGGTGTGTGGAACTCTGGTTGATGGGAGTGAAGGGGGAGTGTCGGCACAGCAAGACTTGGTTGTGAATAGAAACACACAGGCCCGAGAAGAATAACAGGTACTGGCCTTCACCTCACCTGCTGCAATGGGGAGGAAATGGGCCGTAGCGCATCTCACCCTCACGTACAACATACCCCTAGACAGAGAAGAGGGGGTGAGGCCGCTACACTTGCATGCAAAGAAATCATCTCCTAGAGACTGAGTTTTAGAGTCTGGGTCAGGCCTGACCAAGCGTTAGAGTTTAGTTGCTGTGTCACAGGGCGCTTAGTTAACGACCGTTACATGTGGTATGCCATTACTGTATTTCACTAATGTGTAGTATGCTATTCGCTGCAGGGCTCTGCAAGAAGCACGTGTGATTTGTTATAACTGTTGATCTATTATACCAAAGAGAGAGTAAACTCATTGTTCTTTAATCGCTTTGCATTGGTGTCTGAATTTTACCATAGAGTATAAGAGATATTACCCTAGACTAACTGTGCCAGAGTGGGTCGAGTAAATTGCCGGGGGTTGGCGGTGCTGTGTGCAGGGCCTGAGACCAAATTCAGCGGCTCTCTTAGTTGGGGGTGCGCTACACATGCCTAGTGCATTTGAGGCAAAGCGTATCACAGGTGGCAAAGAGCAGAAAACCCTGGTTCTATTTACCTCAAAGAGTTGATGAATCGTAGCACTATAATTGAACTACTGTATTTACAATTCTCAATTCTCAATTCTTTAACCACCTCTATTCCTCAGGGCTTATTGCTGGTTTTATTAAAGATCATTTATGGCTATTGGTGGGTTGTTGTATTGTGGGTCCAAGTCATCACTTGAAATTGTAGGAGAGACTAAAATTTCCAGTGGCTCTTTTGGAGACCATTACAACACATGGGGGCTAATCCAGGACTCTCCTAGCCCTCTTGTAGATTAATAAATGCACCAGGAACTGCGTACCAAGTCAGCAAGGTGGACCTAGTCTCCGCTCTTGGGTGGTGTGAAGCACAGAATAGATGACTAGAGTTAGGTGTGGGGATGGACATGGGTCATCAGTCAAATGAGACTCTGGCAACTGCCTTTCAGTTGTACATCCTAGATACACGGACATACCCTGATGCATCCCACACATACACACTCCTAGAATTAAGAAAATACCTTCTGGCTTGGTTCTGAGACGCAAATTTACGGCTGACATGTGACACTAAAATCCAGTTAATTCAACTGAGTATGCTGGCAACTAGTCCAGAGAGTCCCAGTCAGATGGTACCTACAGCCTTTGTTGTCTCTGCACTGATAATCTCAGGATACACTCCTGATTTCAAACCACAATGGCCAATGAGGACAATTGTTAAATACCGTATTTATCGGCGTATAACACGCACAGGCGTATAACACGCACCCTAACTTTAAGAGGGAAGTTTCAGGAAAAACACTTCCCACAGCCCCCTGCGTATATCACGCAGGCACAGTTTACCCTCTATTTTCAGGGTAAAAAAGTGAGTGTTATACGCCAATAAATACAGTAATTGTGAAATAGCTAGGTAGGCCCAGAATATATGCATAATCTTCCTTTTAGTTGCAGTAATCTGGCTTTTGACCCTCTGAAAGCAGTCAAAGATAACTTGGTTTGTGGGTCCCATAACCTCTTGCCTTGATCTACCATGCGTGTGCAACCCTGGCTGAAGTCGATATACTAATGATTATTTCAAAAGCAGAAGGCTCCTGCAGAAGTAGTAGGAAGATTGTGGTGGCTGAAAAAAGACATAGAGAGTGTTACAACTGGGAAAGTGGCCTGCCTGTGGGCCTCAGTGAAGTTACATTGGAAAAATACAGAGCCCTATCTTATACTGCAATCGGATCCAGTAGAAGAGAAAGATCCCAAAATAGAGTTAATCTCCCAAAGTAATCTCAACAAAAGGGTTACAAAGAACTTGAGGGAGCATTCCAGTAAGTGTCCACAACACCACTTACTGTCTAATGAAACTACAGGCCTGAAAGGTTCTTGGACAAGTCAACTCAGCCATCCCTTCAGTTGCCGGGGTGGGGGGATGAAATCCTAGCAGATTGTTTCTACCAAGCAGACACTCTAATATCTTCAGAATAGAGGGAACAGACTTCAAGCCAAACGTTTAATATAGCGAGAGCTGTTATTCTAGAAAGAGTTATACGGGGTGTGTGGAAAGAGTACTCAGCATTGCATAAGCCTGCAGAATGGCAACCCTTTCAGAGAGAGAGCTTGCTGAATCTGGATAGGAGATCTGGAAAATTTGAGAGAGTAGATTTCAGAACTGAAGAGAAGCTAATTTAGGAGTCCCCGAGCCCTTATACGTCTCCCTGCACGATGGTTCAGAAGAATGGCTCTTTCAAAATGTGTATTGACTAACATACGTTAAACAGAAGAACTATTCCAGATCACTACAGAACCCAACAAATAGAGCATGCACTTTAATGTTTGAGAGGGGTGAGTCCCCAATATCCCTCAAAGACAAAGAAAAGTCTGCCTCCATATGCCCGAAGGATTCTATGAATTTAAGAGAATGTTTAAGGTATGGCCAGAGACTGGGGCCATGGTACAGGAGATGGCCAGAGACTGGGGCTATGGTACAGGAGATGGCCAGAGACTGGAGCCATTGTACAGGAGATGCCCAGAGACTGGGGCCATGGTACAGGAGATGGCCAGAGACTGGGGCCATGGTACAGGAGATGGCCAGAGACTGGGGCCATGGTACAAGAGATGGTCAGAGACTGCGGACATGGTAAAGGAGATGATTAGAGACTGCAGACATGGTACAGGAGATTAATGCAGCCTCACCTGTGTCCCCAGTTCAGCCAGCCTGTGTCCCCAGTTCAGCCGCCTGTGTCCCCAGTTCAGCAGCCTGTGTGTCCCCAGTTCAGCAGCCTGTGTGTCCCCAGTTCAGCAGCCTGTGTGTCCCCAGTTCAGCAGCCTGTGTGTCCCCAGTTTAGCAGCCTGTGTGTCCCCAGTTCAGCCTACCTGTGTCCCCAGTTCAGCAGCCTGTGCAGGGAAAGAGAGGGAAGAGAGAGGAGAGCCGCTGCCGCCTGGTGATTATAGCGCCGGGAACATAACAGCTTTCATTTCAATAGCTGTGTGTTCCCTGTGGCGGGCCATCACATATAGCCCCTCCCCCTTGTCCGGGGAACTTTGATAGACAGATCACCTGTCCCAGGATTGGACGGGTGATCTGTCTATCAACGTGCCGGGACAAAGAAGAGGGGGTGTATGTGATGGCGCGCCGCAGGGAACACACAGCTATTGAAATGAAAGCTGTTATGTTCCCGGCGCTCTAATCACCAGGCGGCAGCGGCTCTCCTCTCCCACAAAGACACCCCCTGTAATGGTCGGCACCAGGGGTGGGGGCGGAGCCCCGCCCAGGCCCCGCCCCATTTTCGGCTCCAGTATAGGCCTAATTTCTCTTTTGGCTTTTTGCCGAAAGAGCCATTATCGGCCGATATGTTTCGGTGGCCAAATTTCGGTGCATCCCTAATTAGAGGCATAATGGCTATGGCAGTCTGGTCCCACTGTTGCCACTCCATCTATTATCAAGAACTGCTCTGGACCACTGAAAGCTGATGCACCACAATTAGTGCCACAGACTAGTCTAGTCACAAGTCGAGTGAAAATATCATCTTCACAGCCAGATGAACTTGCAATGGAACCCTCTCAGAGAGCCATCTAAACTTATGGCGCAAATGACAAATCCAACCTCCCATGAGACACTAGACTGCAGAGGGATTAGTTTTGAAGAAGTCATTACAACTGTGCACAAGATGCCCTACCAGTGAGTGACACCCCCTGCCCTATACCCCACACACCTTTACTCCTAGGAGTAGTTATTTGGTTCCACATAGATGCTAGGTTAGGTCTTGTTAATATTTGACTTTAAATTCTATTTCTTTGGAGACCAAAGACTTTCAGTGTGGGGTGACGTGAAGCCCTAGTTGGAAGTCCCTTTTCCTCCCATGGCCATTGATTGACAGGCTTTAAGGAAAAGAGAAAAAGGAGGAGTCTGATTGACCACATCAGCAGCTGAGAACTTGAGTCTTACCCCCCGACACATAAGGAGACAGAAGGGGAGAAGGATAACTGGCAGGAAACTGCAGCCAGAGGGTAGTAAACCTTAAGGCAAGAGCCAGGAACCTGGGGAAGAGCTTAAGCCCAACTCTCCCACCCTTCCCACAGCCCAAAGGGATTCACAGACCACCAGGAAGCCTGATGGGATACAGGTCAAAGAATGGAATGCTTAGCTCTCAGTCCCCCTGCATTAAAGCAGCAGCTGTGTGGACACTAGTGATGAGCCGAACACCCCCGGGTTCGGTTCGCACCAGAACCCGCGAACGGACCGAAAGTTCGAACGAACATTAGAACCCTATTAAATACAATGGATGCGAACGTTCGAATTCTAAAGTGCTAATTATAACAACTATTATGCATGTTATTGTCATAAATAGGGTTTGGGAACCCGGGTTCTGCACCAGGGGACATGTATCAATGCAAAAAGAAGTTTTAAAAACGGTCGTTTTTCGGGAGCAGTCATTTTAATGATGCATAAAGTGAAAAAAAAAAGTCAAATATTCCTTTAAATATCGTACCTGGGGGGTGTCTAAAGTATGCCTGTGAAGTGCCACGTGTTTCCCGTGTTTAGAACTGTCCCTGCACAAAATGACACTTCTAAAGGAAAAAAAAGCCATTTAAAACTGCTTGCGGCTTTAATGTAATGTCTGGTCCCGGTAATATGGATGAAATTCTTTAAGAAAAATGGCATAGCTACCCCATGACCCCCCCCCCCTACCCCAGCCCATTACCAGCCCCTTTGGGTCTTGTATGGATATTAAGGGGAACCCCGCACATAAAATAAAAAAGGCCCTATATACTCTGAACAGCCGTATACAGGCGGTGCATACAAGACAGGGACTGTAGGTTTGTTCTTATGTAGAATCTGTTTGTAATTTTGAACAGGTACATTGTTGAAGTGTAGCTCCAGCCCAAAAATCTATTTTTAAACTTTTTGGGAAACATAGGTAAGGGTTATCACCCCTGTAACATTTGTTTTGCCGTCTGTGCCCCTGTTCAGAACATTTCACCTCACTTTCCGTCCCAATGACAACTGTTTTTGAAATGTGGTGTTTTTCTTGAAACAAGGATTGCTGATAAAGCATCAGTACAGATGAGACCCCTTTCTCCCATATTTATTCTTACAGGAGAGAATTTTCCTTTCTAGGGGTAGATTTCCTCTCACTTCCTGTTGTCTTCTTTCGTTTGCAAGTAGGAGTCGTTTGTAAGTTGGATGTTTGAAAGTAGGGACCTGCCGTATATACTCTGCAGAAATAGGCCTCTTAGTTGTTGGTGTTGGCACAACACTGTAAGCACTCAGTTACTCTTGGTTGGTGCTGGAACGCCCTGCTGTCAACTATTATATCAGGAATTTTAATTACATATAATTGTTGAACAGTGGTAGTAAAAATTGGAGCTTTGATGGTGGTGCTGGTGCCACAACACTGTAAGCCCTGACAGTTACTCTTGGTGGGTGCAGCAATGGGCCCTGCTGTGAATTATTAGATCAAGAATTGTAATTACATGCCCCTTTTGAACAGGGGCTGAAAAATTGGGCCTTTCGTGGTGGTGGTGGTGGTGGCGTTGCCACAAGACTGTAAGCCCTCAGAGTTACTCTTGGTGGGTGCAGCAATGGACCCTGCTGTGAATTATTAGATCAAGAATTGTAATTGCATGCCCCTGTTGAACAGGGGCTGAAAAATTGGGCCTTAGGCACTGGTGGCACAACACTACAACCCCTCACAGATACTGTACTTGGAGCACAGCAATGAGCCCTGTTGCAAAGTATTGCTTCAAAAATTGTAATGACACGCCCCTGTTAAACAGGGGCTGAAAAATTGGGCCTTAGGCACTGGTGCCACAACACTCCAACCCCTCACAGATACTGTACTTGGAGCACAGCAATGAGCCCTATGGCAAATTATTGCTAAAAAAATTGTAATTACACGCCCCTGTAAAACAGGGGCTGAAAAATTGGGCCTTAGCCACTGGTGGCGGCACCCATAAACAAAAATGATCTTCCAAGCTATCATCATCAATCGTATCATTGAGGACTCGGAGGAGGAGGATAGCCAGTCAACATAACAGCACAGGCACTCAGCATCAGCATCAGTCTTGAAGGGATGTGACATGTTAAAATCAATTAGTCTGTTATATCAGCATCAGGTGTGTGGTAGCTGGTGGTGATCCAAGACTGGTTCATCTTGATGAAAGTCAGTCGATCAACCGAGTCGGTGGACAGGCGCACCCTGTGATCCGTGACAAATCCTCCAGCAGCACTGAATGTGCGTTCCGAAAGAACGCTGGATGCAGGACAGGCCAGTAGCTCAATTGCATACTGTGCAAGCTCTGGCCAGTGATCCATCCTCAAGACCCAGTAAGCCAGAGGATTTTCGGTGGGGAAGGTGTCCAAGTCTGACCTTGCCCCTAGATATTCCTGCACCATGTTTATCAGACGCTGGCGATGGTTGCTGGAACCGATCATACTTTGGGGCTGCGGACTAAAGAATTGTCTGAACGCATCGGTCAGACGGCCACCTTCCCCACCGCTCCTTCTTTGACTGGCCGAAGCCTCAGCAACTCGTTGTCCAGGACCAGGAGTTTGTAACCTCCCAGTCTCTGGGAACGCGTTGCACAGACCTTTCTGCAAGGCCTCCCGGAGTTGTCTCATCCTCTGCTCCCTCTGCGACGGTAACATAAGGTCCGCAACCTTACCCTTGTACCGTGGATCAAGGAGAGTGGCCAGCCAGTAATGGTCCCTCTCCTTGATCCGAAGAATACGAGGATCCTTCCGCAGACTTTGCAGGATCAGGGAGGCCATGCAGCGTAGGTTTGCTGAGGCATTCGCTCCGGAGTCCTCTGGGTCACTAAGGACGACATGATCCGCAGCCACCTCCTCCCAGCTACGTACAAGTCCACTGGTTTCTTGGGACTGTAAATCATCCCTAAAAGACTGCTGCTGATGATGCTGAGTGCCAGCCTCCACCTCCATGCTGACACAATCCTCCTCCTCCTCCTCCTCCTCCTCCTCTTCCTGTGCGATGGGTGGGACAGAAGGAACACTGTCTGGGTAAAGGGGGCCTTGAGAGGCAAGGAAGTCCTCCTCTTCCTGCCTCTGTTCTGCCTCAAGTGCCCTGTCCATTATTCCACGCAGCGTGTGCTCCAACAGGTGGACAAGAGGTACAGTGTCACTGATGCATGCACTGTCACTGCTCACCATCCTCGTGGCCTCCTCAAATGGTGCCAGGACAGTGCATGCATCCCTGATCATGCCCCACTGGCGTGGAGAAAAAAAACCAAGCTCCCCTGACCCTGTCCTGGTGCCGTAGTTGCACAGGTACTCATTGATGGCCCTCTGCTGCGTGTGCAGCCGCTGCAGCATGGCCAACGTTGAGTTCCACCTGGTGGGCATGTCACATATAAGGCAGTTCTTGGGCAGGTTCAACTCCTTTTGCAGCTCAGCCAGGCGAGCACTGGCATTATAAGATCTGCGGAAATGCACACAGACTTTCCTGGCCTGCCTCAGGACATCCTGTAAGCCCGGGTACCTGCCCAAGAACCGCTGCACCACCAGGTTAAGGACGTGAGCCACACAGGGCACATGGGTCAGTTGTCCCTGTCGGAGGGCGGAGAGGAGGTTGGTGCCATTGTCGCAAACCACCATTCCTGGCTTAAGCTGGCGTGGCGTCAACCACCTCTCGGCCTGGCCCTGCAGAGCAGACAGGACCTCTGCCCCAGTGTGGCTTCTGTCCCCCAAACACACCAGCGCAAGCACGGCATGGCATCTTTTTGCCTGCGTACTTGCGTAGCCCCGTGAACGGCTACGGAGCACCGCTGGTTCATAGGACAAACCACAGGAAGAGGCCATGGAGGAAGAAGAAGAGGAGGGGGTGGAGGAGAGAGGTGTGTCACAACCAGTAGTAGCATTTTGGAGGCGTGGCGGTGGGACAACCTCCAACACTACTGCACCTTGTCCTGCATCCTTCCCAGCTGCCAAAAGAGTGACCCAATGGGCCGTGAAAGAAAGGTAACGTCCCTGTCCATGCCTGCTGGACCATGAGTCAGCGGTAATATGCACCTTACCGCTGACCGCCCTGTCCAGCGAGGCCAAGACATTGCCTTCCACATGCCGGTAGAGAGCCGGAATAGCCTTCCGTGAGAAAAAGTGGCGTTTGGGAACCTGCCACTGAGGAACCGCACATTGCACAAACTCACGGAAGGGGGCCGAGTCTACCAACTGAAAAGGCAGCAGTTGAAGCGCTAGCAATTTAGCCAAGCTAGCATTCAACCGCTGGGCATGTGGATGGCTGGGAGTGAACTTCTTTCGACGGTCCAGCAGCTGGGGCAGGGAAATTTGCCTGCTAGAATCGGACGTCGGTGTACTGCTAGCAGAGTGGCCGCAAGTACTTGGCTGTGACACACCTAATTCTACACCTTCATTCCTCTCAGTGCATGTTTCAGAGAGGACTGAAGTTATAGTGGGGTTGGAGATCCCAGCTGATGCGGTGCAAGGAGAGGTCCGCTTTGTTCTTTGGTGTGGGTCTTTCAGGTAGGCTTGCCAACGAGCTGCATGGCAGGTCAACATATGTCTGGTCAGGCATGTGGTACCCAAGCGGCTGATGTTTTGGCCACGCGATATACGCTTGAGACATATGTTGCAAACAGCAGCTGTGCGATCTGATGCACTAGCCTCAAAAAAGGCCCACACCAAAGAACTTTTTGAATGACGGGCAGAGGCAGCGCCCTGCACAGGCGGAGCTCTGCGGTGTGATTCCGTCGGTGTACTGCCCTTACGCTGGCCACCAAAGGGCATCCTGCCTCGTTGGAGATGTGCATCCTCCTCATCCTCCTCCTCCTCCTCTCTCCTATTAGGCACCCACGTGGAGTCAGTGACCTCATCATCACCTCCCTCCTCATCACTGGAGCCAATCTGGCAGTATGCTGCAGCTGCTGGAACATGACTGCCAGATTGGTGTCCTTCTTGAGCATCCCCTCTGTCTGCTCTCACGCTACTGCCTTCCTCTAGCTGGGTTTCATCATCAGACCCTTCGAAACGCTGGGCATCCTCCTGGAGCATGTACCCAACACTGTGCTGAAACAGTTCGGGGGACTCCTCAGGAGGAGGACATGGTGGGTCTAGGGAAGGAGTGACTGATGATGAGTCTGACATTGATACCAGGGAAGAGGACGCTTTGGCAGCTGCTTTTCCAGTACCCTGAGCCTGGGTGAGAGAGGATGAGGAGGAGGAGGAGGGCTTGGTCATCCACTCTACCAAGTCTTCGGCATGATGTGGCTCAACATGTCCAGCTGCCGAAAAGAAGGACAAGCGTGTCCCATGGCCATGTGCTGATGACAATGCAACGCGTCCACGACCAGCACTGTTGCCCCCAGACACAGAGCCTGCTTGCCCTCTTTTATTGCCTCCTGACTGTCTGCCTCTCCTTGTTTGCCTTCCAGACATTCTAATAGATGGCCTGCAGGGAGATGGGAAAAAAGCAATAAGGGCTACCTTCAGGTGTCCTTCTCTGTCCCTTGAAACAAGGACTTTGACAGTGAAAGAAACTGACACACTCTCCCTACCTACAGTTTTCTGTCCCTAGAAAAAATGCTTTTTTTAAGCACAATTTAGCACAAGGAGAATTCACTCACTGTCCTTCCAGGTCCCTGGAAACAAGGACTTTGACAGTGAAAGAAACTGACACACTCTCCCTACCTACAGTTTTCTGTCCCTAGAAAAAATGTTTTTTTTAAGCACAATTTAGCACAAGGAGAATTCACTCACTGTCCTTCCAGGTCCCTGGAAACAAGGACTTTGACAGTGAAAGAAACTGACACACTCTCCCTACCTACAGTTTTCTGTCCCTAGAAAAAATGTTTTTTTTAAGCACAATTTAGCACAAGGAGAATTCACTCACTGTCCTTCCAGGTCCCTGGAAACAAGGACTTTGACAGTGAAAGAAACTGACACACTCTCCCTACCTACAGTTTTCTGTCCCTAGAAAAAATGTTTTTTTTTAAGCACAATTTAGCACAAGGAGAATTCACTCACTGTCCTTCCAGGTCCCTGGAAACAAGGACTTTGACAGTGAAAGAAACTGACACACTCTCCCTACCTACAGTTTTCTGTCCCTAGAAAAAATGTTTTTTTTAAGCACAATTTAGCACAAGGAGAATTCACTCACTGTCCTTCCAGGTCCCTGGAAACAAGGACTTTGACAGTGAAAGAAACTGACACACTCTCCCTACCTACAGTTTTCTGTCCCTAGAAAAAATGTTTTTTTTAAGCACAATTTAGCACAAGGAGAATTCACTCACTGTCCTTCCAGGTCCCTGGAAACAAGGACTTTGACAGTGAAAGAAACTGACACACTCTCCCTACCTACAGTTTTCTGTCCCTAGAAAAAATGTTTTTTTTAAGCACAATTTAGCACAAGGAGAATTCACTCACTGTCCTTCCAGGTCCCTGGAAACAAGGACTTTGACAGTGAAAGAAACTGACACACTCTCCCTACCTACAGTTTTCTGTCCCTAGAAAAAATGTTTTTTTTAAGCACAATTTAGCACAAGGAGAATTCACTCACTGTCCTTCCAGGTCCCTGGAAACAAGGACTTTGACAGTGAAAGAAACTGACACACTCTCCCTACCTACAGTTTTCTGTCCCTAGAAAAAATGTTTTTTTTAAGCACAATTTAGCACAAGGAGAATTCACTCACTGTCCTTCCAGGTCCCTGGAAACAAGGACTTTGACAGTGAAAGAAACTGACACACTCTCCCTACCTACAGTTTTCTGTCCCTAGAAAAAATGTTTTTTTTAAGCACAATTTAGCACAAGGAGAATTCACTCACTGTCCTTCCAGGTCCCTGGAAACAAGGACTTTGACAGTGAAAGAAACTGACACACTCTCCCTACCTACAGTTTTCTGTCCCTAGAAAAAATGTTTTTTTTAAGCACAATTTAGCACAAGGAGAATTCACTCACTGTCCTTCCAGGTCCCTGGAAACAAGGACTTTGACAGTGAAAGAAACTGACACACTCTCCCTACCTACAGTTTTCTGTCCCTAGAAAAAATGTTTTTTTTAAGCACAATTTAGCACAAGGAGAATTCACTCACTGTCCTTCCAGGTCCCTGGAAACAAGGACTTTGACAGTGAAAGAAACTGACACACTCTCCCTACCTACAGTTTTCTGTCCCTAGAAAAAATGTTTTTTTTAAGCACAATTTAGCACAAGGAGAATTCACTCACTGTCCTTCCAGGTCCCTGGAAACAAGGACTTTGACAGTGAAAGAAACTGACACACTCTCCCTACCTACAGTTTTCTGTCCCTAGAAAAAATGTTTTTTTTAAGCACAATTTAGCACAAGGAGAATTCACTCACTGTCCTTCCAGGTCCCTGGAAACAAGGACTTTGACAGTGAAAGAAACTGACACACTCTCCCTACCTACAGTTTTCTGTCCCTAGAAAAAATGTTTTTTTTAAGCACAATTTAGCACAAGGAGAATTCACTCACTGTCCTTCCAGGTCCCTGGAAACAAGGACTTTGACAGTGAAAGAAACTGACACACTCTCCCTACCTACAGTTTTCTGTCCCTAGAAAAAATGTTTTTTTTAAGCACAATTTAGCACAAGGAGAATTCACTCACTGTCCTTCCAGGTCCCTGGAAACAAGGACTTTGACAGTGAAAGAAACTGACACACTCTCCCTACCTACAGTTTTCTGTCCCTAGAAAAAATGTTTTTTTTAAGCACAATTTAGCACAAGGAGAATTCACTCACTGTCCTTCCAGGTCCCTGGAAACAAGGACTTTGACAGTGAAAGAAACTGACACACTCTCCCTACCTACAGTTTTCTGTCCCTAGAAAAAATGTTTTTTTTAAGCACAATTTAGCACAAGGAGAATTCACTCACTGTCCTTCCAGGTCCCTGGAAACAAGGACTTTGACAGTGAAAGAAACTGACACACTCTCCCTACCTACAGTTTTCTGTCCCTAGAAAAAATGTTTTTTTTAAGCACAATTTAGCACAAGGAGAATTCACTCACTGTCCTTCCAGGTCCCTGGAAACAAGGACTTTGACAGTGAAAGAAACTGACACACTCTCCCTACCTACAGTTTTCTGTCCCTAGAAAAAATGTTTTTTTTAAGCACAATTTAGCACAAGGAGAATTCACTCACTGTCCTTCCAGGTCCCTGGAAACAAGGACTTTGACAGTGAAAGAAACTGACACACTCTCCCTACCTACAGTTTTCTGTCCCTAGAAAAAATGTTTTTTTTAAGCACAATTTAGCACAAGGAGAATTCACTCACTGTCCTTCCAGGTCCCTGGAAACAAGGACTTTGACAGTGAAAGAAACTGACACACTCTCCCTACCTACAGTTTTCTGTCCCTAGAAAAAATGTTTTTTTTAAGCACAATTTAGCACAAGGAGAATTCACTCACTGTCCTTCCAGGTCCCTGGAAACAAGGACTTTGACAGTGAAAGAAACTGACACACTCTCCCTACCTACAGTTTTCTGTCCCTAGAAAAAATGTTTTTTTTAAGCACAATTTAGCACAAGGAGAATTCACTCACTGTCCTTCCAGGTCCCTGGAAACAAGGACTTTGACAGTGAAAGAAACTGACACACTCTCCCTACCTACAGTTTTCTGTCCCTAGAAAAAATGTTTTTTTTAAGCACAATTTAGCACAAGGAGAATTCACTCACTGTCCTTCCAGGTCCCTGGAAACAAGGACTTTGACAGTGAAAGAAACTGACACACTCTCCCTACCTACAGTTTTCTGTCCCTAGAAAAAATGTTTTTTTTAAGCACAATTTAGCACAAGGAGAATTCACTCACTGTCCTTCCAGGTCCCTGGAAACAAGGACTTTGACAGTGAAAGAAACTGACACACTCTCCCTACCTACAGTTTTCTGTCCCTAGAAAAAATGTTTTTTTTAAGCACAATTTAGCACAAGGAGAATTCACTCACTGTCCTTCCAGGTCCCTGGAAACAAGGACTTTGACAGTGAAAGAAACTGACACACTCTCCCTACCTACAGTTTTCTGTCCCTAGAAAAAATGTTTTTTTTAAGCACAATTTAGCACAAGGAGAATTCACTCACTGTCCTTCCAGGTCCCTGGAAACAAGGACTTTGACAGTGAAAGAAACTGACACACTCTCCCTACCTACAGTTTTCTGTCCCTAGAAAAAATGTTTTTTTTAAGCACAATTTAGCACAAGGAGAATTCACTCACTGTCCTTCCAGGTCCCTGGAAACAAGGACTTTGACAGTGAAAGAAACTGACACACTCTCCTTACCTACAGTTTTCTGTCCCTAGAAAAAATGTTTTTTTTAAGCACAATTTAGCACAAGGAGAATTCACTCACTGTCCTTCCAGGTCCCTGGAAACAAGGACTTTGACAGTGAAAGAAACTGACACACTCTCCCTACCTACAGTTTTCTGTCCCTAGAAAAAATGTTTTTTTTAAGCACAATTTAGCACAAGGAGAATTCACTCACTGTCCTTCCAGGTCCCTGGAAACAAGGACTTTGACAGTGAAAGAAACTGACACACTCTCCCTACCTACAGTTTTCTGTCCCTAGAAAAAATGTTTTTTTTAAGCACAATTTAGCACAAGGAGAATTCACTCACTGTCCTTCCAGGTCCCTGGAAACAAGGACTTTGACAGTGAAAGAAACTGACACACTCTCCCTACCTACAGTTTTCTGTCCCTAGAAAAAATGTTTTTTTTAAGCACAATTTAGCACAAGGAGAATTCACTCACTGTCCTTCCAGGTCCCTGGAAACAAGGACTTTGACAGTGAAAGAAACTGACACACTCTCCCTACCTACAGTTTTCTGTCCCTAGAAAAAATGTTTTTTTTAAGCACAATTTAGCACAAGGAGAATTCACTCACTGTCCTTCCAGGTCCCTGGAAACAAGGACTTTGACAGTGAAAGAAACTGACACACTCTCCTTACCTACAGTTTTCTGTCCCTAGAAAAAATGTTTTTTTTAAGCACAATTTAGCACAAGGAGAATTCACTCACTGTCCTTCCAGGTCCCTGGAAACAAGGACTTTGACAGTGAAAGAAACTGACACACTCTCCCTACCTACAGTTTTCTGTCCCTAGAAAAAATGTTTTTTTTAAGCACAATTTAGCACAAGGAGAATTCACTCACTGTCCTTCCAGGTCCCTGGAAACAAGGACTTTGACAGTGAAAGAAACTGACACACTCTCCCTACCTACAGTTTTCTGTCCCTAGAAAAAATGTTTTTTTTAAGCACAATTTAGCACAAGGAGAATTCACTCACTGTCCTTCCAGGTCCCTGGAAACAAGGACTTTGACAGTGAAAGAAACTGACACACTCTCCCTACCTACAGTTTTCTGTCCCTAGAAAAAATGTTTTTTTTAAGCACAATTTAGCACAAGGAGAATTCACTCACTGTCCTTCCAGGTCCCTGGAAACAAGGACTTTGACAGTGAAAGAAACTGACACACTCTCCCTACCTACAGTTTTCTGTCCCTAGAAAAAATGTTTTTTTTAAGCACAATTTAGCACAAGGAGAATTCACTCACTGTCCTTCCAGGTCCCTGGAAACAAGGACTTTGACAGTGAAAGAAACTGACACACTCTCCCTACCTACAGT
This sequence comes from Rana muscosa, assembly GCA_029206835.1. Taxonomy (NCBI): domain Eukaryota; kingdom Metazoa; phylum Chordata; class Amphibia; order Anura; family Ranidae; genus Rana; species Rana muscosa. The sequence goes on along the minus strand of CM055117.1, from coordinate 68,991,846 downwards.
TTTCTGTCCCTAGAAAAAATTTTTTTTTAAGCACAATTTAGCACAAGGAGAATTCACTCACTGTCCTTCCAGGTCCCTGGAAACAAGGACTTTGACAGTGAAAGAAACTGACACACTCTCCCTACCTACAGTTTTCTGTCCCTAGAAAAAATGTTTTTTTTAAGCACAATATAGCACAAGCACAAAACACACTGACACTCTCCCTACCTATCCTTCTCTTTCCCTAAACTAAAGGAATCCAGGTTAAGCAAGAAAGAAATAAAAGTCACTGTCCCTGCCTATGCTGCTCTATCCCTGCTCCGGAACACACTACACTAGGCCGCCGTGCTGGCGGCCTTTTATAGTGTGGGGCGTGTACTAAACACCCTCAGCAATAATTGGCCACAGGCATCCTGCCTGTGGCCAATCATTGCTCTCCTCGCTGCCGGCGCTGTGATTGGCCAAGCATGCGGGGTCACAGTGCATGCTTGGCCAATCACAGCGCCTGGATGACACTGCGATGGCGTAGTGCATTGTGGGCCGTTCGCGTCACTCGAATTTGGCGCGAACGGCCCAAATCGTTCGATCTTCGTCGAACGATCGAACAGCCGATGTTCGAGTCGAACGTATGTTCGACTCGAACACGAAGCTCATCCCTAGTGGACACACTATTCAGCCAGCCTAGACCCAGGGAGAGGTGAACTGGAAGCCTTGGTGGAGATTTTCAAACAGGGCAGCCTACCTCTGATCCACCTTCATACAGACAGGACATTGCGGCCTACCTCTCATCCACCTTCATCCAGTTTTCAGGGGCAGCCACCAATAGACAGACTCTCTATAGGAGGACATCCATCAGACATTGAAGTGGATAGCAGCCCTTTGGCCACCCTCTTGCTTTGGGGCACTACTGCCTATGAAGGAGCTTTATTAAAGGGGACCTCTGCATCATTCAGTGTGTTAGGACACTTACCCTCTTACACCTGTGGATTGATCGCTCCATTATTGTGTAAAAAGGGCCCCACTGCCAGCAGACTGCAGAAGATTTACACATTGTCCAGTGGTTAGTCAGGGACTGAAGAGAGTGGTTAGATCCCAAAAGTTAGCCTTATTCCCTTCATTCCATACTGGGATATTTTTTGCATTGTGTGTTGTTTACTACTGGCTGCAGTGTCATTCTTCATTTCCTGATGTGATTGAGGCAAGGCCTATTACAATTGGTACAGAGGAGGAAGACCAGACCTCATAGTGTTATTGAATTGTACCACTGTCATTGGACCACTGCATTTACCATTGTCAAGCCTGTTTACCCACCTTATTTAAGTTTTTTTTATAAAGCAAATTTATCGCTATTGTTGTGTTGGTGTACTGGTGTCCAAGGTGGGTATTCACTGGAAATTGTAAGAGAGGCCAAAATTTTTGGTAGCTCCTTAGGAGGTTATTGACACTTTTATTATTATTATTTTACAGGATTTATACTACGTCAGCAGTTTGCACAGTGCTTTTTAAACTTTCGTTAAAATGCTAAACTCCTAAGACCTATTGCACATGGACATTAAGAATCAGCATTGAAAGAATTTTCATACCCTGAAACCCAAGCCTAGCTCTAAACCTAACTAAACCTGGTGGTGACCTCTTCGGGACCACGTGGTACACTAACTCCCTCAGACTCCTGCAATTTTATATGATTGTGTCATGTTGGAAGCTCTGAACCATTTGACATGTCTTTACAATATGGTACCTCATTTAGCCCCTTGGGACCTGCTGTATGAAACTCTGTCACTGTCATTGTTTCCTTGTCAGGGTTTCCATAAGTAAAACTTTCTTTTTTTATTCCTTACAATGACATTTTTCTAAAAGCCTTCAGTTTCAAGTTTTTTTTTTGTTTTGGTAATAGCTGGATCCATCTTAGTATATGCCTGCCATAATTGCTTCAAGCCAATTCCCTCTAAATGAATTAAAAATGTAAATCTAATACCATAATTGTGTAATATGATAAGGCTGGCAGCTCAATCAATACCATCTACCTCGGTCAATAATAGGTCTATGATGCATGTTTGTCAAAACTGACCAATCTCACTTTATCACTGGCTCTGCGGCCCGTCCACATCTATAAGGAATGACATTTTATTGCTAGCCTCCTAGCAATCTGCTCTCGTTTTTTGGATGTGTGCTGTCGTCTGGCAGGCTGCAAGCCTGAGGTTTGCTCTTTCTGAGCAGGCGTCAGTGACACAATATAGGTTAGAGGCTGTCAAGGATTGTTGAAGGCACCACAAGGATTGTCCTCACTGCTCCTTTACTGCCTCATCTACAAATGGCTCCAGGAGGATGTCAAATGCCATACAATGCATTTGGAAACCTGTGGGTCTATGGAAGTGATTTAAAGGGACAATATTGTTTATTAGTCTTAAAGCTGAAGTCTTGGCAATTACATAAAGGGCTTGTGACCAAAACCAATAATAATAATAATGCTATTGGTCCTAGGAACAGATGTCATTCCACTAAATTACAGACCACAATTGTTAACTTCTCATTCTAAAAATGCCAGTTGCTGGCTACAATGCATATTCTCTGATGTCAGTACTGAGGCTCACTGACCAGCTTAATTGATTATGCAGATTGAGACCTTGACCCCACTTCAAAGTCATTATTGTTCCAATTGAGTGACTCAGAAGCCAGGCAATCAGCATTTTCAAAATGAGTTCAGCAAAAGCAGCCTATTTATTTCCCTCTTGACTTCAATTTTGTGTCTTACAGGACACCCTGTCTACAGTGGTTCCAGGTCCAGTCCATAGGGGGACACCTGAGGCCTATGAGGTTAACAGGCATGTACACCCAAGGTAATCTTCCTACCAGAGCCAAGCAGATCCTTCCTTACTAGACCAACATTCATTCCAGACTCAAACGTGTTGTAAGATCCACACACCCAGGTATTAGCTATATTGGAAATTTCTTCTAAAATAATACATGTCCAGCACTTAAGACAGCAGCTCAAACCATTACCCTTCCCTTGTGCACAGACTCATGCCAAGCCGACCTCGGCTTCCTGAAAGTCTTACCCACACCACCATAGTCAACTGAATCTGTAAATTTCCAAAGATACGGCAGATTGGAAAATGCACACTTAAGATTTCCACACGACTCATCCCAAAGTCAGGTGCTTCAGCAGGAGTACTCCCAGCAATGTCTTCTTCTTACATTGTTGTTCTCCTCTTTATTCTCATTTAAGGCTCCAGGTAAACTCCAGCTTTCCCCTGAAGGGTATCACATAATTGCACACTCCGTGCCCTAAATACTTCCCCTGCTGGGCTCTCTCCTTGCTTCCCACTTCTTGCTTAAAAAAAACACTTCCTACCTCCCTTGAATGGCAACCAACAAACCTCTGAAACAGGAAGTCCTATCGTACCAAGACTTCCTGGATAATGCAAACAAATACTGAACTGTGGCCATATTACCCCAGACCTTAAATGCATAATCAGGCTCACGCTACTGGCGTGACGCACCTTAGTGTTTTAACCACTAGATGCTGGAGAGGGTAGTTGGTGACTTCTGCACCCCCTCTTCTCATTAAGCCTTGTCCTCTCCTCCCCCTCTCCCCTACTCCCACCCTTCTTTCCCTCTCTCCCCCCCCCCCCCTTGTCTCCTCCTCCCTTTTTATTTCCTCCTTTTTTTTCTCTCTCTCTCTTCTGTCTTCCCCTCCTTCTTTTTTTTTTTTTGTAATATTATACGCGCCCTCTCCTAGGATATAAACGCCCAAACACGGAATCCCCATTTACGATTCAGCTTACTGTGTAGGGATGTTTAAACATACAATTTTTTATGTTCTGTTGAAATCTATCTGTGTAACTTCCTGTTTGAGCTCATGGAGTAATTTTTTTTTTTTTTGCTTATGTTATCTGCAAATTTTTTCAATAAAGTCTTTATGGAAGAAACAGGAAGTCCTAACTAACATGGGCAACACCCTGCTACAAGCTTCCAGCCCTGTCACTGCACTTGTCACATAGACCTTTGCCAGTCTGCAATGTGGGGTTGAGCTTTTGGCGGAGCGAGCCTCATGGATTATGTTGAGACACTAGCTCCCCATCAGGTCCACCTAAGGATAGGCAAAATTTTGAAGCAGAATGTTCTGCCATCATCATTGGTTGCTAGGGCACTGGTGGCAGCCTTCTGTGTCCTAGCAACCAATGAAACTATGTGACTGACAGCATTCTAGCAACCATAAGTCACAGTGAAATCGGGAAGCTTGTAGGTGGGTGCAGCATGGTGCGATGGCAGTAACACTCAATCAGTCCAGATGCAACTGAAATACTCGTATTGAAGTCAAAGTACAACAGTTCTCAATAAGCCCGGTGGAAGGAAGTCCAACCAGGAAACACTCACGAATGACTGCAGCGTGTATGTCTCAGTTGAACTTACAGCATGTGCCTCAATGGGAAGAATGCAGCCTGGCCAGCCCAAGCCTACTGGGGAGGTTTCCAGGAGAGTGGGGAATCCCTACGCTTTCCTTACTCATTTGGAACCTTTACCTACCGCTAATACTGTCCCTGACATATGGGTGACCTGTCCTACACTACCCGCACGCAAAAATGCATGCCAAACCCTGGAGCCAGGGTCTTAAATAGACTCTGCCACACCTAAGATGGTCACCAGAGTCACATGTGTAGCCAGCATCCAACCGGATCGCTGCCCCAGTGACCCAGAAAACCATAGAGGAACCATGTTCCTCTTGACTTCCCTTTCCCTCTGCAATGCCGCTGCGGTTGAGCACCACCTGCAGTGGAGAAAGTGGACTGCACCTGCCAACAAGCACACTGTAATCCATCTGTGCATCACAGGGCTGCTAATTCTATTAAAAAAAAGAAGCCTCACTGTATAGACATGCAGAATACACACAGCGACCCCACTCTGAGCACTCTGGCTTGTCCTGTGTTCTCCAACATAGAGCTGGCCTTAATTTCTTCCAGGTTTCCTTATTTCTTAAGTGGAGGCAAGGGCTCGTTCACACAGAGCATATAACTTTATACCCTGTGTGATGGCCATCAGGTGTTCCGTGCTGTCAATTGGGTCGCAGCAGCTGCAAGAACACAGCTGCTGCTTCCAACGTGGCATCTGTGCGGGTGTGGGTGCACTTCAAAGGAATTTCCTCTCATTTCCTGTTTTGGTTGTGGGACAGGAAGTGAAGGGAAATCTCCCCAATGGCACAAAGGTGACAAAAAGATTATAACCTTCCCTTACTCTATCCAAAGTAAAAAAATTAAAGTTTTGTCTTAGTTCTACTTCATGTACACTTAACCTGAGATTGTGTTTGTTTAGTTATTATTTTATCATGACTGCAGTTATGCTTTGATACACTAAACCATTGACCCTCTTCTGTTAATTAAATTTGTGTATATTGCAATTTTCTGTTGAATTGTATATGGTTGTGAATAGTGTGACCTTTGGATCCCACCGTCAGCCTGGGAATATACACACAGAACATTCTACCACAATAATTGGGCTGGATGTTGGTGTTGCTATTTAATCCTTGTGGCTTGACCTGCCGGTAGGAACATTAATGGTTTCTGTTTAGCTACAACCATTCGGTCGCCAGCGGTATGTCACTGCCAGGTCACAGAGATTACTGTTATCATATTATTGCCCTTTTAGTCTGTAAACATAATTGGCCGGTATGTGTACCTTCACTGGAGTGTCGCTCTTGAAATTCATGAGCAATATTATACGCTGATAAAAGGGGTTTAGGCAAAATTGATTTTGCCATCGAAATGGAAACTGTCAATTTCACTCATTGAGCTGATTATGTAAAATGTGTTGAAAAAAAATTGTTTTATTCTTTTTTTTTTTTTTCTATTTTCCCCTATATTTAAACATTTTTTTTGAGGGGATGGGGAGAGTTTAGGATAGTTTAATATGTTTAATTTAGTGTTTGTGTTTTTTTTTGTTTATTAAATTGTTGATTATTTACTGTTGTTCTATTATTATTATTATACAGGAATTGTATAGCGCCAACAGTTTACGCAGCGCTTTACAACGTTCTACATTATTTGTATATCATAACCAGTGTAGCGCAACCAACATAAAATACAATCAGTGATATAATCCAATAAACAGCCCCAATTTTGTGTAAGAATTCCACCGTTGTGCAACTCTAAGTATAGTTCAAAATAATAATTCAAAAATTCATGTGTAGCAATACCCCCTTCAGGGCCGCTGGTTAGTTTTGGGTTTTGCACGTTACCTCTTCATCTGCGTTGTCCGGGTAGGAAAGGGTGTAGTAATGCAATGTCCACACAGATGTAAAACCTCAAACAGTTATGCCGCGTACACACGACCGTTTTTCATGATGAGAAAAATGCCATTTTTTAATTTGGTCATTAAACACGATCGTGTGTAGGCTCCAGAGCATTTTTCACAACGTGAAAAATGGGCATTAAAAATTTGGAACATGCTCGAATTTTTCTCGTCGTTTTTCACGTCGTCGTTTTTCTCGTCATGAAAAACAGCCGTGTGTAGGCTTTAACGACATGAAAAAAACATGCATGCTCAGTAGCAAGTGATGAGACGGGAGCGCTCGTTCTGGTAAAACTAGCGTTCGTAATGGAGATAGCACATTCGTCATGCTGTAACGGACTGAAGAGCACAAGGCTGAAAAGCGCGAATCGTCTCTCTCCAAACTTTTACTAACACGAGGATCAGCAATAGCAGCCCAATGGGTGGCGCCATTCGAATGGAACTTCCCCTTTATAGTGCCGTTGTACGTTTCGTACGTCACTGCGCTCTGCTCGAGCATTTTTTTTCATGATAGTGTGTAGGCAAGGCAGGCTTGAGAAAAACATTGTTTAGGAATAGAAGAGTAGGGAAAGGTTCAGGCACTCGCCACAAAAGTTGACAAAGGTAGAAGTCCAAAGTCACTCACCACTCTCAATGTTAGAGTGGGTATTGGTCACCCGGATAGTCCCATCTCACGTGGCCTAGCTGCCGGGATGACACACGAATCAGCAAGAGGGCAGTCTCTGCCACAGACTGCCCAAGGTGAAGAAGGTCTCTGCCACAGACCTGTTTAAATGTACAAAGTCTCTGTCACAGACCTGTTTGAAGTTGAGCAATGGATAGTCCAGGAATCCTCTGCCACAGGATTTCAAAGTCCCAAACTTCCAGCCTTACAGTTAAAGAGCCTTTAAGCCAATCTGGCAAACTGCAGGGCTTGTAGTCTAGTGGATCCCTCCTTGACAAAGTTATCAGGCCTCATCCGAGACAGCAGCACTTTGGCGGTCTCCTCCAGGGCAGGTCCTCCCCTGGTCTCCTTCACCAAGATAACTTCCCTCCTATTTGGACGGACAGCTTGGGATCCCTTCTCCGAATGTAGGCCCCAGCCAGATCAACTGGGCCTACTGAGCAGCGATGCAGCCTCGGGCGAAATTAAATGTAATTATCAACCATCTGAGCCCATCTACTGGCTCAGACATCCTTCTAAATTTAAATAGCGTCCTAACCTTTTGGGATGGGCGCTACACATGTAATCCATAGACTTCAGTGACCACCACCTCTAGCTGGAATGCCTGCTCACCTCCAAATAATGACCCCACTACAGAGTCCCAATCGCCTGTTAGAATGTGTCTTAGGATGCCACGGGGTACTCCTTCACAGGACGTCCCTGGACCACACTGACCTCCTCTTGGGATCTCGATCAATCGTGTGTGGCCATAAAAAAATAAGGGTAAACCATAGTGCTTTCCGCTATGAATATTTATTATAAAACTACATACAGGGAATAAAAATACTCAGCAGCTGAAGAAGCTCAACAGAGAGCATAACGCGTACAGGTGGGAGGAGCCGCTATTCAGGACTTTTTTTAATCCCTGTGTGTAGTTTTATAATAAATATTCATAGCAGAGAGCACTATGGTTTCCTCTTATTATTTTATGGCCACACACAATTGATCCAAATCCCAAGAGGAGGTCAGTGTGGTCCAGGGAAGTCCTGTGGAGGAGTACCCCCGTGGCATTCTGAGACACATTCTAACAGGCAATTGGGACTCTGTAGTGGGGTCATTATTTGGAGGTGAGCAAGCATTCCAGCTAGAGGTGGTGGTCACTGAAGTCACTGGATTGCATACATTTTTTAATTATTATTTTGAACTATTACTTAGAGTTGCACAATGGTGGAATTGTTACACAAAATTTGGACTTTTTATTGGATTATATCACTGATTGTATTTTATACATTGGTTATGTTATACTGATTTTGGTTTGGGAGTCACGTGTGGACACACTCTGATAGGTGTTGGCAGTAATCCTCATTTAAGCCTCATTTAAGGCCACTGAAAATTAGTTTGCACAGTATCTTTTGCACAGAGTTTCTTTAATATTGCGATGATTATATATTGTTTTATAGTTCTACATTATTTATTTAATTGATTTTTTTTCTTACTTATTGCCTGTAAAAAAAATATTAATAAGGCTTTTGTAAAGGAAGGTCCAACATCGTTGAAAGCAGCCATTTAAAGTCTATTGCATGACCAAACAGCGGACCATCACCCATAAATTTATCTTCCTTTGCTCTGCATTCTCCTCCCTCCCTCTTACAAAATTCGATTTTTTTTTTTTAACAAATAATAACTTTTTATTATTTTTTTACTTTCTCTATCCTCGCCTAGCCAAGGTTGACGTGTCCAACGTGATATATCTGCACATATTTTGCACATGTGCAGACACAACACAGGTCTATAAGATATGGCAGAGCCCCTCAGTGTGTCTTCACAACACAAAATTCCAAGAACACGACCAAACCTGCACAGAAAGCAGCAGGTCTCATCCAGTCTATGGGAACTAGGTGATAAGTGTGGCATGTTTACACATGCAAGGGGAGGTCATGGGTTTTCTTGCATGTGCAGACATGTTGCAGGGCTCTGCCAGATCCCATAAACCTGGCAGAGACCAGTGATGTGTCTGTGCATGCAACAGATATTGGTCCAAGATGGTGGCACCCAGCAGAGAGAGGAAAAACTTTTGCCTGAAAAGAGGACAACACTGGACTCCATGGACTAGTAAGTATTTTCACGTTTTTATTTACATAAAGGAACAATTGTCATGGACTAGACATAAAATTATAGACAGGTAGGCTGAAGTTCCTGTAAACCCTAACAATGAACTTCTATTGTTTGCTTTCTTTTGATATGTTAAATATACCATTAAGTCCCCATTCACACAGGGGCGACTCGTCAGGCATCTCAGCTGCCTGACGAGTCGCGTCCCGTTCTGTACAATGGAACCGTTCTAAGCGGAGCGACTGAAGTCACTCCGACTTAGAAAAAAGTTCCTGTACTACTTCAAGACGACTTCAAGGCGACTTCCAATGACTTCTATACAGAAGTCATTTTGGAAGTCTGCTTTGAAGTCGTCTTGAGATCGCCCAGCACAGTCGCGGCACAAGTCGTGCCGCCCCTGTGTAAACGGGCTCTAAAAGCAGATATGTGTGATTTGTTTTGCTACGAATTGAAATTGGGACAAAATTTTCATTATTTGGATGTATCCGGATTTCGAAATCACAAAAGTAACGAATTTCAACGAATCTGAAATAAATGACAACAAAACAAATGATCAGAATTCAAATAAAAAAATGTATATGAATTTGAATTGGAAGCATATTGCAATAAAAACAGTAAGGTATGAAAGTGAAATAAGATGATGATTCTTACTTAGGCTGATTTATAGAAAAGAATAGAATAGAAAATAAATCAATAGAATAAAATAGAAAAGATTCGAAAATAGAAAATTAAAGAATAGAATAGGATAAATCTGAATAAAATAGAAAAGAAAAATAATAAAGTAGAATAGAATAGAAAAGAAAAGAATAGAAAAAATAGAATAGAATAAATATAGCCATCTTCTGAAATTCAAATTTCAAATCGATTTGAAAATAACAAATATATGAAACGAATCCAAATATACAAAACAAATTCCGAAAACAAATCATTCTAACATATGCATATGATTAAATGAAATAATTAACTTAATAAACAAATCCAAACCAAAATTGAAATAATTTTTTCTTCATGCACATCTCTTTTTAAAATTGTTCTTTTCCAATAATGCAAACAACAACAATAGTGCAATGTCCCTTTACTTACTTTGCATGGAAGCATGCAGGGGATCCTTTACCTACCTTTGCAAAAAACCACTAGGTTCCCACAAGCCCCTGAACTCCTGGACACACCCAGTGTATCAAGTATACAGTTCTTCACTGTTAGGGGTGGTTCACACTAGAAATGTGCACGTTCATTTGCGGTCCTTCACATTCCAGTTTTGACAGCCCATTCATTTGAATGGGTGCCAAACATACAAAACCGTACAAAAAATAGTGCAGGCACTACTTTTTTAGATTCACTGCAGTGAACCACATTAACAATTAAATAATCCTTGTGTATCTCACAAGGGCAGCGTGTTCACATGCAGTGTTGGAAAAGTGCATGGGACACTCTTTTCCTGCACCTCATTCCAGTATGACATAGGTCCTATGTCCCAGCATGCAGCAGCTGGGCCGGAGCTCAATAGCATGCAGGCTCCAGCCAATGCAGAGAGCGATTCTCCACCTGCTACAAGAGAACTACCACCGATTGCTACTAGAGTACTGCATTCCAAGTGTCGTGGGCCTGCATCTCCAGCCACCCGCCTGTGGCTCCAGCCCTGGGACTTCTCCAGCCACTTGCCTGTGGTACCAGCTCATTGACCCCTCCAGCTTTTTGTTTGTGTATCCAGACTTACCCTGGACTTCACTGTGGGAAGAGCTATTGCAGATGCTAAGGACAATTAGCTGTTGATGTATCGTACTGCTTGACCCCTGATGACGTCAAAGCGTGCTGATGAAACGCGTAGGATGCCTTGAGCGTGGTACGTTACTTCCGCCCCTTGTAATGCAGCTGGAGCACAAATGGCTTTCCTCTACACACGGTTACTTTGCTATGATCGAGATTGGCTTTTTAGCTTTTTAACCTTTATGAATAAATTGTGATATACTGCACCATGGGAGTCCTCTTCCTTTCATTTCCCCACTGATGATTGGATGGCTGAAGAAGCGGTTCCATTTGGGAGAATCCCCTGTGTTGGTTTGATCCTTCTGCGCTTTTGACTACCTGTAATGGGTGTCATTGAGTTCTGGCGAGTAGGATGTTTGGCAGGTGATGGTGGTGGAAGACACACAGTCACTCCTTATTGTTCAAATCACCAGGATTGAGAAGATTTATGTGCACAACATTGAATTGATTTATTTGGACATTTATCAGATTTCATTTAATATTATAGCATGGACACTTTATATGCACTTGGTTAATTGCTTTTATTAAAATTGTTTGCCATGCACTATATTACGCACTTGCACTGTATTGTACATTTATGATTTTGTTTTAAGAGAGAGAGCGCGGTTTAAATAAATTCACCAATTCATTTTTCATCAACATATAGTTTTACTTATAACTCATACTCATTACTATTTGCGCAGGTTTGGGGTACACATAGGGTGACCACGTGTCCCGGATTTTGCAGGTCTGTCCCGGGCACCTTCATTCCAGGACAATACAGTGTCCCGGAATGAAACTGACACAGCCACCCCCCGGGCCAATCTGATGCCCCCAAAAAAGGCTGCCACATCACCGCTTTATTCACTGACAGTACTTGTCCTGGCCGGGAATGCCTGGAGGAGCACAATCCTCATCCCCTACTTGTGATTGGAGAAATCATAAATCCCACCTCTTGTGTCCAATCACTGTGCTGTGATTCGTTACAGCACAAGCTGATTTTTGGGAAGTGGGGGTGTCCCTGAATGGCAGTTTGGAAATGTGGTCACCCTAGGTACACACCCCTACTACCCAATTTTTCCTTATTGTGGTTGTTCCCCAGCATTTGTGGCTACAGAGCCTTATAAAGACTGTGTGCTGTACTGCCACCTCGTGTCATTGGGGAGTTGTAGATAACTATGTAGAACCCTCCACCCTCTCTCTCTTGTTTATCGGTTATTTTTAGCTGCAGTCTAGGGGTACCTTGGAGGAGAGAGTGCGGGGTCACCACGCCAAGCTTTCACCACAGATGTGTGTGTGGTGTGAGCAAAGTCTCATTACCTTCGGGTCGGTGTTCTGCATTCGGAGCCTCCGCTTCTTCTGTGGAACAGTGTCTGCCAGTAAATGAGCCCCACACCAATAAAAGTCCAACACTCCTTTATTTTCCAATGTCAGGATGAAACACAATCAGTTGGACTCCCTCAACAGACAGATAGGGGGTGTGGATACGAGTAGGCCCAGGCACAATGAACTCTCCTATCCCTTTTAGCGTGCGAATAGGCTTGGCGCACGGTCTCTGCCACCAACCGTGAATTGGTAGCTGCCACCTACCGGATGAACTGTTACAGCCCCTGCCACAGGCCTGAAAGTAACGGTCTTTAGATGCGACCGTTGCGAAATGTCTCTGCACAGACTTTAGCACATGAACCACCTTCCATGTGAATAGGCCCCTATTTGGTGAAGGCATCCCTCCAGACGGTCTCCGGAGGCCCTGTCCAGGCACTGGCAATCTGCTGCACCAGATCTACGGGAAGGTCACCTTCGCGGTCCATTGCGTCTTAGATTCAGGTGCCCATTCCGTCGGGCACCTTAGGACGATCCCTCCGGGGCAGGACCCAGTGGAAGTAGCTGGGCCCCAGGCCTGGAACAACGTACCTCACCCAAGACTAAGGGTGTCTGGGGTGGCTCCCGAACTCCTGGTGTCCAGGCCTAGGCCGCCTGGACACCGACCACGGACAGCAGCCCTCAGGCTAAAGGTGCCTGGGACTCGAAGACCTCGTGACAAAGATGTCCGCCCCCTCTATACCCTCTCCCAGCAAGCACAGCGGGTTCCCCGCCCTGCCGTACAGGTGCTGCGAGAGGCCACAAAGGGTACGGCACTGCAGTGATGGTTCAACCCCAGCCCACAGGGACAGCGCCACCTGCTGGGCCGCAGGGAACTATCCATCACTGGTGTCTCTGCCAGTTTTAAACATGATAGAAAAGTATATACCCGCTACAAATAGTTTTTATGAGCTCCTGTTTGTACAGCTTCAAAATCCGATTAACATTGTTCTGTACTTTATGCATGCCATTTTGCCATTTTGACCCTGTTTGTATTGTTAAACCGAATCTATACCTGTTCAAGATAAAGCTACCCTGTCGGATCGTTCAGCCGATTATACAACTTGTTACAATACCTTTTGATAGCAGATATCAATTGAGCTAATAACTTCCCTGTCATCTCTGTCTGTGCTGCACTGAAATCTGAAGCAGTGTCTTCAGCCTCTTTTAGCCACTTCCTGTCTACATGCACTCACTCCAGTGTCTTCAGCCTCTTTTAGCCACTTCCTGCCTCTTTTAGCCACTTCCTGTCTACATGCACTCACTCCAGTGTCTTCAGCCTCTTCTAGCCACTTCCTGTCTACATGCACTCACTCCAGTGTCTTCAGCCTCTTTTAGCCACTTCCTGTCTCTTTTAGCCACTTCCTGTCTACATGCACTCACTCCAGTGTCTTCAGCCTCTTCTAGCCACTTCCTGTCTACATGCACTCACTCCATTGTCTTCTGCCGCTTACTGATCTGGACTGACTTTCATAAGTGTGGAACATGGCTGTCCAATGTTTGCTTTCTTCTTGTAGTTTCCAACAGGGACATGCCTGAACAAGGACCTTCATGGCAGTATCACCAGGTACACTTGTAATGAAAGTTGCAGATTTAAAAAGCAAACACATTTTGAAATGCCATTAACACATTAAAGCTGTATTAAAACAAAAAATGTAATATATATCATCTTATCAATCATTAGATGTGGTGGCTGTATTCGATTTCTTTTTTTTTTAGGCTTTTTTCCCTCTGTTTTCACCTGGTTATCTGGCCAGTAACACATCTCCTCTAGTGCCCCCACTCTGGATAAAGGAGTACAGGGGGCACAGCAGACAGCAGCATTGTCAGTCTGGAGGGGAGCATAGTGTTAGATGTACCAGCAGACAGTGGCGGCCCGTCCATTAGGGGCGCAGGGGCGCCTCCCCCCTATCAATTCATGTGGGCCCCTAATCTACATGCGGGGCCCCAGACACATGGATTTCAATTTTTATTTTTATTTTGCACGTGATTAGAGCCAGAGGCTATAATAGGCATCAAAAAGGCTGGGCTTGGGGCGCAGAGCACTGTGCCCTGAGCCCACCAAGTTGTGTGATAATACCCAATGAAAATTGGCTATTGTCACACTGATTCTCATCCCGGCCAATCAGGAAGTGGGTCCTGAGACCCGTTTCCTTATTGGCCGAAAGGAGAAGCGATCCCATTGGCCTAGGTGGAGGAGGGAGGAGGAGGAGGGAAGAGATGCGCGGCCGGCGTGATGCAGAGGAGACGCAGGGGAAGCCCGCCCGTCCCACCAGCTGCCATTGGATTCATCCATAGCTGGGATTGGCAGCCCCTGATGACAGCTCATTGCACACAACACGATGATCGGTGACAGCCTGGATCCCTTCCACGGATGGAGGGGAGACACAGAGGCCGGGACAGAGAAGAGATGGAGGGGGGAAGCCGGCGACCGGGGGGGCAGTGCTGGTACAAGGTCATCTAGAGCCCAGGGCGAACATGCCGAACTGCGCCCCCCCCCCAAGATGTATGAGTACTATGTCAGAAAAATCCACTCATTCCAAAATGATGTTGAGCACTAATCTCAATGATCACCCCTGAACATAAATTCCCCCTCCTTCCAGTACAAATCTACTCGCCTGCTGAATTTCCCCCCTCCCAGCACAGATCTTTTCCCCCAGGCTGCATATGCTCCTGGCACACCCCCCCCCCCCAAAATGTTAATTTCCCCTATCCTAGCACAGATCCTCTACCCCTCAAATTTCACCTCTGAGCACAAATCCCCCCCAATCCAAATCCCCCTCCCAGCACAATGCCCCCCCCCCAATTCTTCATTCTAGCACAATTCCCCTCCTAGCAGAATTGACCCCCAAACATCCCTACTAGCACAAATCCCCCACCCAAAAAGTTGTTCCCTCCTAGCACAAATCCCGCCCCCCCCCCCCATATTACCTTTTCTAGCGCAAACCTCCCAGTCCCCCCTCCTAGCACAAATCCTCTTCCCCATCCTTCCTCTCAACACAAATCGCCCCCAAATCGCCACTCCTAGCACACCTGCCCAAAGTTCCCCTCCTAGAACAATTCTTACCTCCCGCCGCCCCCCAAATTCGCCCTCCCAACACAAATCCCCTCCCCCCAATCTCCTAGTGGTGCCTCCGCACCTCACATGATACCACAGTGCCCAGGGCAGCCGCCCCTCCTGCCCACCCTTTTTCCCAGCACTGGGGGGGGGGGGTGTGTGGGTATGGTGCGGGTTCAACTCCAGCTCACATTTTATAAAGAGTTACAGCAAACTTTTTTTTATCCCATTTGGGATAAAGGTTTTACATAAAAACATTGTAAATAAAAGCTGATCATTGTAAGCAACCCTGCCAGTGTTAAATGGTTTGTCCCATCCTTGTAAACTGATACATTTGTAGGAGAGCTTGTTCTTTTGAAAAGCAACAGACTTACTGGTTGGATCACAGGGTGAAATTAAAGGAAAGACAGCCTAGAAAAGGAAACAAATACAGACATCACACATCTCTAAGAATTGGTAAGCTGCAATATAATAAATGTTTGCTTTCGGGTTTAATATCGCTTTAAAGCTTATATGACATTTCAGTCATTTTGTTTATATCTAATTAAAGATGTTACTTTTCATAGCGTGTTACCGACCACACTGTATTTCTTCAATGATGTATAGTGAGCAAAATTTTCACTAAGGATCATATAGAGAGCAAATCTATAGAGTAATATATTCAAAGCAAGCCTAGTCTGACAACATGACCAATGTGTGGAGGATCTGAGCAGGAAACTGAATCTGAGGAGGGGAATTAGGAAGAAGAAAAATCTTTCGGAGCGGGTATTTCCGAGTCTACATTATGGGATGACCTTGAACAAAATCTTAACCGCAGTGTAATTGAGAAAATATATCAATCATTGTGCACTCAGATACTCTCCAGGGAACAAAGTGTAATTCAGACTATCACTGGATTAAATGGCTTCAAGTCATCTGTTAAAGGGAAACTCCAGCTTTGAATAAAAAATAAAATAAAATTACCTCTAAGATAACCTACTTAGGTTAGGGTGACCAGACATCCCCAGTTTTAGGGGACAGTCCCCGGATTGAGGACACTGTCCCCGGACCAAGTCTGTCCCCGGTGTTGTCCCCGGATTGGATTTGAACAGGGGCTGGGGCAATTTTAAAGACAGTCAGTGCTGAATAAAGAAAAAAATCTGAATTACACCCCCCCCCCACGCTCTGCCGCTCCTACTAGCTTAGAGGGGTCTATTTTTCTCCATTATCTGTGCCCCTTTCTGATCATCATGTGCTGGTCGGAGCGGAGGGAATATTTATTCCGTTTCAGGTGCATGCCCATTCAGCTCCGCTCACATGTTCTTCTGCCTTGGCTCAAGTCCCAGCCAGCTGCCTGCCTGCTTATCTCCTGGTGGAGTGATCTTCCTCCGCTCCCCACCCAGTAGTAGCCGGGATCCGGAGAGCAAGACTTAACAGGCTGTGAGGCGGGCGGCGGTGGCGACGGGCAGAGAGTCGCTGATTGCCACCATTACTAGTAAAAAAAAAATATGTCCTTGGATTTCGTTTTAAAAATCTGGTCACCTTAACTTAGGTTGCTAGGATTTTAGGAAACTTTATTTCAGATTCTGACCTGCTTTTGCTCTGTAGATATTGCAACCAGTCTTATTCTATGGAATGGTGAGATCTATTTTGGGTGAGAGTTCAGCATGGAGGATTAGTTGAGTGCAAAGATTGTGATGCAATAGAGCAAACCGATCACAGCATGACTCATATACGCTTAACGCAAGAAAGATGGTGTCAGGTCTCTGTTGCAAATATAGAGGTATGCCAAATCATACAGATTCAAGGGCAGAATCCCTCTTTTTCCAAGTTGCTATTAAAACTAGAGAGAAGAAGTTCCCCCAACAGAGTACACAGGGGACTTTAAGGGCAACTATGTAGAATAATAGATATATGTATATAATAAAGTAGAAAATTTATTGAAAAGTATTTTTTTTTTTAAATATCACATATAGATAAAAACAGTGAATGCAGTAGGTTCAATTAGTCCAGTATTGTTTTTCTCTCCTGCTATATTTCCCCAATGCGTTTCAGGATCTCACAGTAATCCTTTCTTCAGGGGCATTTCATAGGGAGATTTGAAATCTCCCTTGTCTCCAAGTTGCTATTTAAGGTTAAAGAGGCTCTATTGCCAGAACATTCATATAATCTTCCTATAAGATTATATATGCATTTATTGTATTTGTGTACCTTTTAAATCCTCCCCTGTGTAGACATTCAAAAGCCTCGAGAATATTGCTGGAGGCCGCCATCTTGGATGTGATGTCCGCAGCCCCAGAAGACTCAAAGGCAAAGCTGTCACTCAAATGACACAGTTTAGTATTCCTTCATGCTCCTAGAGCTGCTTAAAAGGGTATGCAGGGAGGTAAAGGGAAGGGGTGGAGGAGCTGGGCCAGCACATAAAGTAGTTAGACACTATCAGAAGAGAAGAGGGCTAAGACGTGCAAGGAGGGAGGGGGCTGTGCTAGGGAATTGGCTCGTCCTGGAGTTGTCACATTTTCTAACAAGTTCAAAGACACATTGTAGGTGATTAAACTGCAAAGGAAAACACTGCAATTAAGAATTTAATATACCATGCTTGATTTCTCTGTGTTTTTGCCTGCATTTTTTTTAAGTTGCTGGAAAAATCTCTTTAAAGTGATTATAAACCTCTGAAATGAAAAATGAATTGAGCATATCCCTCTATAGAGTACTAGCCTCAATCCAAAGCACCTAGTGTGGCTCCTATTAGATCTCCCATCCCTCTGCTATCTGCATAAGTTACTCTCAGGAGATGCCCCCCCCCCCAGCACACAGAAGGTGATTGACAGCCTCATCTGTGCATGTTCCCTATGAGATAGTGAAAATGGGGTGGGGGTGTCCATTCCCTCCACTTAGGTCTCAGATTACACCCAGCTCCCTGCTTTATGGTGCAGTGTGTGTGTAATGTCAGATCCCCACCCCATGCCTGCTGGAGTTGAGAAAAAGCCTTTGAAAAAGGCTTTAGAGAAGAGAGGGCTGCAGATAAACAGGTACAACTTATGTAAGAGGATTTTCTTTCATCTCTGCGTATCAACTAAATCTAGTCACTTCACTGGGTATATGTAAGGTTTTACAACCGCTTTGAGTCAGGAGAAAATTTGAATAACTTGATACAGTATTATCATTCATATTATAATTTATATTTAGTAAGTACACGTAGGCACCTTGCCCTAAGCAAAAACAATTGTATTGCTTATCTGTAATCAGCCTAGGCAGAGATTGATAGTTCTGCATTCATTTGGTCATTAGACATGTGCATTCGTTTTCGTCCGAATGCATTTTCGGCCGAATTTCGGGTATTTTCATTATCGTTTTAACAAACGTTAACGAAAGCACAGAAGCCGAAATCCGAAAGATCCGACATAAACAACTGCTTTATTTTCGTTGTGACAACAGTTCGATATAGATAGGAGATTCGACATGACACTGACAATAACAATCTGTGTCTATCGAACCTGTGGTCGAATGTGCCTAACCTTAAAGTGGGGTTCCACCCACGATTTTTTTTTTTTTAATTCAGCAGCTACAAACACTGTAGCTGCTGACTTTTAATAAGGACACTTACCTGTCCTGGTCGCCCGCGAAGTCGGTCCCCCGAGGCCGATCCCTCGATCCTGGCAGGTCCCGGCGCCGCCATCCTCACTAAGGGAAACAGGCAGTGGAGCTTTGCGGCTTCACTGCCCGTTTCCTACTGCGCATGCGCGAGCCGCGCAGCGCTTTGTGAATGGGCGGCTGCACTCTGGGATACACACAGTTCCCAGAAGGCAGCGCGCCCAATTCACCAGAAGACACCGCGAGTAGGACGAGGAAGAAGACCTGCCGAGGACTAGGAAGAGGCAGATTAGGAACTTCCCCATAGCAACCGCCTGTTCTGGTAAGTAAAAATTTACATTTTTTTCTATTCTTTTGTAGGATTTTCTTGTTTTTTTTTTTTTATGGTGGAACTCCACTTTAACTCTCTTAGTCCAAGATTATTCTACATAGAGAGAAAAGATTCGACATTATAGAGACAAGAAGATTCGACGAAACAGCTAAAAACATACGATCGCAGCGAGCGGACATTTATGGTCAAATGCTCTGCCCATAGGCTATAGAAGAATTCTAATGTTACTAGTAATAATAATTAAAGCGGAGGATCACCGGGAATTTTTTTTTTTTAATGCCAGCAGCTACAAATACAGCAGCTGCTGACTTTAAAAAAATGGACACTTACCTGTCCAGGTCGCCCGCGACGTCGACAGCCGAAGCCGAGCTACTGCTCGGTGAGGGAATCGGGAAGTGAATCGCTGCGGCTTCACTGCCCGGTTCCCTACTGCGCATGTGCGAGTCCTAACAGGTCCCACTGTGTCCTGGGAGCCGAGTGCTTCCCAGAACACAGCGGGGGGGGGGGGGGTGACGCGAAGGGGCTGGACTCCCGCGGAAGTCTATACCCGGAAGTGGTGCAAATACCTGTTTTATACAGGTATCTGCACCCCCTCCCCCCTGAAAGGTGTCAAATGTGACACCGGAGGGGAGGAGGGTTCTGAAAAGTGGAGGTTCCATTTTGGGCGAACCTCCGCTTTAATAAATATAATTATTACTAGTGATACAACATTAGAATTCTACTATAGCTTGCAGGTGGAACATTCGACTGAAAATGTACAGCATCGTACAGTTTAGCTGCTTCGTCAAATCTTATTAGAACATTCGACAGACACCATAAGCCTTCAATGACAAGAAGAAGACAAGGAGAGAGGCGCCTCTAAGTGCAATAGTGTAACAAGTTTTTAATAGTAGATACAAATACACTCACATTTAGGTGAATTAACATAGGCGTTTAAAATGTCAGGATGACGATCATCAGCAGCAGGTCGCAGGGGGTTCTCAGCTCTGCGTAGAGAACTTCAATGACAAATTCGACCTTAATTATTTCGGATTTTCGGACAAATGCATTTTTAACAAAAAACAAAATTAATAAAAATGAATTTCGGGAGTAACTAAATTAATAAATTTTTCAGACGAAAACGAAATTCCAAAATGAAATATTTCTATTGGTCATACCTAAATCCAGTGTTATCGTTTGCCTTTGTCTGCTACCAGGATGTGTCAGGATCCAATAATGCTGGCTTATAAATATGTGTGTTCCCTTGGCCAACCATTAGGTTTATTGCCAGTGGTGCAAGCTGAGAGAGGACCTAAAAATGTGGGTGTGACCTTAGGAAGCTCTCTTAGCCACATAACACCCATCTGGGGGAGGGTGCATTTTGGATGTCTCATCCTCCTAGGCCTGCCGCCTGCTGCCTAGGAAGGGCTTAGGAGACTAGCCCAGAGTCTGAAGACTAGGCTCACACTAGATGTGGTCTTCACAGGTGGAGGGGAGCTGCCCTAAACAAGGTGAACAATGGGAGAATGTTTGCAGGGATAGCTTGGACCTTGTCTGAAGTATGGTTTCCTACCTGAGTATGGTGTTATCCCTGAGAGCCTATTACTACTTCACCTATTCTACAGCCAGGTTAAACTCACAGGATGTGAGCTTAAAGGTTCTATATCTGTAAAGTCTGAATATTGTTGCACATGTTTCACTTTTTGGTCTAACCACTCTAGTTATCTGTGACCTCAGAGTTATGTTGTGCCCTAAACTTCTCTCTCTCAAAACGTGTTGCATAAACTCTGTGAAAGTCAATCTGTTGGTCACCACTGGTGGGCTGGTATATGGTATAGGTAAACTATGGAACTGTTTTACCCTAGACAGGCTAGGAGGACTCGATATAACCTTTGGGGGTGAGCACTACACAAGTTAGTTGTGTTTAAATGCGCTAGCATAAGTTACCTACAGCTATTGTGGAACCAAACCTTTTTTCTAAAATATATAGCTGGGGGGGGGGGGGGTCTTTTGCAAAAAGAAATATTGTTTTAGCTACCTAGATGGCAACAACCTGTAATGAAAGCATTCAATTTATCTTCATTTCGTTTTTTAAGAGGCAGTATGGGTATAGTAAATAGGGAGACAGAAATTGCCGAGCAGATACAGAAACGTGTTCTGTGTGGATGCAGACGGAGAGCTGGTCAGGAGAAAATTTGGGGGCCAGCGGAAGAAAGAGAGAGGATCCTGAATACTGAACAGGTGCCGAGTGATCCAGAACCCCCCCCCCCCAGATCCCGCCCCCCCCCCCTATGTGAATTGGTAAGGGGTACATTGTACCCCTACCATTTCACAAAGAAAGTGTAAAAAAATGTAAAAAAAAACACAGAGGGGGCGGACCTGATGGGGGAACTTCCTTCACTGTGTAATTCATGAATAGACTCGCCCCTTCTCATGTCCAGCATCTGGTCCGCTTAGCCTTACACCTAGTCATTGGCTGAGCGGACCTGATGGGGAACTTTAGAAGTGGCGGGTCTATACATTTAATAGACTGCGGAGGAAGTTCCCCATCAGGTCCGCTCAGGCTCAGCCAATGACGGACAGCGCTGGATATCGGATCGCCGCGGGACGCTGGATTTCATCTCTGGAATGTTTTTTTTATTATTTATTTTTTATTTTTTAATAAAGGACTTTTCCAAGGTGTTTGTGTGTTTTTTTTTTTTTTTGTTTTTTTTTTTTTACACTTTCTTCGTGAAATGGTAGGGGTACGATGTACCCCTTACCAATTCACATAGGAGGGGGCCGGGATCTGGGGGTCCCCTTTGTTAAAGGGGTCTTCCAGATTCCGATAAGCCCCCCGCCCGCAGACCCCCACAACCACCGGGCAAGGGTTGTGGGGATGAGGCCCTTGTCCCCATCAACATGGGGACATCCTCCCCATCTTGAGGGCATGTGGCCTGGTACGGTTCAGGACGGAGGGGGGCCGCTCTCTCGTCCCCCCCACTTTTCCTGCGGCCTGCCAGGTTGCGTGCTTGGATAAGGGTTTGGTATGGATTTTTGGGGGGACTCCATGCCATTTTTTTTAAAATTTGGGGTGGAGTTCCCCTTAAAATCCATGCCAGATCTGAAGGGCCTGGTATGGATATTTGGGGGGAACCGCACGCATTTTTTTTTAAATTTGCGGCGGGGTTCCCCTTAATATCTATTATCGTTTTTTTTATCAATTACTTTTCTATTGTCGGGAGCCGACAATTCATTAAAAGCCGCGAGTGAGTTTTAAATTACTTTTTTTCCTTCAAAAATGACATTTTGTGCAGGGACAGTTCCTAGCACGGGAAACAAGCACCACTTCACATGCATATCATACACACCCCCCAGGTACAAAATTTTAAGGGAAATTTCACTTTTATTTTTTCATTTTAAGCATTATTAAAATCACTGCTCCCGTAAAAACGTAAATTTTTAAAACTTATTTTTGCATTGATACCCTGGGGCAGAACCCGGGTCCCCAAACACTTTTTAGGACAATAACTTGCATATAAGCCTTTATAATTAGCACTTTAGATTTTGAACGTTCGAGTCCATTGTATTTAATAGGGTTCTAACGTTCACGCGAACATTCTGTCTGTTCGCAGGTTCTGGTGCGAACCGAACAGGGGGGTGTTCGGCTCATCCCTGCACATAGACAAAACAAATCGCCCTACATACGTTTTACATGTATATCTGCTGTCTTCAGCTTTATATATTCTTTAGAAAGTTCAGATCATGTTAGGAGATTTTCTCTTCCTGCTCAGCACTGCAATGAAGCCTGGGTATACAGCCAAGACAGCTGATTGGAGGAAAGGCACACACCCTCATAGGTAGAGACTTTCAGAGCAGTTCGCACCCTCCCCAACACAAAATTCAGGCTGCTTTTATCTCAGTTGATGGAGAACTTGTCAGACGTTATCAGACTGAAAACAGAAGAATGGAACAGAAGAAACACATGGGACTCAGTGCTTTAAAGAAAGATACGAGAGATAAGAAAACAATGCAGATATATGTGCCCAGCTCAAGTTTCATGAATCGGGGTTACATCCACTTTAATTAAGGAGTGGACCAGGAGGAGGAGGAATGTGGATCTGATGCCTGAGCAGGAGGCGAATGTTACAGGTATATGAGACTCTGCAGTGGGGTCTAAAGTGGAGGTGAGTAGACATGTGCAAAAGGAAAAAATTAGTTTTGTTTTGTTTTGTTTCGTTTTAATTCGTTAATTAATTAATTTCGTTTAGTTAGATTCGTTAAATTTGTTTTCGGATTTTGTTTCGTTTTCAACCAAATTCGAAAAATCGGTCGCATTCGAAAATATTTCAACCGAATTTGAAAATATTTCTACCGGATTCTAAATTATTTCAACATGATTCGAAATTATTTCAACCGCATTCGAAAAAATTTCAACCGGATTCGATAATATTTCAATCGGATTTTTTTGCAGATTACTATTTATTTCCATCAGATCTCCTGCATCTATTTCATTTTTTTGCAGATCTCCTGCAGACTATTAGCATCTATTTCATTTTTCTTTTATTTTTCTTTTTTTGCATTAGAGCAGCCATTTCCTTTATTTCAGCAGATCTCCTGCAGACTATTAGCATCTATTTCATTTTTTTACAGATCTCCTGCAGACTATTAGTAATCTGCAAAAAAAAAATAAAAAATGAAATAGATGCTAATAGTCTCCAGGAGATCTGCAAAAAAAATTAAATAGAAGCTAATAGTCTGCAGGAGATCTTATGGAAACAAATAGTAATCTGCAAAAAAAATTAAAATTAAATAGATAGTATCTATATTCTATTCTGTTGTTCTATTGTTTTTCTAGTCTAGTTTCTATTTCTATTCTAATATTTTCTAATTGGAATTCGAAAAATCGGTCGCATTCTAAAATATTTCAACCAAATTCGAAAATATTTCTACCGGATTCGATAATATTTCATACGCATTCGTTAATATTTCAATTAAATTCGATAATATTTCAACCGGATTCTAAATTATTCCAACCGAATAGAAAAGACCATGTTCCGACATTCGAATTTCGTATAGAATGAATTCAAATTCCAATTAGAAAAGATTAGAATAGAAATAGAAAATAGACTAGAAATAGACTAGACTAGGGAAATGGCTGCTAATAGTTTGCAGATCTGATGAGAAAATGAAATAGATACTAATAGTCTGCAGGAGATCTGCAAAAAAATTATATAAATGCTAATAGTCTGCCGGAGATCGGATGGAAATAAATAGTAATCTGCAAAAAAAAAGGAAATAGATGCTAATAGTCTGCAGGATATCTGCTGAAATAAAGGAAATGGCTGCTCTAATGCAAAAAAGAAAAAGAAAAGAAAAATGAAATAGATGCTAATAGTCTGCAGGAGATCTGCAAAAAAAATGAAATAGATGTTAATATACTGCAGGAGATCTGATGGAAATAAATAGTAATCTGCAAAAAATCTGATTGAAATATTATCGATACAGGCATACAAAGACCTCAGGGATGTATTTATAAAAAATTTGCAGAGCGATTCACCCTGTGAAAGTGCATGTGCATTCATTCTGTGTGAATTGGGCCAATAAACAAATGTTATTAGGCTATTTCCTGTGATGTTGGAATGTTTCTTGTTGATTTAAAATGGAAAACATCGCATTAGGCCACTAGATGGGGCTAAGAATTATAAGTATTTACTATGATGCTCAGCGTCATCTAGTGGCCATTGGCTGTATATATAAATAAATGAATAAGGATAATACTGGGCTGTTTTTTGCCAAAAGAACAGGTTAGCTGAAAGGTGCTTCAATAAACCTCTGGAGCCATTTAAAGCCCGTGGCACTTTTAAAGATGACCTTTTCACTAAATAGGCAACCTTTTGCAGAAATCTCTCAACTTTTACCTACATTTCAGAGAAATTAAGATTCCCCTTTCCACTCATTGCTAGCAATAATAGCTTTAAGATAAAGATCCACTTTGTCTCTGAGTAGGTAGAACAAACATCTCTGCTCTCATTGCTATTGAAATTGATTACAATGCAAAACTGTACATCAGCAATGTTACATAGGCTAGATTAATACTGTACATTAGGCATCTTTAAAAAGGTAAAGGAATACTGCCTGTATCATTAAATGCATCTGGGAATATCAAATGTAAATATATTTCAAATGTTGGCGCTATCAATTATAATGTGAGCTTGCAAAGACATGAATACCAACACAGGAGAAAGGAAAATGTACTTTACATTGAACCACCTGGACAATTTATCCTGATTAAAGTCAATATCGTTTATACGACATGGTACATCATAGGACATTAGCAATGGCTACTTTTATAGGAATACCATTTCTGTCTGCATTTTGTGTGTCTCTAGATTAAACACACTCATTATTCAGCTTGTGCTGACTGTAGTTAAAGCCCAATTCTAGGCATTTCTTTGTAAAGATGGAGCCCTGTCAGTGTTTAAAAAAAAAAACAGGTCTGGCTCACCTCCTCTATGCCCAGTTTCATTCCACCCAAATGACTGAAAGCATACTGTGAGTGAAGGGTGTCAAGGACTCACTCTTATGCCTTGTACACACGATCGGAATTTTCCAATGAAAAAAGTCAGACTGAGTTTTTTCATCGGAAATTCTGACCGTGTGTGGGCCCCATCAGACTTTTTCCGTCGGAGTTTAGAGATAGAACATGTTTTATTTTTTTCCTATGGAAAAAAATCCTTTGGAAAATTCTGATTGTCCGTGTGGAACTCCGTCAGCAAAAAATTTATGCATGCTCAGAATCAAGTCGACGCATGCTCGGAAGCATTGAACTTAATTTTTCTCGGCTCGTCTTAGTGTTGTACGTCACCGCGTTCTTGACGGTCGGAATTTTGTCTGACAGTGTGTATGCAAGACTGATAGAAGACAGCTTGAACGGAATTCCGACGGAAAAGTCCATTGGATTTTATCCCATCGGAAATTCCAATCGTGTGTACAGGGCATTAGGATGCACTCACACTGGCAGTACTTGTGACAGACTCAAGTGGGACAGGGGCATTTGGAGGGCACTGCAGGGTAACCTCTTGCGTGGCGTGTGCCTTGGGGACCTTAACCACTTGCCGACTGGCTAATGCTAAAATACGTCGGCAGAATGGCACAGCTGCGCAAAGCAACGTACCTGTATGTCGCTTTGAATTTGCCGCCGTGCGGGCGCGCGGGACCCACGGACTCGATGTCCGCCTGTGTCCCGCGATCGTGTCACGGAGTTGCAGAATGGGGAGATGCCTATGTAAACAAGGCATTTCCTTGTTCTGCCTAGTGACAGGACAGTGATCTACTGCTCCCTGTCATCGGGAGCAATGATCTCTGTCGTGTCACTTGTAGCCCAGCCCCCCCACAGTTAGAATCACTCCCTAAGACACACTTAACCCCTTGATCACCCCCTGGTGTTTAACCCCTTCCCTGCCAGTGTCATTTACACAGTAATCAGTATATTTTTATAGCACTGGTCGCTGTATAAATGACAATGGTCCCAAAATAGTGTCAAAAGTGTCCAATGTGTCCGCCATAATGTCGCAGTCATGATAAAAATCGCTGATCGCCGCCATTACTAATAATAATAAAAAATAATAGTAAAAAGTTAACTTTCTTGGATCATGGTCAATGAAAAATTGACCAGCATCCTTAAAGATAAACAGACCAGATTTGACAGGGTACGATCCCCTTGGATTAAATACCTTCCAGCCCCATAATCTCTGGATTTGGATATTGGGGAAATTTGGACCGTAAGAAATCACTCCTGTTTTGATATACTAGCCTTAATACTTCTCCTTTTATATATCCTTCCCTTTCTCCTCCTTTTCTTCCTTATTTTGATTAATTTTATTCTGATTTATTTCCTCTTCAGGATGTATGAATATTTCTGTATTGAAATATTATTTGTATACCAACAAATATTTTTAAACTTTTGAATAAAAATCTATTGAATTAAAAAAAAAAATAATAATAATAAAAATGCCATAAAACTATCCCCTATATTGTAGAAGCTATAACTTTTGCGCAAACCAATCAATATACACTTATTGCGACTTTTTTTTTACCAAAAATATGTAGAAGAGGACATATTGACCTAAACTGAGGAACAAATTTGCTTTTTTATATATTTTTTGGGGATATTTATTATAGCAAAAAGTAAAAAATATAGCTTTTTTTTCAAAATTGTTGCTGTTTTTGTGTTTATAGCGCAAAAAACCCCCCCAGAGGTGATCAAATATCACCAACAGAAAGCTCCATTTGTGGGAAAAAAAGGACATCAATTTTGTTTCGGTGCAACGTCGTACGACCGCACAATTGTCAGTTAAAGCGACGCAGTGCTGAATCACAAAAAGTGCTCTGGTCAGGAAGGGGGTAAATTCTTCCGGGGCTGAAGTGGTTAAGAGTGGTTTTGCTTCAGATTCGGGTCCATGTCTCCCTGACACACAGACTCTGTGAACTTGGGGACTGGATACAGATTTGTGGCCTCTCTGCCCAAACCAGCATTGATCACTTCAACCCCCCTCCTAGACTCAGACTCTGAAGCCAAACATTATAATCAACTTCAAACAACCTTATGCTGGTGTCTCCTGCTGTTATGTGCAATCTGTTTATTAAGGTATCTTTCTCTCGTTGTATACCTTCCCGTTGTATTAAGTCACCTATTGTTTCTGTCCGTCTGCTAGTATTGTGTCCACATCACCTCATTACCAAACTACTGTGAGATGTTTATGATTATGTTAGATTACTGTTTAATTAGATCACTGTTAGCTGTTAGTTGCTAGCTGTTGATTAGCCCTCTGTTTATGTTTGCTGTTCATTAGATGTACTGATGATATTACTATTTACAGTTTGCATTGTTTAGGATAATATGACCAAGCTCCTACCTGATTTTGTGTGGTATATATTCTGTATGACCTTTCAATAAGGAGTTCCAGTTTGCACCTAAGCTAGTGTCATCTAGTTCTTGGGTGCAATGCTCAGCTATAATACCTTGTTCCTGGTTCCAGAGAGGAGGAAGCTGTATCTTGGGGGAAGCACCCAGGCGGGGGTGCAAGGCGGTCTATCAGTACCATTCCCAGGTACAGTTCATCCCCATGGTCCAGTTCGTTTGTGTACTGTGATTTCTCCGAACCGTGCCCAGAACAATTAAGCGTACCGTGCCTGGGACCACCTGGAGGAGTCTGAAAAGGTTTGTTTCAGTGCAAGTGCAAATTGAGCCTGAGCACAGAAGCAGGGATCACTTTGGTCTGGATGATGTAAGTGTGCCTGGTAGCACTTATTTTAAAGTACATTGTAGACTAGCAGGGGAGAGGGGAGGGGGAACATTTGAACTCCAGCATGGTTTAACCATGGCCAATGTAAATGAACCCTTATTTTTTTATCTCCTTGTCTAATGGCTCAATTTTTCAGGCTCAGTCATAGTTACATATGACTAAACACGTGTTTAGGGTGAAACGCATCAGAGAGGAAAGGGGTGTAACTTCCACTGTGCATCTCTGGAAGAATAAAGTGTTATAAAAATGCTGACATCACCAGAACAGAATATCAAGCTTTGTCCCCATAGACTTTTTATTGGGTTTGTGAACTTTGCAGCAATAAGCAAACCCAGGCAGATAAAATCATCCTTTCTATACTTTCATAGTGGAAGTGCTTTTTAAGAATGAGGAGATTTCACACAGCTTATCAACTGCCAACAGCATGTACCCACTAGATTTCCTCCCCACACCCATCATCTCCCATCACCCAGTCCAAAGAAGGGTTCCACTTGAACATAAGTTTCAACTTTCAGGCCCTGAAATAGCCCAACACTGGAATAGAATTGCTTTGAAAATACATGACCTCCTTTGATGCCTGAATCCCCCCACAGAACACTGAAAAAGCACTCCAACCTAAGCATCTACAATATCGCAATGAACCAAGATAATTGTGCTGTCTTAGGCCCCTTTCACACTGGGGCGGGCAGGTGCGGTGGCGGTATAGCAGCGCGATTTTCAGCGCTGCTATACTGTCGTTCTTACCGCGGTATGCGGTCGCTAGGGGGGTTAATTTAACCCCCGCTAGCGGCCGAAAAAGGGTAAATACCACCCGCAAACCGCGGCTATTGCCGCGGTTTGCGGGCGCTATTACCGCGCTGTCCCATTGATTTCAATGGGAGACCGCGGTAAAGGAGCGGTGAACACACCGCTCCTTTACCGCTGTAAAGAAGCGGCTAGCAGGACTTTTGGAGCGGTCCTGCTAGCGCACCGCTTCAGTGTGAAAGCCTTCGGGCTTTCACATTGAAGGCACAGGGCAGGATTTTTTCATGCGGTATAACAGCGCTATTATTAGCGCTAAACCGCATGAAAAATGCCCCAGTGTGAAAGGGGCCTTAGGTGACTCCTAGGGTTAACTTGAGATGAGCTTTCCTTCTCACTTGTCTTTAACTGTTTGATGATGGCTGCATGAAAGTGCTCCTGTATCTCCATAGGGGAGCCTTTTTCAACATAGAGGAACTTCTGCTAATAATTACTATATCCTGCTCCCAATGAGTGGGTGCTATGTGTTAAAATTATAGTTGTCTGAGAAATAGTTTGGCTCAGAAGGATTGTGTTCAAATTATACTTCTGTTTCATTTCAGCTTGTTGCATAATTTTCCCCCTGACGTTGGGTGTCGCTGTCACCACTGGTCAGGATTGGAAAGGCAACAGGCTGGATGCATTGGGTATCTCTTTCCCAGAAGCAGCCCAGGGGGCGTGGTAAACCCGCTGTGCATTCTGGGAGGGGGTACTTAAGGGACAGACACCATTTTGTGGGGTCGTTCGTTCATGGTGGACGCCTCCCGATCCTGACCGGAGGGCCCTCCTGGCCTCAGGGATGCACTGGCAGTTTTCTGCCTCTGGGCCACGTTGGCCTGAGGCTCCGTTGCTGAGATGTAGGCCCAGAAGTCACTGGGGGCCTACTGATCCAGGGGATGATCCTGTGTCGCCTTGCCTGCGGGAAGGGACCAAACAATTGGGGACTCAATTGGAGGATGTATCCGGATTAAAATCTACCTCACAGTGCTGCCGGAACAGCTGAAAGATCCTGGCACTGAGAGCTGTGTTCTTTTCATCAGAAGGTAACCCAGAGAGTGGTTGCACAAGTCTGTGGCAGACACTATTGAGCAAATTCTGTTTTTCATAAGTCTGTGGCAGAGACTATCTGTGATCGAGCTACGCACCGGTTGCTAGGCCGGTGAGAGTGGGCATATCCGGTGGTTGCTGAGTCCAGCGTGGAGACAGTTGTTCCTCTGGACCTAAGAAAATACCTGTGATCCGCCCCATCCATTCACCCCCCTCTGTTGGAAACTAATCAATAAAACCCCTTGAAGGAGACTTTGTGTTGGTGTAAACTTTCTTCTGGACAACTCTTCGAAGAGAACCCCTGAGACGAGTGTATGGAACAGTAAGGTAACGGCAGGCCCAAAATAAAATCAGCAGCTCCTACGAGGGTATCGCTACACACAGCTCACAGTATATAAGCGTAATGTTAACTGGGAAGAATGTTCCTTACAGATAGCTAAAAATATCATTGATTTCTTATCTGAAAGGCAGGAATTGCTCATTGCTTATGTAACCCCTAGCAATCTCTGGAGGAAACCTAGGGTTCCATGGAACCCTGGTTGAGAAAGGCTGCCTTAGGGTCATGTCACAACAACTTTCTAAAGACAGCATTGGTTAACAGACTGCTCAGCTGGTCCTACAATGTTGCTCCATCACTGGCTGAATTACTGCACAATGTTTCTTGTAAGCAGGTTGAGTTTAATGCTGCCCCAGCCGGGAGGGTTAGAGTTAACATGCTTGCCGGGTCTTCTTTCGGTCTGTCCCACTGTGCTGTTTAAAACACTGTATTGTGCTGTATAAAAATGGGACAGGGGTTGGATTTGGGGGCCAGCATACTACAGGACATGTTGCCGTTACCGGAGTCCGTCCATACAGCCTACTGCCTAAGCCAAAGCCCCTGTCAATAGAGCCTTCCAAAGAGCCGGGACCACCGTGAACTACAAATCACCCGGAATCACAAGTTCTGGAGCTCTACCATAATGGACTTTATCCTGTGCAGGTATGCTGGGGTAGCTACAAATCCTGAGTTAGGGATTAGGAAAGATAGGGGAAAGTCTGGTACTGTTGTTATCTGGAATGACTACGTTTTTCAGTAAAGCTTTTGAAACGTTGTCCTTGCCTGGTCTAAGGCTACTAATGGGGTGTAATGCAAATAACTGGCACACATAGTTCACAGATATGTCTGTTAAACACACTAGGGTATGAAGACAGCAGTATACAATGTGAAGACACATGTTGTTACCAAGGGTAATGAGGGTTTCACATGCAGCCTGTCGTAAGTGTGTACATGTGACAGGTGAGATAGCCTCACCCAGGAACAGTTGTTGTCGGCACTCTCTCAGTGAACAATGCGTCTCCCACAGCAACAGGAGCAGACCTGTACTACAGAGGTCCTCAGCCTGTGCACAGGTACGGAAGAAGAAGAGTTAAGCAAGTGCGCACATGGAGTCCACGCTAGGCGCACTGCGGTGCCCCATTCCATAACTAAGAGTGAGGTAACGGAAATACGCTGGACAGGTGGATAGGGCATTGGCTCAGCGTGTCCCTCCTAAATTCAACAGTGCATGTGGCGGTGATTATTAACATGAGGAGAGTTGAGAGAGAGACCAGTCACAAGCCAAAATACCCCATGTGCAAAGCAGGGACCCTATGCAAGGTTCCTAGCTTAGCTCAGAAGAATCCACCCAGGGTAGGCCTCCTATGTGACCCTTGCTTGGCACCCAACCAGGAGGGGAACGTGGAGGAGGTACCCATCTACCCATACATGCTCACAAGTGAGTAGGATGCAGTGGAGCAACAAACTGACTGGTTGGACTAGAAAGGGTTGTGATCTCTCTTTAGAGATCCTGCCGCAAATGTTGCCACCAGCTACAGAACTGACATTGTGACGTAGCCATTAGACAGAACAATGGCAGGCTCAACTTTGGGTGGGCTTAGTCTTATTGCAGATGTGGGCTAAGTGCCCAGGATGACTTTTCAGTACTTCTACAGATGGTACAACAAATAGAAACTTGTCTGCCCATTTAAATGTCTTTAAAACCACTTCTGTCCCTCTATTGAAACCCATTGCAAAACATCCCACTTGGTTTCCTCTTGTGGTTTTATTGACAGGCTGTTTATGCTGTTCCTCAGATAGATAGCTAACATGATTTGGTTTGTTTTGAGTATCAAAAGCATAACCACAATCCTACCAGAATCAATTCCGCTGCTAGAAGTTACCACAGAGAACTGTGTGCGTGTGTACGGCGCTCTCCTGAGTTCAACTAGGGAACGGATGTCAGTGTGCAATGCACAGCAAATCTTATTAGGAGGCTCACGAAATTCCTAAGTAGGTGTGATCAATGCGATAATGTCTGAAAATTGCTGCATCCTATGAGTGCTAGATGTACAGCATTAGCATTGATCGCTAAAGAATTGAAAGCTGTTCAGTTTGCATTGCCTCTCAATACATACAATGTAAAGTGTGTACATATATATATATATATATATATATATATATATATATATATATACGAGTCTGAGTGCACGCGGGTCTGCAAGTACCTGCATATTGTCTTGTTAAGTACCTGTGTATTGTCTTGTTGAGTACCTCTGTATTGGCTTGTTGAGTATTAGTGTCAGGAAGCTAGTTGTTAGGTAATTTGAACAGAGTATAATCCCCAATCCTCATTAAATTAGTAGGTACGCTGCCCGGTGGGTGTGGAGATGCGACTCGTTGTACATCTTGCGGCATGTATGCATTCCTTGATCATCCGATCAAGGGCGAATACTGCTGTGCAAAATGTAAGCACATTGTTTCCTGGAAGCCCAGGTTCTGAATCTGGGGAAGCAACTGTCAGCACTGAGAAGACCCTCCATACTAAAGGAGAGCCAGGAAAGTACATGGCAGGGTCCAGCACAGAGGTGGGTGGAGACAAAGAGATGTAGGCACTAGGAAAGAGTAGATGGGTGACAGTAAGGAAGGGTAGAGGGGGAAGTGCCAGGGAGGCCGATCCAGGGCTGGTGCATCCCAATAAGTACGCTCCATTAAATGACATTGGTGAAACCAGTCAGGGACCAGCACTGCTGGAGCTGAGGGACTCTTCTAGCTGCCGGGGGAAGAACTCCTCCAGTGAGAGTGGGGGGGAAGCGAAGGGAAAGGAAAGACAGATTCTGGTGGTAGGGGACTCAATTCTTAGAAGGACAGAGAGGGCAATCTGTAACAAAGACCTGAAGCGCCGAACTGTATGTTGTCTCCCGGCCGTTAGGTTCGGCACATCACGGATCTGGTGGAGAGATTACTGGGAGGGTCTGGGGAAGACCCGGCTGTAATGGTGCACGTTGTCACCAATGAAAAAGTCAGAGGTAGATGGAGTGTCCTAAAGAACGATTTTAGGGACTTGGGAGCTAAATTGAGGAAAAGGACCTTTAAGGTAGTATTCTCAGGAATACTACCGGTACCTTGAGCCACACCAGAAAGGCAGAGGGAGATTAGGGAAGTAAACAAGTGGCTGAGGAGCTGGTGTAGTAAGGAGGGGTTTGGGTTCCTGGAAGACTGAGCCAATTTCTCAGTCGGTCACCAGTACTATAGAAGGGACGGACTGCACCTAAATGAGGAGGGTGCAGATTTGCTGGGAGTGAAGATGGCCGAAAAGTTAGACGGGTTTTTAAACAAGGCAAGGGGGAAGGGCCCAGAGGTAGAGATAGTCAGCGCGGAACATATTCCAGAGGGTAGTATTGAGGGCATTAGTGGTAGGTTGACTAAAGCACATAAACCCAAGGTAAGTATAGTAACAAGTCCTAGTTGCAATCTCGGAACACCCAATAAGAGGATAGTATGCGACCAGTTTAAACTGTGTGGCATGTTCACCAATGCCAGGAGCCTGGCGGGCAAGATGGGTGAAGTAGAGATACTGTTGTACGAGGAGGATTTGGATTTTGTGGGAATTTCAGAGACCTGGTTCAACAGCTCTCATGATTGGCTGGCAACCATTCAAGGGTATACCCTTTATCGCAGGTATAGAGAGGGTAAAAAAGGGGGCAGGGTATGCCTATATATCAAGAATAATGTACAAGTGAATGTGAGAGATGAAATCCCTAAGAGAGCTAGGGAGGAGGTGGGATCCTTATGGGTAGAGCTCCAAAGGAATGAAGGGGGGCTAAGGGGAAAATAATACTGGGAGTATGCTATAGGCCCCCTAACCTGAGGGAGGAGGGGGAGACGGGTCTCCTATCACAAGTTGGATTAGCAGCAAGGATGGAAAGTGTTATCATAATGGGGGGATTTTAATTATCCAGATATAGACTGGGTGGAGGGAACCACGCATTTGTCTAAGGCTCGCCAGTTCCTAAATGTCTTGCAGGACAATTTCATGATTCAGATGTAGACGCACCAACTAGAAATAAAGTGTTACTGGATCTACTGATTACCAACAATACAGACCTGATCAAGGATGTGGAAATATGCGGCAATTTAGGAAACAGCGATCACCGGTCAATTTGCTTCAGTATAAATTACACAAATAGGAAACATAAGGGGAATACAAAGACACTGAATTTCAAAAGAGCCAACTTCCCTAAACTACGAACCTTGCCAGAAGGCATGAATTGGGATAAAATCTTAGGAACACGGAGGAGAGATGGGTTTGTTTTTAGAGCATATTAAATAAGAGCATTAGCGAATGCATCCCATTGGGAAATAAATGTAAAAGAGCAAATAAAAGTCCAGGATGGCTTGACTCCAATGTAAAAATGTATATAAAAAGAGAAAGGAGAAGGCCTTCAAAAAATACAAGGTTGAAGGATCATCATCAGCATTCAGACTTTATAAAGAATGCAACAACAAAATGTAAGGGTGCAAGTAGGGCGGCTAAGATAGAACACAAAAGACACATAGAGGAGGAGAGCAAAAAATTATCCCAATAAATTCTTTAAGTATATAAACAGTAAAAAAGGGATGACAGACCATATTGGCCCAATAAAGAATGAGTAAGGACATCTGGTTACAAAGTATGGGGAGATGGTGAAGGTATTACATTTATTCTTCTCCTCAGTCTTCACAAGGGAATCGGGGGGCTTCAGTAACCAAAACTGCAGTGTTTATCCTCATGACACATCACAGGAAGCACCTCCATGGTTAACAGAGGACAGAATTAAAATTAGACTTGAGAAACTTAACATTAATAAATCACCGGACCAGATGGCTTGCATCCTAGGGTACTTAGGGAACTCAGTCAGGTAATTGCCAGACCATTGTTCCTAATTTTTACTGACAGTCTACTGACTGGAATGGTACCGGCTGATTGGAGAAAAGCCAATGTAGCACCAACATTTAAAAATGGGGCAAAATACATCCCTGGGAATTACAGACCAGTTAGCCTAACATCAATAGTATGCAAGCAAATATAAAAAGAGGAAACCCCCGCGCTAGCTGGGTATTAGACTAGTGGGAGGGAGGTGGGGGAAGGAAAAAAGAACCGGGATGGGGCACTGCAGCAGTTACCGGGGAGTCTGATCCAAACAAACAAGATGAGTAAATAAAAGAAAGGTGATGGTTGCTGTGTTGTGATTAAACTAGTGAAGGAATGGTGAGAGGGAAGATCTAGAGGGAAAAATGGTCTGATGGTGAAGTCTGGAGAAGGCCAATCAGATGCAGTGAACGTGATAACAACTAATGTGTGACATAGATAATAGGAGCATGTGCTGAATAAATATAAACATATATCAAAGTTTAAAAAAGTGTATCACTCAAGGTAATGGATGAATGGACCTGCATAAGTGGCAAATCAGGCCAAACAATACGTCTCTATGCAAGAGAAAAAGCACACAAAAAAATATAAAGATATATGTGACAAAAAACCATCAAACAGTGAAGTCCTCCAAAAAATCACTATAAATCATATAAAAAAAATCCAGTGTATAGCAAGGTCCAATGTATACCAAGTCCCGACACCCGTGAAATACTTAAAGGAAAGGACTTCAGTTCAAATCCACCCAGTGCTCACAAGCAGCTTACCTCCCTGCTGGGAAGAGACAGCAAAGACTGGGACTCTTTAGTATGGACAGCGATGCAGTGACCTTGCGTGGAAGTATGATCTCACTCACATGAATATATAGAGGTACACAAACGAAAAAAGGGATTAATGGCGTAATTCTGTGGGTCCAGCAAACAGGTGATCAAAGATGTAATCTCACACTCACATGGAATAAGTGAGCGTGGGCATCAATCCTACGAACACCGCGCTTGTATAGATTGCAGGCTGTGATGATAACAGTCATGCGATCCTCAGGTTCGCGGCATCCACAGAGTATCAATAGGACATGTGTAAAAAGAATAAAGTGCGCATAGTATAGGTCTGTACCACTGGGGCATTTTTTAAAACAATGTGCAAAAAACACTCACATCTCATGAAGTAGACAGAATGATAATCTCATACGAGCGCCGAGCTCGTCTCCTCTCTTACAGCTGTCGGTGTATCTAATAAAAACTTCTCTGCAGGATGTGGAAACCTTGCAAAAAGATCTGAACAAATTAATGGGGTGGGCAACTACATGACAAATGAGGTTTAATGTAGAAAAATGTAAAATAATGCGTTTGGGTGGCAAAAATATGAATGCAATCTATACACTTGGGGGAGAACCTCTGGGGGAATCTAGGATGGAAAAAGACCTGGGGGTCCTAGTAGATGATAGGCTCAGCAATGGCATGCAATGCCAAGCTGCTGGTAACAAAGCAAACAGAATATTGGCATGCATTAAAAAGGGGATCAACTCCAGAGATAAAACGATAATTCCCCCACTCTACAAGACTCTGGTCCGGCCGCACCTAGAGTATGCTGTCCAGTTCTGGAGGCGCTTGAGAGGGGATATGATTTCAATTTACAAATACCATACTGGTGACCCCACAATAGTGATAAAACTTTTTTGTGGAAGGGAGTTTAACAAGACACGTGGCCACTCATTAAAACTAGAAGAAAAGAGTTTTAACCTTAAACTACGTAGAGGGTTCTTTACTGTAAGGCAAGGATGGAAAATTCCCTTCCACAGGCGGTGGTCTCAGCGGGGAGCATCGATAGTTTCAAAAAACTTCTATGCCGCGTACACACGATCATGATTCACGGCGGTGAAAACACCGCCGTGAATCACGACAGGAAAAACGAGGGAACGGCTTGTTCCCCCACACACGGCCATTTTTCCCGTCATTTTTTCTCTTGGCGAGAAAAACGACCATGTGTAGGCTCCGCGGCAGTGTTTCCCTATGGGAAAACTGCCACGGAAAAAAATGACAGGAATCACGACGAGAAAAATTAGAGCATGTTCTAATTTTTCTCGTCGTGATTAATGCCGTTTTTCCCGTCGGGAAAAATGACAAAAAGCCCACAGACGATCGTTTTTCTCGTCCAAAGGAAAAAATGTAATTTTTCCCGACGGGAAAAATGATCGTGTGTACGCGGCATTAGATAAGCACCTGAACGACCACAACATACAGGGATATATAATGTAATACTGACATATAATCACACACATAGGTTGGACTCGATGGACTTGTGTCTTTTTTCAACCTCACCTACTATGTAACTATATATACACTATATTGTCAAAATATTGGGACGCCTGCCTTTGCAGGCACATGACCTTTAATGGCATCCCAGTGTTAGTCTGTAGGGTTAAATATTGAGCTGGCCCACCCTTTACAGCTTTAACTGCTTCAACTCTTCTGGAAAGGCCGTCCATAAGATTTGAGAGTGTGTCTATGGGAATGTTTGACCATTCTTCCAGAATCCCATTTGTGACGTCAGGCACTGATGTTGGACAAGAAGGCCTGGCTCGCAGTCTCTGCTCTAATTCATCCCAAAGGTGTTTTATCGGGTTGAGGTCAGGACTCTGTGCAGGCCAGTCAAGTTTCTCCACCCCAAACTCACTCATCCATGTCTTTGTGGGCATTGCTTTGTGCACTGGGGCCCTGTCATGTTGGAACAGGAAGGGGCCACCCCCAAACTGTTCCCACAAAGTTGGGAGCATGAAATTGTTCAAAATGTCTTGGTATGCTGACACTTTAAAGCCTCGTACACACGATCGGATATCCTATAGATTCTAATCCGATGGTTTTGTCCATCGGAAATCCGATGAAGCTGTCTTACATCAGTCTTGCCTACACACCATCAGTCAAAAAACCGACCATTCCAAACGCGGTGACGTAAAACACTCAGATGAGCCGAGAAAAATTAAGTTTAATGCTTCTGAGCATGCGTCGAGTTGATTCTGAGCATGCATGGGTTTTTTATCCGATGGACTTGCCCATAGACGATCGGAATTTGCTATCAGTTTTTGATCCATCGGAAAAATTTAAAACATGTTCTATTTTTTAAAACCGATGAAAAAAAGACAGATGGGTCCGATGAAAAAAGTCCATCAGACTGTTTTCATCGGTAAAACCGATCGTGTGTACAGGGCTTAAGAGTTCTCTTCACTTGAACTAAGGGGCCAAGCCCAACCCTTGAAAAACAACCCCACACATAATCCCCCTCCACCAAATGATTTGGACCAGTAGGTAAATCAAGGTCCATAAAGATATGGATGAGCGAGTTTGGGGTGGAGGAACTTGACTGGCCTCAACCCGATAGAACCCAATAGAACACCTTTGGGAGGAATTAGAGCAGAGACTGCTCTCGTCCAACATCAGTGCCTGACCTCACAAATGCGCTTCTGGAAGAATGATCAAACATTCCCATAGACACAATCCTAAAATTTGTGGACAGCCTTTCCAGAAGAGATGGCGCTGTTATAGCTGCAAAAGGTGGGCCAACATAATATTTAACCCCACAGACTGGGATACCATTTAAGTGGTTGTAAAGACAGAAGGCTTTTATCCTAATACATTTTATGCATTAATATAAAAAGCCTTCTGTGCGCAGCAGCCCCCTCAGCCTCCCTAATACTTACCTGAGCCCCTATTACTATCCAGCGATGTCCACGAGTGCCTCAGCCATTGTTTTG
Source organism: Rana muscosa (assembly GCA_029206835.1). Lineage (NCBI taxonomy): Eukaryota > Metazoa > Chordata > Amphibia > Anura > Ranidae > Rana > Rana muscosa. Next base: position 68,952,709 of record CM055117.1, on the reverse strand, counting down.
CGTGAGTCTATCTAGCAAGGTTACTTTGTGGTCTAAGCAAGGAAGCTCAGACCTCTGCAGTGTATAAATGTGCTTTTACTGAACAAAATGCTGTACATATAAAACTATTACAATATTAGTGTAGTGGGGTGTCACTTTGCAGTGTTAAAGACTATTATTATTTTGAGGAATAATCCCAGCTCCCTCCGGAGTCCACTCATGATATTACAGTAACTGTGGTTTAACTACATGGAACAATGCATTGTGGAACTTATGGTACCGGAAGAAATGGACTTCATTGCCATGGGTATCAAATAGACTTTGGTACCCACAGTGCAGCTGTACTCCCAAAGTGCATTGCATCTTCGCACAGCTTTCTGGGGGAGGTTACTTAAAGCAACGGAGGAGCTACGCTCGCTCTCTCTGGACCTCGCCCTCGATCAAGCAGGAAGCCTGTGTTGGGGCCTGCTGCCAGAGTGTCTAGGCCTGAAGCCTAAGCCTACAACCATCCGGTGGGATCACTCAGCCTAAAGAGGGATCCTCTCCCGTGTGTTCAGCCCTCGCTTCTCAGAGACCAGAGTCGTCCATCTACCTACATGCAGTGCGGCTGTGTGAGGGAACCGGAAACTGCGGGTCAAGATACCGACAGCGGGACCTGCTTGAGGGACGAGGCCTACTTTAGTGAGAGGGCACCTGACCGGAACTCATTAACTGTTGTATAGGCCTGTGACTGTTGAAGGCTCACCATCATTAGAGTAGTGCGCCATACGCCAGGTCATAGAGCATTTTGCGGTGGCCGCGTGGTTTAAAAGTTTGGCGTTTGCACCGCCAAAGAGAGTTTCACTTTCCTGAACATTGTGGAAGTTATTTACTTTCTTAACCCTTTAGATTACAAATGTTATGTGCACCAACGTTTGCTAGCGAAGACTTCTCCTACTAAAGGAACTGTACACTGAATTTAGTCAGGCCTGACTAGAACTGTTAGTGATGGTACACGGGTATAGTATTGCCCATTAGGGGGAGCTCGCGAGCATAAGGCTGTTACTTATGTAGAAAGTGTGTATTAACACTGTGTTTTACTATTGCCATAGATATATTATTGACCTTTCAGGGCCCTGCATTAGTCAACTGCAATACTGTTTAACTCTGCTATAATTTTTTATTATTGAGTAAACTTGATCTTTGATTAAGCAGAACACTGTGTGAAGTTCTCTGTTATCCTGCTGGATGAGTGGTTATACCAGGTAACAATTTTATGTGCTATTATACTGTTGTGTGGTATTATTGTGTTCCCAGCCATCAGTGGGTTCACAATTACAGTACAGACCAGTTGTGCCAAGGGAGGGTTCGAGCCAAGTTTGTGGGGTTGATAGCTAGGGTACAGGCCCGAAACAAAACCAGCAGCTCTCTTAACTGGGGGTAGTGCTACATTAGGAATACAGTACAAGACTAACAGATATACCAAGCAAGATGTGAAAAAGTTATCTAAAACCCTGAATGGTGAGATAAAATATAAGCAGCGCTGTAAATAATCAAAGTGAAATGTCCGTTTTCACAGGCAATCTAACAAAAAATGATAATGTCCATAAACATCACCCTGTGACAAATGTGAATTGTGCACAAATACAAAAAATATCTTTAAATATTAATTGAGTATAAGTCCATATATCAAATCCATATATAAACCGAAGTAGATTGGTTACAACTTTAAATCTTCCACCACACCCAGGTGCCAGTGAATCCTCTCCCGTCAGATGCAAAACTCACCAACTCAAGTTGCCTTACACTCTCGTGTTCAGCGTGTAAACGTGTACAAAAGCCTCACTGGTAGGTATAGCAGATACTTCCAAATTCCAACCAATTTACTGCCAGACAGCTCCGCATGTAAATATAAGAAGTGCTCAAAATAGCGTGATACCGTAAAATCTGTTTATTATCACACTATAAAACTTCAAAAATTGCACTCACATGAATCTCAAAAAATAGAGCAATACACTGCACAGCAAACTCGTTCAGAGATAAATCCAAAAGCGAGCGTATTGGTCGCAGCGGACCCAAGGTGACCACTAATCGCTCACCACCGGTGAAGGAGTCAACCGGGTGCCCATCAGTTTCAGCCAACTCCAGAAAGTTCAAAGACACAGAAAGGCGACAGAGGGAAAATAATTCCTCATCAAACACCCCTGTTGTCACCTCTGAGAGACATAATACCTCCCGCTTCATGTCTAACAATGCTCAACGGCGGGAGATCAGTGCATACCAGGCCCAAAAAGGGTTGAGATCCAGAAAAAGGCTCAAGAAGAAAGAGAGAGGAAAAAAGTACAGGTTACAGAGTCAAGCAAGAAGGCTTCTCCAAGAAAACTCCCTGTCAAACTAGTGGGGCCATCCCCAGTTGTCTCTATCCAGGTAGAAGGAATCTATACAAAGGCCCTCCTGGATACTGGAGCTCAAGTAACTCTTCTACAGTATATAGAGACTTTTACAACAAACACCTCAGGCATCTACCGCTCCAAAAGCTTGAAGACCTGGAGATTTGGGGCAATGGGACACAGAGTTTCCCTTATGATGGATACCTTCCAATCAAGCTGACCTTTGACCCCTCAGTGGCGGGAGAAGCCGAGACCTTCGACAACCTGGCTGTAGTTTGTCCCCGACCACCAGGGGCCAGCAAGAGTTCCCTCATCATAGGAACCAACACTGACCTGGTCAGAAGGCTGTTGACACCTGTGGCACAAGAACAGGCCACCTCCATCCCAAGAGTACACCCCATGCTACAGCGGGCCTACCAGCGCTTGGTGTTTGAGCAGAATGCCCCAACAGAGGGGGTGGGGAAGATCTGGAAGCTGGACAGGACGGAAAAAGTTCTGCAACCAGGAGAGGTGACTTGTTTGAGAGCCGCTATCAAGCTTACCTGGGAACAACCGGGTCCCTTTGTTATTCTCGAACCAGATCCACATGAAAATCAAAGGGGACTAGAAGTATTTCCCGAAGTGGTCCCACTGAAGGCCCTTAAGAAGAGCCACGGGAAGATCTCAGTGAGCATTAGGAATACCACTACCACACCGGTAAGGATACCAGCCCAAATGCTGTTGGGCCAAATAAACCCAGCCACCCCAGTTGCCCTATCTGACTTGGAGAAGGAGGAAATGGGTGAAGTCACTGTTGAGAAGCTCTGCTCCGAAGACACGACCCTCCCACCAGTATGGAATGAGAGGGCCAAGGCTCAACTTGCTCGATGGCAGAAGATCTTCTCCAAGAATAATTTTGATGTGGGATGTGCGAAGAGTGCCACCCACAAGATTCGCCTACAGGAAGATAAGCGTTTAGGGAAAGAGTCCGACGGGTCCCTCTGGCCGACCTAGAAGATCTGCGTGATTGCGTGAGCAACTAGCAGAACTAAAGAGAGCGGGCATTATTCGAGAGTCCCAAAGCCCCTACGCCTCTCCAATAGTGGTAGTCCAGAAAAAGAATGGGTCCTTAAGGCTGTGTATCGACTACCAAACACTGAATAGAAGGACTATACCTGATCAGTACACCACCCACCAGATAGAAGATGCTTTACAGAGTTTGTCCGGGGCTAAGTGGTTCAGTGTGATGGATTTGAAGAGTGGTACTATCAAAATCCCATGCACGCAGAAGACCAGGAGAAAACGGCTTTTCATCACCCCAGTGGGTTTCTTTGAGTTCAACCGCATGCCCCAGGGCTTGTCGGGAGCCCAGCCACTTTCCAGAGGCTGATGGAGAAGACAGTGGGAGACATGAACCTGATTGAAGTGCTGGTGTACCTAGACGACATTATTGTGTTTGGTAGGACTCTTGAAGAACACGAAGAGAGGTTGGAAAAGGTCTTAAAGAGGCTCCATGAAGAAGGCCTGAAGCTTTCTTTAGATAAGTGCCAATTCTACCAGTCTTCGGTCCATTACCTGGGCCATATCGTGTCTGCTGAAGGGGTAGCCACAGACTCTGAGAAGCTGAATGCTGTCACCTCTTGGCCAAGGCCCACCAACGTGACTGAGCTCAGGTCGTTTCTGGGATTCTGCTCCTATTATAGAAGGTTTGTGGAGGGATTTGCAAAAATTGCCCAGCCCCTCAATGAACTACTGAAGAATGAAGGGGAAGGTGATGTGCAAGAACAGGTTGACTCAATGAAACCCAACACAGGGCCCAGAAAACCCAAAGAGTCTATCCAGGAAGAGTGGACCACCCAGTGTGAGGAGGCCTTCACACAGTTGAAGAAAAGCCTAACCACGGCCCCCGTCTTAGCCTACACAGACACTACTAAACCCTATGAGTTGCATTGAATTGGATGTGACCTGACACACACTATAGCACAACATGGCGACCTCCATCCCTAAATTAATTTGTAGAAAAAGGAGAGCTGTGGGACTTTGAGTGAGGCTACCACCATGTCAGATATTCAACAGAAACATAAAATTTACAGTACATAATTTATTGTTACATTGTAAAAAATATTGTATCAAATAAATAGGTAGTCGCATGACTTACACTAAATATGCTGCTATATAGCATGCAATACAAAAAGGAATTCAACATAATAACTGTACATAATAAGGTAAATGGGTTGAAAAACATTGTAGGGACAGATAACTTGGGGCGTCTAGGGGCACTCAACGCTTTTCCTGGCATTACAGCCATTCATCAGGAGTGTTGTAACATATTATACTGGAAAGAAAAGGGACAAGGATTAATAATGATACTCTTAGAATAAGGGAGGACAGAGAGAATGTATCCCAACAAAGTTGGGACAATCTGGGATACTCACTGCACAGCCCCAAGGCCAGGCCCGGTGTCCACCAGGGAAGATGGGGGTGACAGGCATGATGTCTCCCCCGGGGTTGAGATGGGGGAATCCTCCAAAGACGAAGAACAGCGCCCAGAGCATGACACGGTGGTCACAGCCTGATCCAATAGGCTATGTGTGCACAAAAAGTGCATAGTGTTCCTGGAAAAAATGTGTATCAAAAAAGGGGAAGATTAATTCAATGTGTAAAAGTGTAAAGTGTGGCAGGTATCTATGTGTTCCCACAAGGGGACTACATGAGGGGATGTATGTGAAATAAAACCAATTCAAGGGTAAAAAGGAAACATACCAAAAAAGGATTGCTGCGCTCCCAATGAAAGTAACCTATGTGTGGATTCAGTGTGTGCTGTCCTTGTGATTGAATCAAGCAAATGAACCATCGGCTGCTTCAAGGCTGCTATATACTCCCATTCCAAGGGAGGGGCCCCGTCAACGTCATGCTTGATTGGCCATACTGCACAAGAGAGGTGGGGAGGGGATTCCCAGCTGCGTGTGGAGGAGCTATCAGCAGTGGGTCCCCACCCACCTAGTGCATGGCTAAGGATGGAAAAAAAGACGTTTAAACAACGTCATTGACACCGCTGATGCAGCGTCGAAGCATGACGCCGATGAGCAGGAGGCCAAGCCCCACCCCCACCAAAAAGTGGGGGGGGGGACGGACTGCTGCACATCGCAACCCCGGAGACAGAGAAAACACCCAACCCCCCTCAAACCCAAGCTGAACCGGACAAGGGATGGGGGGCGACTTAAAAGGGTTAATGGGTAAAAGGTGATACATGGAAAGATATTAACATGGGAATCTAATGGGAATAAGGAATAAATATGATAATAGATTAATGAACATTGTTGTAGTGTTAGGGGCAATAAACAAGAATTTATGAAGTATGTTAGGTGTGACAGGTCACTGGGAGCGGGTGTCTTCCACCCAAATATTTGTCAAAACAGTGAATTGGATGTGACCTGACACACACTATAGCACAACATGGCGACCTCCATCCCTAAATTAATTTGTAGAAAAAGGAGAGCTGTGGGACTTTGAGTGAGGCTACCACCATGTCAGATATTCAACAGAAACATAAAATTTACAGTACATAATTTATTGTTACATTGTAAAAAATATTGTATCAAATAAATAGGTAGTCGCATGACTTACACTAAATATGCTGCTATATAGCATGCAATACAAAAAGGAATTCAACATAATAACTGTACATAATAAGGTAAATGGGTTGAAAAACATTGTAGGGACAGATAACTTGGGGCGTCTAGGGGCACTCAACGCATTTCCTGGCATTACAGCCATTCATCAGGAGTGTTGTAACATATTATACTGGAAAGAAAAGGGACAAGGATTAATAATGATACTCTTAGAATAAGGGAGGACAGAGAGAATGTATCCCAACAAAGTTGGGACAATCTGGGATACTCACTGCACAGCCCCAAGGCCAGGCCCGGTGTCCACCAGGGAAGATGGGGGTGACAGGCATGATGTCTGGCTGTAATGCCAGGAAACGCGTTGAGTGCCCCTAGACCTTTTTATTTGATACAATATTTTTTACAATGTAACAATAAATTATGTACTGTAAATTTTATGTTTCTGTTGAATATCTGACATGGTGGTAGCCTCACTCAAAGTCCCACAGCTCTCCTTTTTCTACAAATTAATTTAGGGATGGAGGTCGCCATGTTGTGCTATAGTGTGTGTCAGGTCACATCCAATTCACTGTTTTGACAAATATTTGGGTGGAAGACACCCGCTCCCAGTGACCTGTCACACCTAACATACTTCATAAATTCTTGTTTATTGCCCCTAACACTACAACAATGTTCATTAATCTATTATCAGATTTATTCCTTATTCCCATTAGATTCCCATGTTAATATCTTCCCATGTATCACCTTTTACCCATTAACCCTTTTAAGTCGCCCCCCATCCCTTGTCCGGTTCAGCTTGGGTTTGAGGGAGGTTGGGTGTTTTCTATGTCTCCGGGGTTGCGATGTGCAGCAGTCCGTTCCCCCCCCCCACACTTTTTGGTGGGGGCGGGGCTTGGCCTCCTGCTCATCGACGTCATGCTTCGACGCTGCATCAGCGGTGTCAATGACGTTGTTTAAACGTCTTTTTTTCCATCCTTAGCCATGCACTAGGTGGGTGGGGACCCACTGCTGATGGCTCCTCCACACGCAGCTGGGAATCCCCTCCCCACCTCTCTTGTGCAGTATGGCCAATCAAGCATGACGTTGACGGGGCCCCTCCCTTGGAATGGGAGTATATAGCAGCCTTGAAGCAGCCGATGGTTCATTTGCTTGATTCAATCACAAGGACAGCACACACTGAATCCACACATAGGTTACTTTCGTTAGGAGCTCAGCAATCCTGTTTTGGTATGTTTCCTTTTTACCCTTGAATTGGTTTTATTTCACATACATCCCCTCATGTAGTCCCCTTGTGGGAACACATAGATACCTGCCACACTTTACACTTTTACACATTCAATTAATCTTCCCCTTTTTTGATACACATTTTTTCCAGGAACACTATGCACTTTTTGTGCACACATAGCCTATTGGATCAGGCTGTGACCACTGTGTCATGCTCTGGGCGCTGTTCTTTGTCCTTGGAGGGTTCCCCCATCTCAACCCCGGGGGAGACATCATGCCTGTCACCCCCATCTTCCCTGGTGGACATCGGGCCTGGCCTTGGGGCTGTGCAGTGAGTATCCCAGATTGTCCCAACTTTGTTGGGATACATTCTCTCTGTCCTCCCTTATTCTAAGAGTATCATTATTAATCCTTGTCCCTTTTCTTTCCAGTATAATATGTTACAACACTCCTGATGAATGGCTGTAATGCCAGGAAACGCGTTGAGTGCCCCTAGACACCCCAAGTTATCTGTCCCTACAATGTTTTTCAACCCATTTACCTTATTATGTACAGTTATTATGTTGAATTCCTTTTTGTATTGCATGCTATATAGCAGCATATTTAGTGTAAGTCATGCGACTACCTATTTATTTGATACAATATTTTTTACAATGTAACAATAAATTATGTACTGTAAATTTTATGTTTCTGTTGAATATCTGACATGGTGGTAGCCTCACTCAAAGTCCCACAGCTCTCCTTTTTCTACAAATTAATTTAGGGATGGAGGTCGCCATGTTGTGCTATAGTGTGTGTCAGGTCACATCCAATTCACTGTTTTGACAAATATTTGGGTGGAAGACACCCGCTCCCAGTGACTTGTCACACCTAACATACTTCATAAATTCTTGTTTATTGCCCCTAACACTACAACAATGTTCATTAATCTATTATCAGATTTATTCCTTATTCCCATTAGATTCCCATGTTAATATCTTCCCATGTATCACCTTTTACCCATTAACCCTTTTAAGTCGCCCCCCATCCCTTGTCCGGTTCAGCTTGGTTTCGAGGGGGGTTGGGTGTTTTCTCTGTCTCCGGGGGTGCGATGTGCAGCAGTCCGTTCCCCCCCCCACACTTTTTGGTGGGGGCGGGGCTTGGCCTCCTGCTCATCGGCGTCATGCTTCGACGCTGCATCAGCGGTGTCAATGACGTTGTTTAAACGTCTTTTTTTCCATCCTTAGCCATGCACTAGGTGGGTGGGGACCCACTGCTGATGGCTCCTCCACACGCAGCTGGGAATCCCCTCCCCACCTCTCTTGTGCAGTATGGCCAATCAAGCATGACGTTGACGGGGCCCCTCCCTTGGAATGGGAGTATATAGCAGCCTTGAAGCAGCCGATGGTTCATTTGCTTGATTCAATCACAAGGACAGCACACACTGAATCCACACATAGGTTACTTTCGTTGGGAGCTCAGCAATCCTTTTTTGGTATGTTTCCTTTTTACCCTTGAATTGGTTTTATTTCACATACATCCCCTCATGTAGTCCCCTTGTGGGAACACATAGATACCTGCCACACTTTACACTTTTACACATTCAATTAATCTTCCCCTTTTTTTTTTTTTTTTATTGAAAAAAACCAACTTTATTAAGAAGTATATGCATGGTACATACATCAGTAAAATCCAGTATGGCCAAAGCAATAGTACATACATGAACATAATGAAACATCTGTGTGACATAAAAGATGAAGACACCGATGAGAGTGGAGCCGGCATACAACAAAGATGAGAAATCAACATGTCAAGTACACGTTTCCCCATCCGCCAACCATCTATCCCATACACTCTCATACTTTAGGGGACACCCTCTATGCACATAAATCAGTTTTTTATATGGGAGAGCATCGTTAACCGCCTTTTTCCAGCACTGGACTGTGGGGGACAGAGCCTGCATCCAGTTTCGGGCCACTACTTTTCTCGCCAAGAATAGCGTCTCATGTAAGAAGGTACGCAGGGGTTTGTCAGCATCTAGTTCTGGCAACAGGCCAAGTAGGCACATCTTTGGGTCAAGGGTAGCAGGGGAGCCCATCTGGTCGTGTAGGAAGCGTATCACCTGTGTCCAGTATGTCTGGATAATGGGGCAGGACCAAATAAGGTGGTAAAAGGAGCCCGGGGTGCGGTCGCAGAGGCGGCATCCTGGATTGTACGTGGGTTTGAAACGTGCTATTCTCTGAGGGGTCAGGTACGTTCTGTGTATAATGTACAACTGTGTGAGGCGGTCCGATAGCTTGGGGGAGACTTTTTTCACGTCTTCCAAGATCTCATCCCAATCCTCATCCTCCACTAGTCCAACATCCACCTCCCATCTGGTCTTGGCCACGTAGGCCAATGCTGTGGCGCTAGGGAGACGAATGGCGGAGTACAGAGTGGAGATGAGTTTGGCGGGCTCATTCCCCGTGACTGTGTCCACTATAGAGGGGACTGCCATGGACGGGTTGGAGCCAGAGAACTGGGCCTGTATAGCGTGGCGGAGTTGCAGATACCTGAAGAAACGGCAATTGGGGAGGGAAAATTCATCTTTTAGCATTTGAAATGTTTTAAGGCCTGTGGTGGTCATGATCTGATGTAAATATAAGATCCCATGGCGTGTCCACACCGCGGGGTCTGGGATGGACAATAATTCTGGCAAACATGTATTGAACCAGAGAGGGGTATGAGAGTGTACTTGCGGGGTTCCAATTTTTTGTAGTGCCATCTGCCATACCCTCCGGTGGTGAGCCAACATGTCAGCTTTGTGTTGGGAGGGGCGTGTCGTCGATGGGGTTCTAAGGACTGACTGAAGTGGGGTATGGGCTGGGTCGTCGGGATGCTCACAGAGAAGTGTCTGGTATCTTGGTAGCTCACGTTTGTCAAAGTAATAGAAGTGTGACAGTTGGGAGGCAAGATAATAGTCCTGGAAGTCTGGGAGAGCAGCTCCTCCCAATGTCACGGGGTTCTTCAGAATTTTCCAAGATAATTTGTGTCTGCCATGACCCCATATAAATGAATTCAGAATGGATTCAATTATTTTGAAACATTTTTGCGGTATATAGAGGGGAGCATGCCAGACCAAATACAGTATTTTTGGAAGGAGTATCATCTTAACCAGACTAATGCGACCCATAACACCCAGGGGTAGTCTGGCCCAGGTCTGTGTCTTGGTCTTGATCAGGGCATACAGGGGTTCAATGTTCAGTAGTTTGTAGTCCGAGAGCGATCTGGTGACCTGCACCCCAAGGTATTTGATCAGGGAGACCCTTGGAAGAGCCAGAGGAGGAGACGTGAATGAGGGGGGGAAATGGTCAATCGGGAGAATCTGGGACTTGGACCAATTAATACTCAGACCTGAGTGTCCACCCATACGCTCTATGGACTGGAGGGCTGCTACAAGAGAGGGACCCGAGTCCGCCAGATACAGGAGTGTATCATCGGCATACATCCCGATCTTTTCTTCCAAGTTCCCCATCCTGAGGCCTCGGATACAGGCATCTGCGCGGACCATAATGGCCAACGGTTCCACAGCCAATGCGTACAGCATGGGGGAAAGGGGGCAGCCTTGTCGGGTCCCTCTTTCCAGCGGGAACTGGTCGGAAAGCCAACCGTTCACAAATACTCTGGCCCTCGGGGATTGATAGAGGAGTTGGACCCAGCGAATGAAGCTGGGGCCAAATCCAAATCTTGAGAGGCACTCCCACAGGTAGTTCCACTCCACGGAGTCGAAGGCCTTGGCGGCATCCAGAGCCACCACGACCCTCGAACCAATTTCATCGTGGGACCCCTGAATATTCATGAATAGGCGACGAATGTTCATGGCAGTGTTTTTCCCTGGCATAAAGCCTGTTTGGTCAGGGTGGATCAATGACAGAATAACCTGATTAAGGCGGGAGGCTAGGATCTTTGCTAATATTTTAATGTCTACCTGTAATAAGGAAATAGGCCTATACGACTCCGGGTATTTAGGGTCCTTACCGGGTTTGGGAATTACGACAATTTGAGCCTCTCTCATGGAGGGGGGTAGAACTCCTGAATCAAATATGGATTTGTACAGGTCTTTAAGTTTAGGGATTAGAATTTCGGAATAGGTGGCATAGAATTCTAGAGGTAGACCATCAGATCCTGGTGCCTTAGATGAGGCCAAACAGGAGATAGCCTCGGTGATGTCCTCCTCGGTAATAGGGGCTTCTAAGATTTCAAGCTGGTCGTTGGTCAGTCTAGGGAATTGAACTCCCGCTAGGTAGTCCCTGGTATCTTGGGGAGTGTGGGTGACTCTGGATGTGTAGAGTGTACGGTAGAATCTCCCAAATTCCTCCGCCACCAGTTGTGGGTCGGTGATGTCGTTCCCCTGGGGGTCGGTCAAGGACACCACCACAGGGGGACGCAGATCCAAGTGGGCAAGATACGCGAGCAGTTTGCCCGATCTTTCTCCGTACTCAAACACCCTTTGTCTACAGAAAAAGATTCGTTGCTTAGCCTTCTCTATGTGCAATTGGGAGACCTGTCGCGCCTGAATCCTGAGGTTATTGGCCGTGCTGGGAGAGGGGTCTCGATGAAACGCCTCCTCCAGCACCTGTAGGTGGTCTGCCGCCTGCTGGACAATAAGTGTTGATGACCGTTTGAGCCTGTTGATACGCATAGAAAGCAGGGAACGAGCGTGGAGCTTAAACATTTCCCACACCACGTCATATGTGGTAGAGCCCCCGTTGGCCGTAAAGTAGTATTGCAATTCCGTGGGGATGTCTTCCTGTTCCCGCAGGGCAGTCAGCCAGAACGGGTTTAACCGCCAGGAAGGGGCAGGGGAAGCTTTCAGGAGCTGGATCGTGATCCAGTAGGGGGCGTGATCCGAGAGTACCCTCGGAGCAAAGCCTACATCCCCTAGTTTAGGCAGCAGGGACATTGAGACAAACACAAAATCAATTCGCGACATCGTGTTGTGACTAGCTGAGAAGCATGAGAAGACCTTGGTGTGTGGGTGTTTGTGGCGCCAAGTGTCGACAAGGGCGAAGTCTGTCATTATGCGGTGCAGTCTGGTATGGGCCGGTGGATCAAGGGGGGGGTTCAGCGCGCCCAGGCGGTCCAGAGCGGGGATTAGGGTCATATTGAAGTCCCCCATCCACACTGCCGGTACAGAGGGATATTGAGTCATAAAGGCAAGGCCCTCCTTAATTACAGCAGAGTTATACGGGGGGGGGGGACATAGCAAGAGAGCAGCAGGATAGGAGACCCGTTAATGGTAGCGTGCACAAACACATATCTGCCCTGCTGGTCCGTGCGAAGTAGTACTAGATCAAATGGTACCCGTTTGGCGATCAGGATCGATACTCCTCTGGAATAAGAGGTGTGGGTAGCATGGTAAGCCCACCCTATCCAGGGTTTTTTGAGGGAGGATTGCAGGTGGCCCGTGACATGGGTCTCGACTAATGTGATGACGTCAGCCCTCTGAGATTTGAGAAACGTCAGGACAGCTGTGCGTTTAATCTTGTTGCGTAGGCCCCTAACATTCCACGTAAGGAACTTCAGGGAACTCATGGTGGGCGTAGGGTGCGTATAATAAACCGCAGCCAGACCAGGACCAGCAGAGCAGAGAAGGACACATCAGATGGTATAAAACGTAAATAATACCAATATCGATAGTGCATGTATGACAATAACATAGTACCTTTAGCAGAGATAAACAATTGCAAACATAGTGGCAAATAAAGAATAACCACAACATTTCCCTTCCCTCCCAGTCCATTGCCACCCCAACTCGGCATGAACATAGTATCCCATAACCAGGTATCAACAGGGGACATCCAACGTGAACAAAACGTTGGAGGCAAGGGACTTAATTTCAATGGGACATAGATACCCGTGACAAAAAGAAAACTAAAAAATAGGACCAAACAGTCAGGTAGATGGGGGGGATGAAAAAGGTCCATAGGGATCCTAGGGGGGCGACTTCTTCTCTGAGAAGTGCTTGGGGTGTAGGGGCCACAGACGTGCAGCACCATTTCAGCATTACAGGAGGGGGCCCCACCTGCCATCAGGGTGTTAGGTATAGTATTGGAGGAAGTTCAATCCATGTTCGGTAGACTGCTCTCCACAAGTATCTCCCACATGTGGGGAGGCCGGGGGATCAAAAGTCAGTTGGGTCGCCCGGAGACGGCGAGCTTGCTGCGAGATCCAAGGAAATATGAGGAGACAAAAAAAAAAAAAAGGGGGGGGGGGTTCAGATCCTTCCCCCTGTCCCGGTGAGGGGTACCTGCTAACAAAATAGCCGCTGTGGGGCTAAACACCAGAATGAGGATAAAGAGCATAACCGGCACAGGGGGGAGCGGGGGAGAAATAAAAGTACTCACAGCTTGTAGGCAGTGCGGCGCGCTCAGTCTCGCCGATCTCTCTGATCAATCCAAGTGGATGCCAGCTCAGGGTCCTCAAAGAAGTGGGTTCGACCATCGCATTCCACACGAAGCTTTGCGGGGTACAGCATGGCGTATTTGAGGTGCAGGACGCGGAGGCGCCGTTTAACATCCTGGAATCCGGACCGCTGCCGTTGCACCTCATTGGAGAAGTCCGGGAAGACGGCCACATGTGTGTTGGTATAGGGGATGTTCCCTTTCTCTCTGGTCAGGCGGAGGATCTTGTCACGGTCCCTGAAGTTGAGAAACTTCGCTATCAGGGTACGTGGCGGGGCTCCTTGAGGAGGAGGACGGGCAGGGATTCGATGGGCTCTCTCCACCGCGAACATTACCGAGAATGCGTCTCTGCCAAAGGTTGTTGTCAGGAGGTTTTCAAGGAAGCTCGCCGGATCATTGCCCTCAGCAGATTCAGGAAGACCGATGAAACGGAGGTTACATCTCCGAAGGCGGTTTTCCATGTCGTCTTGTTTTGCGCTAATCTGTTGCAGCTGGCGGCGCACCTCATCCGTGGTATGTTGTAGAGGGTGTAAAATATCTTCCGCTCTGCTAATACGGCTCTCCGTCTCCGTCACGCGGTCCCTGAGGGTAGAGAGATCCTGGCGGATAAGGGACACGTCAATTTTGACCTCCTCGATTTTGGTGGTAAGCGTGCTCTGGCATAGGGCGATGGCATCCAGTAGCCTGTTAGTAGCCACCACAGAGTGTTCCGCGCCCAGGGACGCGTCAGCGCCATCCTTGGCCTGTTGGTCCTCATCCAGCCTGCGGTATTTGGCCAATTTGTCAACGGCCTCTGAGTTTTTTTTTGATGGGGACATGCTGCGGGGATGATCAGGGGAGTCCCAGGTGTACCAAGATGGCCGCAGCTAAATAGGCCGAGCCCTCTGCGGCTCCTTTCCCACCGCCGTCCAAGGGTGATGTAGCGTGACCCGCAGGTAGTGGTCAGGCAATAGCACTGTCCTTTTGCTATATCCCAGGGAATCAAGGCTCAGGGGAATCAGGGGGGCCTATAATACTTGCCCAGGCCGCCTCCGGGTGTAGCAAGATGGCCGCCGCTCCAGGAGTCAGGCTGAGGCAGTGATCCTTCCCCACAGCAGGTGCAGAGTAATAAGGCACCACTGGAGGGGGATTAGGCAGTCCAGAGGCCGATCGAGGAGGCTATGAGCCACTGTGAGTAAAAAGGGATCCGTGAGGGTGTCCAGGAGCGCCGCCGGGGGTACCAAGATGGCCGCCGTACCAGGGACTAGGCCGAAGCCGCGGTCTTTCCTGAAGTATGCGGCCGGGATGCTCCGTGATGGCGGCGGCGGCGTTCCAGCAAGCTGGAAATCTCCAAAAATCTCAGGAGGAGCAGGATAAGTCTCCGGGTGTGAAGGATGGCAGTTTCTACCAAGGATGCAAGCAGGATTGTAGGTAAGGAGTATGGGCAAGTGGAGCTCTCCTTACATGCGTCCTATCCCATTGCTCTCCAGGCCACGCCCCCCAATCTTCCCCTTTTTTGATACACATTTTTTCCAGGAACACTAGGCACTTTTTGTGCACACATAGCCTATTGGATCAGGCTGTGACCACCGTGTCATGCTCTGGGCGCTGTTCTTCGTCCTTGGAGGGTTCCCCCATCTCAACCCCGGGGGAGACATCATGCCTGTCACCCCCATCTTCCCTGGTGGACACCGGGCCTCGCCTTGGGGCTGTGCAGTGAGTATCCGAGATTGTCCCAACTTTGTTGGGATACATTCTCTCTGTCCTCCCTTATTCTAAGAGTATCATTATTAATCCTTGTCCCTTTTCTTTCCAGTATAATATGTTACAACACTCCTGATGAATGGCTGCAATGCCAGGAAACGCGTTGAGTGCCCCTAGACGCCCCAAGTTATCTGTCCCTACAATGTTTTTCAACCCATTTACCTTATTATGTACAGTTATTATGTTGAATTCCTTTTTGTATTGCATGCTATATAGCAGCATATTTAGTGTAAGTCATGCGACTACCTATTTATTTGATACAATATTTTTTACAATGTAACAATAAATTATGTACTGTAAATTTTATGTTTTTGTTGAATATCTGACATGGTGGTAGCCTCACTCAAAGTCCCACAGCTCTCCTTTTTCTACCTATGAGTTGCATGTTGATGCCAGTAGAGATGGATTAGGCGGAATACTATACCAAGAACACGATGGTCATTTGAGACCTGTTGCATACGTGAGCCGAAGTCTGGCCCCTGCTGAAAAGAACTACTCCACACACAACCTGGAATTATTGGCCTTAAAATGGGCTGTAGTGGACAAACTGAAAGACTATTTGTACGGGGCTGAGTTCGTTATCAAGACGGACAATAATCCCCTCACTTATCTCCTGACCACCGCCAAACTGGATGCAACAGAACACAGATGGTTGGCTGCCCTTTCGGGTTTCACATTCAGCTTAAAATACAGACCTGGAGTTGGAAATAGGGATGCAGATGCCCTCTCGAGAAGGTCCCATGCCCCCAGTGACCCTACTGAAAAGTGGACTCAGTTGACCTCAGAAGGAGTGAGAGCCCTATACCAGGGAGCGAAACTACAGGCCAGAGGAGGATCCAGGGCCGAAGAGATTCGGCTGTCGGAGTACCTGGATGCTATTGTATATTGTAATGTGACCCAAGTCGGAGAAGAGGGCTTACCTAAGCTGTCCAAGAAAGACTTAAGAAGGGATCATTTGGAAGACCCTCTGGGAAAGCTGGTATTTGAAGGCCTTGGAGAACCAGTGCCCTGAGATGCTATTAACAAATTCTACTACAGAAGCCCGGCTGTTACACAGAGAGTGGGACCGGCTGCAGATAGATCAAGGAGTGGTCTACCGAAGGGGCTCCTCTGACAATCTGGAGGAAAAGTGGCAACTAGCTGCTCTCCATGATGATCATGGTCATCTGGGATCTGAAAGAACTTTTCATCTTGTGAGAGACAGGTTCTATTGGCCTTGTATGCGGGCCGAAGTTGAAGGGTACTGTCATTCCTGTGCCAGATGCATTCAGAGGAAGACCCTGCCCCGTCAAGCTGCCCCAATGGGCCATCTACAAAGTCAGGGACCCATGGAACTGGTGTGCATTGATTTCCTCTGCCTAGAGCCTGATCTGAGTGGACAAGGGCATGTGTTAGTGGTCACAGACCATTTCACCCGATATGCTCAAGCATTCCCAACAAAAGACCAGAAGGCCTTGACAGTAGCCAAAGTACTTGTGGAGAAGTTCTTCGTGCACTATGGTCTGCCCCAACGCCTTCATTCAGATCAAGGGAGGGACTTTGAAAGCAGGCTGATAAGGAAGCTGTTGGATATATTAGGCATTAAAAAGACTAGGACAACCCCGTACCACCCACAAGGGGATGCTCAGCCTGAACGGTTTAACCGGACTCTCCTAGATATGCTGGGGACTCTGAGCTCAGAAAAGAAACAACATTGGAGCAAGCATGTGGCTGCCATTGTACATGCCTATAACAGCACCAACAGTGATGTCACTGGGTACTCCCCGTACCGATTGATGTTTGGGCGAGAGGCTTGGCTACCAGTGGACCTGGCCTTTGACACATTACTAGACTACGCTTCAGCAACCTCCCACAAGGGGTATGTGGATCGGCTACGGAAAAGTCTGGAAATGGCCTATGAAAAGGCACAAGCTACATCTGACCAAAGGAGATTGAGGAACAAAAGAAACTTCGACCTCAAATTCAGAATACAGGATTTTCAGCCAGGGGATAGAGTTCTATTAAGGAATCTGGGTATCCCTGGAAAACACAAGTTAGCTGACCGATGGAGATCCCAGCCGTATATCATCTGTAAACAGCTGCCAGGCCTTCCAGTATATTAAGTCAGGCCAGAGGGGAGTGTAGGCCCATTAAAGACTTGGCATAGGAACCATCTGTTGCCCCTTTCTGAAGCAGTTCGCCTACCCCCCAATTCAGATTCGCAAGAGCTTCCTTCAACCTCTCAAGGGTCCAGACCAGTTACCAGGTCTCAGTCAACACATCCAGATATGGAAAATAAAGATTTGGAGGAGAGGAATTCTGAGAACGAAGAGATGGAGCTTGATTGGTTGTGGTCATCTCAAGTGCCAGAACCCATGACCACTTCCCTGTCACCATCTGAAGTAGCTGACAGTGAAGTTCTTTGCCCAGAGGCCCCTGAGTTTGTGCCGCACAGCATGCTCACCGAGGACTTGGAAGATGATCTGGATTCTTTGCCAATAGAAGACCCTGATGAGATTTCATTGCTTCCTGAAAATGAACTAGACGCTTCCGAAACAATGGAGCTCAGCATGCCTGAACAAGAAGAGAGAGCAACTGAAGGATCAACAGAATCTATTGCCCTTGATATGTCAACACCTCAGGAGCAGAGAGAGAGAAGAGTCATTCACCCTCCAAAGAGACTGACTTACAATCAAATGGGTGAATGCTCTGAAGAGTCTGTTTTCACTGCCAGAAGGACAGTAGATATGCCTGGTCCTTCCACTGTAAGTTTGGTGGAGGGCAACCCTAGCTCTCCCCCTGGCACAGCTGGTCAGGCCATTTCAGTTAAGCTGGCCTGTAGGCAGGACAACCTTCTCTCTGAAGCTTGGTGGGAGGTTCCTCTGCCTGGTTCTTTCGTGACTGCGAACTGCATTTCATTTGCATATGCTAACTAAGTTTCCTTACAGAACTGTTGATATCTTTGTGGACCAAAGACTTTAAGTGGGGGGAGTGTGTAGCGGGGTGTCACTTTGCGGTGTTAAAGACTATTATTATTTTGAGGAATAATCCCAGCTCCCTCCGGAGTCCACTCATGATATTACAGTAACTGTGGTTTAACTACACGGAACAATGCATTGTGGAACTTATGGTACAGGAAGAAATGGACTTCATTGCCATGGGTATCAAATAGACTTTGGTACCCACAGTGCAGCTGTACTCCCAAAGTGCATTGCATCTTCGCACAGCTTTCTGGGGGAGGTTACTTAAAGCAACGGAGGAGCTACGCTCGCTCTCTCTGGACCTCGCCCTCGATCAAGCAGGAAGCCTGTGTTGGGGCCTGCTGCCAGAGTGTCTAGGCCTGAAGCCTAAGCCTACAACCATCCGGTGGGATCACTCAGCCTAAAGAGGGATCCTCTCCCGTGTGTTCAGCCCTCGCTTCTCAGAGACCGGAGTCGTCCATCTACCTACATGCAGTGCGGCTGTGTGAGGGAACCGGAGACTGCTGGTCAAGATACCGACAGCGGGACCTGCTTGAGGGACGAGGCCTACTTTGGTGAGAGGGCACCTGACCGGAACTCATTAACTGTTGTATAGGCCTGTGACTGTTGAAGGCTCGCCATCATTAGAGTAGTGCGCCATACGCCAGGTCATAGAGCATTTTGCGGTGGCCGCGTGGTTTAAAAGTTTGGCGTTTGCACCGCCAAAGAGAGTTTCACTTTCCTGAACATTGTGGAAGTTATTTACTTTCTTAACCCTTTAGATTACAAATGTTATGTGCACCAACGTTTGCTAGCGAAGACTTCTCCTACTAAAGGAACTGTACACTGAATTTAGTCAGGCCTGACTAGAACTGTTAGTGATGGTACACGGGTATAGTATTGCCCATTAGGGGGAGCTCGCGAGCATAAGGCTGTTACTTATGTAGAAAGTGTGTATTAACACTGTGTTTTACTATTGCCATAGATATATTATTGACCTTTCAGGGCCCTGCATTAGTCAACTGCAATACTGTTTAACTCTGCTATAATTTTTTATTATTGAGTAAACTTGATCTTTGATTAAGCAGAACACTGTGTGAAGTTCTCTGTTATCCTGCTGGATGAGTGGTTATACCAGGTAACAATTTTATGTGCTATTATACTGTTGTGTGGTATTATTGTGTTCCCAGCCATCAGTGGGTTCACAATTACAGTACAGACCAGTTGTGCCAAGGGAGGGTTCGAGCCAAGTTTGTGGGGTTGATAGCTAGGGTACAGGCCCGAAACAAATCCAGCAGCTCTCTTAACTGGGGGTAGTGCTACATTAGGAATACAGTACAAGACTAACAGATATACCAAGCAAGATGTGAAAAAGTTATCTAAAACCCTGAATGGTGAGATAAAATATAAGCAGCGCTGTAAATAATCAAAGTGAAATGTCCGTTTTCACAGGCAATCTAACAAAAAATGATAATGTCCATAAACATCACCCTGTGACAAATGTGAATTGTGCACAAATACAAAAAATATCTTTAAATATTAATTGAGTATAAGTCCATATATCAAATCCATATATAAACTGAAGTAGATTGGATACAACTTTAAATCTTCCACCACACCCAGGTGCCAGTGAATCCTCTCCCGTCAGATGCAAAACTCACCAACTCAAGTTGCCTTACACTCTCGTGTTCAGCGTGTAAGCGTGTACAAAAGCCTCACTGGTAGGTATAGCAGATACTTCCAAATTCCAACCAATTTACTGCCAGATAGCTCCGCATGTAAATATAAGAAGTGCTCAAAATAGCGTGATACCGTAAAATCTGTTTATTATCACACTATAAAACTTCAAATATTGCACTCACATGAATCTCAAAAAATAGAGCAATACACTGCACAGCAAACTCGTTCAGAGATAAATCCAAAACCAAGCGTATTGGTCGCAGCGGACCCAAGGTGACCACTAATCGCTCACCACCTCCCCGCTGTTCCTTCCTGGATCTCCGCTTCCTCGATCAGCCTGAAAAGGTCACACGTTCACTTCAGACGGTTGCCGCAAAGCCACGCCCTGACATCTTTCGTCATAAAGACTTAGTCATGGGGTTGGCTGTGCAGCGCAGCAAGCCCTCCTCTTATCCTTCCCAGGTGAACTCAGGGCGGAAGTGACTCAACACCCTCCCACACTGGGGGGAACAGAGCACTCCATTATCATCTATGCTAAGGCTCACCGGGTGTCCCTGCAATCCTAATAAACTCGCTTCTGGTTACATTATTTCACTCGGATGCAATACAAATCCTAACGAAATTATCATAATTCCTTCCGCACGTGTACCATAATGATTTTAAAA
This sequence comes from Rana muscosa, assembly GCA_029206835.1. Lineage (NCBI taxonomy): Eukaryota > Metazoa > Chordata > Amphibia > Anura > Ranidae > Rana > Rana muscosa. The sequence goes on along the minus strand of CM055117.1, from coordinate 68,932,080 downwards.
GTAGCTGCTTGCACTATTTATAGTTTATCACTATTTATGGTTTAAATAATATTCATTTTTCATAAGCGCAGTGGTGGGAACACAGGAAGGGCGGATACAGTTGTTACCATTTATGTACATACCAAGCAAAATGCCTAGCAAATAAGCAGAAACGATGGTCTGTAACAGTAGAAATACGCATAAAAGTTACTTAACTCTGATTACTGTGTGTTCATGATCTCCGTTGCCAATTAGGACTCAGGCTTCTTAAACAGTTACTTTGAAGATCGGGTATCTTCTTCTTCAATGGCTTCTGGCTGGTTACAGACTTTTCCTCTTTGGTCTTAAGGCATGATGAGAGTCCTAGTGTCAATGCATTATGGAGCCCTTTTATATGTCAGGTTGTTTGCTATAGCAACCGACTAACAGAAAAACATCTCTGTAGCTTTCAATTTGAGAGGCCCTCTCAAATTCAACCTATTACCTGTTTACTGTAGCTATAGAGACAATAGACTGCTGAAAACTGTATATAACAATGGTATCCAAGTCCCCATTGTATCCAACAGCATTTGTTTGAGAAGTATCCACTCAAACACAACCTGATTTCTGTTAAAATTAGTGTTATGGAGAAAATCAATAATTTAATATAAATATATATTTATATCAAACACAACCCCGCCATTCGGGACTCCCCTCCTGATTGGCTGAGACACAGCAGCATCGCCATTGGCTCCCACTGCTGTCACATTCCGCCCTTGATTTTTCTCTCAGACTCCACACAGACTAATAACTCATACTAAACATTCATTTGCCTTGAATGCAACTCCCTCCCATATTTCTTCCCCTGAGAAGGTGTTTCAGTCTTTGGCTAAAAGTTCATCAGAAAGTCAATTCTAAAGTTCTTTAGAAACAAGTCCAGGCTTGTAATACATCAAAGGCCTTGCTCTCCTTGCTCTCCACAGTTCTTGTGGTCTTCCATCATTCTGTCCATCATGTAACCACTTTTCTCTGGTCTTCCTATGGATCAAATCGGAGACAGACTGTGGAGTGGAAAACAAAGCGGATAATCTGTTCCTTCTAATAATACATAAACAGTAGACCCCAGCCCTTCAGGTACAATCTCTCATCTAACTAGCTTCTTGCCTGGATCTCTGACCAACACTTTGCCACCTGCCTATATCCACTTCTGACCTTCCCAAAGAACATTAATAGGGAGAAGAGGAAATATACTGATATTTCCCAGAAGATCACTGCTGTTTATTTTGAGAAGTATCCTCTAACCCAGGGATCTCCAAACTATGGCCCCCCAGCTGTTGCGGAACTACACGTCCCATGAGGCATTGTAAAACTCTGACATTCAAAGACATGACAAGGCATGATGGGAAATGTAGTTCCTAAACAACTGGAGGGCCATAGTTTGGAGACCCCTGCTCTAACCAATCAGAGTCCCAGCCACTGTCCTAAAGCTCATCTGCCAATGCAAATATAACCTCAAACCTTCCTGCCAGATTCTCGCTCATTCCTAAATAGGCTTCAGCTTCAGATATCTCAATGTTGGTTTCTATGTCATGGGAAGCAGTAACATGGTACCTGTTAAGCCCTGTTCTTTCAGGAACCTTACATAAATACTTAACTCTGCACTCCAGTTGTGGAATCTGCACCCCAGCCCCACCATCCTCCCATATGGTGTGCTTTTGGCTATTGGCCTAGAATTTAACAACATGACTGCCTGTGTGAGGACCCAATCCCACCCCCTTAGTGTATCTGGTCCTTCAATAGCCCGTTGTATCTTTCAAACCAGCTGCCTGTGGATGGTATGGGATGGGGCATTACCAGTACACTCCAGAATCTTTGGCCCATTGCTGTACTGTTGATCCGGTGAAGTGTGAGCCGTTATCACTTTGGACTTGTTTGGGACAACTATAAGCAACGACAAGTTTCTCAAGCAGTTAAAGTGTTGCAGCTTGATCTGCACATCTGCAAGGATGAACAAGCAAAAGTCCTGAATAGGTGTCCACTGCAGCACAACAATATCTCAGTCTGTTGTTTCCCCGGGGCAGGGGACCGATGAAGTCAATCTGCCAGAACTCTGCAAGCCTTTCGCCCCTCTTAAAGGAGAAGTCCAGCCTGAGCTTTTTAAGTTGGGCTTCTCCTCTGGGTCACAGGAGTGCAATTCGTTTTGCACTCCTGTGACCCGTTTTCAGCGTAGATCGGTCTGAAGTCCCCTCTCCGCTGACGTCACTGCCATCAGTCGGGCAGCGCGTCATCACGACTTCCAAGTCGGGATCCGCCAGCTGCCTTGATTGATGGCAGTCTCAACGTCTCAGCTCCCCGCTGAGACAGCCGCTCCCCGCCCCTCCACGGCTCAGCGCTCCAATGAGCGCTGAGAAGTAGAGCAGAAGCGATGCTGACTGATAGTCTGCATCGATCTGCTCAGGGAGGAGTGAGAACCGAGCCATTAGCGGTGTTCGGTGGTTCGGTTCTCAGTGCAGAGACGCCCGGGGAGAGATGCAGCATCAGTCTAATGCTGCATCCACCGAGGTAAGTATGATTAGAAAAAAAAAAACATATGTTGTATTCGGGCCTTCTCATAAATACACCATGTATTGTAAGAATAAGACCTCTTTTAATCGACCCGGTGGAGTACTTTTGCAATGACCATTATAGTACTTCAGCACACACTGTACAGTTCCCTATTACAGTCTTTATCAAGTGCATGGATATAGGCAATCTTCTTCGCTCTTCCCATTCATATGTTGCTTTCTGCCCCAAATGTCCAGATTGCTTGTGGGCCCAGTTGGCCAAGTTCATCAAGGATCAATTGACACAACTGCTTTCACTTTGTCAATTTCATCTGCCACTCTGTTATATTTCTCAAAGTCTGGGACCAGGGGCACATGTGCGTCAACATGCCCCACTTGTATGGTGCGGGAGTCAGCTTCCTTCCAGATGTAGTCCCAGACTTCCTTGCCTCTCCACACCGCCTTTCCATGAATCATCCATTTATTAGACTTCCACGTGGGAATCCAAGTTGTCAATCCTTTAACCACTTCAGCCCCGGACCATTTGGCTGGCCAAAGACCAGGTGTTACGTACCTCCGAGGATGAGTCTGACTCGTAGGAGAAGACCTCTCATACAGCTCTGGTTCAGGAGCCACCGGAGTGGGAACAGTGGTCTCGGGAACACAGCGGGGTAGGAGTGCCTGTGGAGACTGTGGTGGTTGACGCTGTAGCTGGTTGATGATCCTCCAGGTTTGGCTGGAACTGCGGATGACAGCAGGATCAGTAGCAGGCTGAAGCAGGGCGAGATAAGCCAGGTCAACACGGTAACACACAGAGCAAGTAGCAGGCAGGTGCAGGGTCAGGCGAGCCGGGTCAGATCGGGTGGTCAGGCAGAGCAATGCGGAGGACTGGAGCAGGGTCAGATAAGCAGGCAGAGGTCTGGCAACGGAGCAGCAAGTAGTAGTAGCAGAGTCGAGACAGGCCGGGGTCAGGGTTGGAGATAACAGGTAAGTCAACAGAGCCGGGTCGTCCAGGTAATCAGATAGCAGATGCGGGTAGAGATACTCAGAAGCTGCAGATCAAACAGCACTGCATAAGTGCAGCTGCTGTCCTTCTAAAGGCCCATTGGTGCCAAACAGCGTTCAGTGCGCGCGCGCACGCACACGCGCGCGCATGCGCGTGCGCAATCGTGGTGAAGGATCGCACATGCGCGTGCGCACAAGCGCCGAAGAGGCGCGCACGCGCGTTCCTGTGTCCAGTCACGGTAAGTCCCTGACATTGCCCCCCCCAAGGGGCAGCCTCCGGATGCCTAACCGGCCTTTCTTTTCAGGATGGGCAAGAAAAAATGCGTGAATCAATTCTTTAGCATGAATGTTATGTTCAGGTTCCCAGGAGTTATCCTCTGGACCGTAACCTCTCCATTTAATTAGAAATTGCATTTGGCCTTGCCGTTTCCTACAATCGAGGATGGCTTCTACCTCGTATTCCTCACTTCCATCAATAATAACAGGTTCTGGTGGTCTGGACCTTGAATAACGAAAAACAAACAAAAACTCCTGCGCACAAGTGCAATACCGGACAGTCTGAAAGTGAACAGATTGAGCTCTGAGAAAGAGGACTTGTCCTCGAAACGCGTGAGTCAGCAGTGACCTTTGTCAATCCCTCCGTGACCGATCTGAGTGGGTTCATCTCTGAACGCATTGCTGCGACCTTGTGGCTTTTTGAAACGCATGGTTTTAAACGTTTGTTTGTAAGTAGGATTCTTTTATTTCATTTTAATAAATTTATCCAACGATAATGCACGAGGCTGGTGCGCCTTTTTTTTTCTTCTTGTTTTCTGGTGGTCTGGACCCTCTGTCAGGGAAGGGATCAGGTACTGCAGGTTTAAGTAAGGAGACATGAAATACTGGATGTATCTTAAAAGAGTCAGGTAAGGAAAGTTCATACGATACCTCATTAATTTTTCTCTTCACTGAAAAAGGTCCCAAGAACTTGGGTGCTAATTTCTTCGAAGGGCAAGCCAACCTGAGGTTATTTGTGGAGAGCCATACCTGATCGTCCACTTTCAGGTCCAATTCCCCTCTCCTTTTTCTGTCGAAAGCTTTCTTGCTGTCTGCCTGGGCCTTGGTCACTGCTTCCTGCAACACTTGGTTATTGCGACTGAGGAAGTCCACCATGCTCTGTACTGCTGGAATTGAGGATTCTGGAAGAAAATCAGGTAAAAAAGACAGGTGAAAACCATAATTAGAGAAGAAGGGAGATTGCCCTGTGGCCGAGTGACTGGCGTTGTTATAGGAAAATTCTGCTAGGGGCAGTAAGGATACCCAGTCATCTTGGAAAAAGGACGTGAAACATCTGATGTATTGTCCAAGAATATGATTCGTCCTCTCAGTTTGTCTGTTCGTTTGGGGGTGATAGGCCGAGGACAAAGCTAGTTCGATCTTCAGGGTCTTACATAATGCCCTTCAGAAACGTGAGGTAAATTGTACTCCCCTATCTGATATGATGTTTGCAGGAACTCCATGCAATCTGACAATCTCCTTGATGAATACACGGGCTGTTTCCATAGCGGATGGAGTACTCTTTAATGGTAGGAAGTGGGCCATTTTAGAGAGTCGATCCAAGACTACAAAGATCACGGTACACCCTTCAGAACATGGAAGCTCTACTATAAAGTCCATGGAAATCATCTTCCATGGTCTATCCGGTACAGGTAAGGGTTTCAATAGTCCCCAGGCCCGACTCCTTGCTGTTTTGTTCCAGTTACAGACGGGGCATGTACTTACATACTTCTTGCAAAACTCCTCCAGGCCTGGCCACCAGAACGTGCGACGTACCAACTCGAGGGTCTTGCGGACCCCGAAGTGCCCTGCCAGTGGATGATCATGAAGAAGTTTTAATACTCCAACTTGCAAGTCACCAGGGACAAAGATTTGACTCCCCCTCCACAGTAGGCCATCTCTGGACGTCAAGGTAATCCCAGGGGGTCTCGAAGAGTCAGTGGATGCTTACTTAATCTGGGAGAGAAGATCCGTTTGGAGAAGCAGAAAGTTGCCTGCGGGTAAAATGGTGTCAGGGACAGAAAGGTCCTTAGGGTCGTCATACATACGTGATAGCGCGTCTGGCTTGGTATTCTTAGATCCAGGCCGGTACGTGATATGGAAGGAAAAGCGAGAGAAAAAGAGGGCCCATCGGGCTTGTCAAGGTTTCAGCCGTCTAGCAGATCTTAGGTACTCTAGATTCTTGTGGTCGGTGTATATGAGTACTGGATGGACAGCACCCTCTAACAAGTACCTCCATTCTTCCAAAGCAACCTTGATGGCAAGTAACTCCCGATCACCCACATCGTAGTTCCTCTCTGCAGGGGACAGCTTTCGTGAGAAGAAGGCCACAGGGTGCATTAGGTCTTTAGTACCCTGGCGTTGAGAAATGACCGCCCCTACTGCAACTTCGGAGGCATCCTCGAGGATGTAGGGTAGAGATGGGTCAGGATGGCTGAGGATCGGAGCTGAAGTAAAAAGTCTTTTAAGTGTTTTAAAGGCGTCTTGGGCTTCGGGATTCTAATGGAATCGCAGGTTTTGTTTGGTTAGCTGCGTGATGGGCGTGATTATTGCAAAAAAACCCTTGATGAACTTTCTGTAAAAGTTTGCAAACCCTATGAAACGTTGCACTCCCTTCTTGTCTAAGGGTACAGGCCAGTCTAGAATAGCGGACACCTTTTGGGGGTCCATCTTAATTCCCGTTGGGGAAATCACCAATCCTAGGAACTGGATGCTCCGCTGCTCAAATTCGCATTTCTCTGCCTTTGCATACAGTCCATGCTGGCGAAGCCGACCCAGTACCCTGCAGACATGTTCCCGATGCCGGTCAAGGGACCCTGAAAAGATTAAGATATCATCCAGATAGACAATTACAAAAATGTCCAAAAAGTCTCTAAATACATCATCGATGAAATATTGGAAGGTGGCGGGGGCGTTGCAGAGCCCAAAGGGCATGACCAGATATTCATAATGGCCGAACCGGGTACGAAAGGCCGTCTTCCACTCATCCCCGGCCCGGATGCGGACAAGATTGTAGGCCCCCCTTAGATCCAACTTAGTGAAGATAATGGCAGATCTTAATTTCTGGAACAGTTCAGGTATCAGGGGCAACGGATAGCGGTTCTTGACCGTGATTTTATTCAACTTGCGGTAGTCCACACATGGGCGAAGGGTCTGGTCTTTCTTTGTGACGAAAAATATTCCGGCACCTGCTGGTGAGGTTGAGGGGCGGATAAACCCCTTATTCAGATTATCATCAATGTAGACCTTTAGTGCCTCCTGTTCCTTTTCCGACAAAGGGAATATGCGCCCAAAGGGGATCTCAGCTCCAGGAAGCAGTTCAATCGGGCAGTCATAGGAGCGGTGAGGTGGAAGGGAGTCAGCCCCCCGTTTACTGAAAACATCAATGAACTTGTGGTATGGTTCAGGCACTAACTGGAATGAGTTCTGATCGGAGTCCATACACAGCAGAGTAGTGGGTGGGTTGGAGGGTTTGGATATACAATGTTTCTGACAATAGGAGGACAGGAATCCTACTTCCCCAGATACCCAATTGATTTGGGGATTGTGAGCCCGAAGCAAAGGTAACCCCAGGATCAAGCGGAACAATGGTGAAGATATGGCACCAAGAGTCAGCAGTTCTTTGTGTTGGGAGGAGATGGCAACAGGCAAAGGGGCGGTCTCCTGGGTTACTTGTCCCGACTTTATGCGAGAGCCATCGGCCAGGTAGACAGAAAGTCCATGCGCCTTTTCTTGTAGCGGGAGGCGTTGCTGAATGGCAAAGGTGATATCAACGAAACAGCTACATGCTCCAAAGTCGACGATAGCGTAGACTGTTATTGTTCTTTCTGAAAGGAGAAATGAGAGAGGGAGAGCAAGGTGGGTTGCAGTGGCAGACAGATTTGACAGGTTGGCAGGTATGGAAGAAGGGCACTTACGCACCTTGGTGGGGCAGTTGTGCACGTAGTGGCCGGCCTTGCCACAGTAGAGGCAAAGATTGTGCTGTCTGCGACGTGCTCGTTCTTCAGGGGATAAAGTTGATCGTATCACTCCTATTTGCATGGGCCTAGAAGTGTGTGAAACTGGACCGGCAGGATCTGAGCAGGTTGGTGCCAGGTAGTGGGAAGAGGGAGCTGGAGCCCTTAGGGTCATCCACGCGGAGCGGCCTTGCTGAGTGGACCGCTCTGACCTACGCTCACGGAGTCGTCAATCGATTTGGATGGACAGGGCGATCAGATTTTCAAGAGTACCTGGTATACCCACTCGGGCGAGCTCATCCTTGAGGCTGTCAGAGAGACCCATGCGGAATTGGTGTCGTAAGGCAGCATCATTCCATTGGGTGTCTGTGCTCCAGCGCCTAAAGTCCGTGACATAGTCCTTGGCCGCTCTGCGACCTTGCTGGAGCGCAAACAGAGCAGCTTCCGCCGTGGCGGTCTGCTGGGGGTCCTCATAAAGCTGGGCCATGGCCTCAAAAAAGGCTAACAAGGAGTGGGTCTGTACGCTGTTCTGCTCGAGTAGTCGGTGGGCCCAACTCTGGGGTTCTCCTTGGAGTAGGGTGATGACAAACCCCACCTTGGTGGCTTCAAGTGAAAAAGTCCGGGGTTGTAGAGTGAAGTATAACTGGCATGCATTGTGGAAAGCCCGGAACTGGGTTCGGTCTCCTGCGAATCTTTCCGGAACAGGAACTCTGGGTTCAGGCGGGAGCATTACTACAGAAGGAGTGGAGGCAGACTGTACAGGTGCAGTGGAGGAACCCGAAGCCACATGACTGGGATCTGATAAGTTCTGGACCTGCTCGTCCAATTTGACATGTCCTTCTTGTAGGGATTTAACGGCTTGCGTGAGAGCTGCAAGGTGTTTGCAAATCTCCTCCCATGGGTGAGGTTTCTCCTGCAGACTCGGTCATGGCTGTTTGATACTGTTACGTACCTCCGAGGATGAGTCTGACTCGTAGGAGAAGACCTCTCATATAGCTCTGGTTCAGGAGCCACCGGAGTGGGAACAGTGGTCTCGGGAACACAGCGGGGTAGGAGTGCCTGTGAAGACTGTGGTGGTTGACGCTGTAGCTGGTTGATGATCCTCCAGGTTTGGCTGGAACTGCGGATGACAGCAGGATCAGTAGCAGGCTGAAGCAGGGAGAGATAAGCCAGGTCAACACGGTAACACACAGAGCAAGTAGCAGGCAGGTGCACGGTCAGGCGAGCCGGGTCAGATCGGGTGGTCAGGCAGAGCAATGCGGAGGACTGGAGCAGGGTCAGATAAGCAGGCAGAGGTCTGGCAACGGAGCAGCAAGTAGTAGTAGCAGAGTCGAGACAGGCCGGGGTCAGGGTTGGAGATAACAGGTAAGTCAGCAGAGCCGGGTCGTCCAGGTAATCAGATAGCAGATGCGGGTAGAGATACTCAGAAGCTGCAGATCAAACAGCACTGAAAGTGCAGCTGCTGTCCTTTAAAGGCCCATTGCCGCCAAACAGCGCGTGCGCAATCGCGGCGAAAGATCGCGCATGCGCACACGTGCCGAAAAGGCGCGCACTCGCGTTCCTGTGTCCAGTCATGGTAAGTCCCTGACACCAGGCCGCTTTTTGAGATTCGGCACTTCGTCGCTTTAACTGACAATTGCGCGGTCGTGCGACGTGGCTCCCAAACAAAATTGACGTCCTTTTTTTCATACAAATAGAGCTTTCTTTTGGTGGTATTTGATCACCTCTGCGGTTTTTATTTTTGGCGCTACAAACAAAAATAAAGCGACAATTTTTTTAAAAATTCTATATTTTTCACATTTTGCAATAATAAATATCCCCAAAAAATATATTAAAAAAAAATGTTTTCCTCAGTTTAGGCCGATACGTATTCTTCTACATATATTTGGGAAAAAAATCGCAATAAGCGTTTATTGATTGGTTTGCGCAAAAGTTATAGCGTCTACAAAATAGAGGATAGTTTAATGGCATTTTTATTAACAATTTTTTTTTTTACTAGTAATGGAGGCGATCATTGATTTTTATCGTGACTGCGAAATTATGGCGGACACATCAGACACTTTTGACACCATTTTGGGACCATTGTAATTTTTACAGTGATCAGTGCTATAAAAATGCACTGATTACTGTGAAAATGACACTGGCAGTGAAGGGGTTAACCACTAGGTGGCGCTGAAGGGGTTAAGTGTGTCCTAGGGAGTGCTTATAACTGTAGGGGGATGGGCTGTGTGTGACACGACACTGATCACCGCTTCCGATTACAGGAAGCTGTGATCAGTGTCCTGTCACTGGGAAGACTGGGGAAATGCTTGTTTACATCAGCATTTCCCCGTTCTTCCTCACCGTGAGACGATCGCGGATATCCCCACAGACATCGAGTCCGCGGGACCCACGGTCGGGCTCACGGAGCTCGCGGAGGGCACCGGCGTCGCGCACGGGCGCCGGCGGCGGCGCTCGCACGTCCACAATGCTGCTTCTTAAAGGGGACGTATATATACGTCCTTCTGCCTGCTCGTGCCATGCTGCAGATGTATATCTGCGTGCGCTGGTCGGGAAGCAGTTAAAGACCACCCAGCTGTCAGTGTAGATAGTGATATGGGAAGAAGGCTCCTCCTGAAGAGTCATCACTACAGCTTTCAACTCTGCATACTGACTGGACCCTCCAATTCCGGTCTCCTGCAGGACTTTGTCTGTACTTGGGTTGTAGGATGCTGCTGTCCATTGGCACCCAGACGAGGTAACTATGGTGGAACCATCAGTGAACCACGGAGCCTCTGGCATGGGGGATGACTTCAGCAAAGGAATTTCTTCTTCTGGCTGGGTGCTGGTGAAAGTAACAAGCCCTGCCAACTGTTTTGAAATGTCTCTGAAATCCCCAGCTGCAATACCCCCTCTTTATTGAAGGTACCATTTCCATTTCATCAGTGTCTGGTTCTGGGCTACAGCTGCCCTAGTGGTCACTCAGTCCGTTATCTCTCACCCATCTTGCTATTGGCAATGCAGTATGTATGGTTACATTGTCCTTTCCTGTAATGGTTTCTACATGTTGAAGTGCTGTGTAGGTCCCAAACAGGTACTTCTCTAGGGGCGTGTATCTCTTCTGTGCCCCTGTCAGTTATTTGGACCAAAATCCAACGGGTATTGCTCTTAGTCCTTTCTTTTAATTTGGCTGCCACAGACTCCAAGATATGGTACCATCTTGCTCCACTACATCCAGCTGAAATGGTACTCCTTGTCTCATGGGTCCTAATCCCTGATCCTGCAAAATGGCTTCTTTAGCAGCAAGGAATGCGGTCCACTGCTCTGAAACCCATGAGAACTCAGTCTTTTTCCTGGTGAATCAGTCAAAGATGTGGGATGAACGATCTCCAGAATCCCACAACTCCAATGTACTTCTGTGCCTCCTTTTTTGGTAGTAGGGGGGTAGTAGGCGGTGAAAGTGCCTAGATAGTTTGCACAACTGTCTCTGGAATTTTCCTCTGCTGCAATGGATTCTTCTAGTATTAACACCAGTGAATAACTCAACGAAGTGTGCCACCAGAGAAAAACTATAGAAAAACTCGCTTACCAGATGGCAAGCAAAACCAGGCATGCGGCTTTAGCCCAGCCAAGGCCTTTGCTTGTACAGAAGATCATGGAAATAAGCCCTGGATAGATGGCTGTATTAGTATATCCACACACCGATACCACTGTTCAATCCAAGATCGTTAGTTCAGCAAAAAACTCAGCAGTAGACCCAGAAAGAGAAACCAACCATAGCGTAGTATTGTCTAACCAGATATTTATTTCAGTAAAACAGTATTGCACTTACAATTGCAGAGTTTAAAAAGCCGCACATTTATTGAATTATTTGTACTATCTTAGCGCAGCTTCTCCTATTCAAGTTACACAACACACCACAGAAAAACAGGTCTGCTTCAGTTGACTTATAGCGCAATATATCCTGGACGAGCCCCAAACTTTTTTGCTTGCGTCTATCTAGCAAGGTTAATTTTCGGTATAAGCAAGGAAGCTCAGACCTCTGCAGTGTATAAATCTGCTTTTACATGTAGCGGCCTCACCCCGACCTCTTTAGCTAGGGGTATATCGAGCGACAGAGTGAGGTGCGCTACGGCCCATGTCCTCCCCATGGCTGTGGGTGAGGTGAAGGCCAGTACCAATCTTTTCCTCGGGCCAAATGTGTGCTGGTTATGAGGGTCAGTCCTTCCGTGCCAGAATCTCCCTTTGTTCCCATCAACAGAGTCCATACACCCATCAAAGTCCAAACTCAGGTTTATTGCGTATCTCCACATACAGTCAAATGCAACGGCATGATACGATGGGGAAGCAGGTCGAGGCACTGTACAGGTTCCTAGTCCCTACACTCCCTGTGCTATGACCAGGGGTTGCAGGAGTCTTGATGAAAGCTCCTCCGCTGCGCTGTAGCCCCTATCAGGGGAAGATGTCCTCCAAGGGAGTTACAGAAGGCCCATCCGTCACCGGGTTGACACTGCACCGGGTCTTGGGGCGGGTGACCTCCCCAGCCTCCTCACCTCAGATGCGGGTCCCCTCGCAAGGGGCGCCCTGGAGCAACTTCACCCTCGCGGGACCCAGTCGGAGTCACCGGGTCCCAGGCCTCCTCAACAGTACCTCACCCCAGGCTGAAGGTGCCTGGGATGGACTCCATCTTCATTCCGGCCAGGCCTAGGGCGCCTAGGCCGGAACCTTGAACCGCCCGCACCCAGGCCTAAGGTGCCTGGGTGCGTGAAGAGATGATCCCCCCCAAAGACCTCGTGGCGAGAGCGTCTCCCCCTTTTATCTCCTCCCATCGACACCACGGCGGGTTCCCCGCCCCAGCCGTACCATCTCCAGGAAGGGACAAAAAAAAGGGTAAAACTGTGGTAGTGATTCTACCTCGAGCCTGTAGGCACCCCGCCACCCAATCCGCCAAGGAGAATATTGCACCACCCAATCCTCCACGAATAACAAAAAGGGGTCTAATCCCTGACATAATTACACACCTGGGTCTCTCTACCCCCAGGTGTATCCCACTAACTTTGAAGACCCCGCTACACACTCCCCCTTGTGATTTGACGCTGGTCCCCAGCGTCAGGTGCACACCCATGTCTCCCAAGGAGTGGTGACATGAAGTGGGCCCCAGAGGCTATCCCTCAAATTTTGGATACTGTGTGTGCCAAGACCTGCTCCAGGGAAAGGGAACTATAAAACATTAAAACTTTTTGTATAAAACATCTGTCATGTACACATATACAATCCCTCCCGTCACTGTCTAAGAACCACCCCATACTCAGTAGTCTTGACCGACGAATCTCCTGCAGAAGGGAAACAAAAAAACACATCCTAACATTCTGTGTTAACTTGGCATGAGTGGGTCCGTCAGCCGAGAGACCCACTCACTCCAATAAGTAAGTAATGCATGTGTAACATTTCAAACAACCGTTGCACAACACTGCCACCTGGTGACAGCGCTGCGGTAATGACACTTGGTGAGATCTTCATTCTTCCTGCTTTCCTACTCTGACTCTACCCCAAAAGTCTCTGCCTTTGGCACATGAAGAAAAGGGAGAAAAAAAAAAACAACAGCTCCCAAGTCTCCAGTGAGTAAAAGAAAAGCCCAAATCAAAACAAAAATAGGGCACAGTTCTAGGCGTCTGGGAATGTCTCTTCCAGAAAGTTTCAACAGCAACAAGATAGGAGCTCACTTCTCCTATAAGTAGAACCTTGGATCCGGCAGAAACAGGGGCTTCAGGTGCCCGTCAAACACTTCCACCGAATACTCGACATCCTCTCCTTCTTTCCTGCAGATGAGCACCTTATCGGCATGAATATGGCGCCCAAGTCTCCAATCAGCTCTGCAGTCCTTGAACTTTTTAGACACAGGCGGCGAACATGACAGGTATCGCCTGGCATGGGGTACTTTAAGTTTTTCCCATACAAACTCGTCATACCACCTTGGTCGCAGGACCTCGACTTCATACAATAAGTCCCGAGGTAAGTAGGGGTACTCCCACCCATATTCACGGGCGACTCTCTGGGAGAAAAGTCTCTGCAACCTGGCTAGAGGCGGCATCACATCTCGCTCACCTTCTCCTGGCTGCACGATGGCCTCCGGGTGCCGAGGTACCTTCACCATCTCGGGTTGCTTTGACTTTGGTGCCCGCAACGAAGCACGCTGCATCCCCACCATCAGAGCGGGTGATGTAGTTGAATGAGGAAAGTTGGCCCGAGGACTAGATTTCCTCGGGAACTCCGGGGCCTGCGCCCGAAGCGTACTGTCTTCTGACAATGACTCTAGGTCGGAGGTGTCATACATCTCAGCGGGAAGGTAGTCTCTAGTGGACGGAAGGCTACCCTCCCTTGCGGGCTCCACCGACGGTGGACCCCCGACACCTCCAACTAACACCACAGTCCCAGCCCCTGGCTCACCTGGACCTTCTGAAGAACTGGGATGTCCGGGACTCTCTTCTCTACCGGCGCCATCCAGGCCAGGCAAGCGGCGGGGTGAAGCTCGACCACGACCACAGGAGGCCTGCACCAGGCCTATCTTCCTCTTCGGGGGTGGTAGCAGGGAGTCTGTGGTGACCGAAGCAGTGTCTTCGGATTTTTCTCTCTCAATCTCTGGTTGGGCAGTCACTTCGCCCTGGTCAGCGCGCACGGGAAACTCCGCAAAGGCTTTGATCTCTCCCTCCGGAGTGGCGGTTCCTGTGATGCAGTTGAGGCATAGGGCCCGGGGCCTTTCCGTGTGTGGTTCAACCTCAAAAAGGAACTCCTTGCATGCCTCACATCGCTCGAATGGCTTTAGTTGGACCACCAGTCCCGAGCATCCGGGACAGATCACACCGAGGGCCTCCGTGTCTCTGCATGAATACAGAGCCAACTGTCCTCGAGGCCTGAGCCTTATCCCCGTGTCTGTAATGGGCGCAGCAAATGCAGTCATTTTCGTGGGGTAAGGTACCGGCATCCACGGGGAGCTTGAGGCCATCCCGACCACCTGCTGTTCCATCACGCGCTCACCTCGCGCCGGAGTCTCCACGTGTATCTCCACACGTGGCCAGACTCCTCCCACGACTTGCACGTTTTCGCGGGCTTCCTTCAGTCTCCGCCCACGAATTGTACAGTCACGGGGTGCCTCGTGGCGCAGTGCAGCAAAAGTCCCCACATGTAGTTCGTCACACGGCTGGACTCCTCCCTCTTCCCGCTCTTTCTGCATGGGCCTCTCCCGGTTTTTCAGAGAAATTTCCACGACTTCGAGCACAGGGACGCACTTTGGCCAATCACATGGCCGACCTGCTCGGACCTCCTCCGGGCAGCAAAGTTCAAACACAGCCGTTCCAAACCTCAGGGTCAACACACATTTCATCCCGGACTCACGAGCCCCCACGTGTAGCGGCCTCACCCCGACCTCTTTAGCTAGGGGTATATCGAGCGACAGAGTGAGGTGCGCTACGGCCCATGTCCTCCCCATGGCTGTGGGTGAGGTGAAGGCCAGTACCAATCTTTTCCTCGGGCCAAATGTGTGCTGGTTATGAGGGTCAGTCCTTCCGTGCCAGAATCTCCCTTTGTTCCCATCAACAGAGTCCATACACCCATCAAAGTCCAAACTCAGGTTTATTGCGTATCTCCACATACAGTCAAATGCAACGGCATGATACGATGGGGAAGCAGGTCGAGGCACTGTACAGGTTCCTAGTCCCTACACTCCCTGTGCTATGACCAGGGGTTGCAGGAGTCTTGATGAAAGCTCCTCCGCTGCGCTGTAGCCCCTATCAGGGGAAGATGTCCTCCAAGGGAGTTACCGAAGGCCCATCCGTCACCGGGTTGACACTGCACCGGGTCTTCGGACGGGTGACCTCCCCAGCCTCCTCACCTCAGATGCGGGTCCCCTCGCAAGGGGCGCCCTGGAGCAACTTCACCCTCGCGGGACCCAGTCGGAGTCACCGGGTCCCAGGCCTCCTCAATAGTACCTCACCCCAGGCTGAAGGTGCCTGGGATGGACTCCATCTTCATTCCGGCCAGGCCTAGGGCGCCTAGGCCGGAACCTTGAACCGCCCGCACCCAGGCCTAAGGTGCCTGGGTGCGTGAAGAGATGATCCCCCCCAAAGACCTTGTGGCGAGAGCGTCTCCCCCTTTTATCTCCTCCCATCGACACCACGGCGGGTTCCCCGCCCCAGCCGTACCATCTCCAGGAAGGGACAAAAAAAAGGGTAACACTGTGGTAGTGATTCTACCTCGAGCCTGTAGGCACCCCGCCACCTAATCCGCCAAGGAGAATATTGCACCACCCAATCCTCCACGAATAACAAAAAGGGGTCTAATCCCTGACATAATTACACACCTGGGTCTCTCTACCCCCAGGTGTATCCCACTAACTTTGAAGACCCCGCTACACACACATAAGCATTCCTTCTTTATCCAACTGGATTACTTTTCTGGCGAGAGTTGACCGGCATTTGCCACTACCTGTAAGTTACAGATATTGAGATATACCCATACATACATGGCTCTCCTCCTGCTCTTTCCCCTTCCCCCTACTACCCCTTCCTCATTTTTTTTGTTCGTTATTATTATCATTTATTGATTCATTTTTATCCAAGATACCTACCAGCGCCTCTCCTGAGGAAGCGAGAATTACCTTGTGAAACACGTAGAGATCATTCACGCAGCAGCTCTAGATCGATTTGGGTATTTGTACAGTGCTTTCAGGTCCTGCATATTTAATTTTTTCATATGAACTCTATGCAGCACCATTCATGTTCATCATTTATGTCTTCTTTATTATTTTGGTACATATGTTTTTAAATGTATGATAATTAAAAAAATCATATTTTTACATTTACTGGCTGAGGTGTGACTCTTTAAAAGTCCCATGGGCAAAACATTTTTTTCTGTGTTGTACAGGTGTATATCCATCTGTCTCCTTGATTCCTGGAGTAGAGACAGGGGTCTGCTTTACTTCTTGAGAATTCCTCTCTGTTAAGTACTTTGTTTACTTTCTCATTCCATATCTTTGCAGATTGCTTAAGACAATAGATGCTCTTCTGAAGTTTACACATAAGGTTGTCTCCTTGCTCAAACCCTGGTGGTTGCTCCATGTAGAGATCTTCCTTAATGTCTCCTGTAACGACACCCCAAGTATGAAAGGGGTTAACGCCATTTAGGATATTCCCTTTCCGAACACAAGGCAGCTACTGACACTCCATAGTCAGGCGAACGAGAACCATAATGATACTTCCCCCCTAATAACGAGACACAGCTCTGTTAGGTTTCCAGCAGGTCTGAACCTTTATTGAGAAAAACAGGCTCTTATATACACTAAAAGAATACTGTAGTCCAAATGAACAACTCCACCCACAACATCACACAATGGTTACATAATGAGCCCCCAATACACATTATTCTGACATCTCTTAGCAGACAACAGGTGAGTTCATTAGCTAATACCTTTACAGCTTAACCACTTCGCACCCAAGGTCGTCCATGGACGTCCTTAAGTTTGAGCCGGATATCGTTTTTTAGAGCCGGCGATTCTGTGTACCGTAAGAACGATCATAGTGGCTGTTCCGCCGCTTGATCGTTCTTACAGGCGGCGAGAGGGGATGTCCCCCCCTCCCGCCGCCCTCCGGTGATTCTACCGACTCACCTGAGCGATCGGTGAGTCGGTGACAGGATCCGCCGGCCCCGGCTTCTTACAATAGAGATTTCCGGCGGACCAGATGGTCGCCGGAGTCTCTATGATCGTTCGGAGGCCGGGCGCGATGTTATGACGTCACGCCCGGCCTCTGCATTCAAAAAAACGGCGCCGCTTCAGCTAGGAAGTGGTGATCGTTTTTTTTTATTTTTTTATTTCAGGCTTCTCAGCCTAGAGGTGAGATGTGGGGTCTTATTGACCCCATATCTCACTGTAAAGAGGACCTGTCATGCTTATTCCTATTACAAGGGATGTTTACATTCCTTGTAATAGGAACAAAAGTGATCTTTTTTTTTTTTACGTGTCAAATTAAAAAGGTTAAAGTAAAATTAACAATAAATAAAAAAAAAAAAAATGTAAAGCGCCCCTGTCCCTGGTAGCTCATACGCAGAAGCGAACGCATACGTAAGTCCCGCCCACATATGAAAATGGTGTTCAGAACACACATGTGAGATATCGCAGCGAACGTTAGAGCGAGAGCAATAATTCTTGCTCTAGACCTCCTCTGTAACTCAAAACATGTGACCAGTAAAAAAAATGAAAGCGTCGCCCATGAGGATGTTTAAGTACCGAAGTTTGGCGCCATTCCACGAGCGTGTGCAATTTTGAAGGGTGACATGTTAGGTATCTATTTATTCGGCGTAACTTCATCTTTCTCATTATGCAAAAAAATTGGGCTAACTTTAATGCTTTAATATTTTTTTAATTCATGAAACCGTTTTTTTTCCCAAAAAAATGCGTTTGAAAAATTATTGCGCAAATACCGTGTGAGATAAAAAGTTGCAATGACCGCCATTGTATTCTCTTGGGTCTTTGCTAAAAAAACATATATATATATTGTTTTGGGGTTATATGTAATTTTCTAGCAAAAAAATGAGGCTTTTTACATGTAGGAGCAAAGTGTCAGAATTGGCCCGGGTGCGAAGTGGTTAAATGACTATGCATGACCTTTCCGTTTCCCAGACTGTCTGTCTGCTAATTTACAATACCCACAATTACAGAGTTAATTATCACAATCCACAAAGAGGGGATCTTTAGAAGTTAGTCGGGATTCATTAACATTACAACAGGAAGACAGTTGGTTGAAGTTAAACACATCAGCCCTTTTCAATTAACCTGTTGAGTTCGGGATCAACAAACAGTAAATAATGATTTTACAGCTATCCTGGGAAATATTGTGGATTAATATTACAGACCCATTTTAAAGCAATCCAAGACATATTCTCAATGTCCATTATTTCCTGGCTCATACTTTCTAAGAACTTCTGGGTTCCACGGGCCCTCCCGTTACATTTCCCTATAGGGAAGCAGTTTTAACATCTAGGTGTTTCACTGGCATGCCCTTGCCGGCTGCAATGCTAAGAAGCGCTCTGATGGTGTAGTGTTTTACGACGGAAGCGAATGTTTCATCGTAATTTTCACCAAACTTCTGGGAGTAACCCTTGGCAACTAGTTTGGCTTTGTATTTGTGGATATTCCCTTGTGCGTCTGACTTTACTTTGAAAGTCCACTTACTTCCTATAGTTTTGCGGTTAGTAAGGAGCTCTGTGAGTGTCCAGGTTTTATTTTCTTGAAGTGACTAATTCTTCTTCTGCTGCTTTTCTCCATTTATTGGCTTCACATTTTGGCATTTAGTTTTTTCTATGTCTTCCCAGGATGTTGGTTCAAGTATGCTGTGTGTTTTGACAGTGTATGACAGCTTGCCGGTTGGTATCTCCTTGGTAGTCCGAGTGGATCTTCTGACTTTCAAGCAGGTCAGCAGGATCTGGTGGGAAACTTAATTTAGGCATTGTGAGTTCCACCTCTTGTTCTGACTCCTGCACAGGTTCACTTTGATCTACCTTTTCTTCTGGTTTGCTTGGCATATTCACTTCACAGCTTTCAGGGCAGTGGCATCACTAGGGTTGGTGTCACCTGGTGCGGTAAATACCATGTTTTATCGCACCGCCACGGCTCTCACTTCCTAGCCTGCCACAGTGCCCTGTCCTGTCGCTGTGGAGTGACAGCAGAAGCAGGACAGAGCAGTAGACACTTGGCAGGCTAGCCCATAAGGCTCTCTCCTGTCTAGCCTGCCACAATGCACTTGATGGTGTGACCCAAGGCTCAACCACAACCCCCCCACGGGGGGAGAGCACACCGCATTAAAGGGTAGGTGTGGCCGAATTGCACTAACAATGGAAGGACCATACAAAGGCATTGTTAAATACCATGAGTGCATTATGCACAGGGTTCAGAAGTACACTACATACAGAGTGCAGCATTCAGGAATGTGATACAAACAGGGTGAAGAAGTTTGCTATGTACAGGGTGCAGGGCTCAGAAGTTTGCTATGTACAGGGTGTAGGGCTCAGAAGTTTGCTATGTACAGGGTGCAGGGCTCAGAAGTTTGCTATGTACAGGGTGCAGGGCTCAGAAGTTTGCTATGTACAGGGTGCAGGGCTCAGAAGTTTGCTATGTACAAGGTGCAAGGATTACTATGTACAGCCAGGGTGCAAGGATCGCTATGTACAACCAGGGTGCAAGGATCGCTATATGTACAGCCAGGGTGCAAGGGTTGCTATATGTACAGCCAGGGTGCAAGGGTCGCTGTATGTACAGCCAGGGTGCAAAGGTTGCTATGTACAGGGTGCAAGGGTCGCTATGTACAGGGTGCAAGGGTCGCTATGTACAGGGTGCAAGGGTGGCTATGTACAGGGTGCAAGGGTCGCTATGTATAGGGTGCAAGGATGGCTATGTACAGGGTGCAAGGGTCGCTATGTACAGGGTGAAAGGGTCGCTATGTATAGGGTACAAGGGTGGCTATGTACAGGGTGCAAGGGTGGCTATGTACAGGGTGCAAGTGTGGCTATGTAAAGGGTGCAAGGGTGGCTATGTACAGGGTGCAAGGGTGGCTATGTACAGGGTGCAAGGGTGGCTATGTACAGGGTGCAAGGGTCGCTATGTACAAGGTGCAAGGGTAGCTATGTACAGGGTGAAAGGGTCGCTATGTACAGGGTGCGAGGGTCGCTATGTACAGGGTGAAAGGGTCGCTATGTACAGGGCGCAAGGGTCGCTATGTACAGGGTTAAAGGGTCGCTATGTACAGGGTGCAAGGGTGGCTATGTACAGAGTGCAAGGGTGGCTATGTACAGGGTGCAAGGGTGGCTATGTACAGGGTGCAAGGGTCAAAAGTTCTCTATGCATAAGGTGAAACGTTAAGTACTGCGTGCTTCACAGGACAGAAAAAAGGACAGAAGGGTGGACAGAGGGGCTGCTGCCAAGGAGTAGCTTCAACTTACAGAGGGTGTGCAGTCTTCACATGGGCTGTAGAAGGAGCTGCCGGGCCGGGATAGTGGAGCCACCGCTGGCCGGGATAGTGGAACCGCCGCTGGCCGGGATAGTGGAACCGCTGCAGGGATGGTAGAGCTGCAGTGCACATCATCCCCCCGCCCCCTGTCCCTTTCATAGAGATACTGGTGCGCAGGGAGGACTGTGCACGCAGCCGGGCGCTGTCACCTGTTCTGTGAGAAAGTGAAAGCAGTGAGCACGTGTAAGGGGCTATCGCCGGAGGTGGTCGCCGGCCAAAAAAAAGCTCTGGTGTCACCCCTCTGATAGGTGTCACCCGGGTGCGGACCGCACCCCCATAGCAATGCCTCTGTTTCAGGGATTGGTGTTTCTGGTGCTGGGCTCTCATCAAAATAAACATTATGGCTTATTGTCATTTTGTCAGTCTTTGGGTGTAGGATCCTGTAACACTTAGTTTGCTCACTGTAGCCTACTAGAATGCCCTCTATGGCTCTGTTCTCTAGCTTGGATTGCTTTTCACTTGGAATATAGGCATTAGGGATGAGCTTCGTGTTCGAGTCGAACATACGTTCGACTCGAACATCGGCTGTTCGATCGTTCGACGAAGATCGAACGATTTGGGCCGTTCGCGCCAAATTCGAGTGACGCGAACGGCCCACAATGCACTACGCCATCGCAGTGTCATCCAGGCGCTGTGATTGGCCAAGCATGCACTGTGACCCCGCATGCTTGGCCAATCACAGCGCCGGCAGCGAGGAGAGCAATGATTGGCCACAGGCAGGATGCCTGTGGCCAATTATTGCTGAGGGTGTTTAGTACACGCCCCACACTATAAAAGGCCGCCAGCACGGCGGCCTAGTGTAGTGTGTTCCGGAGCAGGGATAGAGCAGCATAGGCAGGGACAGTGACTGTTATTTCTTTCTTGCTTAACCTGGATTCCTTTAGTTTAGGGAAAGAGAAGGATAGGTAGGGAGAGTGTCAGTGTGTTTTGTGCTTGTGCTATAGTGTGCTTAAAAAAAACATTTATTCTAGGGACAGAAAACTGTAGGTAGGGACAGTGTCAGTTTCTTTCACTCTGCAAGTCCTTGTTTCCAGGGACCTGGAAGGACAGTGAGTGAATTGTCCTTGTGCTATATTGTGCTTAAAAAAACATTTATTCTAGGGACAGAAAACTGTAGGTAGGGAGAGTGTCAGTTTCTTTCACTCTGCAAGTCCTTGTTTCCAGGGACCTGGAAGGACAGTGACTGAATTGTCCTTGTGCTATATTGTGATTAAAAAAAACATTTATTCTAGGGACAGAAAACTGTAGGTAGGGAGAGTGTCAGTTTATTTCACTCTGCAAGTCCTTGTTTCCAGGGACCTGGAAGGACAGTGACTGAATTGTCCTTGTGCTATATTGTGCTTAAAAAAAACATTTATTCTAGGGACAGAAAACTGTAGGTAGGGAGAGTGTCAGTTTATTTCACTCTGCAAGTCCTTGTTTCCAGGGACCTGGAAGGACAGTGACTGAATTGTCCTTGTGCTATATTGTGATTAAAAAAAACATTTATTCTAGGGACAGAAAACTGTAGGTAGGGAGAGTGTCAGTTTATTTCACTCTGCAAGTCCTTGTTTCCAGGGACCTGGAAGGACAGTGACTGAATTGTCCTTGTGCTATATTGTGATTAAAAAAAACATTTATTCTAGGGACAGAAAACTGTAGGTAGGGAGAGTGTCAGTTTATTTCACTCTGCAAGTCCTTGTTTCCAGGGACCTGGAAGGACAGTGACTGAATTGTCCTTGTGCTATATTGTGATTAAAAAAAACATTTATTCTAGGGACAGAAAACTGTAGGTAGGGAGAGTGTCAGTTTATTTCACTCTGCAAGTCCTTGTTTCCAGGGACCTGGAAGGACAGTGACTGAATTGTCCTTGTGCTATATTGTGCTTAAAAAAAACATTTATTCTAGGGACAGAAAACTGTAGGTAGGGAGAGTGTCAGTTTATTTCACTCTGCAAGTCCTTGTTTCCAGGGACCTGGAAGGACAGTGACTGAATTGTCCTTGTGCTATATTGTGATTAAAAAAAACATTTATTCTAGGGACAGAAAACTGTAGGTAGGGAGAGTGTCAGTTTATTTCACTCTGCAAGTCCTTGTTTCCAGGGACCTGGAAGGACAGTGACTGAATTGTCCTTGTGCTATATTGTGATTAAAAAAAACATTTATTCTAGGGACAGAAAACTGTAGGTAGGGAGAGTGTCAGTTTATTTCACTCTGCAAGTCCTTGTTTCCAGGGACCTGGAAGGACAGTGACTGAATTGTCCTTGTGCTATATTGTGATTAAAAAAAACATTTATTCTAGGGACAGAAAACTGTAGGTAGGGAGAGTGTCAGTTTATTTCACTCTGCAAGTCCTTGTTTCCAGGGACCTGGAAGGACAGTGACTGAATTGTCCTTGTGCTATATTGTGATTAAAAAAAAACATTTATTCTAGGGACAGAAAACTGTAGGTAGGGAGAGTGTCAGTTTATTTCACTCTGCAAGTCCTTGTTTCCAGGGACCTGGAAGGACAGTGACTGAATTGTCCTTGTGCTATATTGTGATTAAAAAAAACATTTATTCTAGGGACAGAAAACTGTAGGTAGGGAGAGTGTCAGTTTATTTCACTCTGCAAGTCCTTGTTTCCAGGGACCTGGAAGGACAGTGACTGAATTGTCCTTGTGCTATATTGTGATTAAAAAAAACATTTATTCTAGGGACAGAAAACTGTAGGTAGGGAGAGTGTCAGTTTATTTCACTCTGCAAGTCCTTGTTTCCAGGGACCTGGAAGGACAGTGACTGAATTGTCCTTGTGCTATATTGTGATTAAAAAAAACATTTATTCTAGGGACAGAAAACTGTAGGTAGGGAGAGTGTCAGTTTATTTCACTCTGCAAGTCCTTGTTTCCAGGGACCTGGAAGGACAGTGACTGAATTGTCCTTGTGCTATATTGTGATTAAAAAAAACATTTATTCTAGGGACAGAAAACTGTAGGTAGGGAGAGTGTCAGTTTATTTCACTCTGCAAGTCCTTGTTTCCAGGGACCTGGAAGGACAGTGACTGAATTGTCCTTGTGCTATATTGTGATTAAAAAAAACATTTATTCTAGGGACAGAAAACTGTAGGTAGGGAGAGTGTCAGTTTATTTCACTCTGCAAGTCCTTGTTTCCAGGGACCTGGAAGGACAGTGACTGAATTGTCCTTGTGCTATATTGTGATTAAAAAAAACATTTATTCTAGGGACAGAAAACTGTAGGTAGGGAGAGTGGCAGTTTATTTCACTCTGCAAGTCCTTGTTTCCAGGGACCTGGAAGGACAGTGACTGAATTGTCCTTGTGCTATATTGTGATTAAAAAAAACATTTATTCTAGGGACAGAAAACTGTAGGTAGGGAGAGTGTCAGTTTATTTCACTCTGCAAGTCCTTGTTTCCAGGGACCTGGAAGGACAGTGACTGAATTGTCCTTGTGCTATATTGTGCTTAAAAAAAACATTTATTCTAGGGACAGAAAACTGTAGGTAGGGAGAGTGTCAGTTTATTTCACTCTGCAAGTCCTTGTTTCCAGGGACCTGGAAGGACAGTGACTGAATTGTCCTTGTGCTATATTGTGATTAAAAAAAACATTTATTCTAGGGACAGAAAACTGTAGGTAGGGAGAGTGTCAGTTTATTTCACTCTGCAAGTCCTTGTTTCCAGGGACCTGGAAGGACAGTGACTGAATTGTCCTTGTGCTATATTGTGCTTAAAAAAAACATTTATTCTAGGGACAGAAAACTGTAGGTAGGGAGAGTGTCAGTTTATTTCACTCTGCAAGTCCTTGTTTCCAGGGACCTGGAAGGACAGTGACTGAATTGTCCTTGTGCTATATTGTGATTAAAAAAAACATTTATTCTAGGGACAGAAAACTGTAGGTAGGGAGAGTGTCAGTTTATTTCACTCTGCAAGTCCTTGTTTCCAGGGACCTGGAAGGACAGTGACTGAATTGTCCTTGTGCTATATTGTGATTAAAAAAAACATTTATTCTAGGGACAGAAAACTGTAGGTAGGGAGAGTGTCAGTTTATTTCACTCTGCAAGTCCTTGTTTCCAGGGACCTGGAAGGACAGTGACTGAATTGTCCTTGTGCTATATTGTGATTAAAAAAAACATTTATTCTAGGGACAGAAAACTGTAGGTAGGGAGAGTGTCAGTTTATTTCACTCTGCAAGTCCTTGTTTCCAGGGACCTGGAAGGACAGTGACTGAATTGTCCTTGTGCTATATTGTGATTAAAAAAAACATTTATTCTAGGGACAGAAAACTGTAGGTAGGGAGAGTGTCAGTTTATTTCACTCTGCAAGTCCTTGTTTCCAGGGACCTGGAAGGACAGTGACTGAATTGTCCTTGTGCTATATTGTGATTAAAAAAAACATTTATTCTAGGGACAGAAAACTGTAGGTAGGGAGAGTGTCAGTTTATTTCACTCTGCAAGTCCTTGTTTCCAGGGACCTGGAAGGACAGTGACTGAATTGTCCTTGTGCTATATTGTGATTAAAAAAAACATTTATTCTAGGGACAGAAAACTGTAGGTAGGGAGAGTGTCAGTTTATTTCACTCTGCAAGTCCTTGTTTCCAGGGACCTGGAAGGACAGTGACTGAATTGTCCTTGTGCTATATTGTGATTAAAAAAAACATTTATTCTAGGGACAGAAAACTGTAGGTAGGGAGAGTGTCAGTTTATTTCACTCTGCAAGTCCTTGTTTCAAGGGACAGAGAAGGACACCTGAAGGTAGCCCTTATTGCTTTTTTCCCATCTCCCTGCAGGCCATCTATTAGAATGTCTGGAAGGCAAACAAGGAGAGGCAGACAGTCAGGAGGCAATAAAAGAGGGCAAGCAGGCTCTGTGTCTGGGGGCAACAGTGCTGGTCGTGGACGCGGTGCATTGTCATCAGCACATGGCCATGGGACACGCTTGTCCTTCTTTTCGGCAGCTGGACATGTTGAGCCACATCATGCCGAAGACTTGGTAGAGTGGATGACCAAGCCCTCCTCCTCCTCCTCATCCTCTCTCACCCAGGCTCAGGGTACTGGAAAAGCAGCTGCCAAAGCGTCGTCTTCCCTGGTATCAATGTCAGACAAATCATCAGTCACTCCTTCCCTAGACCCACCATGTCCTCCTCCTGAGGAGTCCCCCGAACTGTTTCAGCACAGTGTTGGGTACATGCTCCAGGAGGATGCCCAGCGTTTCGAAGGGTCTGATGATGAAACCCAGCTAGAGGAAGGCAGTAGCGTGAGAGCAGACAGAGGGGATGCTCAAGAAGGACACCAATCTGGCAGTCATGTTCCAGCAGCTGCAGCATACTGCCAGATTGGCTCCAGTGATGAGGAGGGAGGGGATGATGAGGTCACTGACTCCACGTGGGTGCCTAATAGGAGAGAGGAGGAGGAGGAGGATGAGGAGGAGGCACATCTCCAACGAGGCAGGATGCCCTTTGGTGGCCAGCGTAAGGGCAGTACACCGACGGAATCACACCGCAGAGCTCCGCCTGTGCAGGGCGCTGCCTCTGCCCGTCATTCAAAAAGTTCTTTGGTGTGGGCCTTTTTTGAGGCTAGTGCATCAGATCGCACAGCTGCTGTTTGCAACATATGTCTCAAGCGTATATCGCGTGGCCAAAACATCAGCCGCTTGGGTACCACATGCCTGACCAGACATATGTTGACCTGCCATGCAGCTCGTTGGCAAGCCTACCTCAAAGACCCACACCAAAGAACAAAGCGGACCTCTCCTTGCACCGCATCAGCTGGGATCTCCAACCCCACTATAACTTCAGTCCTCTCTGAAACATGCACTGAGAGGAATGAAGGTGTAGAATTAGGTGTGTCACAGCCAAGTACTTGCGCCCACTCTGCTAGCAGTACACCGACGTCCGATTCTAGCAGGCAAATTTCCCTGCCCCAGCTGCTGGACCGTCGAAAGAAGTTCACTCCCAGCCATCCACATGCCCAGCGGTTGAATGCTAGCTTGGCTAAATTGCTAGCGCTTCAACTGCTGCCTTTTCAGTTGGTAGACTCGGCCCCCTTCCGTGAGTTTGTGCAATGTGCAGTTCCTCAGTGGCAGGTTCCCAAACGCCACTTTTTCTCACGGAAGGCTATTCCGGCTCTCTACCGGCATGTGGAAGGCAATGTCTTGGCCTCGCTGGACAGGGCGGTCAGCGGTAAGGTGCATATTACCGCTGACTCATGGTCCAGCAGGCATGGACAGGGACGTTACCTTTCTTTCACGGCCCATTGGGTCACTCTTTTGGCAGCTGGGAAGGATTCAGGACAAGGTGCAGTAGTGTTGGAGGTTGTCCCACCGCCACGCCTCCAAAATGCTACTACTGGTTGTGACACACCTCTCTCCTCCACCCCCTCCTCTTCTTCTTCCTCCATGGCCTCTTCCTGTGGTTTGTCCTATGAACCAGCGGTGCTCCGTAGCCGTTCACGGGGCTACGCAAGTACGCAGGCAAAAAGATGCCATGCCGTGCTTGCGCTGGTGTGTTTGGGGGACAGAAGCCACACTGGGGCAGAGGTCCTGTCTGCTCTGCAGGGCCAGGCCGAGAGGTGGTTGACGCCACGCCAGCTTAAGCCAGGAATGGTGGTTTGCGACAATGGCACCAACCTCCTCTCCGCCCTCCGACAGGGACAACTGACCCATGTGCCCTGTGTGGCTCACGTCCTTAACCTGGTGGTGCAGCGCTTCTTGGGCAGGTACCCGGGCTTACAGGATGTCCTGAGGCAGGCCAGGAAAGTCTGTGTGCATTTCCGCAGATCTTATAATGCCAGTGCTCGCCTGGCTGAGCTGCAAAAGGAGTTGAACCTGCCCAAGAACCGCCTTATATGTGACATGCCCACCAGGTGGAACTCAACGTTGGCCATGCTGCAGCGGCTGCACACGCAGCAGAGGGCCATCAATGAGTACCTGTGCGACTACGGCACCAGGACAGGGTCAGGGGAGCTTGGTTTTTTTTCTCCACGCCAGTGGGGCATGATCAGGGATGCATGCACTGTCCTGGCACCATTTGAGGAGGCCACGAGGATGGTGAGCAGTGACAGTGCATGCATCAGTGACACTGTACCTCTTGTCCACCTGTTGGAGCACACGCTGCGTGGAATAATGGACAGGGCACTTGAGGCAGAACAGAGGCAGGAAGAGGAGGACTTCCTTGCCTCTCAAGGCCCCCTTTACCCAGACAGTGTTCCTTCTGTCCCACCCATCGCACAGGAAGAGGAGGAGGAGGAGGAGGAGGAGGAGGAGGAGGAGGATTGTGTCAGCATGGAGGTGGAGGCTGGCACTCAGCATCATCAGCAGCAGTCTTTTAGGGATGATTTACAGTCCCAAGAAACCAGTGGACTTGTACGTGGCTGGGAGGAGGTGGCTGCGGATCATGTCGTCCTTAGTGACCCAGAGGACTCCGGAGCGAATGCCTCAGCAAACCTACGCTGCATGGCCTCCCTGATCCTGCAAAGTCTGCGGAAGGATCCTCGTATTCTTCGGATCAAGGAGAGGGACCATTACTGGCTGGCCACTCTCCTTGATCCACGGTACAAGGGTAAGGTTGCGGACCTTATGTTACCGTCGCAGAGGGAGCAGAGGATGAGACAACTCCGGGAGGCCTTGCAGAAAGGTCTGTGCAACGCGTTCCCAGAGACTGGGAGGTTGCAAACTCCTGGTCCTGGACAACGAGTTGCTGAGGCTTCGGCCAGTCAAAGAAGGAGCGGTGGGGAAGGTGGCCGTCTGACCGATGCGTTCAGACAATTCTTTAGTCCGCAGCCCCAAAGTATGATCGGTTCCAGCAACCATCGCCAGCGTCTGATAAACATGGTGCAGGAATATCTAGGGGCAAGGTCAGACTTGGACACCTTCCCCACCGAAAATCCTCTGGCTTACTGGGTCTTGAGGATGGATCACTGGCCAGAGCTTGCACAGTATGCAATTGAGCTACTGGCCTGTCCTGCATCCAGCGTTCTTTCGGAACGCACATTCAGTGCTGCTGGAGGATTTGTCACGGATCACAGGGTGCGCCTGTCCACCGACTCGGTTGATCGACTGACTTTCATCAAGATGAACCAGTCTTGGATCACCACCAGCTACCACACACCTGATGCTGATATAACAGACTAATTGATTTTAACATGTCACATCCCTTCAAGACTGATGCTGATGCTGAGTGCCTGTGCTGTTATGTTGACTGGCTATCCTCCTCCTCCGAGTCCTCAATGATACGATTGATGATGATAGCTTGTAAGATCATTTTTGTTTATGGGTGCCGCCACCAGTGCCTAACGCCCAATTTTTCAGCCCCTGTTTAACAGGGGCGTGTAATTACAATTTTTGAAGCAATACTTTGCAACAGGGCTCATTGCTGTGCTCCAAGTACAGTATCTGTGAGGAGTTGCAGTGTTGTGCCACCAGTGCCTAACGCCCAATTTTTCAGCCCCTGTTTAACAGGGGCGTGTAATTACAATTTTTGAAGCAATACTTTGCAACAGGGCTCATTGCTGTGCTCCAAGTACAGTATCTGTGAGGAGTTGCAGTGTTGTGCCACCAGTGCCTAAGGCCCAATTTTTCAGCCCCTGTTTAACAGGGGCGTGTCATTACAATTTTTGAAGCAATACTTTGCAACAGGGCTCATTGGTGTGCTCCAAGTACAGTATCTGTGAGGAGTTGCAGTGTTGTGCCACCAGTGCCTAAGGCCCAATTTTTCAGCCCCTGTTTAACAGGGGCGTGTCATTACAATTTTTGAAGCAATACTTTGCAACAGGGCTCATTGCTGTGCTCCAAGTACAGTTGCTGTGAGGGGTTGCAGTGTTGTGCCACCAGTGCCTAAGGCCCAATTTTTCAGCCCCTGTTCAACAGGGGCATGTAATTACAATTCTTGATCTAATAATTCACAGCAGGGCCCATTGCTGCACCCACCAAGAGTAACTGTCAGGGCTTACAGTGTTGTGGCACCAGCACCACCATCAAAGGCCCAATTTTTACTACCACTGTTCAACAATTATATGTAATTAAAATTCCTGATATAATAGTTGACAGCAGGGCGTTCCAGCACCAACCAAGAGTAACTGTGAGTGCTTACAGTGTTGTGCCAACACCAACAACTAAGGGGCCTATTTCTGCAGAGTATATACGGCAGGTCCCTACTTTCAAACATCCAACTTACAAACGACTCCTACTTGCAAACGCAAGAAGACAACAGGAAGTGAGAGGAAATCTACCACTAGGAAGGAAAATTCTCTCCTGTAAGAATAAATATGGGAGAAAGGTGTCTCCTCTGTACTGATGCTTTATCAGCAATCCTTGTTTCAAGAAAAACACCACATTTCAAAAACAGTTGTCATTGGGACGGAAAGTGAGGTGAAATGTTCTGAACAGGGGCACAGACAGCAAAACAAATGTTACAGGGGTGATAACCCTTACCTATGTTTTCCAAAAAGTTTAAAAATAGATTTTTGGTCTGGAGCTACACTTCAACAATGTACCTGTTCAAAATTACAAACAGACTCTACATAAGAACAAACCTACAGTCCCTGTCTTGTATGCACCGCCTGTATAGGGCTGTTCAGAGTATATAGGGCCTTTTTTATTTTATGTGCGGGGTTCCCCTTAATATCCATACAAGACCCAAAGGGGCTGGTAATGGGCTGGGGTAGGGGGGGGGTCATGGGGTAGCTATGCCATTTTTCTTAAAGAATTTCATCCATATTACCGGGACCAGACATTACATTAAAGCCGCAAGCAGTTTTAAATGGCTTTTTTTTCCTTTAGAAGTGTCATTTTGTGCAGGGACAGTTCTAAACACGGGAAACACGTGGCACTTCACAGGCATACTTTAGACACCCCCCAGGTACGATATTTAAAGGAATATTTGACTTTTTTTTTTTCACTTTATGCATCATTAAAATGACTGCTCCCGAAAAACGACCGTTTTTAAAACTTCTTTTTGCATTGATACATGTCCCCTGGTGCAGAACCCGGGTTCCCAAACCCTTTTTAGGACAATAACATGCATAATAGTTGTTATAATTAGCACTTTAGAATTCGAACGTTCGCATCCATTGTATTTAATAGGGTTCTAATGTTCGTTCGAACTTTCGGTCCGTTCGCGGGTTCTGGTGCGAACCGAACCCGGGGGTGTTCGGCTCATCACTAATAGGCATATGCTTTACATCCAAACACTCTGATGTGCCCTATGCTAGGAGTACTTTTATAGGCTGTCGAGGGTAGACTTTTCTGTAGGTGGGTTGCAGTCATGACTGCTTCTCCCCAGTATTTTTGAGGTAGGTTGCCATCCAACAACATGCATCTTGCCATTTCTATAAGAGTGCGATTTTTCCTTTCTGCTACACCGTTTTGTTTAGGAGTGTATGGCATGGTTTTCTGGTGTACTATTCCTTGTCTTTTCAGGTATGAGGCCACTTCTTTGCTTATGTATTCTCCCCCATTGTCAGTGCGTAATATTCCTGGTTTGCGTTGGAATTTGTTGCTAGACATGGCATGGTTTCATTCTTGTGCTTCATCAGATAAGCAGTTGTGTACCTGAAATAATCATCAATGAAACTCAGTAGATATCTGTTCCTGCCTGACGTGGGAGTTTTCATTGGACCGCATACATCACTGTGTTTAAGTTGCAGGGGTGGGTAGTTTTTCTTTGAGATGCCTGTGGAAGGGGAGCACGTGTGGCTTTTGCTTCAATACATCATTTGCATTTCATGAGCACTTTGCAAGGCATTATTGTAAAATCTTCTGATAAGCCTCTCTTTATAATGTCCTACAGTGGAGGGCTGGCAGCCTTAGGCCTGGGGGGCAAGTCCAGTCAAGTGGCCCATTGAACCACCGAATAAGCGCAACCTCACCAGTGCCCATCAGTGCAGCCTCCCCAGCGTCCATCAGCGCAGTCTGTTCAGTGCATGGGGATTAGAGAGGAGAGCAGCCGGATTACACAGAGCGGAGATCTCCCGCTTACCCTGCGTGGCCGCTGTGATACAAAGTCCTGCCTCCTGGACCAGCTCCTATGAAGGACATCATCAGTGTGCTGTCTATCATAGGAGCCAGTCCAAGAGGCTGGACTTTGTATGACAGCGGCTGGCAGGTAAGCGAGAGATCCCCACTCTGTAATCTGGCGGCACTTCCCCTCCGAGGCAGCCCAATGGGCACAGTGGGAACCGTGGTAGAGCCGGCCCTGGGCGCCCTCCCATTGCCCCAGCTCGTGGTGCACACACCCCCGATTTGCCCTGGGACAGACTTGGTCCAGGGACAGTGTCCTCAGTCAGGAAACTGTCCCCGGAAACCGGTGACGTCTGGTCACCCTAGGCTAGTGGCCAGCAGGACCCACAGGTCAGCTTCCAGCAGGACCCACAGGTCCGTGGCCAGTGTCCACCCATTAACCAAAAAATGGGTCTCAACACTGTGGGTCCTGCTGGGAGCTGGCCTTGGACCTGTGGGTCCTGCTGGGAGCTGGCCACGGACCTGTGGGTCCTGCTGGCCATGACCAGCTCCCAGCAGGATCAACAGGCCATGGCCATCTTCCAGCAGGACCCACAGTGTTGAGACCCATTTTTAGGTTAATGGGTGGGCACTGGCCTGGGGCAGGGTAAATAGGGTGTATGGGGGGGTAGATGGGATGTGGGATTCAGCTGCAGGTGTCAGGGTCTCTCACCTCAGCTGCCCGTGCCAG
This sequence comes from Rana muscosa, assembly GCA_029206835.1. Classification (NCBI taxonomy): domain Eukaryota; kingdom Metazoa; phylum Chordata; class Amphibia; order Anura; family Ranidae; genus Rana; species Rana muscosa. Next base: position 68,899,893 of record CM055117.1, on the reverse strand, counting down.
TGCCAGCTCAGCAGGTCCTTGCATGGCTCCCTCCAATCCTGGGGGTGTGAAGTGATGCTCCTGTCCTGGGGTCAAGTAAACTTGCAGCCCGAGGCAGTCTTATGGGTCCCGACTCCCTGGCGCGCCTTGCTGCCCTGGGGTGGACTGACAACACCCAGGGCCCCCCGGATCAAATAAAGCAAGGGCCCCCCTGTCAGGCCCTGCCCCTGGCCCAAACATGACCCACCCCTGGCCCGCTCCTTTATTTTGCACAAAGTACAACTTTTGCCTTTTTCTTTCTTTAAAACACTGATTAACAACAGAGTCTAATTGGACCTGGAGGGGGGTCTCTCTCTAACAGTGTCCATTAGAAAGCCTCTGTTAGAGAGAGACCCCCCTCCAGGACCCATTAGAGGCTTTAAAGGAGTCTAATGGACCTGGAAAGGGGTCTCTCTAAGAGAGGCCCATTCAGTGTCCATTATAGAATCTGTTAGAGTTCCCCCCAGGGTCCCATTAGAGACTGAAAAGGAGTATAATGGGACCTGGAGGGGGCCTCTTTCTAACAGAGTGTACAGTGAACACCTTCGTATACTCTGGTCCTAATGGGACCCCCTCTTTGTGCCATGACTCTCATCCCTGCCCCAACCTCTCACAAAGTAGAAATAAAATTGGTACTGTGTACTAATCCTCTTACCTTAACTATGGGTACTGTGGCTGGCTGACTCCCGCATCCTCTGTGGGTGGCTGTCCGGCAACATGCTGTGGCTGGCTGGCTCCCTGGTGTGGGTGGGTCACCGTGGGTGGCTGGCTGGCACCCTGCTGTGGATGGTCACTGTGGCTGGTTGGCTCCTGTGAGTGGCTGGCTGTCTGGCTCCCGCATCCTCTGTGGCTGGCTCCTGTGGGTGGCTGGCTGACACCCTGGTGTGGGTGGCTGGCTCCCTGGTGTGGGTGGCTGGCTGGCATCCTGCTGTGGATGGTCACCGTGGCTGGTTGGCTCCTGTGACTGGCTGGCTGAATCCCTGCTGTGGGTGGGCCACCGTGGCTGGCTGGTTTCCTGGTGTGGCTGGCTGGCCTGGCTCCCTGCTGTGGGTCAGTGGGTGGGGTGGCTGGCCTGGCTCCCTGCTGTGGGTCAGTGGGTGGGTGGGTGGCTGGCATGGTGCACCCTGCTGCAGGTGGCTAGCCTAGGTCCCTGCTGTAGGGTGGTGGGTGACTGGCACAGTGCACCCTGCTGCAGGTGGCTGGCCTAGCTCCCTGCTGCAGGTGGATGGCCTAGCTCCCTGCTGTAGGTCAGTGGGTGGCTGGCAGGGGGCACTCTGCTGCTGGTGGCTGGCATGGCTTCCTGCTGTGGGTCAGTGGTTGGGTGGGTGGCTGTCACGGTGCAACCTGCTGGGGCTGACAGAGGGGTGGGCTGACAGAGAGGGGTGGGCTGACGTAGGGGGTGGGCTGACAGAGGGGGTTTGGCTGACGGAGAGGGGTGGGCTGGCGGAGGGGGGTGGGTTGACGGAAAGGGGTGGGCTGATGGAGAGTATTGCATAAAGGATTGTAACTTCACTCACACCTTACTTCAGGCTGGGTGTCTCAGTGGAGAGCCAGGTCCTTGCACCTCTTCAGGGGGGGTGATGATTCGAGAGCCAGGTCCTTGCACCTCTTCGGGGGGGGGATTTTTTCTGTCACGTCTTGTCTTCTCTTCTCCTCAAGCCAGCGCCCGCCCCGGCCCCAACTCACTAACTCAGCAAGTCACATATGACGTTCGTGACGCCGCTCGTCCCCTCCCCTGATGTGCCACATGACCTGCCTCAGTCTGAGACTCCTGGGAGGTGGGAGTTTGCTGCGCTGATAAGTTCCTTATCTTTAGCACAGCCAGACTAACTCCCACAATGCAGCGCAGCCTGCACAGGAGCAGCCAGCTAACCAATCAGTGGTCGCCGCGGCCGACTTCTAGCAGTGTGACCCAGTTTTTTGTTTACAGACAGCCAGCCTAGCGGCCGTTTAAAGATAATGTAGACGCCGGCCTTGGGGGAAATCTCCACTCATCCCCCGGCCCAGCCCGCGCCTGGTCCTGTATGGCTTCTGGACTTCTGTGCCACAGCCGCCTGTGCCATAAATGAATACATTTGCTGTGTAGGTCATTAGAGACTATATTGGCTTGCTGGTCTGTGGTGATAAGCCTGTATAGGTGATCGTCCAGTTTTTCTTTTACGAGGAATTGCTTATTATTGTGAATTGTGCATTCATCACCCTGGAACTTAACTGTGAGACTGTTGCTTGCAAGACTTTTCACTGATAGAAGGCTGCCCTCGTGTTCTGGAACATATAGCACTTTCTTTACAGGGATACTGTGGTGACCTCCTTGTGGTATAATGGAAGCCCTGGCTTTTACCTTCTGAGGTGATGCTTTTCCCATTTGCTAGGAAAACGTTGTCTTTTGCACTGTAATCAATGTTTGTGAAGAAGGTCTCCTCACTAGTCATGTGGCTTGTTGCACCTGTGTCTATGCACCAGCCACTTGGCTTGCCGCTCTGTGTCACTTTAAAGGTGCCACTCCATGATGTATCTGCAGTTTCCTTTGTGGTTGGTTTGGCTCTTTCTTTTGTGGATAGCTCTAGCTTTTGCTGCTCCGCTTTCCAGATAGAACTATCTTTTTTTAAGTGTTCAGTCCTTTTACAGTGAAAACAAGCTCTGCTTTCTTTGTTGTGCTTTGTGCCTATGTACATCTTAAGAGCCTTGTCATCATGGTGCGTGTTTTCTTTCCTTCTGTCAAATTCATAGATTAATTTGCCTTTGACATATTCCAATGTCAGCTCCTGCTCGGGTCTGGTTTCTAAAGCTTTAATAAGAGCAGTATATGTCTCTAGAAGGCTGCAGAGGAGCAGGGCAACAGTATGGTTATCTTTGATGTCCTCTCCAATGGCGCGCAGCTGCTCTATGATCTCTGCCATAGCTTTTACGTGGTCACACATATGCTGGCCCTCTTCTAGTCTCATCTTATACAACTTTCTTATTAGAAAATGCTTACTGTTTAGACTTGAACACTCATGCAGTTTTTGTAATGAAGTCTACATACCTTTGGCCGTTTTCTCTGTTCTTATGTGGATAAGCTGGTCCTCTTCCACTAGTAAGCTTATAGTTGCTTTTGCCTATCTATCCTTCCTGTCCCAATCCTCCGTCTCTCCATTTGTGGGTCTGTCTGTATTCAGCACTTGCCACAAGTCATCCTTGCTGAGAAACATTTCTGGTTTAAACTTCCACAGCTAGTAATTGGCATTGTTCAGCTTTGCTATTGCTTAGCTTGTATACTGTACTCACTGTACTCACTGTGCTCACTGAGATGCAGAGTTCTGCTGGCTTTGCTTGGCGCATAACCTGTTGTACAGAGTATTGAAATCATGCACTGGAAGCTTCTTGTTTGCAGCAATAGCTTTGCTTTTATGGAGGATTAGCAATGCATGTCTTACAGCATGAGAAACATGAAACCGGGAACAAGGAGGATACAACTACATACACTGTTCCACTACACTCTTCCAACACGGGGCTCCCCTCCTGATTGGCTGAGACACAGCAGCGGCGCCATTGGCTCCCACTGCTGACAATTAAAGTCAGCCTGTCAGGAGAAAGAGGGAGCAGGGCCAAAACCACAGCTCCGTGGGGCTGAATGGACAGGTTCAGCTCGGGTGCCCCCATAGGAAGCTGCTTTCTGTGGGGGCACTCGGCAGAAGGGAGGGGCCAGGAGAGCAGAAGAGGGACTTAAGAAGAGAAGGATCTGGGCTGCTCTGTGCAAAACCACTGCACAGAGCAGGAAAGTATAACATGTTTGCTATATTTATAGGAAACAAAAAAGAAACTTTACAATCACTTCAAAGTTTATGTGCGTGTAAAGGCAGGTGTCCCAATACTTTTGACAATATAGTGTGTGAGTATATATATATATATATATATATATATATATATATATATTTATATAATTTTAAAGGACAAATTCAAGAACTTAAAAAAAAATCCCCCAGCTCCCTCTTTATACCATCAGTAAACTGTAAACTGTAAAGGGAACTGTTGCACACACACCCACAGGTCCACAGTGAGCAAACTTGGTGTTATTCAGCTAGGGTTTGGATCTACTTCTGGAAGCAAATGTCAGATTATTAGAAAAGTTCAGAACAAAGGGACTTTGTTGTTCTGATTTTTGAAAGTCATTTTATTACTATGATACTCCCCTTGCAGACTGCATGTGCACCATCGCCTGAAACCTTGCAGCCCCTTACAGACTGCGGTTAAACAATTTGGCAACAATTTTGCCTTTTGCTGTTTTTTTGAGATGCAGCCACAAAGCTCTGTGTATATTGAGGGTAAACGTTAAACTGTGTAATGACATTTCCCTCAGCAGAATAATATATTATATGGGGGTGATAAGATTAACTAACTAACAGCTGAAATCACAGCCAAACATGAAAGAAGTGAATTTCCATTCTTACGGGAAGTGTAGTGTGTGCACATTTTATTCTGATCTACCCAGCCTGGCAAAAGAAATGCAGCCATTTGAATTAATTAGCTCACGTAACCTCAAGCACAACAAAAAATAATTCCCTTAAAGTGGACCTAAACTAGGGACAACCTGAATGATTAGAGGAAATTGAATTCACCACAATATTACTGATTTCAGCCGAGCTCTCAATGTTGCTCACTTTGGGGTAGAATTGACATTTAAAAAATCTACTCTTTTTTTTTCTTTATTAAATTTCCTTTATTTTTTTTGGGGGGGGGGCGTATTTAGGGTATTTCATTTTTTTTTCTTTTTTTTTCTTTCATTTGGTGATTATTATCATAATTTTTTTAATTCTGCAAAAGAAAGACATAAAATAATAAGGTTAAAAATGGGCCACTACTTTTTTGGCACGCCGCGAGCTCCGTGACCGTGCCCGCGGGACCCGCGGACTCAATGTCTGCTGGTGTCCTGCGATCGTGACACGGAGAGGAAGAACGGGGAGATGCATATGTAAATGAGGCATATCCCTGTTCTGCCTAGTCTACAGGACAGTGATCTACTGCTCCCTGTGATCGGGAGCAGTAATCACTGTCGTGTCACTCGTAGCCCAGCACCCCCACAGTTAGAATCACTCCCTAGGACACACTTAACCCCTTCCTCGCCCCATAGTGGTTAACCCTCTTCCCTGACAGTGTCATTTACACAGTAATCAGTGCATTTTTATAGCACTGATCACTGTATAAATGACAATGGTTCCAAAATAGTGTCAAAAGTGTCTCCGATGTGTCCGTCAAAATGTAGCAGTCACGATAAAAATCGCAGATCGCTGCCATTATTAGTAAAAAAATAATAATAAAAATGCCATAAAACTATCCAATATTTTCTAGACGCTATAAGTTTTGCGCAAACCAATCAATATACGCTTATTGCGTTTTTTTTTTTTACCAAAAATATGTGGAAGAATACATATCGGCCTAAACTGAGGAAAAAATTAGTTTTTTTATATATTTTTTGGGGATATTTATTATAGCAAAAAGTAAAAAATATAGCTTTTTTTTCCAAATTGTCGCTCTTATTTTGTTTATAGCGCAAAAAAAAAAAACGCAGATGTGATGAAATACCACCAAAAGAAAGCTCTATTTGTGGGTAAAAAAGGATGTCAATTTTGTTTGGGTACAGCGTCGCACGACCATGCAATTGTTAGTTAAAACGAATAACAAAAAATGGCCCGGTCATTGGGCAGCCAAATCCTCCAGGGGTTGAAGTGGTTAAAGCAGAATTAACCTCCCTGGCGGTATTCCCGAGTGTGGCTCGGGGTGAGATTGCAGTACCTAAAGCGGTAACCCCGAGCCACACTCGGGATTGCCTCGCTGGATCCTGGAAGAGGTTACTTAACTTGTTCCCGGGATCCCGGAATGTATTTCTGCAGTGTACGGCGGCCAGATCTTCCGCCTGATGCACTGTGTTCCCCTGATTCCCTTCCTTGCGAGCGTCACGCAGGGGGGCGGAACCGGCGGTAAATTCAAAAATATAAAACACAAACACACTGATACAATGTAATCCTATTGGATAACAATAAAAAATAAAATCAAGTGACCTTAGATTGCCCCCCAGTGCTTTCTCCAGTGCCCTTGTCTGCAGTTTTACTGTACTTTGTGTCTGCGACCATGGCATCAAAAAAGCGCGCCTCCACCTCAAAATCGCTATATGACCTGCTGGAAAACAGCGACAGTGATACAGAATCGCTTGCAGAGGAGTTGAGTGACAGCGACTCGTGGGGAAGTTGGTCATCAGACGCAGAAAGCGATTTTAGCGATGATCCTGCGACTGTGCCCGGCGATGTGCGGACTTGGTGCTCGATTGATTGCGGTACGGAGCATGCAGCGCCCCCAAGATTTCCATTTACAGGAGCACCTGGGATCAAAGTGGATGTCGAGGACGATAACCCCTTGGCATACCTTGAGCTCTTTTTGACTGATGAAGTTATTGCCAAAATTGTTATGGAGACAAACAAGCTGCTACCCATCAGCGCTTTTCAAGGACCAGAAAATGGGAACTGGTAACCAGAGAGGACATCTGGAAGTTGTGGGGAAACCCCTGCAGAAATGGTACTGGACAACCAACAAATTGCTGACCACTCCTTTTTTGGCACCGTTATGTCGGAATACAAATTTTCGCTGATTATGAAATATTTGCACTTTGCAAATAATTTAGACTTTGATCAGAGTTCTTATCCAGCTCCAAAACTGAAAAAAAATTGGGAGATTTACCAACTAATTTTGAATAATTTCCAGCAGACCTATGTGCCGGACAGAGATATAAGTATCGATGAAAGTCTTAAGGCCTACAAAGGTAGACTTAGCTGGATACAGTTTATCGCATCAAAGCAAGCTCGTTTTGGCATGAAGTCATTTATGCTGTGTGAATCCAGCTCTGGGTACATCTGGAATTCAGTCCTGTACACCGGGAAAGGGACCAAATTCAGCGATCGATTCAGCAGTTTTGGAATGGCAACAGCTTTGGTTCTTTCTTTGATTGAGCCATTGCTGAACCAGGGTTACTGTGTCACCACAGACAATTTTTATACGTCCCAGAACTCTATGAATTCCTTCTTCTGAACAAGACGGATGCCTATGGGACCGTTGTGCCTAACCGGCGTGACATGCTGCCAACTATTGCCAATAAAAAGCTTGGGGCAGGAGAAATAGTTACCTGGCAGAAAGGAAAAATGATGGCACTGAGATGGCGTGACAAAAAAAACGTGTGCCTTATGAGTACCATTCACAACACCTCTACTGTATTGGTACACACCGAAGGTGGAAAAGATGTAATGAAGCCACAGGTCGTGTTGGATTACAACAATATCATGGGAGGTGTGGACAGGGCTGACCAGGCCATGACCTTATATCCAGCCATGAGGAAGCAACAAAAAAAATATTATAAAAAAATCTTCAGTCATCTTCTGGAACAGTACCTGTGGAATGCATTCATTCTTCTGAAAAAAAAAAAAGAGTGACAGGCCTATGATTCATGCAAACTTTGTGTAGAAGGTTGCCGAACTCATATTTCTGAAGCGCCAGACGCCAACAGCTGTAAACAGATCTGGACGTCGGGCTGCTGGCGTTGTGAACCCAGAACGCCTGACTGGTCGTCACTTTATGGACCACATTCCACCAACTGAAAAGAAGACAGCACCCGATTGGGACGTAGGACTTTGTGCTGTACCTTGTTTTAAGATTTTACATACCCGAGACGTTTACTGACGCAATATGACTACTAATATTGCACCCTTGTTTGAGCAAAAAAAATGTATTGAATAAAAAGTATTATTATTATTAAATTATTATTTGTTATTATTTAATATATTATAATTTATGATTTTGTGTTTCAAACTTTATCATACTCGAGATGTCTACTAGACTCTGGTTTGGACAGATTTAGGTGAGTTATTCCTAAGAATTACAGGCCTACAATGTAAAACGCCAAATTTCCATGCAAAATAATGGTACCCGCTTTCACCACCTAAAATCTGAAATAATCATACCGCCAGGGAGGTTAAAGGTCGTGAAAAACGGTCGTGTGTACGCGGCATAATACTTACCTTAGTTTCAACAGTCTGCCTACACATTATACAACTTTCTTGTATAATTTTCCTTTAGATTTATCAAAACCATACAATATGAGGTCAAACCTGGACATTTTCAGATTGTATGCAATCAGGAAGGCCCTTGTACTACAGTACACAGTTGAAGGTAAATCTAAAGGAAATTGAACAAGAAAATTGTATAATGTGAAGCCGGCTTCACACCTGTGAGGACCCTCTGACCATCTTTCGCAGGAGTGAAGTCATCCTGGCACTGTTCTGGAATATAAACGCGACCTGCTTAGATCAGTGTACATTCTACATGGGAATGCAAGCAGGCAGTCTCTTCTGCAATAAATAAATGTTTTACTTTAGTTCCACTTTAGAAGAAAAACACCAAAAACCGTCTGATTTTACCTGAAATTTCTAATGAAAAAAAAATCTGAATTAGGCTCTAAACCAGGGATAGGGAAACTTTCAGAGGTGGAGATCTACCTGGACAACATGGAAGAGATTAAACACAGGTAGCAAAAAAATTGCCAAAAGTTTGAAAATGACTTGCCAGGCTTCACAAATTTGTTGCATAATTGCAGCAAGTCTGCATTGCATAACTTCAGATTAACTTTCTTTGCAAACATTGTGCAAGTCTGCTGCAAGTTCTGGTTCAGTTATGTTGTGCAATATTCATCCCACCACAGAGGTCACTGTGGCTGAATTCTCATGCTGTAGACTTGCAAAGCTCTTGCTGTAGACTCACCATTGCAACTTTACTCTTGCTAGAGACTTGCCACACAAATTTTCTACAAATTGGAAAAGTGTCAACTAGAACTTGCTCTTCAAGTTGTACAACTTGAAAAGTTTACAACTTGCCAGTGAAAATATGCAGCAAGTTAACAGACTTACAATTCAACACTACATTTAAAAAAAGAAATAACTATCATGCCCATGTAACGCCCTACTCCTGTTGGGTAGGCGCTATGTGCTAAATTTAATTATCTGAGCTGTAGTTTAGCTCAGAAGGATTATGCTAAATTGTGGCTTTGTTTCAGTCTAGCTGGGTTGCGCGTTTTCCACCTGACAGTAGGTGTCACTGTCACCATAGGTCAGGGTTGGAAATGCAGCAGGCTAGGTGTATTGGGTATTCCTTTCCCAAAAGTGGCTCAGGGGGCGTGGTCAACCCGCTGTGCATTCTGGGAGTGGGCACTTAAGAGACAGAGACCGCTCTATTGGGGTTCGTTGCCGGGGATCGTTGCCGGATCCTGACCTGTGGGCCCTCCTGGTCTCAGGGATGTGCGAGCCATTTTCGGCCTCGGGGCCTGCTGGCCCGAAGCTCTGCAACTGAGAAGTAGGCTCAGAAGTTGCTGGGGCCTGCTAGTCCAGGGATGGTCCTACGCGATCTTGCCTGCGAGAAGAAGCGGAACAATTGGGGACTCAATTGAAGGACGCATCCTGGCCAGTTTGCCTCACGGTGCTGCCGGGTGGGCTGAAAGATTCTGTCACCGTGAGCTGTGTACTTTCTAAATGAACTTTTGCAAAGTGTCAGTGTGGTTACACGATCTTGTGGCGGAAGATTGTGGAACGACGCAATGGCACTCATCCAGTCTGTGGCAGAGACTTTAAACGAGCTTCGCACCGGTTGCTAGGCCAGTGAGATTAGGCATATCCGGTGGTTGCTGAATCCAGCGTGGAACTGATTTGTCCTCTGGATCTGAGATTGTGCCTGATCCGCAGAAGCAAGGTACCTGAAACTCCCCTATCCCTCTACCCCTCTGTTGGAACTGGTAAAATAAAGCTCTTGAAGAAAAAGTAACGAAGTGTTGGTGTGAACATTTATGAAAGCTTTTCAAGAGGGATCCCCGACACAAGTGGGTGAACAGAAAAGGTAACGGTAGGCCCAAAACTTTAAACCAGCAGCTCCTACGGGGGTAGTGCTACACCCACAATAAAAAGATGGCATGAAGAACACATAGTGTGTCACAGTAGTGTCCTCTGACCCCCTTCACATCACTCCCCACAGTAGTGTCCTCTCCTGCTTCACATCACCCCCCACAGTAGTGTCCTCTGCCCCTTCACATCACCCCCCCCCCCACAGTATTTAATTAACTGGGGCAACTCCTGCTCCCACCTTCTATCCAGAACTGTGCTGCCTCCCACTTTTTGCTCTGCTGTGAGGACAAGAGCCACGAGGGCTGAAGACCGGCAAAGCAGCGACTTGTTTGTGACCTACTTGTTTGTGTTTATGACCCCCTCTCTAAACTATAAAACTCATTTACATATGTTCACACACTGATGGTGTTACTTTTCCAAAAAAACGTTACTCCAGGTCAGTTATCTAAAAGTCCCTGCCCCTAGCTACACCCCTCAACGACTAAGCCCAGTGAGGATGAAATGCATCAGCCAAGAGTAAGACCTTTCGTAAAAGGTGTCTAATGTGTAGGCTGGCACATACAGAAGGGTTCATTTTATTTTCTGTGCTGACTCATGTTCTGCAGGTATCTGGATCAAGGCTGCTATCTTTCCTGTGAAATTGTTACAATGTAGATTTAGTTGAGTGGTGTGGTGGATCTGAAGGATTGATTGGCTAGGTTTTCCCACCAATTTTTCACAGGTCCACATAAAAAGGGCCCTTAAGTGCCCTGAGAGAGAGCTGCTGGAAACACTGTCAAAATGTAGGCCATTATCCTTCTGGACTGAAAACCCAGCTGGGGAGCCAGTTGAGGCTCCCTGAAGGACTGGGAGCTTGAGGACTCTTAACTACAAATCTTGGACTTACTGCCTTCAAAGTAAACCCACTTTGCAAAAAAAAAATAAAAAATCTAACACCTGCAAGACAAAGGCATAATGAGCTAGTATGCATAGCATACTAGCTCATTATGTAATAAACATCTGGAATCGAAGCCTCCGCTGCGGTGCCCAACACAGCACCGGCCGGCGACATGTCGTCTCAAAGTTACTTCCAAGAATCGCGGCTCTGGCGATGTGATTGGCTGACGTCACTCCTGCGCATGCGCGCGGGACCCGCCGGTAACGGCACAGTCACTGAAAGCAATGGCACATACGTGCCATTGCTTCAGTGTGCATGTGCCGATTACATCGGCACATGCAAATACAGGGGATATCTCCTAAACCGTCCAGGTTTAGGAGATATCCAGGGTAGCTATAGGTAAGCCTTATTATAGGCTTACCTGTAGCATAAAGTGTGTTGTAAGGGTTTACAACCACTTTAAGGATTTTTGCCAAACATGGACTATATGGACTCTGTGCTACCTCTTGTGGATTATTTGCCAATTATGGACTCTGCATCTAATGAACCCTAAAGACTATCTACTGCTATTCAGATATGATTATCTTATGGGCATTTAAGCGCCTTGTACAGCAATTTATGTGATAAGCTGCCTGATAAGAACTGTTCCTGTATGTAAAGTAACTGCTAACTGCTTAGTCTGAAATATCTTCTTAAGTGCTGGATCCAAACAACAGGGCTTGTAACATGGGGACTGTAGGTTAGAGTAGATACAGTACATTTAGTCCAGCATGAGTGTTGCTGTCTAGGGTAAGCTCTATTGCTATTGCTAGGGACAATTGTATATGTGCCAACCAGACAGGGAATGGGTGACGTGGCACAGGGTGATTGTTACTCTGGTAGTGCAGCTGGCTCTCTGCATTCTGGGACCGGACCTGCAGCACAGAGTACCTATGGACCTAGCCTGGGAGTCATGGGAAAGATGTAGAGGGGGCCCCTGAGAGAGAGAGAGAGATAGAGAAAGCACCAAGATACAGAGTCAAGTTAACTTCCTGTATCCATTAGTATCCATTAGTCACTTTAGACATGTTACTGGGAGTGAGATGACAAGTATTGCTGGATTGGTGGATGCCGGTGCAAGCTATGCGGCATTGGTTTCTAAATGCTGCACACCTGGGTGTTCCCTTGCTGTGTTCATTGTGGCTCACTTCTAAGTTTGGAGTTATGCCTTAATGCTGATTTTTGCATGGAAGGAAACTCCTGCCTAGAACCTAGGCAATTAGCAAGTGTAGTTCTAGTGTCTACCACTAGGGCACCTAAGTCCTGCTCACAACTGTAATTTTCAAGGCTGCATACAGTCTTACAAAACTCCAAAAAAATAACCTGAGTGAAAATTCTGATTTAACCACTTAAGGACCGGCTCACGACTACATACGTCGGCAGAATGGCACGGACAGTCAAATCAACGTATATTTGAATTTGCCGCCGTGCACGTGCGCGCCGACAGTGGCGCGAGCTCCGTGACCGTGCCCGCGGGACCTGCGGACTCTATGTCCGCCGGGGTGCCTGCGATCGTGTCACGGAGCTGAAGAACGGGGAGATGCCAGTGTAAACACAGCATCTCACCGTTCTGCCTAGTGACACTGACACTGATCGTCTGCTCCCTCTCATCGGGAGCATCCTAGCCACGCCCCCGAACAGTTAGAATCACTCCCTAGGACACTCTTAACCCCTTCCTAGAATCCTACTGGTTAACCCCTTCACTGCCAGTCACATTTACACAGTAACCAGTGCATTTTTATAGCACTGATCGCTGTATAAATGTGAATTGTCCCAAAATAGCGCCAAAAGTGTCCGATGTGTCCGCCATAATGTCGCAGTCACGATAAAAATCACTGATCGCCGCCATTACTAGTAAAAAAAAAAAATTATTAATAAAAATACCATAAAACTATCCCTTATTTTGTAGAAGCTATAGCTTATTGCGAATTTTTTTTACCAAAAATATGTAGAAGAATACGTATCGACGTAACCTGAGGAAAAAAAACTTTTTTTATAGGTTTTTTGGGGATATTTATTATAGCAAAAAGTTAAAAATATTGCTTTTTTTTTCAAAATTGTCGCTCTATTTTTGTTTATAGCGCAAAAAATAAATACCGCAGAGGTGATAAAATATCATCAAAAGAAAGCTCTATTTGTGGGAAAAAAAGGATGTCAATTTTGTTTGGGAGCCACGTTGCACGACCACGCAATTGTCAGTTAAAGCGAAGCAGTGCCGAATCGCAAAAAGTGGCCTGGTCATTTGGCAGCCAAATGGTCCGGGGCTGAAGTGGTTAAATTAATCAGTATTTAAAAAAAAAAATCCCCAATGAAGGAAAACATTAATGGCCAATTCAGAGCTTGCCTTAAAGTAACATGTCATGCCATTTGTTGTTAATAGCACGCCAATGCACTACAGAACTGGGCAAGCATTCCTACTGTAGTGCACCACAGCATACGTCCTTCGATTTTTCTTGTTCTAAGGCCAGGCTATTCCAAATAAATGGACTGCCTTATGTGAGAAATGCTAATGTATTGCGTTAACACACATGCGTTAATGCGACGCATAATGTGAAGGCTCCCTAATATTTACCTGTGCTGATGCCTGTTATACTGAACTTAATTGTCTTGAAGGGCTAAGCTTGCTGAAAAAAATTACTGGGGGTGTCAGAAACCTGCGTTCACTGCAGTGCTCTGTGGTTTTATCCACCAGCCCCTACGTCACTACAAGAGACACCTTGCACCGGTTGTGCCAGTTGCAATTATTTCTGAATGGCATTAGCTGTACACTGAATCATTTTAATTGTTTCCTTCAAATGTACTTTGAAGCAATTCGGTCACGGGTGAAATGAGATATTGTTGGGAATGATCAAATTAGATTTTTTGTTTTGCTACCGGAAAGTTAAGGAATTTCTCCTAGACATTTGCCCTAGAATAGGTGTCCTAATTGGAAGATTTACGCTTCTGCTCTGGTGAAAGCTGTAACATTTTGGATTCAAGAATTCAGTATAAGAGCCTCGGTAGCAAGGGGCTCTGCATTGCCCTATTAAATGGCAGGTGGATAAGATATACCTTAAATCCTAGTTAGAGCAAATCTGGGAACAGTCCACCCAGAAGTGATATTTTATTTATAGGGGGAGCTTGGTGGGCTGGTCTGGCTTCATATACGTATGTCTTGGACACTGGAACTTTGGGATCTCCCTGCCTCTTCCTTACCTTTTGAGAGTTTTGGTTTCTTCCACCTACCTTAGTGTGTTTCAGCTGTTGCATTCTCCGTAATATAAAATAGGCCACAAAAAATCCATCAGGGATGATGGGAACGTCTCAAAATGGGCACAAGAGGAATAAGAAATGGTCAGTTTATTTCTAACATTTACTTGAAACCAATATAACAGTTTTGGATGCATGGATCCAACTGCATTGGAACATAGTGAGCTTACCGATCTGGCAAGGTTACAAATCGTTTGGTAGTTTCAAATGGACTAGTAAAAGTTAAGAACTCCTAACACTTTTGCTGTCCCGGTCCCAGTTAGGTAGATTCACTGTCTCGATTTGTCCAGATGACCACTAAACTGGTTTTAATCTTTTCTTACTCTATCTAAAATGTAAACATTTTGGCTTGAGGTATACTTTGTGTAACAGTGCTGCCACTGTGTAAAGAGGTGAAGAGCACACAGAGTTCTCAAGGATGCAGACCGAGGGACTCCAGAGAATCAGTTCTGAGTGGAGAAAACTGTTGTTTCAGTTTTCTACAGGATTGGTAATTCCCAAATTGGGTTCTGGAGTTTAGAGACTTCAAAGAGTCTTGGGAGGGACAAAGCCTCTGATCCTGTGTCCAGGTCTTACTGGAGCCCGACAGGCTGTGTGGGTACAGGTCTGCACAGCCTTTACAATCACAAGGGTGTCTACAGTTTAGGGCTCCACCCAATAGATAGAAGGTTCCCTGCCCAGGTCAGGGCATGGACCAGTGCAGCAAGGAGTTGCAAGACGGTAGCAGAGAGAGCTATGTGAGCTACAACAGCTGAGGGAAAGGTTCAGAGTTTGCAATGCTGTGAGTTGGTCAGAGAAACCAGCCAAAATGCTTAGAAGAGAGGGCCAGGAGCCTTAACCACTTTGCGCCCAAGGACGTCCATGGACGTCCTGGACTTTGAGCCGGGATATCTGAATGATGCCTGCAGCTACAGGCATCATTCAGATATCGTTTTTTAGAGCCGGCGATTCTGTGTACCGTAAGAATGATCATAGCGGCTGTTCCACCGCTTGATTGTTCTTACAGGCGGCAAGAGGGGATGTCCTCCCCTCCCGCTGCCCTCCGGCGCTTCTACCGACTCACCTGTGACAGGATCCGCCGGCCCCGGCTTCCTACCATAGAGATTTCCAGCGGACCAGATGGTCGCCGGAGTCTCTATGATCGTTCGGAGGCCAGACGTGATGTCACGACCGGCCTCTGCATTCAAAAAAACTGCACCGCTTCAGCTAGGAAGCGGTGATCGTTTTTTTATTTTATTTATTTCAGGCTTCCCAGCCTAGAGGTGAGATGTGGGGTCTTATTGACCCCATATCTCACTGTAAAGAGGACCTGTCATGCTTATTCATATTACAAGGAATGTTTACATTCCTTGTAATAGGAATAAAAGTGATCATTTTTTTATTTATTTTTTAAGTGTCAAAGTAAAAAGGTTAAAGTAAAATTAACAATAAATAATAAAAAAAAAAAAAGTAAAGTGCCCCTGTCCCCGGTAGCTCGTACGCAGAAGCGAACGCATACGTAAGTCCCGCCCACATATGAAAACGGTGTTCAGAACACACATGTGAGGTATCGCAGCGAACGTTAGAGCGAGAGCAATAATTCTAGCCCTAGACCTCCTCTGTAACTCAAAACATGTGACCAGTAAAACAATTTAAAGCGTCACCCATGAGGATGTTTAAGTACCGAAGTTTGGCGCCATTCCACGAGCGTGTGCAATTTTGAAGGGTGACATGTTAGGTATCTATTTACTTGGCGTAACTTCATCTTTCACATTATGCAAAAAAATTGGGCTAACTTTAATGTTTTAATATTTTTTAATTAATGAAACCGTTTTTTTCCCAAAAAAATGCGTTTGAAAAATTATTGCGCAAATACTGTGCGAGATAAAAAGTTGCAATGACCGCCATTGTATTTTCTAGGGTCTTTGCTAAAAAAACATATATATAGTGTTTGGGGGTTATATGTAATTTTTTAGCAAAAAAATTAGGATTTTTACATGTAGGAGCGAAGTGTCAGAATTGGCCCGGGTGCAAAGTGGTTAAAGTCGTTATCTTTGTGTTGGAAGTGATGGTGGAAACCCATGGGAGGGCAAAGTTTTTTGAACTTTTACTTTGGGGCAATAAGTCCTAAACAGTATTTCCTGTCTGGAGTAGACTCAATGGGAAGCACTACACTTGAGCAAATCCCACATATCACATTTGATACTCAGCTCTCCTGCTCACCACACCACCGATCTTTGCTCTATTCAGGAATCATCACTGACAATTAATCTTTTGCATCCAACACACTTTCAGTAGTGTCAGATAGCCTGGTCTTGCACTGGGCTCTATGGTACTTCCCACCTGCCCTTACATTATTACTATGCCACGGACAGAAAGGGGATGAAGGAAGAAACAACAACATGTGGCAGGTGATGCAGGCATCTGACATACCCTGAGCTGTTGAATGTACTGTATGGATACTGCAAAAGATTTTAGACAGGTGGCGAGACACGTGAGTAATAACTGTCTTTTTTTGTAGTAGTAGTATTAGTTTTTTTTTTTATATTTCTAACAGTCAGAGTCAGACTATTGATAATTATTAAACAAATTATTAAACTAATTAACCACTTCAGCCCCAGAAGAATTGGCTGCTCAATGACCAGGTCATTCTTGCGATTCGGCACTTCGTCGTTTTAACTGACAATTGCGCGGTCGTGCGACGTTGCACCCAAACAAAATTGACGTCCTTTTTTCCCCACAAATAGAGCATTATTTTGGTGATATTTGATCATCTCTGCGATTTTAGGTTTTTGCGCTATTAACAAAAAAATAGCGGCAATTTTGAAATAAATATCCCCATTTAAAAAATAATAATTCTCAGTTTAGGCCGATATGTATTCTTCTACATATTTTTGGTAATAAAAATTGCAATAAGATTATTTTGATTGGTTTGTGCAAAAGTTATATCGTCTACAAAATAGGGCATAGATCTATAGCATTTTTATTATCTTTTATTTTACTAGTAATGGCGGCGATCTGCGATTTTTATTGGGACTGCGACATTATGGCGGACACATCGGACACTTTTGACACATTTTTGGGACCATTGACATTTATACAGCGATCAGTGCTATAAAAGTGCACTGATTACTGTAAAAATGTCACTGGCAGGGAAGGGGTTAACACTAGGGGGCGATCAAGGGGTTAATTGTGTTCCCTATTGTGTGTTCTAACTGTGGGGGGAGGGGACTGACCTAGAGGAAATGACAGATCGTGGTTCCTAGCTATTAGGAACTCACGATCTGTGTCTCCTCACAGAACAGAACAGGGATCTGTGTGTTTACACACACGTCTCTGTTCTACCTCCCGTGCCCGCGATCGCTTGTGGCAGGCGGTCATCGCGACCACCAGTCACAAGTATCGGCACCCCTGAGATGCAGCGGGCGCACGCGTGTTGCCTGCTATCCCGCTTAAAGGGACTGACGTACAGCTACGACGGTTCGCGGGATTGTGCCGAACTGCCGCTGTATAACGACGGCGGCTGGTCGGCAAGTGGTTAAATAGATTCCAGGTGCATCTTACAGTTTGTTTTCTTTGGAAAGCAGACACATTCTGAGTAGAAAAGCTTGTCTGATGCCCAGAAATGTCGCTTTCCTTCTCCTTTCGCAGTCCCCGCCAGCACTGTAGGCTCCTCCCCTCCTTCAGCTGCCTCCTGTATTAGCTGTCTTTAATTTCTCCTGTGAAAGCAGAAAGTGGGGAGAGTGATGCTGGAGCAGGAGAAGGTATGGGAGCGGTGACATGGAGCCAGGTTAATGTTTAGAGATAGTGAGGGTTAGGACAGTTGAGGGGGAGTTTTTTTTTTAACCTCAATGCAGAAAATACATCATGATAAAAACATTTAGACATTAGTACTACCGGCACTTGCCGATGCTTCAGTACACAGGCAGAACGGCGGTCTGTCACTACAGAAGACATGGATCCTATGTCTCTGCTAAGCAGAGGCACTGATTCATGCTTTCCCCTAGTACAAACACCTTCCCCACAGTAGTAAAGCACATGTCAGGCACACATTTTACCCTTTGATAGCCCCTGATGTTAACCCCTTCCCTGCCAGTGTCATTAGTACAGTGACAGTCAGAGCCATCTTTAATATTGATTGGACCCTGGGCAAACATTTTCTTGGGCTCTCCACAATTTCGCTCTCCACCTGCCTACACACCATGGACTAAGGAGGTGAGGGGACCCATCAATAGACAGAAAACTCCTAGGGATCCTAGAACTCCTGGGATCAGTAACAGTGCTGGGGGGAGGGAAGGGTGTGACCAATGGCAATGCAGATTTTTTTACCGACTACCAATATAAAGAGGAGTTTCAACACAGGCCACCAATGTAATAGTGGGTTTACACTGACCACTAATGTAATAGAAGCATTCACAGTAACCACTAGGGATGGGCCCGGTGCTCGATTCGAACCCATGTTCGAATCGAGCATCGGGCGTTCGCTCGCTCGTCGAGCCCAGAACTATTTGGGCCGTTCGCATCACATTCGTGTGATGCGAGCGGCCCCACAATGCATTGCGGCCGGCGCGGCCGGCGCAGTGCATTGCTGGCTGATGATTGGCCAAGCATGCACTGTGACCCCGCATGCTTGGCCAATCACAGCGCCCGAAACTCGGAGAGCAATAATTGGCTACAGGCAGGACGCCTGTAGCCAATTACAGCTCAGGGGCTTTAGTACACGCCCCAACATTTAAAAGGCCGCCACGCCATCGGCCCCGGTCACATGAGTTCCGGCTTTAGGAGAGATTAGTCTGCTGATTCTGTCTTTGCTTGATACTGAAAGATTTGCTCTTCTTTGCTAAACCATTGGCTATTTCTTTGCTAAACCATTGCTACCTAAGTCATTGATCGTTCATTGCTGCTGATTGCACAGTTAGTGTGTTATTAGCTGCTGCTGGGGATTAGTCTGGTGCGTGCTTACTGTTAGTACAGTATTGCAGTAGTACCAACCGCAGTGCTGTTAGCACAGCATTGCACCCCAACAGCACCCATAGGACTTCTAGTGTGTTAGTGGCAGCAAACAGAGCTCCTATATTTTCTTCTCAGCAGCACCCATAGGACTTCTAGTGTGTTAGTGGCAGCAAACAGAGCTCCTATATTTTCTTCTCAGCAGCACCCATAGGACTTCTAGTGTGTTAGTGGCATCACACAGAGCTCCTATATTTTCTTCTCAGCAGCACCCATAGGACTTCTAGTGTGTTAGTGGCAGCAAACAGAGCTCCTATATTTTCTTCTCAGCAGCACCCATAAGACTTCTAGTGTGTTAGTGGCAGCAAACAGAGCTCCTATATTTTCTTCTCAGCAGCACCCATAGGACTTCTAGTGTGTTAGTGGCAGCAAACAGAGCTCCTATATTTTCTTCTCAGCAGCACCCATAGGACTTCTAGTGTGTTAGTGGCAGCAAACAGAGCTCCTATATTTTCTTCTCAGCAGCACCCATAGGACTTCTAGTGTGTTAGTGGCAGCAAACAGAGCTCCTATATTTTCTTCTCAGCAGCACCCATAGGACTTCTAGTGTGTTAGTGGCAGCAAACAGAGCTCCTATATTTTCTTCTCAGCAGCACCCATAGGACTTCTAGTGTGTTAGTGGCAGCAAACAGAGCTCCTATATTTTCTTCTCAGCAGCACCCATAGGACTTCTAGTGTGTTAGTGGCAGCAAACAGAGCTCCTATATTTTCTTCTCAGCAGCACCCATAGGACTTCTAGTGTGTTAGTGGCATCACACAGAGCTCCTATATTTTCTTCTCAGCAGCACCCATAGGACTTCTAGTGTGTTAGTGGCAGCAAACAGAGCTCCTATATTTTCTTCTCAGCAGCACCCATAGGACTTCTAGTGTGTTAGTGGCAGCAAACAGAGCTCCTATATTTTCTTCTCAGCAGCACCCATAGGACTTCTAGTGTGTTAGTGGCAGCAAACAGAGCTCCTATATTTTCTTCTCAGCAGCACCCATAGGACTTCTAGTGTGTTAGTGGCAGCAAACAGAGCTCCTATATTTTCTTCTCAGCAGCACCCATAGGACTTCTAGTGTGTTAGTGGCAGCAAACAGAGCTCCTATATTTTCTTCTCAGCAGCACCCATAGGACTTCTAGTGTGTTAGTGGCAGCAAACAGAGCTCCTATATTTTCTTCTCAGCAGCACCCATAGGACTTCTAGTGTGTTAGTGGCAGCAAACAGAGCTCCTATATTTTCTTCTCAGCAGCACCCATAGGACTTCTAGTGTGTTAGTGGCAGCAAACAGAGCTCCTATATTTTCTTCTCAGCAGCACCCATAGGACTTCTAGTGTGTTAGTGGCATCACACAGAGCTCCTATATTTTCTTCTCAGCAGCACCCATAGGACTTCTAGTGTGTTAGTGGCAGCAAACAGAGCTCCTATATTTTCTTCTCAGCAGCACCCATAGGACTTCTAGTGTGTTAGTGGCAGCAAACAGAGCTCCTATATTTTCTTCTCAGCAGCACCCATAGGACTTCTAGTGTGTTAGTGGCAGCAAACAGAGCTCCTATATTTTCTTCTCAGCAGCACCCATAGGACTTCTAGTGTGTTAGTGGCAGCAAACAGAGCTCCTATATTTTCTTCTCAGCAGCACCCATAGGACTTCTAGTGTGTTAGTGGCAGCAAACAGAGCTCCTATATTTTCTTCTCAGCAGCACCCATAGGACTTCTAGTGTGTTAGTGGCATCACACAGAGCTCCTATATTTTCTTCTCAGCAGCACCCATAGGACTTCTAGTGTGTTAGTGGCAGCAAACAGAGCTCCTATATTTTCTCCTCAGCAGCACCCATAGGACTTCTAGTGTGTTAGTGGCAGCAAACAGAGCTCCTATATTTTCTTCTCAGCAGCACCCATAGGACTTCTAGTGTGTTAGTGGCAGCAAACAGAGCTCCTATATTTTCTTCTCAGCAGCACCCATAGGACTTCTAGTGTGTTAGTGGCAGCAAACAGAGCTCCTATATTTTCTTCTCAGCAGCACCCATAGGACTTCTAGTGTGTTAGTGGCAGCAAACAGAGCTCCTATATTTTCTTCTCAGCAGCACCCATAGGACTTCTAGTGTGTTAGTGGCATCACACAGAGCTCCTATATTTTCTTCTCAGCAGCACCCATAGGACTTCTAGTGTGTTAGTGGCAGCAAACAGAGCTCCTATATTTTCTTCTCAGCAGCACCCATAGGACTTCTAGTGTGTTAGTGGCAGCAAACAGAGCTCCTATATTTTCTTCTCAGCAGCACCCATAGGACTTCTAGTGTGTTAGTGGCAGCAAACAGAGCTCCTATATTTTCTTCTCAGCAGCACCCATAGGACTTCTAGTGTGTTAGTGGCAGCAAACAGAGCTCCTATATTTTCTTCTCAGCAGCACCCATAGGACTTCTAGTGTGTTAGTGGCAGCAAACAGAGCTCCTATATTTTCTTCTCAGCAGCACCCATAGGACTTCTAGTGTGTTAGTGGCAGCAAACAGAGCTCCTATATTTTCTTCTCAGCAGCACCCATAGGACTTCTAGTGTGTTAGTGGCAGCAAACAGAGCTCCTATATTTTCTTCTCAGCAGCACCCATAGGACTTCTAGTGTGTTAGTGGCAGCAAACAGAGCTCCTATATTTTCTTCTCAGCAGCACCCATAGGACTTCTAGTGTGTTAGTGGCATCACACAGAGCTCCTATATTTTCTTCTCAGCAGCACCCATAGGACTTCTAGTGTGTTAGTGGCAGCAAACAGAGCTCCTATATTTTCTTCTCAGCAGCACCCATAGGACTTCTAGTGTGTTAGTGGCAGCAAACAGAGCTCCTATATTTTCTTCTCAGCAGCACCCATAGGACTTCTAGTGTGTTAGTGGCAGCAAACAGAGCTCCTATATTTTCTTCTCAGCAGCACCCATAGGACTTCTAGTGTGTTAGTGGCAGCAAACAGAGCTCCTATATTTTCTTCTCAGCAGCACCCATAGGACTTCTAGTGTGTTAGTGGCAGCAAACAGAGCTCCTATATTTTCTTCTCAGCAGCACCCATAGG
The DNA here is from genome assembly GCA_029206835.1 of Rana muscosa. Classification (NCBI taxonomy): domain Eukaryota; kingdom Metazoa; phylum Chordata; class Amphibia; order Anura; family Ranidae; genus Rana; species Rana muscosa. The sequence continues at coordinate 68,877,775 of CM055117.1, read as the reverse complement.
ACTTCTAGTGTGTTAGTGGCAGCAAACAGAGCTCCTATATTTTCTTCTCAGCAGCACCCATAGGACTTCTAGTGTGTTAGTGGCAGCAAACAGAGCTCCTATATTTTCTTCTCAGCAGCACCCATAGGACTTCTAGTGTGTTAGTGGCATCACACAGAGCTCCTATATTTTCTTCTCAGCAGCACCCATAGGACTTCTAGTGTGTTAGTGGCAGCAAACAGAGCTCCTATATTTTCTTCTCAGCAGCACCCATAGGACTTCTAGTGTGTTAGTGGCAGCAAACAGAGCTCCTATATTTTCTTCTCAGCAGCACCCATAGGACTTCTAGTGTGTTAGTGGCAGCAAACAGAGCTCCTATATTTTCTTCTCAGCAGCACCCATAGGACTTCTAGTGTGTTAGTGGCAGCAAACAGAGCTCCTATATTTTCTTCTCAGCAGCACCCATAGGACTTCTAGTGTGTTAGTGGCAGCAAACAGAGCTCCTATATTTTCTTCTCAGCAGCACCCATAGGACTTCTAGTGTGTTAGTGGCAGCAAACAGAGCTCCTATATTTCTTTTTCGTACATCACGGGACACAGAGCGACATAGTCATTACTAATGGGTTATATAGATACCGTCAGGTGCTGGCACTGGCAACTTCCAAAACCGGAAGTACCCTCCCCTATATAAGCCCCTCCCATCCGGGAGCACCTCAGTTTTTTGCCAGTGTCTAAGGTGTTGGCCAAGAAGAAACATGTGTTTTTCACTGAGCTTGCGTACAGGTTCTTTTGGGCCTCAGTAAGCTATTCCGGATCCGACCAAAAAAGCTTCATAGCTAAACGGTCGGTACCCGGGCCTTGCAGAGAAGAGCAAGGTTTTGCCTGTAATGCTTCTCTTAGGAGAGCTGGACCCTGGGATCCAGAGCTCTGGTCATACCCACGACCAAGATGTTTTCTGTGCAGGGTGCTATACAGGTCCAGGGGAGTGGAATCCTTGGGAACCCGGTCCCTGAAGGTTTGATTACAATGCCTGCCGTGATAGGTGAAGTTTGGGCTTTTGTGGACCAAACAAAGTCCTGCGGCGGGGAACAGGTAAGTGGGGGCCCCCAGGAACTTGGTTCTATTGGGGGACCCCCAAGCCTAATTTGTCTTTCTGTCTGTTACCTAATGGTATTCCCGCAAAATTCTGTGCATGCCTGTAACTACTAAAAAAATGTAATAATTTTTAAAGGTGGTCAAGAAAAAAAAAAAAAAAAAAAAAAAAAAAAATTTTTTATATATATTTAATATATTAGACTGCGGTACCTGTGTTTGTCCACTAGAGGCCGCTGTGGAATGTTTTCTTGTCATGTGGACTAGCTTCTTCTCAGCAGAGCAAAGTCCAGGCAGATGGTGAGTTCTCTTATAGGAAACTGCTTCCTCTGCCATGTTGCAGTGTTTGTCCATCCCCCGGCCTGCGGCAAAGAGGGGCCCTGGCTCCTGTCCCTTGTTACCATATTTGAAATTAGCGCCGAAGGCGCACGTGCCCGCGCGCGTGCGCGTGCACGCGCCTCTATATATAGAGGTGAGCCGGGAAAGGGGGCGGAGCCTGGGGGATGACGCTCTGTGCGCGCCGCAGCGCTTCTGCGCATGTGCGGGCGTCCCAGCAGTTTTAAAAAAACCACAATATTGTAGTGAGCTGGCTATGAAGTACAGAGACAGAGCTGGCAACATTTAAAGGCATACAGCAAGCGGTTGATACAGGCATCCCCTAGAAAGGCACATTAGTAGACACCAACTGTGATATAGCAGCAATTGTGCTAGACTATTCTCAGTAAAAGTGGTGTATTACGGCTGGAATACCTCAGCTTTAGGCTTAGGAATATGCCGTCCAGAAGCTCCGGAACTGAATCTTCCAGGAAGCGAAGGGGGTCTCATCGGGCTCTGAGGATCTTGGGCATACTTCTGCTGCACCAGTCTCCCCTGAAGTTCAGAGGTACGTGACCGTAGAGACCCCGCAGGGGTACTTGGTACTGTGGCTGTCCTCAGTCACCTGCTCCTGTGTATGTAACAGAGGAGGTTTTTTCCTCAGCTCTGGGAGGATTAGAGAGAGATTGTCAACATTTATCGCTGCCTCCCTGTCAGGGAAAGCACGCCCGATCTCCGTCTCCTCCTTCAGAGTGCCTGTTAGCAGAGCAACAGTCCCATACAGGGATCGACCTGCCTGAAGGGGATCAGGATGAGGTTGATTCTGTTAGAGGAATCAACAGTGGGGGAACCTTTTCTCAGCATCTCAAGCTGAAAGATTATGGGTTCAGTCTCTGACTAACATGGTCCGATCAGCATTTAAAAATGCACCTTGCGGAACCATCAACCACTACTGTATCCTCGTTGGGGTCGCTAGAAGCCCCCAGACTGTTTTTTCTTTTCCACTTCACCCTTTACTGAAAGGGCTCATTTACCAGGATTGGGAACGTCCTGAGAAAATATTTATTCCCCCAAGAGATTTCCGGTGGTCTATCCCATGGAGGATAAGTTCATCAAAAAAAAAAAAAAAAAAAATGGAAGGTCCCTACAGTGGACGCAGCCATCTCTTGTATGTATAAATCACTGACATGTCCAGTGGATAATGTCCAAATGTTCAAGAACCCAATAAAAGATTGGAGTCCTTATGAAAATCTGCTTGGTGATACAACCAGCAGTAGCAGCTATTGGGGTCTGCTAAGCAGTGAAGGATCAGTTGAAACAGGTCTTGAGGGACTTGACAGATCAGCAGGCTTTGCCCTAGCTGATCTACCTAGAGCCTTAGGCTTTGCGGTTGACGCCATAGAGGATTCAGTCCATCAGGCCTCCCGCCTTACGCTGTCTATAGTACATACGCGTAGGCTCCTATGGCTCAAAAACTGGTCTGCTGAAGCTCCCTGTAAAGAATGGCTGGTTAGCGTCCCATTTCATGGTGAACGCTTATTCAGGGAAAACCTGGACAAATATATCCAGAAAATTTCCAGCGGTAAAAATACGCTCTTGCCGGTTAAAAGCAGAGTTAGAGGTCCCTCTTTAAGAGGCCTGCTTCTCCAGTCCCTGGGGCATCGGCTGTGTAACAGTTCCGACGGCCTCCTCGGTCAAATCCCGGGGGTAAAAAACAGGGACAGTAGCAGGGTAATGAGAAACCCTGGGTCAGGGGAGGTACAAAACCTCCCCCAAAGTTAAATTCATTGAAGCCCCCACTCAGTCGGGTGGGGGGAGGACTCCAGTTGTTCGCAAGAGACCTGGCGGGACACGATCAAGACAGATAGGTGCTCTCCGCAGTAGGTTTGGGATACAGTTTGGAGTTAAAAGACTCTCCTCCTTCCCATTTTTGAGGTCAAACGTGCCAAGGGATCCCCGGAAGAGAGAGTCCCTCCTGTTGGCACTAGAACAACTATTGCTCCAAGGAGTAATTATGGAGGTCCCCTGGAAGAATGAGGGTTCGGGTTTTACTCAAACCTCTTTACAGTCCCGAAGCAAACGCGGACGGGAGGCCCATATTAATTCTAAAAGGGCTATACAAATTCCTGTATATCAGGTCTTTCCGATGGAGTCGATCCGATCGGTGGCCACTGCCCTACAAGGGGAGGGTTGGTTAGCCACGATCGACATCAAAGATGCTTATTTGCACATTCCCATCTTTCCAGTCCACCAAAAATTTCTACGCTTTGCAGTAGAAGGGCGCCATTTTCAGTTCAGAGCCTTACCCTTCGGTTTGGCCACAGCACCACGAGTGTTTACAAAAATTCTGGCCCTTTATTGGCCAATCTAAGAACACAAGGTGTAATGATAATGGCATATCTGGATGACTTGTTGCTGATAGACCACTCAGTGAAAAAACTAGGCGTGGTCGTTCACAAGACGATCAAGTATCTGGAATCTCACGGTTGGATTATCAACCGAGTCAAGTCAGCCCTAAAAACCAGTCAAAAGTCTGGAATACTTGGGGCTAAGGTTGGATTCAGGCCAGAGAAAAATATTCTTGCCTCGAGGAAAGGTGTTGTCTTTGAAAGATTTGATCCACTTAGTGGGTACAAAAAAGACAGCCGTCCATACGCCTGTATATGAGGCTGCTGGGAAAAATGGTGGCATCATTCGAAGCAGTACCCTACGGTCAATTCCATTCAAGGAATTTGCAAGGGGCCATACTGTCAGCCTGGAACAAAAAAATTCAGGCCTAGACTTACAATGTCCTTGTCCCCTTCCGTTCGCAAGAGCCTCCGTTGGTGGTTGGTTTCCCAGAATCTGGAAAAAAGGAAATCCTTCAGTCCGATTTCTTGGAAGGTGGTCACTACAGATGCCAGCCTTATAGGCTGGGGAGCAGTACTGGAGCAATAGTCTCTCCAGGGCAGATGGTCGGATGCAGAAAAGGCCCTGCCCATCAATCTCTTAGAGATACGAGCAGCCCGGTATGCCCTAGTAGCATGGACATCCAAACTCCAAGGGTCCCCTGTCAGAATTCAATCAGACAATGCCACAGCAGTGGCATATATCAATCATCAGGGGGGCACCAGGAGTCGTGCAGCCCAGAGGGAAGTAAATTACATCCTGAAATGGGCAGAAAAAATATGTCCCAGCCATATCTGCGGTATTCATTCCAGGAGTGGAGAATTGGAAGGCGGACTTTCTAAGTCGCCAGCAATTAGGCCCAGAGGAAGGGTCCCTTCACCCCGAGGTTTTCTGGACAATATGTCAGCGGTGGGGAACATCGGATGTAGATCTTCTAGCATCCAGATTCAACGCAAGGGGGGACAGGTTTGTCTCTCGGACAAGGGATCCCCTAGCTTGCGGCTCGGATGCCCTAGTGTTCCCTTGGGATCAGTTCAAGCTGATATATGCATTCACACCGCCACAATGGTTACCTCGATTACTCCGCAGAATCAGGGTCTACCATGATCAATGCCAGGAAGCCGGTATCCAGGCAGATCTACTATAGAATCTGGAAGGCGTACATCGCCTGGTGTGAAGCCAAGAAATGGCATCCACGTAAGTACGTAATAGGTAGGAGTCTGGACTCCCTACAATGGGCTGTAGATAGGAAGCTTGCCTTGAGTACTATCAAGGGTCAGATTTCGGCCTTGTCAATATTTTTTCAAAGGCCCTTGGCTTCGCATTCACTAGTCAAAGCCTTTATACAAGGAGTGATGCGTATTAGTCCTCCGGTTAATATTCCCATATGTCCATGGGATCTAAACTTGGTTCTGTCGGTTCTACAGAAACAACCATTTGAACCATTACAGCATATTTCCTTGGTGCTTCTCACCAGGAAATTGATTTTTCTAGTAGCCATTTGTTCGGCTAAAAGAGTATCGGAATTAGCAGCTATGTCCTGTAAGGAGCCATATCTGGTTATCCATAAGGACAGAGTAGTGTTACGTCCTCATCCAGCCTTTCTTCCTAAGGTGGTATCGAGTTTTCATTTGAACCAAGATGTGGTTCTTCCTTCTTTTTTCCCCAAGCCTACTTCGGTAGAGGAAAAGTTATTGCATTCTTTGGATGTAGTAAGAGCAGTTAAAGCTTATCTAAAAGCCACTGCTCAGATTCGCAGAACGGATACTTTGTTTATTCTGCCGGAAGGCCCCAGAAAGGGTCAGGCAGCGTCAAAATCTACTTTAGCCAAGTGGATTCGACAGGTCATAATAGAAGCCTATAGCTTGAGAAGTAGACCGCCTCCGTTCAAAGTTAGGGCGCACTCCACGAGAGCAGTTGGAACTTCATGGGCAGTGCATCACCAGGCCTCCCTGGCTCAAATCTGTAAGGCCGCAACATGGTCTTCGGTACACACGTTTACTAGGTTCTACCAGGTGGACGTTAGAAGTCAGGAGGATGTCGCCTTTGGGCGCAGTGTGTTGCAGGCCGCAAAAGATCCTCATGTCTGATAGCGCTCAGCTTATATATGGTGTATCCCCCCCCTCATTTGGCATTGCTTTAGGACATCCCATTAGTAATGACTATGTCGCTCTGTGTCCCGTGATGTACGAAAAAGAAAATAGGATTTTTATAACAGCTTACCTGTAAAATCCTTTTCTTGGAGTACATCACGGGACACAGAGCTCCCACCCCTCTTTGGGAACACTTATTGCTTTGCTACAAAACTGAGGTGCTCCCGGATGGGAGGGGCTTATATAGGGGAGGGTACTTCCGGTTTTGGAAGTTGCCAGTGCCAGCACCTGACGGTATCTATATAACCCATTAGTAATGACTATGTCGCTCTGTGTCCCGTGATGTACTCCAAGAAAAGGATTTTACAGGTAAGCTGTTATAAAAATCCTATTTTTCTTCTCAGCAGCACCCATAGGACTTCTAGTGTGTTAGTGGCAGCAAACAGAGCTCCTATATTTTCTTCTCAGCAGCACCCATAGGACTTCTAGTGTGTTAGTGGCAGCAAACAGAGCTCCTATATTTTCTTCTCAGCAGCACCCATAGGACTTCTAGTGTGTTAGTGGCAGCAAACAGAGCTCCTATATTTTCTTCTCAGCAGCACCCATAGGACTTCTAGTGTGTTAGTGGCAGCAAACAGAGCTCCTATATTTTCTTCTCAGCAGCACCCATAGGACTTCTAGTGTGTTAGTGGCAGCAAACAGAGCTCCTATATTTTCTTCTCAGCAGCACCCATAGGACTTCTAGTGTGTTAGTGGCATCACACAGAGCTCCTATATTTTCTTCTCAGCAGCACCCATAGGACTTCTAGTGTGTTAGTGGCAGCAAACAGAGCTCCTATATTTTCTTCTCAGCAGCACCCATAGGACTTCTAGTGTGTTAGTGGCAGCAAACAGAGCTCCTATATTTTCTTCTCAGCAGCACCCATAGGACTTCTAGTGTGTTAGTGGCAGCAAACAGAGCTCCTATATTTTCTTCTCAGCAGCACCCATAGGACTTCTAGTGTGTTAGTGGCATCACACAGAGCTCCTATATTTTCTTCTCAGCAGCACCCATAGGACTTCTAGTGTGTTAGTGGCAGCAAACAGAGCTCCTATATTTTCTTCTCAGCAGCACCCATAGGACTTCTAGTGTGTTAGTGGCAGCAAACAGAGCTCCTATATTTTCTTCTCAGCAGCACCCATAGGACTTCTAGTGTGTTAGTGGCAGCAAACAGAGCTCCTATATTTTCTTCTCAGCAGCACCCATAGGACTTCTAGTGTGTTAGTGGCATCACACAGAGCTCCTATATTTTCTTCTCAGCAGCACCCATAGGACTTCTAGTGTGTTAGTGGCAGCAAACAGAGCTCCTATATTTTCTTCTCAGCAGCACCCATAGGACTTCTAGTGTGTTAGTGGCAGCAAACAGAGCTCCTATATTTTCTTCTCAGCAGCACCCATAGGACTTCTAGTGTGTTAGTGGCAGCAAACAGAGCTCCTATATTTTCTTCTCAGCAGCACCCATAGGACTTCTAGTGTGTTAGTGGCAGCAAACAGAGCTCCTATATTTTCTTCTCAGCAGCACCCATAGGACTTCTAGTGTGTTAGTGGCATCACACAGAGCTCCTATATTTTCTTCTCAGCAGCACCCATAGGACTTCTAGTGTGTTAGTGGCAGCAAACAGAGCTCCTATATTTTCTTCTCAGCAGCACCCATAGGACTTCTAGTGTGTTAGTGGCAGCAAACAGAGCTCCTATATTTTCTTCTCAGCAGCACCCATAGGACTTCTAGTGTGTTAGTGGCAGCAAACAGAGCTCCTATATTTTCTTCTCAGCAGCACCCATAGGACTTCTAGTGTGTTAGTGGCAGAAAACAGAGCTCCTATATTTTCTTCTCAGCAGCACCCATAGGACTTCTAGTGTGTTAGTGGCATCACACAGAGCTCCTATATTTTCTTCTCAGCAGCACCCATAGGACTTCTAGTGTGTTAGTGGCAGCAAACAGAGCTCCTATATTTTCTTCTCAGCAGCACCCATAGGACTTCTAGTGTGTTAGTGGCAGCAAACAGAGCTCCTATATTTTCTTCTCAGCAGCACCCATAGGACTTCTAGTGTGTTAGTGGCAGCAAACAGAGCTCCTATATTTTCTTCTCAGCAGCACCCATAGGACTTCTAGTGTGTTAGTGGCATCACACAGAGCTCCTATATTTTCTTCTCAGCAGCACCCATAGGACTTCTAGTGTGTTAGTGGCAGCAAACAGAGCTCCTATATTTTCTTCTCAGCAGCACCCATAGGACTTCTAGTGTGTTAGTGGCAGCAAACAGAGCTCCTATATTTTCTTCTCAGCAGCACCCATAGGACTTCTAGTGTGTTAGTGGCATCACACAGAGCTCCTATATTTTCTTCTCAGCAGCACCCATAGGACTTCTAGTGTGTTAGTGGCAGCAAACAGAGCTCCTATATTTTCTTCTCAGCAGCACCCATAGGACTTCTAGTGTGTTAGTGGCAGCAAACAGAGCTCCTATATTTTCTTCTCAGCAGCACCCATAGGACTTCTAGTGTGTTAGTGGCAGCAAACAGAGCTCCTATATTTTCTTCTCAGCAGCACCCATAGGACTTCTAGTGTGTTAGTGGCAGCAAACAGAGCTCCTATATTTTCTTCTCAGCAGCACCCATAGGACTTCTAGTGTGTTAGTGGCAGCAAACAGAGCTCCTATATTTTCTTCTCAGCAGCACCCATAGGACTTCTAGTGTGTTAGTGGCAGCAAACAGAGCTCCTATATTTTCTTCTCAGCAGCACCCATAGGACTTCTAGTGTGTTAGTGGCAGCAAACAGAGCTCCTATATTTTCTTCTCAGCAGCACCCATAGGACTTCTAGTGTGTTAGTGGCATCACACAGAGCTCCTATATTTTCTTCTCAGCAGCACCCATAGGACTTCTAGTGTGTTAGTGGCAGCAAACAGAGCTCCTATATTTTCTTCTCAGCAGCACCCATAGGACTTCTAGTGTGTTAGTGGCAGCAAACAGAGCTCCTATATTTTCTTCTCAGCAGCACCCATAGGACTTCTAGTGTGTTAGTGGCAGCAAACAGAGCTCCTATATTTTCTTCTCAGCAGCACCCATAGGACTTCTAGTGTGTTAGTGGCAGCAAACAGAGCTCCTATATTTTCTTCTCAGCAGCACCCATAGGACTTCTAGTGTGTTAGTGGCAGCAAACAGAGCTCCTATATTTTCTTCTCAGCAGCACCCATAGGACTTCTAGTGTGTTAGTGGCAGCAAACAGAGCTCCTATATTTTCTTCTCAGCAGCACCCATAGGACTTCTAGTGTGTTAGTGGCAGCAAACAGAGCTCCTATATTTTCTTCTCAGCAGCACCCATAGGACTTCTAGTGTGTTAGTGGCATCACACAGAGCTCCTATATTTTCTTCTCAGCAGCACCCATAGGACTTCTAGTGTGTTAGTGGCAGCAAACAGAGCTCCTATATTTTCTTCTCAGCAGCACCCATAGGACTTCTAGTGTGTTAGTGGCAGCAAACAGAGCTCCTATATTTTCTTCTCAGCAGCACCCATAGGACTTCTAGTGTGTTAGTGGCAGCAAACAGAGCTCCTATATTTTCTTCTCAGCAGCACCCATAGGACTTCTAGTGTGTTAGTGGCAGCAAACAGAGCTCCTATATTTTCTTCTCAGCAGCACCCATAGGACTTCTAGTGTGTTAGTGGCAGCAAACAGAGCTCCTAAATTTTCTTCTCAGCAGCACCCATAGGACTTCTAGTGTGTTAGTGGCAGCAAACAGAGCTCCTATATTTTCTTCTCAGCAGCACCCATAGGACTTCTAGTGTGTTAGTGGCATCACACAGAGCTCCTATATTTTCTTCTCAGCAGCACCCATAGGACTTCTAGTGTGTTAGTGGCAGCAAACAGAGCTCCTATATTTTCTTCTCAGCAGCACCCATAGGACTTCTAGTGTGTTAGTGGCAGCAAACAGAGCTCCTATATTTTCTTCTCAGCAGCACCCATAGGACTTCTAGTGTGTTAGTGGCAGCAAACAGAGCTCCTATATTTTCTTCTCAGCAGCACCCATAGGACTTCTAGTGTGTTAGTGGCATCACACAGAGCTCCTATATTTTCTTCTCAGCAGCACCCATAGGACTTCTAGTGTGTTAGTGGCAGCAAACAGAGCTCCTATATTTTCTTCTCAGCAGCACCCATAGGACTTCTAGTGTGTTAGTGGCAGCAAACAGAGCTCCTATATTTTCTTCTCAGCAGCACCCATAGGACTTCTAGTGTGTTAGTGGCAGCAAACAGAGCTCCTATATTTTCTTCTCAGCAGCACCCATAGGACTTCTAGTGTGTTAGTGGCATCACACAGAGCTCCTATATTTTCTTCTCAGCAGCACCCATAGGACTTCTAGTGTGTTAGTGGCAGCAAACAGAGCTCCTATATTTTCTTCTCAGCAGCACCCATAGGACTTCTAGTGTGTTAGTGGCAGCAAACAGAGCTCCTATATTTTCTTCTCAGCAGCACCCATAGGACTTCTAGTGTGTTAGTGGCAGCAAACAGAGCTCCTATATTTTCTTCTCAGCAGCACCCATAGGACTTCTAGTGTGTTAGTGGCAGCAAACAGAGCTCCTATATTTTCTTCTCAGCAGCACCCATAGGACTTCTAGTGTGTTAGTGGCATCACACAGAGCTCCTATATTTTCTTCTCAGCAGCACCCATAGGACTTCTAGTGTGTTAGTGGCAGCAAACAGAGCTCCTATATTTTCTTCTCAGCAGCACCCATAGGACTTCTAGTGTGTTAGTGGCAGCAAACAGAGCTCCTATATTTTCTTCTCAGCAGCACCCATAGGACTTCTAGTGTGTTAGTGGCAGCAAACAGAGCTCCTATATTTTCTTCTCAGCAGCACCCATAGGACTTCTAGTGTGTTAGTGGCATCACACAGAGCTCCTATATTTTCTTCTCAGCAGCACCCATAGGACTTCTAGTGTGTTAGTGGCAGCAAACAGAGCTCCTATATTTTCTTGTCAGCAGCACACATAGTACCTATAGTGTGTTAGTGTCAGCACCCATAGGACCTACAGTGTGTTGTGAGCACACATAGGAGTTCTATTTTTTATACTATATACACTACCGACTACAATGGCTGGAAGACCGCCAAGGAGAGGCAGAGCGTGCCGAGGCAAGAACACAGGGCAGGCAGGCTCTGTTTCTAGAGACAACAGTGCTGGCCGTGGACGTGGTCGTGCATCGTCATCAGCACGTGGCCATGGGACACGCTTGTCTTTGTTTTCGGCAGCTGGACATGTGGAGCCGCATCATGCCGAAGGCTTGGTAGAATGGATGACCAAGCCCTCCTCATCCTCCTCATCCTCTCTCACCCAGGCTCAGGGTACTGGCAGAGCAGCTGCCAACGCGTACTCAATGGCATCATCAGCCACCCCTTCCCTAGACCCACCATGTCCTCCTGAGGAGTCCCCCGAACTGTTTGAGCACAGTGTTGGGTACATGCTCCAGGAGGATGCCCAACGATTCGAAGGCTCGGATGATGATACCCAGCTTGAGGAAGTCAGTAGTGTGCGCGCAGAGAGAGGGGATGCTGAAGGACAGCAATCTGGCAGTAGTGTTCCACCAGCTGCAGCTTACTGCCAGGTTTGCTCTAGTGGTGAAGAGGGAGGGGATGATGAGGTCACTGACTCCACGTGGGTGCCTGAAGGGAGAGAGGAGGAGGAGGAGGAGGATGCAGCGTCACATATCCAACGAGGCAGGATGCCCCCTGGAGGCCAGCTAGAGGCCAGCACAGCAACTGTACCACACCGCAGAGCTCCGCCTGTGCAGGGCGCTGCCTCTGCACGTTATCACAAAAGTTCTTTGGTGTGGGCCTTTTTTGAGACGAGTGCATCAGATCGCACCACTGCTATTTGCAATATTTGTCTCAAGCGTATCTCGCGTGGCCAAAACATCAGCCGCTTGGGCACCACAAGCATGAGCAGACATATGTCGACCTGCCATGCAGCTCGTTGGCAAGCACACATAAAAGACCCACACCAAAGAACAAAGCGGACCTCTCCTTGCTCCTCATCAGCTGGGATCTCCATCCCCACTATATCTTCAGTCCTCTCTGAAAGCTGCTCTGAGAGGACTGAAGGTGTAGAATTAGGTGTGTCACAACCAAGTACTTGCAGTACACCGACGTCCGATTGTAGCAGGCAAATTTCCCTGCCCCAGCTGCTGGACCGTCGAAAGAAGTATACTCCCAGCCATCCACATGCCCAGCGGTTGAATGCTAGCTTGGCTAAATTGCTAGCACTTCAACTGCTGCCTTTTCAGTTGATAGACTCGGCCCCCTTCCGTGAGTTTGTTCAATGTGCGGTTCCTCAGTGGCAGGTTCCCAAACGCCACTTTTTCTCACGGAAGGCGATTCCGTCTCTCTACTGGCATGTGGAAGGCAATGTCCATGCCTCGCTGGACAGGGCGGTCAGCGGTAAGGTGCATATTACCGCTGACTCATGGTCCAGCAGGCATGGACAGGGACGTTATCTTTCTTTCACGGCCCATTGGGTCACTCTATTGGTAGCTGGGAGGGATGCAGGACAAGGTGCAGTAGTGTTGGAGGTTGTTCCGCCACCACGCCTCCAAAATGCTACTACTGGTTGTGACACACCTCTCTCCTCCACCCCCTCCTCTTCTTCTTCCTCCATGTCCTCTTCGAGTGCTCTGTCCTCGGAACCAGCGGTGCTCCGTAGGCGTACAAGGGGCTACGCGAGTACGCAGGCAAAAAGATGCCATGCCGTGCTTGCGCTGGTGTGTTTGGGGGACAGGAGCCACACTGGGCCAGAGGTTCTGGCAGCTCTGCATGGGCAGGCCGAGAGGTGGTTGACGCCACGCCAGCTTAAGCCAGGAATGGTCGTTTCTGATAATTGTACCAACCTCCTCTCCGCCCTGCGACAGGGGCAGCTCACCCATGTGCCCTGTATGGCTCACGTCCTCAACCTGGTGGTGCAGCGGTTCTTGGGCAGGTTCCCAGGCTTACAGGATGTCCTGAGGCAGGCCAGGAAAGTCTGTGTGCATTTCCGCCGATCTTATAATGCCAGTGCTCGGCTGACTGAGCTGCAAAAGGAGCTGAACCTGCCCAAAAACCGCCTAATATGTGACATGCCCACCAGGTGGAACTCAACGTTGGCCATGCTGCAGCGACTGCACACGCAGCAGAGGGCCATCAATAAGTACCTTTGCGACTACGGCACCAGGACAGGGTCAGGGGAGCTTGGCTTTTTTTCCCCACGCCAGTGGAGCATGATCAGGGATGCATGCACTGTCCTCTCACCATTTGAGGAGGCCACGAGGATGGTGAGCAGTGACAGTGCATGCATCAGTGACACTGTACCTCTTGTCCACCTGTTGGAGCATACGCTGCGTGGGATAATGGACAGGGCACTTGAAGCAGAACAGAGGCAGGAAGAGGAGGACTTCCTTGTCTCTCAAGGCCCCCTTTATCCAGACAATGTTCCTTCTGTCCCACCCATCACACAGGAAGAGGAGGAGGAGGAGGAGGAGGATTGTGTGAGCATGGAGGTGGAGCCTGGCACTCAGCATCAGCAGCAGCAGTCTTTTAGGGATGATGTACAGTCCCAACAAACCAGTGGACTTGTACGTGGCTGGGAGGAGGTGGCTGGCGATCATGTCATCCTCAGTGACCCAGAAGACTCCGGACCGAATGCCTCAGCTAACCTACGCTGCATGGCCTCCCTGATCCTGCAAAGCCTGCGGAAGGATCCTCGTGTTCTTCGGATCAAGGAGAGTGACCATTACTGGCTGGCCACTCTCCTTGATCCACAGTACAAGGGTAAGGTTGCGGACCTTATCTTGCCGTCGCAGAGGGAGCAGAGGATGAGACATCTCAGGGAGGCCTTGCAGAAAGGTCTGTGCAACGCGTTCCCAGAAACTGGGAGGTTACAAACTCCTGGTCCTGGACGACGAGTTGCTGAGGCTTCGGTCAGTAGCAGAAGGAGCGGTGGGGAAGGTGGACATCTGACCGATGCGTTCAGACAATTTTTTAGTCCGCAGCCCCAAGGTATGATCGGTTCCAGCAACCATCGCCAGCGTCTGATATACATGGTGCAGGAATACCTAGGGGCAAGGTCAGACTTGGACACCTTTCCCACCGAAAATCCTCTGGCTTACTGGGTCCTGAGGATGGATCACTGGCCAGAGCTTGCACAGTATGCAATTGAGCTACTGGCCTGTCCTGCATCCAGCGTTCTTTCCGAACGCACATTCAGTGCTGCTGGAGGATTTGTCACCGATCATAGGGTGCGCCTGTCCACTGACTCGGTTGATCGACTGACCTTCATAAAAATGAATCAGTCTTGGATCACCACCAGCTACCAGACACCTGAAGCGGATATAACGGAATAATTTATAATGTCACATCCCTTCAAGACTGCCTATGCTGATGCTGAGTGACTGTCCTGTTATGTTCACTGACTATCCTCTTCCTCCTCCTCAATGATCCATGCCACCACACCAGTGCCTAAGGCACAATTTTTCAGCCCCTGTATAACAGGGGCGTGTAATTACAATTTTTTAAAAAGATGCTTCGCAACAGGTGTGAGTGCTGTGCTCAGAGTACAGTATCTGTGAGGGGTTGCAGTGTTGTGGCACCAGCACCAGTGCCTAAGGCACAATTTTTCAGCCCCTGTTGGGGCGTGTAATTACAATTTTTAGGCAATGCTTTGCAACAGGTCTCATTGCTGTGCTCAGAGTACAGTATCTGTGAGGGGTTGCAGTGTTGTGGCACCAGCACCAGTGCCTAAGGCACAATTTTTCAGCCCCTGTATAACAGGGGCGTGTAATTACAATTTTTTAAAAAGATGCTTCGCAACAGGTGTGACTGCTGTGCTCAGAGTACAGTATCTGTGAGGGGTTGCAGTGTTGTGGCACCAGCACCAGTGCCTAAGGCACAATTTTTCAGCCCCTGTTGGGGCGTGTAATTACAATTTTTAGGCAATGCTTTGCAACAGGTCTCATTGCTGTGCTCAGAGTACAGTATCTGTGAGGGGTTGCAGTGTTGTGGCACCAGCACCAGTGCCATTTTTCAGCCCCTGTATAACAGGGGCGTGTAATTACAATTTTTTAAAAAGATGCTTCGCAACAGGTGTGACTGCTGTGCTCCAAGTACAGTATCTGTGAGGGGTTGCAGTGTTGTGGCACCAGCACCAATGCCTAAGGCACAATTTTTCAGCCCCTGTTTAACAGGGGCGTGTAATTACAAATCTTGATCTAATAGTTCACAGCAGGGCCCATTCCTGCGCCCACCAAGAGTAACTATGAGGGCCTACAGTCTTGTGGCAACACCGTCCACCACCACCACCACCACCAAAGGCCCAATTTTTCTGCCCTGTTCAACAGGTGCATGCAATTACAAATCTTGATCTAATAACTCACAGCAGGGCCCATTCCTGCACCCACCAAGAGTAACTGTGAGGGCTTACAGTCTTGTGGCAACACCGTCCACCACCACCACCACCACCACCAAAGGCCCAATTTTTCTGCCCGGTTCAACAGGTGCATGCAAGTACAAATCTTGATCTATTAACTCACAGCAGGGCCCATTCCTGTGCCCACCAGTCTTGTGGCTACACCAACATCTAATAGGGCAAATTTCTGCAGAGTATATACGGCAGGCCCCTACTTTCAAACATCCAACTTACAAACGACTCCTACTTGCAAACGGCAAGAGAAAACAGGAAGTGAGAGGAAATCTACCCCTAGGAAGGAAAATTCTATCCTGTTAGATTTAATTTGGGAAAAAGGTATCTCCTCTCTACTGATGCTTTATCATCAATCCTTGTTTCAATTAAAACCCCACTTTTCCAAAAACATTTGTCATTGGGACGGAAAGTGAGGTGACATGTTCTGAACAGATGTGCAAAGACAGCAAATGTTACAGGGGTGATAACCCCTTCCTATGTTCTCCAAAAAGCTTAAAAATTGATTTTTTTGGGATGTAGCTACACTTCATAATGTACCTGTTCAGATTCTACTTAAGAACAAACCTACAGTCCATGTCTTGTTTGCACCACCTTTATACTGCTGTTCAGAGTATATAGGGTTGTAGGTATAGGGTTTTATTTTGGGTGCGGGGTCCCCCTTAGTATCCATACAAGACCCAAAGGGGCTGGGGTGGGGGGGGGGGTGATGGGGTAGCCATGCCATTTTTCTCAAGGATTTTCAGCCATATGGCGGCCAGGACAAGACATGACATTAAAGCCGCAAGTGGTTTTAAATGGCTTCTTTTTTTCCTTTACAAATGTCATTTTGTGCAAGGACAGTTCTAAACACGGGAAACACATGCCACTTCACAGGCATACTTTAGACACCCCCCAGGTACCATATTTAAAGGAAAATTTCACTTTTTTTTTTTCACTTTATGCATCATTAAAATGACTGCTCCCGAAAAAACTTTAGTTTTTAAAATTTCTTTTTGCATTGATATATGTCCCCTGGGGCAGGACCCGGGTCCCCAAACCTGTTTTATAACATTAACATGCATATTGGCTGTTGTAATTAGCAATTTTGATTTCGAACGTTCGCGTCCATTATAACGAATAGGGTTCGAAAATTTGCGCGAACTTTCGGTCCGTTCGAAGGTTCTGGTGAGAACCGAACCCGGGGGTGTTCGGCTCATCCCTAGTAACCACCAATGTAAGGAGGGATTTACAGTGACCACTTATGTAAGGGGGACCTTCACACTGTCCACTAGTGTGAATAAAAGTATAGTACCCCACGCCCCAATGTAATGAGAAGATTTACAATGAAAACCAATGTAAAGGGTATTTACACTGACCATTAATGTAATAGGAGCATTCACAGTAACCACCAATGTAAGGAGGGATTTACACTGACCACTAATGTAAGGGGGACCTTCACACTGGCCACCAGTGTGAATGAAAGGATTCTACACCAAGCCCCAATGTAAAGAAAAGAGCCTGCGTTCAGATTTGTGTGTGTCGGTAACGCATACAAAATCCTTTTCCTGACACCACAGAAATGTGCTGCCCTTTACCAGATACACAGCAGTGCCATTAATTGTTAACCACTTCAGCCCCGGACCATTTGGCTGGCCAAAGACCAGGCCACTTTTTGTGATTCGGCACTGCGTCACTTTAACTGACAATTGCGCGGTCGTGCGACATGGCTCCCAAACATAATTGTTGTCCTATCTTTCCCCACAAATAGAGCTTTCTTTTGGTGGTATTTGATCACCTCTGCGGTTTTTATTTTTTGCGATATATAACTAAAAATAGAGCGCCAATTTTGAAAAAAATGCAATATTTTTTACTTTTTGCTATAATAAATATCCCCAAAAAATATATAAAAAAAGTTTTTTTTCCTCAGTTTAGGTCGATACGTATTCTTCTACATATTTGTGGTAAAAAAAATCGCAATAAGCGTTTATTGATTGGTTTGCGCAAAAGTTATAGCGTCTACAAAATAGGGGATAGTTTTTGGGCATTTTTATTAATATTTTTTTTTTTACTAGTAATGGCTAGCGATCAGCAATTTTTATCGTGACTGCAACATTATGGCGGACACATCGGCCACTTTTGACAGCATTTTGGGACATTCTCATTTTTACAGCGATCAGTGCTATAAAAATGCACTGATTACTGTAAAAATTACACTGGCAGTGAAGGGGTTAACCTGTAGGGGCGCTGAAGGGGTTAAGTGTGACCTAGTAAGTGATTCTAACTGTTAGGGGGCGTGGCTTGCCGTGACACGTCACTGATCACTGTTGCCGATGACAGGGAACAGACGATCAGTGACATGTCACTAGGAAACACGGAGAGATGTTGTGTTTACACTAACATCTCTCCGTTCTTCAGCTCCGTGACACGATCGTGGGACACCAGCGGACACGGAGCTCGCGGCAGGGTCGCGGGTGCGCCGGTGGTGGCGCGCGTGACACACGGCGGCAATTTAAAGGGGATGTATATAGATACGCCCATTTGCACAGCCGTGCCATTCTGTCAACATAAATAGTCGTGCGGCAGTCGGCAAGCGGTTAATGATACCCTCACGCATCTGCTGACATGTGCTGCAGAACCATGTGATTTTGAAAAAGCGTTAGGGACTTTCTTCCATATTTCTAGCGCATAGAGCAGCCCATTGAAATACAGGTCCTTCTCAAAAAATTAGCATATTGTGATAAAGTTCATTATTTTCTGTAATGTACTGATAAACATTAGACTTTCATATATTTTAGATTCATTACACACAACTGAAGTAGTTCAAGCCTTTTCTTGTTTTAATATTGATGATTTTGGCATACAGCTCATGAAAACCCAAAAATCCTATCTCAAAAAATTAGCATATTTAATCCGACCAATAAAACAAAAGTGTTTTTAATACAAAAAAAGTCAACCTTCAAATAATTATGTTCAGTTATGCTCTCAATACTTGGTCGGGAATCCTTTTGCAGAAATTACTGCTTCAATGCGGCGTGGCATAGAGGCAACCAGCCTGTGGCACTGCTGAGGTGTTATGGAGGCCCAGGATGCTTCGATAGCGGCCTTAAGCTCATCCAGAGTGTTGGGTCTTGCGTCTCTCAACTTTCTCTTCCCAATATCCCACAGATTCTCTATGGGGTTCAGGTCAGGAGAGTTGGCAGGCCAATTGAGCACAGTAATACCATGGTCAGTAAACCATTTACCAGTGGTTTTGGCACTGTGAGCAGGTGCCAGGTCGTGCTGAAAAATGAAATCTTCATCTCCATAAAGCTTTTCAGCAGATGGAAGCATGAAGTGCTCCAAAATCTCCTGATAGCTAGCTGCATTGACCCTGCCCTTGATAAAACACAGTGGACCAACACCAGCAGCTGACATGGCACCCCAGACCATCACTGACTGTGGGTACTTGACACTGGACTTCAGGCATTTTGGCATTTCCCTCTCCCCAGTCTTCCTCCAGACTCTGGCACCTTGATTTCCGAATGACATGCAAAATTTGCTTTCATCCGAAAAAAGTACTTTGGACCACTGAGCAACAGTCCAGTGCTGCTTCTCTGTAGCCCAGGTTAGGCGCTTCTGCCGCTGTTTCTGGTTCAAAAGTGGCTTGACCTGGGGAATGCGGCACCTGTAGCCCATTTCCTGCACACACCTGTTCACGGTGGCTCTGGATGTTTCTACTCCAGACTCAGTCCACTGCTTCCGCAGGTCCTCCAAGGTCTGGAATCGGTCCTTCTCCACAATCTTCTTCAGGGTCCGGTCACCTCTTCTCGTTGTGCAGCGTTTTCTGCCACACTTTTTCCTTCCCACAGACTTCCCACTGAGGTGCCTTGATACAGCACTCTGGGAACAGCCTATTCGTTCAGAAATTTCTTTCTGTGTCTTACCCTCTTGCTTGAGGGTGTCAATGATGGCCTTCTGGACAGCAGTCAGGTCGGCAGTCTTACCCATGATTGCGGTTTTGAGTAATGAACCAGGCTGGGAGTTTTTAAAAGCCTCAGGAATCTTTTGCAGGTGTTTAGAGTTAATTAGTTGATTCAGATGATTAGGTTAATAGCTCGTTTAGAGAACCTTTTCATGATATGCTAATTTTTTGAGATAGGATTTTTGGGTTTTCATGAGCTGTATGCCAAAATCATCAATATTAAAACAAGAAAAGGCTTGAACTACTTCAGTTGTGTGTAATGAATCTAAAATATATGAAAGTCTAATGTTTATCAGTACATTACAGAAAATAATGAACTTTATCACAATATGCTAATTTTTTAAAGGACCTGTAATTGGGCTGCCCTATGCGTGACCTACATCTTTATCCACCCTGTCAGTACACCTTTGCATCCTAAAACCCCTGCTAACCTCTGCACCCCAAACCTCCCCCATCCTCTCCACTCCAATTCCCCTCCCCTTTAACTCTACCTGCCTCCTCTGCTCATCTTTGCACCCACCTTCCTTACCTTCATACAGCCCCTCCTTGCTTACCTGTGCACCCCAAACTGTAGTTCCTTCTCTGCCTACTTCTGCACACCCCACACTACCCTCCCCTCTACCAATTTGCTTACCTTTTCAAAACAGGCTGATGTTAGGCTGAATGACCACAGTTGCAAGCAGGACTTTCAAGCATGCCCCTTTATCTCCCCAGTGGGGGACAAAAGAGGTCGCCCTGGGACTTTGATTGAGGTGAGAGAGGTTTAGCCAATGTTCACAGCGAACAATGAGACAAAATCAATTTATTTGTTTCAAAGTGTTATGTAACGAAGCGGCAACAACAATGATTGTGAGTTACCCGGCATAATAGCCAATGTACACAGCACAGATGAAAGTAAATATATAAAGATTTATTACAAATGTTATACATCAATGAGCAACAGTAAAACTTGAAAGTTGCTGGGCCAGTGGATACACATATACAATAAGGAAATAAAATGTGCATACATATAAACAGGGAAATATGTAGACATAATGCAGACATCGATAAAACCCAGCATGTACTGGCATAAAACAAGCATCAATGAAGCCCTCCTAGTTTCGCGACACCCTGCTCGCTTCTTCAGGGGCAGATGCATGAATGTTGTATCGACGGGCTGAAATGAATTGCCAAACGCTGGATATCAAGATGGCAGCCGTGTAGTGCATCCAGCACGGGAGCTGAGGAGACAGAGCAAACAAAAGCCAAAACAGGGGAACATCCGGAGGATCAGCATGGTCTGGATAGGGGTATTTCTCACTGCAGTCTCCACTAAGCCCCTTGAAATCATGCCTAGAAAATATCTCAGTTTGTTTTTAAGGATGTGACCGCTCTATCCAACCATCAAGTTGTGAATCAAAGTCCCACCTGTGCTGAACGTCCAGATATGCCCACAAGGGCCCGAAGGCTCCGCCCCCAGCGCCATGTACAAGCGGTGACGCATAGGCGTCAGTGAGACGTCCACCGCCAGAGGGGGTGTGCAACAGTGAGCAGCATTCAGTATAGGTGATGGTGGATATGACCTCAGGGGGGCATGATATACATATGAATGCCACCGCTATTTACATATGAATGCCACCCATTCGCGAACCATTTCCATATGACGCTAAAACTTTTTCTTTTTCAAAAATTATGTAGAAGAATACATATTGGTCTAAATTAATGAAGAAATTAGATTTTTTTTATTTTTTTTATTGGATGATCAAATACCACCAAAAGAAAGAAAAGCCCGGAGCAAAAGTAAAATGACACAGGCGAAGGGCTGGGCATGACGGAGGAAACAGGGGACTGTAAGAGGGAGCCATTGGCTAAGCAGGAGGGGGTAGGATTGGCTGAGCCGGAGTGGGGGAGGGCCAGAGGGCAGATAAATACGTGGGGACTCCTCCCTCCGGCAACACAGCGGGGTGAAAGTTAAAGGTGCAGGAGCCATGTCGCATGTCCAGGAATTGCTGGCCCAGCTACGGGCTGAGGCGGCGACACATGGCCCAGGTTGGCTCCAGGAGACCCTGAGGCCAATCCTGGCGGTGCCGGCGGCAGATGCGGCCACCAGGGGGAGGGAATCGGCGCAAGCTCGGCAAT